>JALJVW010000062.1:600000-1200000 GCA_024865655.1 Emberiza elegans
TCAAGAACCACGTTAGCCCCGGGGCGGGGAACGACCACTATCACCACCGGCGCCGGAAAACCACCAAGATGCTGGTGTGCGTGGTCGTGGTGTTCGCTGTCAGCTGGCTGCCCTTCCACACCTTCCAGCTGGTCAGTGACATTGACAGTCAGGTGTTAGACCTGAAAGAGTACAAACTGATCTACACGGTGTTCCATGTCATTGCCATGTGCTCCACGTTTGCTAACCCCCTCCTCTATGGCTGGATGAACAACAACTACAGGACGGCCTTCCTCACAGCCTTCCAGTGTGAGCAGCGGCTGGACTCCATCCACCCCGAGGTATCAGCAGCTTTCAAAGCCAGGAAGAAGCTAGAAGCCAAGAGGATTCAGTTCCCTGGGGACTCTTTCACACAACCTACCAATGTCTAAGGTGTCTGACTGTAAAGAAGAAATGAATATGTTGTGGACAAAGGGATGAACCCGTCTTGGTACATGCATTTTCAATGCATAGTTTTATTCATAAATGGTGAAAGAACAGTAGCAGGAAAGTCAAGGCAGGTATTATGATTTGAGGGGAGTTGATTGATGTCAAGAATATGTAAATATACAACTGCAAGGAAATAAAAGGGAGAGGCTTAGTTTATGGCTGTCTCTAACAGGGTAAATAAAAACTCTTCCATCCCTCCCATATCTTCTTGTCAAGTCTAAATGACAAGTGCAGGGTTTGCTGGTTTTGCTGGAGGAAGGCAAATGGCTGATTTGTAGCATAGGAATATTGGTGATGGGAGTGGGCAGTTTTTATATTTGATGTGAAAATCAAGGAGTGCACAAGTCTGCCAGGAGAAAGAAACATGTCTGGTGGGAGAATCAGCCGTGTTGGTTAAACCTCAAACTTTTCAGGCCCCTTCTCTCCTACAGGCATCTTTTGCAAAGACAAGGGAATTAAGAAGAGAAATATGTTACTTCTTTTGACTTGTGCCAGACTATTTCAAGCCAGAGCATTTGAAACAGATTAGGTGGTGAAAACAGAAGAGAAAAGAAAAACAAAACCCACCCAAATACTGGATTCAGTTAGAGGAAAGGTCAAGTTTCTACATAAAATGGAATGTGGGTTTTGGCCAATCAAATGGGGTAAAAAGTCATCCCTTAAGAATTGGTGTTTATGCTGGTGAGAAAATCACGAGCCTGTGACTTGATCAGTCATTCCCTGCAGATTCCTGCCTTTCATTCTGCTCTGGGAACAGCTCACAAATGCAGTGCTTCAAAGTGGCATTTGAGGGCAGGGAATGCAGGCTCAGGTCTTCTGTGAGCACTTCATAAACTGCTAATATTTTCATTTTCAGGACCTGCTTAAATGTCTAATGTGTTATTAACTCCACAGGCTTTGAATTGTGGCTGCTTCTGCCTGGATAATAAAACAGCAGATAATTCTGATCCTCTGGAAAGGCTGCTAGATGGTAAAGTGCTTTTCCTTATTGTGGTTTTATGTCACATACTCATCTCGTCTCGGAGCTTTTTCCATCTTTAGCCTTTGTGAAAATTAAGAACATCTGAATGACTGTAACCTAATAACAGTATGCTATGTTTATGTGATAACTTATCAGTTATTCTGCATGCTGTAGTTAATAGTTAAATTCCTTTTTTGCTCAGGTATAAAATTTTAATCTGTTTACCGTGTTGTACACAGCAATGTTCAACTCTTCTGTGTCTTTGTTAAGCCTCTTTGAACTCATTAAAGAGATGAAGAAAATTTCAATCCATGTTTATTCCCAGCTGCCCTGTTGCTTATCTAGAATAAAAAAAAGTGTGATATTTTCACTTGAAGTCTAGTTTGATGGCTACATTTCAGCAGCCTCATTTTTTCCTTGCATTTTTTGTTGTTTCTAATTTCATTATGTTCTCTCTTACAAATTAAAACCCAATAAAACTTCAGTGCTGAAATGTTTGCAATGTAATGAATGGTATCAGGTCTTTATCAAGTGGAGAAATTCATCTTTATGTATTCAGTATTTGACACCATCCTTTAAATACCCATGAAATCATTTGGACTTGGATTTTCATGAGCAGAAAAGGGAGGTCTAGAGAATTAGCTAGTGTTTACTCGAGCAGAAAAAAGTATCCATCATTCTCAAACAGTTATACAAAAATAGATTAATTCTCCACCATGTTCAGGACATGATACTGCCCACAAGTTATTTTTGTCTGAATATTAAAAATTTCCAAAATATAAAACTCTTACGAGTGAGGAAGGATTATAGAAGTGTGCAATTATTACGGACATCAATCACATGTATCACTTGACTCTGAACCCTTCATTAAAAGTATTATTACTACAAATAGCCTCCTTTATTTATAACACAAATGATTTAAAAGTTCTGTTTCAACTCCTTTAAGCCTGTTAGAGTGTGGTATATAGACAGTTTTGAAGTAACCATGACAGTGTGTGCAAAATCTACAATTGCCAGACTAATTCTCTGTAATTTTAAGTCTGCTTTACATCATTCTGTATAAGAGCAATTAATTACAAATAATCTTTCCATTTATTTCATGGCATCTTTATTTTATGGCTTCCTGAGCTTTCTCTGCAGCCATCATGCTGAGCCAGAACTGGTGCACTAATTTACTGCATGACTTTCCTCTCTGCCTTGTGAGGCGGTGCCTTGGTCAGTGCCTGCTTTAGGGTAACAAGCCCATGCACAGTGTCCCACTCAAGGTGTGGATTTTCCCACTGGCACTTGAAGAGGGGATGTGGAAGAGCCAGCACTGACTTGTGCCTCTTGCACGGCTTAGTCACTCCTGGGACTTGGCTCCTGCACAAGCACAGCTACACACTTTAGTACCCATCACTAGGGATGTTTCTAGGAAAACACAGCATTTTATCATCAAAAGCAATGATGTAGCAATATCCCTTGGGGTTGCCCCAAATCCCAGCTATCAGAAGGATCTGGAAACTCAGGGTTCGTCCCCGTCTCCCTGTAAGGGAAAGTGAACCTGTAAGCAATATCTGACCACGGGCCTGGGAAGTCTGCAGGGGACCCTCTGTTTTGCCTGAAACAAGAACCAGGATCCAGGTCTCCCCAATCACCTATTAGTGCTTTAATTATATATTTAAGGCATTATATTCTTTTCCTGTTGCTTAGGTACAGGTTTCATACAAAGCCAAAGAATAACAGCAGCATTCACCCATTGCATAATTTGCTAGTGGGCAGCAGAGCATCCCATCCAGAAGGAAATGTCATCACTGGTTCAGAGCAAGAATTTGAACCAACCTACCTCAGTCCTCATCAGTGTGACCTAGCCAGCACACTACAGCCTCTCCTCAGGCAGCAAAGTATGTCTTTTTAGAGCTGTTCTATTGTTCAATTAAACACTGAATATCATGCTTTTATGGGCAGGAACTTATGATCTTTGCGTAGCACTCAGGTTCAGGGACAAGGATATCAGAACACATACAGACAATTTAGGCTAGGCCTCCTCCCTCATTCTCCATGAGTACATCTACTATAAAATACTGCAGCACAGGCAGGATGAGCTCACTAGGACTGGTGCCATGCTGATCTTTGATATTATAGAAATGAGATCTATCCACCACATAGATGCCATCAGATGTGATGTAGGATCCTAGCTGGTCATCAATTTTCTCTTGGCCTCCGTGGAAGAAGATGTTTTGATGCCTTGCAAGTTTTACTGGCAGAAATGTGTCTCCAGTCTCTGGCAGCAGCGCAGTCCTGAGCGGTTCCTTATTGTGGATATTCTCAGTTCAGTCGAAGAAAGAACAGAGATAATTTCTCCCAGGCTGAGCCTGGGAGTCTTAGAGGAAGAATTAAAACAATTATTATCTCTCTGTAGCTGTTATAGTAGATATGGTTCTCCACAGTGTGCTATTCACAGCTCACCAGTAGCGTGAGATGTTTCTACTTTGAGACCAATCCAGCATCACCTGAGTGAGTCACATTATCAAAGACTTGCTACTTTCATTAAACACTTTTGCCTTCTGATTTACCTGAAGACTGGAGTCTTTCTTTCCCTCCCTGACTCAACAGCATCACATTATTCCATAGGTGCATCTGCAGCTCTGTGCTCTCCCAGCTCTGGCTGGGCACCAGCAGCTCAGGCCTGGAGGCAGAAGAGCTGCACTCGTGCACTTTCCTGAGGCTGTCGTGCATTTGCCTCAGAGGAGAGCACAGTGCTCTGCTGCTTCTGGACAAGTGTTAAAGTCACATTGCCTGTACAGGGTACAGCCAGGGCCTACAAGTGGAGAAGCAATCCTGAGCGAGCTTGCTAGGGTTTTCTGGGAAGCCAGTGAAGATGAGGTTTTGGTAAGTGGGGACAGTGCTGAACCCTCTCACTGGCCCCGGTGAGTAACTAGCCTTCACTGAGAATTGTGATCTCCACTCAGGGCTGCTGCCTATGACTGAACAGAAAGATTTTCTCAGATTGTTAATCTGAGAAAAAAATAGATTTGAGCCCATAAGCAGGACTAAGCCCTGACAGCAAATGGGTTTAATATGCCTATCTATTTATATATAAATTGTACATCAGAGCTGTGCAAAAGTTGTTCTGTAGAAAATAGTTGTCTGTCTGTATAACCCTGCTTCTATACAATGTGCAATGGAAATACATAACTTGTCAACATACTAATAAGTTAGATGACACTAAGAGTAATAACAGAATGGAAAATACTACCTGCATTTGATCTGTCAGACCACAAAAAAGTCACTGAATTCACTGATTAGTATAATCCATTTCCTTGCTTCATAGTTTCTAAACTCTCTCCAGGATTTTCTTACTTTAATCCAGATCATGACCTTAAGGGATGAATTTTGTCTTTGGATGCCTGAGTTATTTACCTAATACTGTCATTATAAATGCCACTCCACAATGTCACATTATCAAAGACTTGCTACTTTCATTAAACACTTTTGCCTTCTGATTTACCTGAAGACTGGAGTCTTTCTTTCCCTCCCTGACTCAACAGCATCACATTATTCCATAGGTGCATCTGCAGCTCTGTGCTCTCCCAGCTCTGGCTGGGCACCAGCAGCTCAGGCCTGGAGGCAGAAGAGCTGCACTCGTGCACTTTCCTGAGGCTGTCGTGCATTTGCCTCAGAGGAGAGCACAGTGCTCTGCTGCTTCTGGACAAGTGTTAAAGTCACATTGCCTGTACAGGGTACAGCCAGGGCCTACAAGTGGAGAAGCAATCCTGAGCGAGCTTGCTAGGGTTTTCTGGGAAGCCAGTGAAGATGAGGTTTTGGTAAGTGGGGACAGTGCTGAACCCTCTCACTGGCCCCGGTGAGTAACTAGCCTTCACTGAGAATTGTGATCTCCACTCAGGGCTGCTGCCTATGACTGAACAGAAAGATTTTCTCAGATTGTTAATCTGAGAAAAAAATAGATTTGAGCCCATAAGCAGGACTAAGCCCTGACAGCAAATGGGTTTAATATGCCTATCTATTTATATATAAATTGTACATCAGAGCTGTGCAAAAGTTGTTCTGTAGAAAATAGTTGTCTGTCTGTATAACCCTGCTTCTATACAATGTGCAATGGAAATACATAACTTGTCAACATACTAATAAGTTAGATGACACTAAGAGTAATAACAGAATGGAAAATACTACCTGCATTTCATCTGTCAGACCACAAAAAAGTCACTGAATTCACTGATTAGTATAATCCATTTCCTTGCTTCATAGTTTCTAAACTCTCTCCAGGATTTTCTTACTTTAATCCAGATCATGACCTTAAGGGATGAATTTTGTCTTTGGATGCCTGAGTTATTTACCTAATACTGTCATTATAAATGCCACTCCACAATAGGGGAACTTCTTTGTGCCAAATTACAGGTTCTTTGCCCTGAAAAGCTACGAGATGTATGTAAATCCATGCAAGATTGGTTTTGCTAAAGACCTGTGTACTGCGGTACAAATGCTTATTTATGCAATCAGTAGTGATTTTCATATTCCCAATTGGCTGTCATTTTAAAGGAAATTAGTACAAGTGTAGTGAAGAACTCTGAAGCTGGTAAAGCTGGAGAAGTAAGAAAGTCACAGGATGGTAAGAAAATCACAGGATGAGCTGCTGCTTCAAGAAGAAAGAAAGAGAGCAAAAACGAGGCTTGAGAAGATGTCATTGATTTATAGACTTTTGTTCTTCCTTTAGTCAGGGCAGTGAGAGAAACGTGTAGAAATGAAACCAGGCCAAATGAAGACATATGTATGAGGGACAGCGTTGTCCAGGGAAACTGAGGAACTTTCAGAAGAAATTCCTGTGATTATTTGAGCATTAGAACTCACATCATGTTCTTGAGCACGTAAACCCGGATGTGTACATTACTCCACCTAAATGCAATACAGCTGAACAGCTCTGTACTGATAAGGTATCAGAAGCAATGGATGTTTTATTAATTCTAGCCAGGATATGGGATGAATAATGCATACAAGCTCCTCATAAGCTCATTTCAGATGGGATATATGAAAAAATTGGTGCTTGTATTAAAATCTCTTCTCTCTCAGACTTCACTGAGCTCCTGGGAAGGAAGAGAGCTTCAAACTCTAAAAGTTGAAGATGGTGGAATTAGGTATCTGATGAATGGATGGAGGCACAGTGTAGCTCGAAAACATGATTATAATTTTTGTTCTGCTGATCTGTATAGGAGAAAAAAGCTGTAGTTTGCCTCTTGGACCTGCAGCTGAATTGCACAACTAAAGTTTATATGAAACAGACTTTTATTTGCATGCTTCACAACCCTCATAATCTACTAACTCTGCTATGGATGATATTTTCAACAGCAGAATTCATGCTTATACATTTATTGGGTCAAACAATTTCTATCCTTTCAAATTTGCATAGAAAAAGAGAAATTTAAGACATTTTTCCTATTTATTAGCATCCTTCAAAATCAGTTATTTGTAGCCAGCTGGATTTTAAAGTTTTTTGGCAGTACTGTTACTTAGTACTCTATTTAAAGTAGCCAAGCTGGTGAAACAGCCAGCCTTGCTCTCATTGCACTCTGGCTTGGGGCAAGCGCATCTCAGCAGAGCATGGCTACAGCTGCTCACCAAATCAAACCTGAGGCCAAGATACCCTTTCCCAGTGGATTTTGAGGATTGCTCCCAGAAGCTGAGCTGGGGAATATTTTTCAGTTTTTCAGTGCTTGGAATCTCGTTTTATGCTACTGTGAGGACAAAGCAGCACGTTGCATTTGGCAGCAACCTTCATCCTGGTTGCACTCTAAAGTAGTTGCTCCACATGTTGTAAGTGTGCAAGTGCCACATGTCTGCTGCCTCTCCAGTTCAGTGTAGCCCAGGTTCCAGAGAAGCTCTCAAACAGAGCTGGCAGAAAGTGTTTCACAGGTGCCCTTGGACTGAGCACATGGAACTCTCCCTGTCACAGGGAGACTGAGGGCAGTGAGTGATGACAGGGTTGCTGTGGCAATTCCTCTCAGGGAGCTCATCCTTTGCCCTGATTAAATCTTGCTCTTGTACCTCCCACTCCCTGGAGCATTGAGGTGGCCTGAGGCACCAAAAGCTGATGGCCACTTCACATTAATACGTGAAGTGAGTGGTGGTAGACTGGAACTTCGGCAGTGCACTTCTCCTCTGTGCCTCCATCAGCTGTACTACTCATTCCAGAACTGAACTGGCAGGAAAATCCATGGGGGAAAATGTTTTACAGATAAGCAGTGTTAATGTTCTTGTACTGACACTAACACTGGCTGATGGGTGGTTTTGCAAAATATAAATACTTTAGGACAGAGCTGGGTGCAGCCGTGGTGGCATGGGAGTGCACAGCAGCAAACCTCTCCTCTGTCACCACAGCATGAGGAAGATGCACAGAACCACACAGAACTTGTTCAGGCTGGTATGATGTGCAGGAATCAAGAAACCTCTTCCAGTTTACTATAATTCCTGCTTCTGTGGGTGACAGGTGAAAATTTAGCATTAGGGATATACTATGGTTTTCGGTGTTGAGATCTCTCACGAGGCATATTAAGCCAGAGGAACGATTGCAAGGACAAGTAGAACTAAAAATTATGCAAAGGTGAAGCTATAATAAAGTCAGTCTCACTGTGCATAGCAAGTTTGCTTTCTTCCAAGTTAAAATTCCATGGTTATCTCAGATAACTGGAATCAAAGGTAGAGAAAAGAGAGGAAGAGAACTCATTGCATTCAGAATCCTTATTTCATTTGCTTGTTTTCTTCTAATGGGGCATCAAAAGGGCTTATATCCAGCTCAGTGTATAATTGATTACCAGGACATAAACTGAAATGAAAAATCATGCTCTCCATAATTGCTATTCAAAAGCCTAAGCTTGCAATATTCCCTGAAAGTATGCTTTCTGATTTATCTATGCCATTCATCATGCTTTCCCTCTTAGTACTTGTGCCTGTGCTATGAATCCTGATTTTAAACCTCAGAAGAAGATGCCTTTCTGACTCTTAAGTTAGCTGTAAACCCCAATGGTACGTTGTCTTACTCTTGATAAACTACCATGTAGTATCTCTCCTGATTTCTTCTTCTATCTTGGGTTATAAGAGCATGCAACTTCTACTTTGTGTTTATTATTTATCTGTTCCTGACAAACTCCTGGAACACTTCATAATGTCATAAACATATGTTGCATATGTATGATACAGCTAATTTTCTGGCTTTCTTATGCTAGAATATAGCTCTTCCAGTCCATAAAAAAAATCCAATTCATCATTTTTGTTGCTCAGTTTGCTACTTCTCTGAGATATAATGTGAATGATACCAGAAAATTTCTCTCTCTCTCTCTTTCTCTCTCTCTCTCTCTCTCTCTCTGAGATTATATATATATGGAAAGCTTGGTACTACTATGAAGGAAATTAGAGTATGTGGCTGCATAATGCTTAAATCTGGATTTCTGAATAAAACACCAAACTGGTGATTCTTCATATAACTATGCAAAGCCTAGTAATTTAGCATTAGTAAAGCAGCAGAAAATCCTGCATAGGTGCTTGACAGGACAAGATGGCAGGATGAGGCAGTCATGTGACTTGAAAAATACTGAATTTTGGCTCAGGAAGACATTTTGCTTGCTTGTTTTGTCCTGTTGCACAGGAAGTTGCTTGTCCCTTCTGCTGGAAACAGGTGTTCATAGTGCAGGCGCTCCTGCTGAAAGGGGAGGATCCTGGTAAACAAAATGCATAGGCCTTTGTGTGTGATGCTGGCAGAACTATACAGCATCTCTGAACATCTCCCCTTTCATATTATTGCCCATCTTCCCACCCAGTTTGCTACAGAAGAGATTTTCCTCTTGGGACCTACAAGTGACAATCCTTCATGGTCTGTTTAGGGCCTTATGTCTTGAGAAATCCTAAACAAGTGACATTCAAACAGTTGGAAAGAGCCAATAGTGCAAATAGAACTACAGCTCTATCACAGCAAGCCTTTCTGTTTGAAACAAAGGAAATGCTGACTCATCAAAGAAGAATAAGTAATGTCAGAGCACTGATGACATTTTTTGTTCCTGTGCTCGTGATTTCAGATTAGAAACTGCATGAATGGTTTTCTACAGAAGTTACACCTAACCAGGATCACAGCTGCTGAGATGAAAAACAGAGGAAAGAGGTTAACTATTAAGACTGCTTTTGCCAGCACAAGCAGACTGAAGTCCACTTCTAATCTGTGTACCGTTGTGATTCTTGGTGTTGGTGTTTATAGCTGAACTCCTTCCAGCTGATGTGCTTAGAGCCGAACTTTCTGTTACAAAAAGAGCTGAAAGATAGAGAAAAGCAAATTTTGGTGACAGTTGCTTTTGAATTTATGCTTTCAACTCTCTTTTATTCCTTTCAAAATCTCCCCATGAACCATTTAATGCCTTTAGATATACATGCCCTTAGCTCACACAACCTGCCCAGAATGCTTGGCAGCAGCTGACTGAAATTTCATTGGACCTGTCCTACCACTCTGACTGAAGGTGGCCAAGTAGCAGCCCTTCATTTTACCTGGGTAATTTGCAGCCCTAATTGAGCATACATTCTCTCGGACACAGTTTGGAACACTCTCAGGGTGGAAAGCTTGCAGACAGTCTGCTGTCTTTGGTGAAGTCCTGGTTTACCCATGAGGATGCACCAAGTGTGAATGATTGGGCCCGCAGAGCTCTGTCCATCTGCAGGTCTCCCTAAGACTAACATCTAGCAAAGCCAAGGGAAAGCATCTACTTTGCATATCTTGCCACACTTCTTTCCTTACATTGCAGCCTACACCTTAGGATGTCAATGTAGAGTGGCTTTTACCAGTGTTACTTGGAAAGAATGGGTGCTACTTTCTGTATATCCATGGGGGTTTTAGAAACCATGTATTTGTCTATAGCCCCTGTTTGGAATCTCACCACAATAACCCTCTAGAAATAGTGGGAAAGGCCCCTCATGTAGCCAGGTTTTTTGGTCTGCCCCATTTCCTGGGGCACTTCACTGATCACTACTGGATACTTCCCTCCTGGCTGTCAGGAGGTCAGGTTTTAACATTCAGCAATAATTTTGGTGGCTTGAGTGTATAACCAAGAGCAGTCTCATCCTTCCTTCCTATACACTTCAGCATTTGAAATTGGAATTTATGAGTTTTTCGTGTCTGAAAGTCATATACACCCATATTTAGAGTCTTATCCTCTCAGAGGCTGCTGAGAAACTTTGCTTGATGCAGATTTCAGTTTTTCACTAGGCACTTTTCAGATGGAAAGAAGTGAAAGCAAACCCTGAACACAAAAAAGCAACCTAGTTTCTGCATCCAGCTTTAGAGAAGGACAAAATCTACACAGGGAGAATTGCCTATTAGAGTTCAACAATTCATTGGATTTCCATTTTCCATTAACACACAGAGCTTAATTGATTTTTGAAACAGTTCATTACAAAAGTATGGTCCTAGGCAGTGTTCCTAGTGTATTTTTTTATAATGTGGCTGCAGACTGGCTAAAAGGAGATGTAGGCTATTAAGGCACAGATGTGTTCTCATTGTTTATAATCTTGGAAACACTTAATGCAGACCCTGCAGGATCTGAACACTGTGGCACCTAGCAACTCAGGAGTGCTTCAATCCTAATGGACACTACTAGGTATTTTATTCAGATAAACAGCGTGCCACTTGAGGTCACGATTGCTTTGTAAATCCATACTTAGGAGCTCCACTGAACTCTGTAAAATTATACCAGACCAAAATATTCTTTTTCATGGGGAAAAAAACTAAAGACAAGCTTGATGTCTTATTTTACCCTCAGTTACTTGCTCTGTTTAATACAAAGTTATTAGTTGCCTAATGCTGAGACTTGTCTATCCTTTTTCTTCTCTTTTTTTTCCCCCTGAGTGATGCTTGATTTGAGTAGAACAATATTTTAAAAGGAGAGGAAAAAGTCAGATGTTGGCAAATATATCTGGAACTGATGGAGTGAGGAAAGGAAGAAAAAGTGTTTTTCATGCAGAAATTTGTATTACACACTTTTTTTTGCCACCACAAAATGTAGCTAAACGCTTCCATCCGGTGTTTTCCAAGCAAAGCATAAACAGAACAGTAGGCATGTAAGCTGGTGACCAGATTCTCAGCTGCCATAAATTAGGTCAGTGTAGCTCCACTGCACATAGCAATACTCAGACCATTTATATCCCATTGTGGCACCAGCCTGAAGAACTCTCCCTTCCACACGCTCAATTTCAGATAGAGGCCATAAAAAGAAATGCACTACGTTAGCACTATGACAAATTTTTTTCATATGCCCTACTTTTATCTCTTTGGAGCTTTGTTTGGATGGATTGTTGGTAAATGCAACTCGTGTCCTCCATCTGAAACCGCTGCTGAGGCAGGAGGGAGGACACAGGAGAAAGGGGCTCTGCAAGTCAGAGCAGCCAGGGCTGTCTGTGGCCACAGCTGATGCCAGCAGCAATGGGCACAGGGGAAGAAAGGCTGGTGAGTAACTGGTGGCTGAAAGCTCTTGGGTAGAAGATTGAAATGGAGATGCCTGAAAATGGGATAAAAAGAAGGTGGGGGATTTTATTGCAAGAGAGCACGAAATTACACGGTATGGGGATAGAAAAGAGAAGTAGAGGTCTTAAAGCCAGGAGATCAAATTTTATAAAAGAAGAACTGTGTGAAATGGTAACAGAGTCAGGGATTAGAGCTGTGGTCAGGGATGGATAATAAAAAGAGCCTTTTCTCAGGCCTGTTAACCCCATATCTATTAGGTACCCTTTTCACTCAGCTAAGTGTTTGAGTTGACAATCTGTAATAATAGTGATATCTGCTGATCTCCATACTTTTAAGTATTGTTATGAAAATTTAAAACAGCATTCAAGGGCATTTAATCACCTGAGCAAGAAGGTTTAGTAGTCTTTGTGTTCTTTCTTTTAGTAAAAATAAATATTTTATTTGGAGTTTGTCCTAGAAGTCACAAGATTTGAAGAGATCCCAGGGAAAAACTATTTTCACTGGTTTTAAACCTGATGCAGTTCCCTGTTTCTCCACACTGCAAAATTGCAAATTTAGCAACCTAGTGGACAGTCCAAATGAAGCCTGAAGCTCCTCATCAGCAGCCAGTTTCCTTGGCTTGAGTTTCAGCAATCCAGCTGATGGCTGGCAGTTGCTCCTTCATCTGTTCTTGTTCCCATAGAAACCGAGAGAAAATAGTCAAACTTAGGTAAAGCTTTTTTTCTTGGTTTTTTTTGCTTCTTTCTCTGAAAGAAAGAACAGCAGCAACGATGTTCATGAAGTACTGCTTGTTTTCCATGACCTGGGGCTCTTAATCATTGGAACTGGCAGAAAGTGAGCAGCCAGCTTCAGAACCATAGGATCCTTTGGAAACTACAAGAGGTACAGGCTCAAGTGAAATAGAGACATGGAGATATTTTTTCAGACAAGCACATTGACTATGAGTCAACAGCAGTACAAGATCAGTAAGAGTTTACCAGATTAAAAAGTAAACAAAAAAGCATGAAAAAACACCTGTAGGTGTGAATTCTTCTCTTTGCAATTTAATAGCATTTATTGACTCTAGAAGGAGCAGACTGTATTGTTTGGGTTTCTTTCATTATTCCATGTACAGACATGATCAAAACATTTGCTGAAATTGAATTCTTCCTTTTGTTGTAATCATTTTCTGTAAAACTACAGCCTGGTTGATTTGTGAGTGCTTGTGGACACACTTCTTTTGGGCAATATGGTGCTTTCACTTAACTCTCCTGAAATCATTCTGGCTCTGTAATGGTGCAGAGGAGCAGCAATTAGCCCAATGAGTGTGTTTTACACCACACATTCCTGTAAAAATAAGACAAATAAAAATAAGACTTGGCATCTAAATGTGCCAAAAAGGAAAAGAAAGTATCTCTTCCAGGATGGCATCCTTTCTGCCTCAACATTTGTGGGGTTTACCACTGCTGTGAGTGCTGTGTGGCCCTTCAGAAGGACCTCGACAGTATGGAGAGATGGGAAGAGAAGAATCATCTGAAGTTCAACCAGAACACATGCAGGGTCCTTCACCTGAGCAGGGTCCTTCACCTGGACAAGAATAAAGCCTGGGGCCAGCCTGCTGGACAGCAGCTCTGGGGACAATGGAGCAGCAGTGTGCACTTGTAGGCAAGAAGGCCAATGGTACTCTGGAAAGGAATTTGGAAAGTCATTGCCAGCAGGGCAAGGGAGGCGATCCTGCCCCTCTGCTCAGCCCTGGTGAGGCACATCTGGAGTGGTGTCCATTAGAGGGGAACAAAGATGATGAAGGCACTGGAGCATCACCCTCCTCTTTTGTGAGGAAGGGCTGAGGGAGCTGGGCCTGTTCAGTGTTGAGAAGGTGGAGGGAGGACCTCTTCCTTGTCTGTCAATATCTGAAGGGAGAATGTCAGAGAGCCAGGCTCTGCTCAGTGGTGCTGAACTACAGGACAAGAGGCAGTGGGCAGAACCTGTTGCACAGGAAGTTCCACCTGAACATGAGGAAGAACTTCTTTACTGTGCAGATGATGGTGCTCTGTAACAGGTCGCCCAGAGAGATCACGGAGCCTCCCTGACTGGAGATACTCAGGAACCCTCTGGACACAACCCTGTGCCATGTGCTCTGGGATGGCCTTGCTTGAGCAGGGAGGTGGTGACCCACTGTTGTCCCTTCCAACCTTACCCATTCTGTGGCCCTGTAATCTTCCAGAGAGATAAATCACATAGGGATGGCAGTGCTTCATCTGTCTGATTCAGACTAGTCACAGAATCATCACAAACATCCACCATGCCCAAAGGTTAACATCTTTTGAATCTCTTAGAGAGGCACTACATGATTGGCTGGACATCCATTTAAAGCCATTCTCCAGACAGAATTGGGAACAAGCTGGAAAGGTGTCTATCACAAAAGTTACCTTAATGAAAAGCATCATTCTGGGAGCTAATTTCCATATTGTGACATGATTTCACAACATTTTTGTTGAGTTGTCATGATAATTTATAATCTTATGTGTGCAGACACTAATTTCTGTGGTCTTCAGGCCTTGGCAGCCCTGAGGTTCTTCTACTGCATCAGATGAGAGTGTTAACTGAGGAGGGTTAATGTTAAGATTGTCAAGGTAATAAAATGGATATGGAAAACCAAACCCTCTTGTCTGTTCTTATGAGAAATATCTATTTCCAATAAAATTTTTACATTTTAATGTACCTAGGAGCGATTTCTTGATGGTTTTCATTAGTAAGAAACATTTCAGCATTTTAATTTAAGTGTATTTGCTAACAAGAGACTTAATTTTCTTTCACGATTTTCTTCTTTGCCATGGAAGGCAGCAATTTCATATATTGTAAGAGGTCAAATAATAGTGCATCCTGACTCTCCTTAAAATCTGGGAGACAAAAATCTACAATTTCAGTTTGAAACGGCCAAGAGAGTTAAAAAATGAAATTTACTTATTGATTGATTGATTTGTAGGAGATAGATGAACCTAGATTCTCTGCTTTACTATTCTTTTCTTCTTGGTGCCCTATGCTCAAATTCATTCACCTTCCCTCATAGCTGACTCAGAAATGTGAACTCTGAATGTGGACTCAATGTAACTTATTTTTATTCACCAGCTGGGACACAAGCAAGGTAACAAGACAAGCTCTTTCTTCATCAATTGTCTTTCCTGTATCAGAGGTTGTACCTTTTGTGAATAGAAGGTCAAAGTGAAAATTACTTACAGAATGTAGGAGTTTATTTTTTAGAGCATCAAAATGAGTAGACAAGATTGAATCAAAGGTCTGTCTAACCCCAGAGGGCCAGAAGAAGTGAATAATTGATGGGGAGAGAATAGTGACAGAGTAGGCATATCATGACAACTCACCCCAGCACATCTTGATTTCTGCAGAGCAACACACACTGCACATTGGCAAGTTATATTAAATAAATCCTTGAATGCTACAAAATTGTTATATTTCGATGCCAACTTGTCCAAGCAAACCTGTTTTGCTTTTTATGCTTATTCAAGCACTTAATACTCCATGGGCAAAGATTTCAAGGTTTAAATGCATGTTGCATGAAGGATTAGTGTTTCTTGGGTTTCTTTGCGTCTGAACCTTGTCATTGTTTTTTGCTGTCTCTCTCAAAAAATGAAGCTCATGACCTTCACCATAAGAGTCTGGAATACCTTTGCCTTGTGCCCACTGATGAAAAGATCTACTAACCATTTGCTTACCTAGAGCTGCAGCGTAAGAGAAATAAGGACTTAAACTTCAGCAAATTCTATTTAAACCAGAGGCTGAACTGTCTCCATTAATAAATGATGATTTGGGTGAAGATAAAACAACTACTAGAAAATCAATATTTAGTTATTATCCAAGGATACAAGCTGTTTCTATCTCTTTTCACATGAAATTACATAGTAATACATTCAGCATTTTGCTGATTGACTTTTCACCAGCAAATCATTTCTTATAAAAAGCAAGCAATAGCCCAGCTATCAGCACGAGGCAGGCATCATGCATCTCATTATCTGAGACACAAGAATCTAACAGGGAAATACTGATGCTTCCAAATCATTCCTCTGCTCTCTGTATTTAACAACGTTGCTGTGAATATGCTTGTGGTGCTTTTGAAGGGTGTTGGGCTGACATCAAGAGATGGCTGAAAACAGAACTTGTCTTCTGCACCCCCAGAAGCCAAGGAAGATCAGGAAGAGCAGTGACAGTAGGCACATGTCAGTCAGACCGATGCTCCCTGCTACTGATTATATGCCATTTGTCATAATCCAGGTTTCTCTGCGCCTTTCAGTAGGACTTTTGTTTGCAGAAGTGAAGGCATAGGATGTGTGCTCATCCACTCAAGCCTCAAGGAGTCCTATGGCAGGCTGAAGTAGGTGGTAGAAGCAGGACAAGGTTCATTCACTTGGATGTCTGGTCTTATGAATTATGGATGTTTGGTAATTCTGAATTATGACCTTTTTTGAGTGTTGTATGAAAGAAGAGAAGATCAGCACTCCCCTTGAAAAGGATGGAAGAGGCCCTTGTGGTCTGTACAAAATGCATACAGTTAAGGCACTGCCACCTACTTTGTGGCATCTAACCATGTTTAACCCAAAGAACAGCATAAGTTGTGTCAGGGGAAGTTTAGGTTGGATATTAGGGAAAGGTTATTCTCCCACAGGGTGGTTAGGCACTGGATCAGGCTCCCCAGGGAAGTGGTCACAGCTCCAAGCCTGACAGAGTTCAAGAATCATTTGGACAATGCTCTCAGGCACAGGGTGTGACTCTTGGGGTCTCCTGTGCAGGGCAAGCTGTTGGAATCAGTGATCCTTATGGGTCTCTTCCATCTCAGAATATTCTGTCATTCTGTGACAAGGAAAAAGGCAAGTATTTAAAGTTGCTGCTTGTCCAAATTCACTGGTGGTTGTTCAAAAATATTTCAGACTATTGAATTCCATAAACATGTCTATCCCAGCACTTGAGGTACAGACACAAATGCACAGAACCCCTTACTGTAGGTTACAGAAGACTTCTAAATGCTGCTGTCAGGTGTGCAACCAGAACTGACTTGGGGTTTCTTCACAATACAGGTAAAAATCAGGTTTCAGGTGTGATCTGGTAAAATTCCTTTCTGCCTTCTTCTTGCAGGTTTTACGCTCCTTCCCACAATGGAAAACAGAGCTGTGCCCCATTGCCCGGTACTCCCCTGCCTGGCTCTGAGTCCATGCTCTGGGAAGGAAAGCAGCAGCTACTCCTGGCCAGGGCTGGGCTCAAAGAGCAGGAGGGAAGGTGCCAAAAGAGCTTCTGGTGAGCACAGAAGCCCTGCATCCGTCCATCCATCCATCCATCCATCCATCCATCCATCCATCCATCCATCCATCCATCCATCCATCCATCCATCCATCCATCATCCCTTCTGAAGTCTCCCTATGGAGTGCACAGGGGAGTTTGGTGAGCAGCAGCAGTGGGGCCATACAGATTAAAGTTCCTTTTCCCTCAGTGCTGGGGTCTGAACCACACCATGGGCTCTTTCAATATTCCAGATCTTTTTGGGGGTTTATTCACTTCCCATGTGCACCAAAGAGGATGCTAGCTAGCTCATTAATATTCTGCTGTGCTGTGCCTGGATCCTGGAGCTCTCATTCTCATTCTTTCTCATTCTCATGCAACACTGCTGCATTGCATGAGACAAGCAGCGTAAGCAACAGCTGCTTAGCTCAAACCACATTATGAAACTTGTAGGCATAAAATGATTAACATAATTTCTAAAATCTAAAGAAAATTTAGCCATGGCTGATTTCCCCAGGTGCTCTAGAAATGCCTTTTTCTTGTTTGAGAGGTATATAGGTCAGTCAAGTGTTATCAGTAACTAGCATTTAATGAGAAAGCTAATGCTTCCTCTGCTTCAGTCATCAGTTTTTCTAAAGCTGACTATTCTCAGAAATCTGTTTTTTATTTTTTTAAATATATAAATATACTAACAAGTAGCACAATATACAGGACAGATGTGCAATCTCTGTCCTCATATTTCATCAGAAGCCTCTTTCACTCCTCCTGCACGTAGCACTTGTTCTCTCACTTACTAATTCTTTAAGGACTGACCTGAAATTTTACAGTTTATCATGATTCAAGAGCAGAGCACAGCCAAACTGTTTCAAAAGCACACTGAAGTACAGTTTGTACCCCAGGCCCTCCAATCCTTCTTTGACAGTGTGTATTGAACCAGACTGGAAAAATGATCTCAAATATTCCAGTGCCACAAAAATTCGGAGCAGAAAAGGAGCAGAAGAAGACAACAGTGAGGGAGGAGAGAGCTGCCCTTTCCTAAGCACTCAATAAAGTGCACTGACACACACCTTAATCAGTGTGGGGATGGTCTGGCTTGGTGTAATGGGCATAGTTCGTATTGAATTCCTGATTTCTCTGCCCAGTGTCTGGAGGAACTGTTACCTGTGATAAAGACTCCAGCACTGTTAGGTTGGAAGTCACACAGGGCTCCCTACATACCTGCAGTCCTGCCTCTAAGGAGTAAAAAGCCCCATGAAGTGCATTAGAGATGCTTTCCTTCTGTTAAAGATGCTTAGCAAAATATTTCTGTAGAAAAATGAAAACAGTCACCATCTTCTGCAGCGGCACAAAAGGACAAATCAATTCCAATGATACAGAAGGCAGTGTGGCTCCCCATGGACTCTCTGTTCTCAGAAACAGAAAGAAACTTGAAGTAACCAGTCAGCGACAATCAAAGACAATGAAGCAAACACTTCTTGAAAGGATTTATTAAACAGTACTGTCACATCATATGATCATGGTCTTGTCTAGCATGCTTTATTATCCACTTATTCAATATTTACAAATGTTTGATCCGGTGTGAGGGGAAGCTTTCCTTCCTGTTTTTTAGGGTTTTGTGGAGTAAATAAATATCTCTGTATGGAAGAGGGAAAAAAATCAAGACACTGAGCAAGTTAAATGGTGAAAAAAAAGTCAGGTTTGGAATGAATCCCATGTGATTTTCATTTATTCAATGAGTTGAAACAATTATCTTGCAAGACATTACAGATTCAGTACACAATGCTGCTCAAGAATGACATTATAGTGAGCTAAGAAGTATTGTGAGACAGAAATTAGACACATTCTCTTCAAAGCTTGACAAAAGTTAAATTTTGCCAGGGTGTCCTGGCAAAAGAGAAAAATAAATGTATGAAGCTTATGCAAAAGAGATTTTGCCATTAAGGTAAATGTTTCTGTTTATTATCTGCCACATACTGGTACAATTTCTCCAAAGTAGTAAACAACATGCTATATGCTTCTGATAGGAAAAACACTCATTTAAGTGGTGCATTTTCAGGAACAAAGTTGTATTCATTTACACTTATTTTTAATTAGAAATTTTTGCAAGATTTAATTTTTTTTTATATAATCTAATATATGAGACCACACAGTTTCAAAATGCTGTCCCAGGATCTGCTAAGGTTGCCCAGAGGTGTTGAGGAAGTCCACTATTAACAGAGAGAACAGCATTCTTCAGTCTCAGATAACAAAAGCAAAATACAATGGATAAAAACATTTGATTAAAATATCAAAGTTACCAGTAGCTATGAATGAAACTGGATTAAAGGCATATAATGTCTAGGAAGAACTGATTAAAATGGCAGACTGTAAATCCATTGAAAGATGAATTTCCTGCACAGATCCGCGACTGCAGCTGCAGAAGGACTAAAGGACATGGATACAGCCTGTGACAGGCACACAGAAGCATCGGGGGAGGTAAAAATGCAAACAGCCAGGGCTGGGGCTGAGCAGAAAGTGCCACTGACAAGAGAAAACTTCTGAGGAAGTGAAAAAAAACTTCTTTTACAAAGACTTCTGAAACCTTTCCATGTTCTCAAAAGCAAATGGCAAAACTTTCTAAAACGTCTAAAATGACTTTTTAAAATTAAAAATTATGAACTATCTGTGGCATTTTGGTTTTTCTTTGTTCCAGTAATATGTTATGGTAGTTTCCTAACCTTGTTTCAGTATCAGAAAAGTGGAATTCTACCAGAATATGGAATGACTGGGAAAGTTGTCTGGTTTTGCTTTGAAAACCTGTAGAAAGACTTTCCATTTTCCTCTGAAAATAAGATGAGAGTAAAGCAAAAGGATGACAAGAGTTGGCTACGGTAGAAGTGCATTTATTAGACAGAAGCAGGACTAGAATAAAATTGTGTTAAGAGTGTATGCTATATAGAGGAAAGACCAAAAGTAAAGGATGTGTGCAAAGAGATTCATTGCTTATCAAGCTGGGAGGAAGATAAAATGTGAAAACAATTGAGTGTCTGAAAGATTAGAGTATTGTCAATATTAAGAATATGGATTAGAAAGCTTAGCATAATTGACACTAATTTCACATTGTGTAAATTTAGAGTGTAAAGAATTTCAAGAGGCTATAAATGGTAAACCAGTGTTGTCAAAAGAAAAAGCATTCTTTCCTGCCTATGTTTACTTTTCAAATAGGTTACATCAAGACATTTTCAGCAAAACATTGAGATTTTGATTAAAGCAGTTTTTATAGCTGAGGCTGTTTTCTATTAAAATAAAAAAATCAAATTTTCACTGAAAACAATCTTGGGCTTTCATTATTTACAACGAAAATTATAGAGCCTCTTCAGAAAAAGAGACATCCTCTGATGCAGATACCTTTGGATATCCTAGAAAGAGGCCTGCAAGTGATGAAATAGCAAAGACAGGAATTGAGAGAAATGAAAGCAGCTTTGGAAAGGACATCTGGGGAAACAAAGACAAATGAGTGTTTTAAAAAAATATTTATGCTAGGCTGATTCAAATCACATTGTGAGGCTGGTGAGTCATGGAAAGCAAGAAAATAATAGGATTAAACAGAGGACTGCCTTGCGAGATGGCTAAAGCTCGTACCCTCCACCACCCTTCCCAAAGTGATGTCCCTCAGCTCCTGGGTGACCAGGTGAGGAGGAGCCATCCCCTGGCGAGGGGCAAGGTGAGCTGTCCTACAAAGCTGTGCTGAAGCAGAAGAGGCAGTTAATGCAGGGGATTGCATGCATGTGAGCTGCCCGTTTGCTTGCATCTGTTTGCCGTAATAAGCGAGCGGCGAGCGCTGGCTCCATGTACCCAACCACAGGAGCTGAAAGGACAGCATTGAGAGAAAGATTTGCAGTTAAATTGCCTGAGCAGACTAAACACAGAAAGAACATTTTAAATTAGCTGGATTCAAATGTCGGCTCACTTCAGAAATTAGAATTAATCTGATCTATCACTGTCTCGCACATCTGTCAGCATGAGAAAATCACTAACTGGCAAGGAAACAGAACTGGCTGTCTGCTCTGGTCCAGAACAGCAGAGCCACCAGATTTCAGGAAGGTTTTTACTTCTCTTATGATGAGAAACTAGGGGAAAAAGGAAATTAAAGGAGGAAACTCCTCCACCATAATGATAAGAAAGGGAACTCAAATAGCATAGAGAGAGAATATAAACATTATTAATAAGAATAGTCATCATTTACATCAATTAGTTACATTCTTGTAACTGCTGCCTGTGGATTAATCCCTGGGAATACAAACATGGGAATGCACTCATTATTACTCCATTTAGTCATTGCTACAGCTACATTCATGTTCTTTATTTTGGTCCCAGTCTTTATTTTCTTCAAGAACACTTCCCAGTGAAGGCATGGGCCAGGGTAAGGAGAGCCCATGGTCCCAGCTCCAGCGCGAACCACAGGACTCGTGGTTTATTCCTACCCTGTGGGCACATATCTCAAGAGTAGCCAGAAGTACAGCACCATGGGAATACTGCTGTTTTTTCCTTATGCTGCTGTCTGGGATGTGAACTGTTCTATTAAGTGAGGCAATGCCAAAGACTTCCATGTCTAGACCGAGGTAACTTCTTGTCTGATTCCCAAATCCAGCTGTGAGCTCAACAAGGAGCCTTCAAAAGCTGTTTCCCTTTTTCTAACAAAAAAGAATCACTCAGAAAATGAGGCTGATGTGTGCTGGGCTGTCAGCAGGCTGCCTGGGGAGTGACATGCTGCCAGCAGTCAGTCGGCCAGACGGTCACTCTGGACACAAACAAGAGATTATTTCTTTCCTTTATTTGTCTGAAGCTAACTTGCTGCTCAGCTCTTAATTGCTCAGTGGAAAAAAAGGTATGCAAGGCTCTTTTTCCCTTTCATCACAGGTAGATCAGATATAGCCTGTGGTGCCTAAGCAGATGAGGAGGAAAAAAAAGTGTCTGCTGGCCTGATTCCCCTTGGGTTTTTTGGCCAGGGTACACAGAGTGATGCTGGTAGGCAGTAAGCTTCTGCCAAGTCCATGTGAAATGGCACAGACATAGCACAGATTATTGGACTTCATAATTTTAAAGGTCTTTTCCAATCTAAATGATCTATACACCAGCCTGGGAGTAGCAGCAATTCCCTTCCCTCATCTTTATGAACTATTTTTCTAACTCCCCACTCACTCCTCAAGAAGCAAAGGGAAGAAGTCACTGCTGCTGTGGTGTCTCCAACCAGAGATGCCAGACCAAGAGGAGTGGGATCATCCAACATGTGAGATGTGCAACCAGGATAGACCAATCCAGCCTTAGTTTTTGTAAAAAACCAATATATTCAATTTATTCTTCTTGCCTTCCCCTCTGCAGTATGTGCTTACAGAAAGTAATCAATGAAAGAGCAGTGGCTTCAATTACAGCTTGTTTCCCAACTTGCCCCAGGGTAACACTCAGACTGAAACAAGTGGCAAAGCTGTAGCTTCCCCTCAGTCTTTAAAGACTCCATCTTTTCTGACATTCAGACTAAATTTAAACTGCAGTCCAGGACAATTTGGTGATGGTAGCTGATTGTCTGTCTTCAAGTGATTTTTAGCCGCTGTGTTGCATTATCACTATTTTGCATCTTGTGGCATGGAGTTAATTCTACATTAGCCATGGTATCTGAGGAGAGAACAATGGGATGTGTATAGGACAAAGCAAAGCAAAAGGGCATCTCTACATCAGGCTTGTACACCAAGAAGAGAAAAGAAAGGTCAGCAGCTCTGTAGTGTATTCAGGCTCCAGCAGGGGCTGATGTGAGCTGGCACACACATAAAACCTCATGCAGTATTATGCCAAAGTATCGGTTTCTGGAAGGACAAAGATAATTCACCAGAGACCTTTACCAGTTGACTGTGTTTTCCTTTCTCCCTCCATAGCCAATTACAGGATGCTCATAATTTAGCCTCCTCCCTCTTTCCCTGGTGCCTCCAGCCATGATTCCACATGGTGAGCAGCAGGCGCTCATTGTGACTCCACCTGTGACCCCATGCCTGGGTGCTCGTCCCCAGTTCCATGCTCTGGGGCTGCCAGACAAGAAGAATACACCTGGGATGAGATATCCCCCACAGCAGAGCTGGTATCTTTATTCAACATTGGTCATTTCCCCAGTCTTGTTCCTGGCAGCATGGTGTATAATATTTTTCCTGCCCAGGAAGATCCCACTGTGTTCAGCATATTACCTGGATCTTTACCAGTGACTTCTAGAAACACGAAATCTTGTAAAATATTCAAGTATTATCATGGGACCAGCCTGAATTATAGCAATATAAACATGCAATGTTGACTAAATTTATTTTCCAATATACATTAAAATCCAAACTAGCAGCTTTTTTTTATTTCTGCTAACTTTCAACTAACATAAAAATAATTAAATTTTTATTGTGCCCTGTTCATGAAAAATGAAAGTGCATAGTTAATGTACCAGTACCTTCAAAGCTAACTTTCTCCAGAAGTGAATATTTGTAACTGAAGAGTTTAAATTTAGAGAACTGATCTACAGCAATAACTGATCCAAGTACTTTAAAAGATGAGAAATTACAGGGAAGAATTTGTCATTGGTGAACCTGGATGATTAAGCTAGTAAGAATCTTGGTTGTCATGCTCCCTAATGAGAAAATGACTCGTTTGTGGAACAAGTCCTTCATTATAGATTATTTCTTCAGCTGTGGTATTTTCTTCCCGCACTGCAGTCAGCAGTGGTCAGAACACTGTGGTGCCACAGCCCCAAACATCTTTGTGCAGAGACATACTAACTGCTCGTTCTGAGGTGACATTACTTTTTAATAGTGAAAAAAACCTCAGATTGGTTAACAACGCATTTTATGGTTGATTCAGAAACTATTGCTTCCCATGCCATGGTCTCCAGTTGCTACTTTTTAAAATTAGCAACATACAATTATCTCAAATACCATATACTAAATCACAAGAAAATGATACAAATTAGAAGTACATTAGTTGAGAGGGTGGTTTGTTAGCCATAAACATTCAAATTGATAATGCTTTAGCTCTAATTGTTAACTTATGTGTTTGAATTCCCTTTATTATTGTGTGTTGATTTTGTCACCTCTGGGTGTTTGTTTTCTCTCCAAAGATGATTAATAATTTATGCCAATCATGATACATAAGCCTTGAAAGGTTCACAGCTTTATATGAGCATGTGAGATTTAGAGGCACATTTAATGCTAATACAAATTATCAGGACATTATTCCTTCACAGCTTGCTACTCTCTGCCTTTCTCAACTATTCAGATTTCTAGAAGAATCTCTTCTAGCTCAATCCCTTGGTCATACAGTCACTCAGCATTACTAGGATTTCATCTCTGACTGCAAACAAGAAAACAAGGTAATTTTTTCTTTAGTGATTTTTTTATTGTCCTTGATTATGCCAATTGTTATTTTTCTATAAAAAGAAGTAATTAATTCAATTTTCTATAAAAAGAAGTAATTAAAAGGTGAAGAATTTGTAAAGGACAAACTTGAAATGCAGGCATCAGCACATCCCCAGAGATGATTCACTGTAAGTTGAATGGGAACTAAGAACCTGACTGCTGAGAAAGTTAATGGATTCATGCAGCCTGAGAATGGCCACAGACCTAAGGAAAGGCTTTTCATGGATTACAGAAAAGTGAAGAAATGTCCCATCCTTAATTACTGAAGTCCTCAGAAGCAGTGGTGCCCAGGAGAATATGAATCAGTCCACAAATTTGAAAAAACAAGCAAACAAACCCAAAAACCCCACCAGCCAAACCCACCCCCACCCCAAAATCTCCAAACCTACTTTTCCTCTTTGGATCAGGTTAGTCCAGTAGCAGACCTCCGGAATAAGACATATGTAGAGTTTTACCAGGAAACACCATAAGAACACTTAAAAACAGCATAAGAAACGCATGGCTGAACACACTTAGGGGTTGGTTTGGGTATTGACACAGGGGCACAGTAAAATGGGGACAATGTTGAAAATATGTAACTGGTGACAAATGCTTTGTGCTGCTTGAGCAGGAGAACTCAAGGATTCACATTAAAAATTGTATCAGAGATCACTGGGACATTCAGCAAAAAAAAAAAACAGGTGAAAAAAATAACAATGCTGTTTTAAAATTTATTTTATGCTTAAAACCCCAAGCACTGTTCATAAGAAGATTTCTTAGTTGGAAAAACAATTAATCAAAAATGGTATTGAGTTGCAGAGGTTAAGGATGCAACTGTGCTACAAATACTCTCCAGGAAATAGGTTTACAAGGCTTATCTTAATGCAAAGAAGCACTTTCATTTACATAAATGTATATGGCTCCTCAGCCGTTGCCTCTGGACACATTTTTCAGGTGTGTAAAGTAGTAACCAATGTTATACTTGGTTTGTTTTGTTCCCTTGAGTATGTGGGATTTGCTGACCACTCTGTTCTGTCTGTAGGGTTTTTTCCCAAGTCTTAGGGGAAAAAATTTAAACATATAAGAAACCCAGAGCACTGAGGAAAATGAAAAACTTCAGTGTCTCCTGGTAATAAATATGGAAAGAGCAGAAATGAGCAGATGGCACACTATACACCATCATCCTTGCAGAGTATATACATATATTAAAAATATCTCTGTCTCCGTAACAAAATTAAACCTGTAACGTAACTCAAATATCCTCTTCCCTAAAGATTATCTCGTTTGTTGATCCTGCAGAAACTCAGAAGCTCTCTGTGAGAAACAGACTGGGACTTTTTTTAAAAGTACATTACATTTTTAAATCATTAGGTGGATCATAATTTTCTTTCAAATTTAGACAATAGTTATTTTATGCTACTAATGCAGTGCGAAGATAAACCAAGTTAGCTTCAGCAGTTTACCAGTTAACTCTATCTAATTCATCATACTTTAATTCATGTACTTAAATTGATAGAATTTTATGGTTTTAATAATTTTCCAGTCATTGTGAGGTCTGTTATAAAGTCATGGTATTTTTTTTACATACATCTTGGCTTGGTTTATCAGTAATAGGGAATGGAACAGTGAAACAATCTGTCTTAAAATGAAGCAAAATTTCTCCACTCTAGCTACAGTTTCAATAGGACAAACACTGTCTAAACAAGCAGTTAGGCAGCTACAATAAATTTTAGAATTACCTGGTGGAGGTTCCCAACAGAATGCTCACAGCATTACTCTAAGAATAAAGGAACACAGAACACAGTGGGACGTGTAAAGCTATAAAATCCAGTCTTTCACTTCACATTTGCCTCTGGTGTCTTGGGATCTGCTATTAGATCTATGACTTGAAATGCTAGTAAGTTATAGGAATATTCCTAAACAAAATTATTCTTGGATAAGCACAACACTGTTCCCTTGTATCAAAAGCAGATTTTCAAAATCCCCTCATGATGACCAAAATAGACTTAAGCACACACCCTCACCTTTTCTTTCCAGTGATTAGGTTACCATGAAAATGTCCTTCTCAAAGCTGGGATGACAGAGCTGTGCTAAACTAGATTTTAATAGTAGAGTCTACTTATGTCTTGTTTTGCTAAGTAAGCTTTTTTTGGATCTAAAGCTAAAACCTGAAGCAGTTGTGAAATATTTCATAACTGATGCTTTTCTACAGCCTGTTTTCAAATACAATTTTTGTGGTAAGATGCATAATCTAGCTGGTTTAGAGTCTAAATTATTCTAACATTCAGCAGAATAATAACCATTTTGTCTACAGAAAAGCAATATCCAATGTATTTTTCATAGTAAAATGAGTGCAGAAAGGACAACTGGAAGAGTAAGATCCATCTCTTTAGATGCAGTACAAGACTTCAAAAGTAAAATGTGTTAAATGTTCTATTATCTGAATTCTTCTGTGGTCACAGATGTTCTCTCCACTTTAATTTTATTTATTGATGAGAGACAATCATGTATTTAGCCCAGTCACTTTATTGCCTTGTTTTATCATGAAAAATATGCTCATCTGAAGTGATTCTTTTTGAGTCTTGCCAAAAGCTGTTCCGTGAAATTAGAAATAATATAGAAACCTTGCTTGACCTGTCCTTCTTGAGTTATTTTATATGCAAAAGACAAAGCATAACTAGCTTTATGCTTACTATGTAGCATGTCTCAAAGTAAGAGTTGTAGGGCTGAGAAGAGGGGCAGGATCACCTCCCTTTTCTGCGGGCAATGCTGTTCCTAATGCATGTCCTCTGTTCTTCAGAAGGGTTGCAAGACAACCAGGTGATGGGTATCCTCATGTTAGGGAAGCTCTAAGGGTTCAAATTTATGTAGGCTTTGTTGTGCTTATAATGGGGGTTATTTATTCCAGCAGTGCTTTTATTCTGTAGCCTCCTGTAATATTCTTTAATTCCCATTTCAACTTCATAATATGGAAATGCAGCCAAATTAAAACCTCACCATTAATTTTCCTCACTGAAGGCAACATGTTATAGATAAATAGATTAGTACACATGAAAAGTTCACCGTGGTGCTGAAGGAGCAAAACAGACCATTTTTGCAGTGCTCCTAGCAATACTAATAGTAAATTCTTATTTAGAGACTTTATTAAAGACTCCAGGAACAGCTGGATCCCAAAGTGCAGAAACAATGTGATTTTCCAAAAATATTAATAGAAATATACTGATGTATGAAGGAATGACAAAAACAACAGGTTCTGTGTTCCTGATGGCTTCAAAAATTGGGGTTTTTGCCACATTCTGTGATTCAGAAAAGCACCTGAATGTAGCCAAAGATTGCAGGAGTTGATTAAAGGAAGCTGCTGCAGCAGTGTTTCACATACAGTCTGTTGATTGTTTCAGCAATGCTAAGGCAACCTTTGAATTTTGAAAGGTTGGAAGTGCTGGGCTTGAGAGCTGTATTTTATCAGGTAGAACTGTGAACTCTAAGTCTGCTGAAAAATGCATCTTCTCAGAGTCAAATGGCTGAGAAAGAAACAGTCTCCTGCTCTTGGAGCTCACAGCTCTGGCTCCCTGTGGAAATGGGCAGCCAGATTATTTGTAAGTCAGGTGCTAATGCAAGAGGAACTATCCCCAAAGGACCCTTAAACTGACACAGTAAGTTAAAAAAAATGGTACTAGAAGCAGACTTCTGTGTGGGCCACCCACTGAAGAAATAAATCTGTTTTTCTTACACACCCCATACCATACATTAAAACCATTGCTTACTAATTTAAAGCAAATTTGAACAATAAATAGGACTCATCACAAATTGTGTGATATGTCTAAGGAAATTACTATGTTCCCTTCACTCCTTAAGCTGTGTCTCAGTAGTTATTGAAAATTGCTATTCTTGAAAAGGGGAAAAATATAATTCTCAACTCCCAAGTGGTTAACATAATTTGCTGAGATTGAATACTCTTAAATATAAAACATAAAAATTAAGTGGTCTAAGAACATAGTGAAGGCTTGACTTTTTCTGTACAGAATATAAAAATGCCTCTAAGCCTATTAATATATTTTACAGCATTAATGCATAAATATTCTGAAATGACCATTTTTCTTATGGCTTGTTAATGTTAATAGTGTGTTAGCATCTGTATTAGAGCCAGGTCAATGTCAAAGTGTGTTTTTGAAATTTTCACTTTGCTTAAATGGTTTGAAACCACAATTTAGTTTTAAGTCCTTCAGAATTTGGACCATATATGTGTGTGCATATGCCAAGGTCTTGAAGAAAAATAATTGGTAAGAAGAAAGTTTTACAGACTTTTCTAGTGCTTGAAAACATCTATAATTGTACAAAAATGAAAGAATAATATTCAGTTGCAAATGGTCTCTGAACAAAAAAATCAGTAAGGAAATTTATGTCAATTTACTTTGGTCTCTAAGCAGAGAAGAAAAACGGAAAAAAGAGGCCTCAGTAGCTTTTCAAGTACTATTACTCAGAAGATCACATCTAGAGTTGACTTTTTGTACTTGAAAGAAACAGTTGCAAGTGAAACTTTGTTTTCAACAAAAAAGCTATTCATTTTACAAAAAACACAGACTCCACAGTTGAATTAAAGTAGCTCAAAAGATTCAGTCAAACAGCTTAATATCAATTTCCATTGGGCCTTCTCACTAGAGTTTGGTTGTTGTGTCACAGAGGTCAGTGGCAGAAGGTGAGAAGCTGTTTAGCTATCATTGAAGTTTCCTGAACAGAAGAAATCCATGAATGGTTGACAGATGTGACCATAACATCCAGAATACTGATTTCCCAAATCAGCTATTGTAATGAGGACTATCCCAATAGTATGAGACTATTCTAAAGAGTACCTCTAGTCTCTACTGCAAAGTGCTGAAAATAATTTCACAGATTTTCCTTTCCAGGGGGAGGCAAGAACAGTATCAAGTTCAACCTTGATTCAACAAAGACACAGTTTTGGTTGCTTTGGTCTTTTTCAAATGGCAAGTACCTTTGAACAGTAATAAAATCGTATCCTGACGAATATGTTTATTCTCAGGTAAGATGCTGGATGCTGGATGCCCAGCCATCGTTCTGCTTCCATGCTGTGATCAAACCAGTCTGTCTTTTAAAACAATTTAACTTCATACTGTTTCTTAAAAGCTTTGCAAAATTGGTGTCACTAAAGTAAGCACATTACATTACTTTCCTTGCTACTTACAAAAGGCACCCTTAAATTACCTTGCCCTACCTTCATACTGCTTGATCCTGCAGAAACAAGATATCCCACAAGCCAACAACTGGTCTCTGAGCTGTTGTCCTACCACTGTGGACTCTTGGGCATGTTTGGGTATGCATGGTTAACTGCACACTTCAATGAAGAGAAAAATGGGGCTCAGTCCCTACCGTAATTTTGCTGGTAGGTTCTGCCCAAAGAGAGAGTAAGTTCATCCTGGAACCAATCAAGTATCAAAGCAGAATGAAACAGTCATTTATCTAATCACGCCATGCAAGTAACAGCCTAGCAAATCTCCTTCAAGGCAGGGAGATTCCTCCATTGCTGGGCAAAACAAAATATCATGTTATTTCCTTACTTAAATAAGAAGTGCAAGAAAAATGGGATTTCAACCAGCTGCGTTCACAGCTCTGCACACTTGTCAAACCAGTCTGCAGATTCTGGGAGGCAAGAAATCCAGAGTGCAAACTCAAATGCAAATAAATAAATAACGTACTTGCAGGACACTTGTAGTGGTCCCAGCTACACTAACACTCAGCAAGTGTGCACAAAACTTAGCTTTGGCATGCTATTTTTCCTCCTTTTTCAATGCCCATTTTAATAACTGGGAGGTAACAAGTGAAAGAAAAAGAAGGTTCTTAGGTAGCCACCGGGTGATTGCCATACAGAATAGTTGTGTCTCACACTTGAGAGTGGGAAGCCTCATGTCAGTAGGTACAGAAGCAAGACTTCATTTAAGCACACTGTGAAACCATTACCCAACGATCCCTGTTCAGAGATTTTTCTTCTTGGTCATTATCAGTACTTTTCACAAAGTGACCTTAGATGAACTACAGTAACTTTGAGTTTCCTCACTGAAAAATCAATGATCTCCCACAAGTAAGGGTACATTTCATTTTTCTGCAAAAGAAATAAGGAAGGCACTGCTCCTCAGGAAAGGAATTCTTTTGAATACCATGGCTCCACAACATATTTCAGTTTTCATTGTAAATAAATCAAATGCCTGAAGTCAAATATATCAAAAAGCACTCCAAGTTGGGATAAATTTATTTGCCTCAATTTTTTCCCAAAATAAAAACCAACTCTTTCAGAAGCACTTTGTTTTCATCTGCTCCAGAGTACTATTGTAGTAATTAGTGAAATCAACTTGTTTGTGAGATGAAACTACTATTTTTGGTCACTTCTAAACTCCAGGGCAAAGGGAAACATTTTGGGCTAATCTGTTCGATGCAGACAAGCCGAACACACAGCATTTTCGAGGCAGCTTCAGCAGGAACTCAGTGTCTGATGGGAGAGCACTCAGAGCACTCAGCACTTTCCAAAGCTTTGGAAAACCCATGTCTAGAATTAGACTCTAGGAATGGATTTATTTTCTTTCCCTCAGAAAAAAAAAAAAAAGTCAACCTGAAAAAATGCTACAATCCTATCTCTTTTAGTAAAAGATGCTGTGATGCACAGAAGGGCTACTACATTTTCTCCTGGCAAAACTTCCTTCAGTGTCTTACTGGCCAGAAACAGGAGGGAGCCACCAAATCATTTTCACAGAAAAGTTATGAAGGCTTTTCCATTCCAGCATCTAATTAGCTTTGGAAAAATTCAGTGCAGTGAAGTATGCAGCAAATAGAGTGCAAGGTAAAAACATCCTGTCTATGATGGAAAAATAAGGTTGACAGATTTACGCTCTCAACACATAATGCCACCACCAGAAGAGATTGGTATTTATTGTTTTCATGGCAAAGAGATATTGAGATTGCCCCTGTATCTATACACAACACTGCTCAGGGAATGATGCTAGAGGAGACTGCAGAGCATAGGAAAAAAACCCTTTAGTCCATGAGAAAAAAGGAAGGTGAGTGAGGGAAGACACCATTAGTCATAATTACTGAGTATAAAATTTTTGAGTAAATTCTGAGTGAATTTTTGAGTAAATTGAGAAAAATTTTGAGAGGACAAAGTGGAAGATGTGAGCCAAGCAAGGTAACAAATGTGTGCGTGGGGAAGGTGGAAGACTGCTTACAAGGCAGCCTTTTTTTGTGAGCCTGCAGAGGTGATTCTGGCTTTGAGACTCACTTTTCTGGGCAGAAAACTCATTACATTCCTCATGCATTTGTCTTGTTTTGGCAGAGGTCAGTTGAGGGACCACTGCAACCCAGCTGGGTATCTCTACACTACAAAGCCACTTCAGAAGGAAGCTGCAGTGTCACTGAAAGAGGAGAATCCCACTGGAAATGTTGGGGCTGCGATAAGCAGTAACAAACAATCGGCAGCAGGCTCATCAATGTGCAGGCTCCAGATGAAGAAGAAATTTCATCCCAGAACAGGCTATCATGGCAGCAACTTCCCTGGGTCTGTCAGCAGCAACAGCTCTGCATGGGACACAGCCAGCCAAGGGCAGCAGACCTGAACTGCCTGCAGGAAAACAGAGCTGGCCCTTGGGGTGCGTGGGAGGCAGCACTAAATGGCATGTCCATTCAAGCTCCCCTTGCTGGATGCCACAGCCACCAGAAAAATGAATGCTCGGGATTAGTGCCCATTGCATAAAGAGAGAGTGTCTGCACTTACAGAAGTGATAAATCCTGATTTCTTTCATTTGGGCCATGACTATTTCCTCTCCATCTGTTCCCCAAGGTATAAGCCATTTTTTCTGGAGAAGTGCTGGTCCACTGTAGGTACAAGATGGCATCACTGATGGCCCAAGAGACAGTGCTGCTCAGTCAACAACAAACAGTATGGGAGCAGATGATCTCAACAACCCCACCAGTGATGACTTGAACATGGTGAAAGTGTTAGGTAGCCTGCTCATCTGCTTTCCTTTTTTCCTTAGATTTCTGACAGCAGAAACAGAAAGGACAAGTAGAGTGCAAGTGCACCCATTGCACACTCTTTACAAAAGTTTATAAGCACCTCATCAAAATGTGCTTGTAAAAGACACCATTAAGGTGACTGGAGCAGAAAAAGGGAATATTCTGGGGTTGTTGTGTTTGATTCATGCATTAGACAGCATAAGTTCAGGAGAGTTCATGAGATTGTGGATCAGTGTCAATCAATGTCAATTAATTACTAATCAAAGCAAACTTAGCTTGTCCATATATATTTTGTCTCTGCTCAAACTCTATCATTTGCATGGACTGAAAATTATAGATATGAAATTTTACCTTATAACTGTTTTGCATTATACACACACCATTAAAGCCTTATCTTAAATTAGCAGGTTTCTAACCCTTAAGGGAAATACATGGCTTGAACTCTGCCTTTATACTGCAGTTAAATAAATTTGCCTTTGACAAACTGAAATAACTCTGAAGTCTGCTGGCACTTTAATTCATATGTGATTTTTATGCCTTCTGAAGTTATCCTCTCAAGGTTTTTTTGTCTCTTGCTGAAGGGACAATTCACACTTCACACCAAAGAGTCTCTTCAAACTGAAAAACCAATGGTGCTTGAATTACGGGACCCAAAACATACATCTGACAATTTCTGAACAATCCAGGACTAGATTTGTTTCATATGGATATATTTATTGTAGTCATTCCATAGAACTCTAAACAATTACTAGCACTGCAGTCCAATGCTCTACATCACTAACACTTGTCAGTGTTGCTGAGCTGTGAGTTGCCTTCCTAGGCACCACTGAAAAAGGAAGCTGAACAAGAGACTAATCTGTAAATTAATCCAGGCAACCAAATATAAGTGTCTCCTTAAAGACTAGAGATCTGCTTTTACGCTTCCACCTCTGTCTCAAAGTCCAACTACAAACAGGTTCCCTACTAGTTAATTTAGAGGGATTAATAACTGGGTGACTTTATAATTCACTTCAATAAGACTGGGAAAACAGATCAATAAATCTTGTCTTTTATCCACCCTCTTGTTCTGCACTCTGTTCTGCACCTATGAATGATTAGCATGAGGTGTAAAATAGTTCCCTGAAGGTTGCTACTGGCAAGTCTCATTCATTCCCCATAGGTGAGCCCCTCAATCTTTGAGGGAAAAAACGTTATTTATGTGTGGTGGGGCATTAAGAACAAGTACTGCACATGTACTAAAAATGCAAATCACACCCTTGAATCTTTAAGCTTGGCCACATTTGACAGCAGCAGCATGAAAAGCAGCATATTTGCAATGCTGCTATGACCTTTCAGCTGTCTTGGTCGTCTTGGTCATATATCAGCTTCCAGTCACTTGCAGCAGTGTGGGAAGAACTGACATCAGCTGAGGACCTTTGGGAAAGTTATATTAACTGTAATTATTACTGCAGTATACAAAATGAAACCCGCTCCTCTTATCACCAGATGCCAGACTGGGTTACTGGCTTAATCATAGGGTCTGTCAAGAGGACTGCATAGCAGACCTCAGGGAGTGAGAAAAAAGCTTTATGGGCTGCTCCTTCCCCTCCTTCCCCTGATTTGTTATATGCTTATACAGGCAGTCCAGGTAGTTTTGCTGCCAATGACAAGGATTGCCTGAGGCATCAGAGAGGAGCACAAATTAGGACCATCTCATTTTTACAAGGATTTTCTTCTGTGTCTAGGCTCCAAAGAGCAGCTTTTCTAATAATGGAGGCTACGTCTTCCCCTGTGACAACACTTGTGGGTTTTATCTCTAAACAGATTAGATCAACTGCAGGAATAGCAATTCCTTCTATATCTGCAAATGCTGCCATGAGGATGACTTTTATAAGCCAACTCCTTAGTGAAGGGTAGAGAACTTATTCATCCTAACTTTCAGTATCAGGTAGTTGCAACTATTTTGTGCTTTTAATTTATTTTTTCCATTTTGAATGAGGACAACTATGGTACATAAGCACAGACTAAGTTTTAGCAACTTTTTCTAGTGATAATGAGGTAAAATGTGTCCAAAACCTTGCCAGATTGTGAAGCTGACTGGGCATGTGATGAAGCGTTAAGTGAAGATACCACTACAGCTCTTTTGATCAATAACAAAACCCTTTAGTGAATCTCAAATCAACAAGTACTTTTTGTTAAGATCTGCCAGGAGAAAGAAACATCTTTGACGTACTGTACCTGGAGAAATGTTGTCTCTGTCCATAAGATCTCCATGGGAGAAGTTTCGATATCCACTCAGTACTGTAGGCATGTTTATTTATACCAATCTAGGGCAGATAAAGAGAAGATGGGCAACAGCAGAGCGAGAAAACACTTTAGCAGAATATCTAGGGTCTAAGAGTAGTGACTGACATTTATTCTAGATGAAAAAGACACTGTTTTTTAGCAGGACTGATCAACACTGGGTACTTACTCAGAATTAATCGCTAGCACAGGGTATTTTTTGTTAATATCATTTCAGATGGTGTGTTGAGAGCTTTTATAGAGGATTAGTGGGTGAAAAAAAAGACTTGCTCACTTGCTTGAACAGTCCCTCAAAGTTGCTCTCCAGCTGGTCTGTGCTACCATGTCACAGCTGAGATGGGTGACCTGTGTGTTTCAATTTCTGCCCTTCCCTGCTGCTCCAACAATTCCACTTCTACACACACTCAGTTCTGGTCAGATATTTAGACTGCATGACTTCATCTAAACTACTCTCTCAGCCCTACTGAATTTTTCATTCTGTATTGGTGTCCATAGCCACATTTTTCTTTTTGCTTGGTTCCTATTCATAAGCAGTATCAGCTACTTTTAATAAGGAAATAGTTACTTTTCTAAGTACAGAATTTTGTTCAAAAAAATCCAGAGCCCTGAGCTTTGAGCTTGTGGCTGAGATTGGATCAGGAATTTTCAAGAACACACTCATGTGAAGGAAATGCACAAAGAATGTGCAATTTACCTGTAGTATGTTTTGGGAGATAGTAATGTAAAATAAATACATACAATTGTTCATTGTTCTTGTATTCCCTTTTTGCTCTTGAACAGTTGTAAGAGCAGTTTGAAAGAAAAGTATTCTGGTGAACCCGGAGCTGAATTAAACTCAGAATTGAGAAAAATGGATTACTATATGAAAAGCAGAATATCCTCTAGAGAAGCAGCGAATGTAAAACTACTGTTTTAAGTTTCACATTATAAATGCTAGCAGCAAACCTTGCAGCCGCTTGCTTGAAACAGTCCAGAAACATTCTTTCACTTTCTAAGGCAGGGTCAGAAGGTAAGGAGGTCTACTTCCAAAACTCTAGGACTGTTGCACACAATAGGGGGTTATGATATTACAGAGCATTCTGCTGCACCAAATGAAAAGTCAATTGACATTCACCCCCTGTGACAGTGTTCACAGGGGTTTTCAGGTGAGGGAAGAGACGAGAACGTTGACTCCATGTTCAGAAGGCTTGATTTATTATTTTATGATATACATTACATTAAAACTATACAAAAAAGAATAGAAGAAAAGGTTTCATCTCAGAAGGCTAGCTAAGCTAAGAATAGAAAAGAAAAGAACGATAACAAAGGCAGCTGCCTCAGACTGAGTCAGCTCTGCTGTGATTGGCCATTAATTACAAACAACCACATGAGACCAATCCCAGATGCACCTGTTGCATTCCACAGCAGCAGATAACCATTGTTTACATTTTGTTCCTGAGGCCTCTCAGCTTCTCAGGATCAAAAAATCTTAAGGAAATATTTTTAATGAAAAGATGTCTGCGACAACCCCCTCGTCAGAAAATAGTTCAGAACAGACTGACCAAGTAACAACAAAAACACAAAACAGAAACACAGCATTTCATTGCACAGGAAGACATTTGAAATTCCACACACTGTTCTCATCTTTAACTTGGAAGGCTGTGACAAAGAGCAGGCTACTAAAAATAAGTGTGTAATGTTAGGGTTTTATATTGAATTAAAAACCCTGAAAAAGGACACTCAGGTTTTGATTTTCACAGTACTGTGCTCATGTCCATGAAAATGCTATAAACAGGTTGGATTTCCAAACATGAACAACCAATTGATATTCATAAGTCAGATATTTTTGAGGCTTTTTTCTCCTGTATTCAAATGAATTTAGATGAAGGCCAGCATTAGGAACATTTCAGCAACAATCCTAATTTATTAGAGGATCCTTATTGTCAGGTATGTGTAGCAGGATGCTCTGCCCTGGATTGTGGGCAAGCAAGTTGGACAATGCTCTGTTTACAAGGCTATCAAAGGTGGACTGACAGGGGCATCATGCTGGTTCTGGTGCTGAATTATGCTAAAAGCAGTCTGGCACATCAACCCCAAATTAACATTTGGGCAAAGATTTGGGAGACAAACTGCTAAGCTGATCTGGAGACATATGACTGGCATAGGACTATAGAAGTCCAGTCCAGTTTCATATGTTCAGGTTCTTCTAACACATCCCTTCTTGGAGTGTGCATGAAGATTCCTCCTTTGGGTGGGGATGCCCTTCAAAATTTCCCCTCAAGGCTGAGCAAAATAGATGTCTCTTGCTGGCCCCAGATGTTGGCATGGATGAGTTACATCCATCCCTACTGTAGTGCTTCTTTTTGCTAGCTCTATTACAATTGCTTTAATATAATTGCTTTGATAATGTGCACTATCCTGTCATATTTTACTAGTAGTTTTAGCTTCTGTACTGTCTAGTAAATAACTCTGATTAAGATCTTTTTGTCTAATCATTGACCATAATAAATCATTCATTTTTATATGAACATATCTGATTTGCCATCATTAATCCTGAAGTTGTACAAAGGTTAAATCACAATCTATAATTTCTTAGACTTGAACTGTTGACAGTCTGAAGTTAAGATTGGATCCAGCCCCTCCTAGGCTCCTCTCTGAGAAGGAGTTTAGAAAGCAAGGGGGTCCTTTCTGTACCTTGTGACTCAGAGGGAGGGCTTCTCTAATAAACTTTGCCTGAAGCTCCCACTCTCTCCCATGACACTGTGTTCCCTAGCACTAGGTTAGCTGGCATGTTGAGAGCAGTGGAGTGTCTCCCTGCTCTGGAAAAACACAGATTAAGTGCTATTCAGTAAAAGTTTAGACACCTCTGAAGTGCCTATAAAGGAATGCAAATTTTCAGTTTCATGCTCTGTTTTAAAAATCAGAACCATTTCATTTTCATTTCACCTTCAGTGACCTACATATCTTCTCATCACTCAAAACTCTGCAAATTTCTTAGCTATATTTCTCCTGGAAAAATAAAGAATAGAATGAGCCTGGTTTTATAAGCCATGTAGAGACATATAGGAAAACTCTTCCAGACAATAAGAAGTATTTCATAAAACCAAAAACTAGCTGGAGGTAACAAGCTGGAAAAACTTCTCACTAGATAAAATGTCAAGCCATAGAAGAGACCAGAATGTCTGTATAACAAAAAAATGGTCTTGTGTAAATATGCAGCCCCAGTTAAATCCCATTTAAAGATACTTGCAGTCTGGCTGACTCTAAGCACTGAGCTGATTATATCTTCAGTACTTATTGGGCAGAAGAAAACATTTCTTTTTCAGTTACAGAGGAATATATCTTCAGATATGAAAAACAGATCACTGATGTGCAGAGTGCCTGTGTGCCCAGGGAATGAATGCACACATTGGCACATTCCCACCTCCCTGCTCCCTGTTGTCACTGGAGCTTTGCACAGACCATTCCACACGTGACCACAATGCACAGGATGCACCCCTGAGGGTGCCAACAGCCTCACCAATTCCACACCAGTGTGTGCTGCAGAAATTACTTTATATTCACAGGACCACACGCTATTTCAGACTTCTTCCTGTGTCCCTGACAAATCTGTAGGCACAAATGAGCATTTGTATTTTACAAATGATGTAAAATACAGACATCACATACCACATCTGTATTTTAAAGTGTTGAAATGGAGGAATATGGCTTTTTTTCACTGCAATTTATTGTCAAGACCTTGAAATGTTTGTTTCCTTTATATTTTTAGAATGGAAACCTATGTGAGAGGAAGCAGTATGAAAACTGTAGCTCTGACTGAAACTTGGCTGCACTTATATCGATTGTAGGTGTCTTGCTATGTAGCAAGACCTTTATCTTCATGTTTTCTTGACAGTTATTGTAGCACATTTCTTCCACAGAACACATGTGATCTGTAAACACTCCAATGAGACTGTTGGTACTATTGAGTATCTGTGAGTAACTGAAACAATGCATTTATTTTTATTTTCTAGAATTACTTCAATGATTGATTTCAACTTCCTTGACTTCAACATTTTTGGGATTTTTTTCTTTGACTTGCCTTGATAAAGGCCAAAGTTAAATTCATTATGATCTATAGCCCATCAGTAGTCTTGAACAGAACAAGATATGAGAGTCTGCTGTTAAGACTAAGTAGAAGCTCACATTCCTCGAAAGACGGGCATGGGTGTTCACAAGCTACTAAAACTGAGTGAACTTATTCTCAAACAGCCCCAGATGGGTTAGCTCACAATAAGTATTTTGTCATTCTAGTTACAAATTTGTGCCTGAGACCATTGTGCCACTGACTTTGCCTGAAAGTACAAAGCAGATTGTACTGACAGAGCTCTGGCAGCAGCATTGGACCTACTTTTGTGCAAGGTGTGTGTCTGTCTAGACAGAAGTAGAGCACACAGCAGTTCAGCTATGCACATGTACTGGGAAAACTGCCTCAGCACTGCCACAGTGTCTGATTTTAGTCTCAATACAAGACATTTTTTGGAAAGACTAAAAGCATCTCACTGAAGATCAAGAACCACCCTCTTTTATCCTCTGTCATTCCCACACAAATAGTTTCCTGCTCTCTTGCCTATTAGAACAAAAAATATAAAAGCTAAGTAAGGATTACGTGCTTCTGAAATATTACCACTGCTAAACATTTGACCTGATGATAAAAATAAATATACACCAGTCCAGGCATTATAAACAGGGTGCCAAACATGCTTGACCCAGCCTGTGATGTTAATAGAGTTGACGCAGGTTCTGTATTATTTAAAGCATGGTATCAGACCCTAAGATATAAAACCATGAGAGCTTTATCTGCTATTGTTACAAATTAAATCCAAGATGACTGAGAGGGAAAGTGATCAGAGAGAGTGTTTCTTTTTTCAGCTTATTTACTCAGTATGCTTGACAATACTTTCTGTACAGTCAGATTCTTCACGCTGGAAAAGATGAGCTTGTACAGATGCACAGTCATTATGATAAAGTTCCAACACAGCTTAGGCTCTGTGTATAACTCCTGCTCTCTTTTTATTTGCCTCCAGCCCCATTTAAGGACATGATAGCAAGTAGCTTGCAGTCACATTAACTTGGTTATGCTCTAGTCTTGAATGCTGAACTGGTGGAATTCATGCAAATTTGCTACAGGGGTGAGGTTAAAACTTGACAGATGTTACTCACTAGCTGTCCATTAAGGAATTCCACTCCACTTTAAAATCATGGCTGAATAGGGCTCCTCAAGCCAAAAGCTTGCCTGTAAGAGCCTTTGAAGAACCAGAAAACCCTCAAGAAAAAAAAAAAAAAGCCCAACTTCACCCTGTCACACAAATTACTCCAGTAGCACTTACCACAGAAACCACGAGTCTCTGGGCAGAACACATTGCTCTCATTTTGGGAGTACTCCCGATTTTGGGGGCTCTCCTGATGCGATCAGTCAGAACAATGGCTTTTCACAGGTTGTTCACTCCCCTCTGGGTGGCCAGAAACCCTCTGTGCTCTGCCACTGCCTGCATTTCCAGCTCCACTCCCTGCATGCCACAAAGCAGCTTGCTCTGACTTCAGACCCAGAGCTCTCTTGCTCCACTCCCACCTTGCTGGCCCACTTTGACTCGCTCATGGGTTTAAAAAGCAGCTTTCTGGTAGCAACGACTGTTGGCGCGCCAATACAGCCTAAGGCACATTCCCACCTCCCTGCTCCCTGTTGTCACTGGAGCTTTGCACAGACCATTCCACACGTGACCACAATGCACAGGATGCACCCCTGAGGGTGCCAACAGCCTCACCAATTCCACACCAGTGTGTGCTGCAGAAATTACTTTATATTCACAGGACCACACGCTATTTCAGACTTCTTCCTGTGTCCCTGACAAATCTGTAGGCACAAATGAGCATTTGTATTTTACAAATGATGTAAAATACAGACATCACATACCACATCTGTATTTTAAAAGTGTTGAAATGGAGGAATATGGCTTTTTTTTCAACTGCAATTTATTGTCAAGACCTTGAAATGTTTGTTTCCTTTATATTTTTAGAATGGAAACCTATGTGAGAGGAAGCAGTATGAAAACTGTAGCTCTGACTGAAACTTGGCTGCACTTATATCGATTGTAGGTGTCTTGCTATGTAGCAAGACCTTTATCTTCATGTTTTCTTGACAGTTATTGTAGCACATTTCTTCCACAGAACACATGTGATCTGTAAACACTCCAATGAGACTGTTGGTACTATTGAGTATCTGTGAGTAACTGAAACAATGCATTTATTTTTATTTTCTAGAATTACTTCAATGATTGATTTCAACTTCCTTGACTTCAACATTTTTGGGATTTTTTTCTTTGACTTGCCTTGATAAAGGCCAAAGTTAAATTCATTATGATCTATAGCCCATCAGTAGTCTTGAACAGAACAAGATATGAGAGTCTGCTGTTAAGACTAAGTAGAAGCTCACATTCCTCGAAAGACGGGCATGGGTGTTCACAAGCTACTAAAACTGAGTGAACTTATTCTCAAACAGCCCCAGATGGGTTAGCTCACAATAAGTATTTTGTCATTCTAGTTACAAATTTGTGCCTGAGACCATTGTGCCACTGACTTTGCCTGAAAGTACAAAGCAGATTGTACTGACAGAGCTCTGGCAGCAGCATTGGACCTACTTTTGTGCAAGGTGTGTGTCTGTCTAGACAGAAGTAGAGCACACAGCAGTTCAGCTATGCACATGTACTGGGAAAACTGCCTCAGCACTGCCACAGTGTCTGATTTTAGTCTCAATACAAGACATTTTTTGGAAAGACTAAAAGCATCTCACTGAAGATCAAGAACCACCCTCTTTTATCCTCTGTCATTCCCACACAAATAGTTTCCTGCTCTCTTGCCTATTAGAACAAAAAAAAATAAAAGCTAAGTAAGGATTACGTGCTTCTGAAATATTACCACTGCTAAACATTTGACCTGATGATAAAAAATAAATATACACCAGTCCAGGCATTATAAACAGGGTGCCAAACATGCTTGACCCAGCCTGTGATGTTAATAGAGTTGACGCAGGTTCTGTATTATTTAAAGCATGGTATCAGACCCTAAGATATAAAACCATGAGAGCTTTATCTGCTATTGTTACAAATTAAATCCAAGATGACTGAGAGGGAAAGTGATCAGAGAGAGTGTTTCTTTTTTCAGCTTATTTACTCAGTATGCTTGACAATACTTTCTGTACAGTCAGATTCTTCACGCTGGAAAAGATGAGCTTGTACAGATGCACAGTCATTATGATAAAGTTCCAACACAGCTTAGGCTCTGTGTATAACTCCTGCTCTCTTTTTATTTGCCTCTAGCCCCATTTAAGGACATGATAGCAAGTAGCTTGCAGTCACATTAACTTGGTTATGCTCTAGTCTTGAATGCTGAACTGGTGGAATTCATGCAAATTTGCTACAGGGGTGAGGTTAAAACTTGACAGATGTTACTCACTAGCTGTCCATTAAGGAATTCCACTCCACTTTAAAATCATGGCTGAATAGGGCTCCTCAAGCCAAAAGCTTGCCTGTAAGAGCCTTTGAAGAACCAGAAAACCCTCAAGAAAAAAAGCCCAACTTCACCCTGTCACACAAATTACTCCAGTAGCACTTACCACAGAAACCACGAGTCTCTGGGCAGAACACATTGCTCTCATTTTGGGAGTACTCCCGATTTTGGGGGCTCTCCTGATGCGATCAGTCAGAACAATGGCTTTTCACAGGTTGTTCACTCCCCTCTGGGTGGCCAGAAACCCCTCTGTGCTCTGCCACTGCCTGCATTTCCAGCTCCACTCCCTGCATGCCACAAAGCAGCTTGCTCTGACTTCAGACCCAGAGCTCTCTTGCTCCACTCCCACCTTGCTGGCCCACTTTGACTCGCTCATGGGTTTAAAAAGCAGCTTTCTGGTAGCAACGAACTGTTGGCGCACCAATACAGCCTAAATTCAGCTCACAAACAATTTAGGCGAAAACTTGTTCCCATTTCATATTAATTTCCCTTGAAATCTGTATTATGCCACTTTGTTCCTTGGCAATACACCAGGAAAGATGCCCAGTACCTGTGGGAGTAAAGGCAGCCAAGTAGCTGTTGTTGGAAACCACAAGCTTTTTCTCAGTAACACAGCAACCCACACTTGCTCATCTAATAAAAATCTCATTAACTGTCAGCTCTGACAGATAAATTATCAACAGGTCTGAGTAGATTTATCTGAAATAAAGGCTTTTCATATTTTCCATTTAAATAAAAATATTAATACTTAGAACCACAGGAAGGAAAAATACAGATTTCAAATAATTACCCTTAAAATGAAGGGGCAAAGAGAACCAGTTCTTGAGTTTTTTAACTAAAACCTAAAAAATACTAGAGGTATTTCTATAGCATGACATCATGGAGGATAAGACCCATGAGAATTTCCTGTTTGGAATCTCCCAGCCTTTGGCCTGTTTTTTAAGAAAAATAAAATTAAATTATTATATGTGAATTTACTAATGTCACTACTCTGTTATGAAAATGTGTTCCAATGGTAAAAATGGCTGTCTTATATCCATTTTAAGAAACATATTTTACTACTCTGCTACTGTTTTATTCATGCACCTTGTCCACCAATTTATGTCCATACTTGCACCATTAAACATTATATTCTCTCAAGAGAGAAAAAGCACAGTTCACTTTCTTGAGACATTAATCCCAGGTTTTGACCAGTTACTCTCTTCAAAAAGACAAGATTTATATTAGCTTCAAGTAATTAATTACTGCAATACCTAAGAGCAGGTGACCCTGGTTTCTCTTCTCAAACATAAATCCTGACTGTAGAAGCAATAATGAAAATCACAGAAGTTGCTACTGCAAGCAAGAAACTTCTCTCAGTAAAATACTTTACCCCACATGAACTTAGAAATTAAGCATGGAGAAATAATGTGATTATGATAGAACACTGACTCAGTTGCTTCATAATCACTTAGACATTTCCCAGAGAACATTTAAGGAAAACATTGTTAATAAAGCCCCCGAAAGACAACTAGAAATATTCATTACCCTGCTAGAAAAAAAAAAGTTTCACTTTTGGAACTTCTAATTGCTCTTGTTAAACATTATAGAAGAGGACAGGAGAAAGTTGTGTAACTTTCCCCTTTGAAAACTTCAGAGCTTGCAATAGTGTTTGTGATTATGTATTTTACTAATATTAGAAATATTACTCTAATATTAGGGTAACTCATTAGTACAACCAGATATCTAGGCGTTGTATAGATGCACCTCTACTGGGAAGCAAAAAAAATCTTCTGTTAATTTTCAAAGCACAATCAATAAACCTGTCAACTGTAATGCAATCCATGAAGATATTTAAATTCAGAGCAGCTACTTACACACCCTTAGTGCCTCTGGAACATAGCACAGTGATCCCACAGTTATTTAAGCAACTGCTCACCTGCCACATTTCCAATAGCTCAGCTGCCTGTGCATTTTGATTCTGTAATTCTATAACGTTTCCTAAAAGCAGTCTGTGGCCAAATTTTCCAGCTGTGGCACCATTAAAAATGTTTGAATCACCTGTTCAAATGAAGTCCAGCAAAGTGTTGCACTTGGTTACATCAGCTGGGAATCTAACCAGCTTTAGTCAATACCTACACTTCTAGCTAGAACTGTTATGCCATAGTGATTGGGCCTGCATTAAAGGTCAAGATTTGGTGTGTGCTAGTCTTAAAAAGGAAAGGAATCTGATGAGCCAGTGCTGGCTTTGCAATAAGAGTTCTGCTATCACTCTCTGCTGATGATTTCATCTAGAAAAGAATTCCTCAGAAATAGTTTTCCCAGTCTGTCTACCATTTTGGTACATTGCTGAAAATATTTTCATCAGCATTCTCTACAGAAGCCTCATTTCTATCTAAATTTGCTCATGACAAAACCAAGGTTTGCTTTCTGTTCTCTTACAGGAGGAATTCAGTACAAATAGATGGCAAAGGATGACAAATGGCACTGGATAGCCAAAGCCCAGCATTCGAAGAGCAGGATCAGACAGACCACTGGCTCTTAGCGCCCACATAAACACAGTAAGAATACAAAGAGAGTGATCAACAAATCAAAAGGCTAAAATAGCTGCACATAGTTTTCTGCATATGCCCCTTAAACTGGTGGTTACTCTCAGACTACCTGAGAACAAGTACACTGCAGATTGCTGCAAAGACATTCCTCACAATTTTGTTCTATTCACTCACCTATGGAAATCTCAGGCTAGGATGATTGCTTTGTGTTGGCCTTTATGGCTACTGCTTGTCCGTGTTCATAGCTAAAAAATAGTACACTTAAAAAATACATACATCCAAAAGACTAAATCAGATAAATCTGAGAAAAAGTATGTTTCTTTCTATTCCTCACATTATGTGAAGGGAAAGAGCAATTTAAGCAGCTTGTGATATTGATATGGTTTAGAGATAATATTCCTAATATTCTACTGAACAAGCAACTTTATTAACCCTCTTTGACACGAGCCAGTTATTGATGCTATAGAACTTGAATGTATGACATTATATGACTGGTGCCACTCCTCACTCAGTAGAAATCTTCCTATCATTTCGGGCTGCCTGTTTCAAGCCTTCCTTGCTTTCCTTAGAAATTTTTTTCAGTTCCCCCAAAATGAAAGGCTTAGTATTAGATAGAGACAATGATAACTGCAGAAAAAATGTAAGTCACCAGCTCCCTGACCCTCTCTCTCCAAAACACCAGAATCTATGTTTTAAAAAACTATTTATTACTTAAAGAGTGAGTTATGATTTCACTGCATCAGTCACTGGACACAGGGTAGGAGGCAGGAATGTGGCACCTCTGGATGAGAAGGTATTTAGAAACCCACAGAGATTTCTTCAAGTTTTCATAATGACCCAGTTTTTCTACAAAAGTAGAGCATACAGATTTAGTATTAGTGAGGACTGAGCAACACAATCACCTTAAGCAAAGTGTTTGATCTTGATACAATACGTGTATATTTTGAAAGGAGAAAAATTTGCTTAAATATTTAAAGTGATTCATGTATAACTGTTGGAATTTAAGCTTTCAAGCAGGCATTGTCAGAAATATTGTGCCACAATTATATCCCTTTCCAGCACTAACTCCCTTTTTGTACTGATTCCTAAAGTGTTTTACCTATATTTATGTCCATTGTTTTCAATTTGCTTCAGGTTTGTTTCCATTTTCCTAGGGAAAAAATTAGTGAACCTAGCACACAACTTGCCTGCATAATTAGATAACATTTTAACATATTTTACTATGGAAAAAGATTCGACGAAATTGTAATGGCAGAAATGGACACCACAATATTAGTTAACTTATCTTCTGGCCCAGAGGGAGAATTGTCATCCCTAAAATTAGTCATAGACTCACAAAATATTCTGAGTTGGAAGGGATCCGTTAGCATCATCAAAGCCCAACTCCTGGCCCTGCACAGGGGAGCCCCAAGAATCACACTATGTGCCTATTCCTTGAGTCTGTTTTTAAACAAACTGAAATGCCCTAATCTCACCATTGCCCATCCAATAACAGTGTTAGAGTGCTTTTCTTACTTTTTCTAATGACTTGATGAAGTCTGCTTGCTATCATTTAAGTCCATTACTACTTGTCCTAACTGCAGCACGTGGCAGGGAATTTAATTCTGTTTATGACACTGTTTGATGTAAGTAAAGACTTTGATCTCCTCAGTACTCTCATCACTAAACTTGAAGTTACTGTTTCCTCACCACTCTGGATCCTGACATTTGATGTACATCCCCCCTGATCTGCAGAATTCTGTGCTAAAAAGGGTTGGATACTCCTATTTCAAGACTCTGTTTTTGATGATGCATCCACTCTGGTGTGTGTCACTCCAGCAGCATGACATATTGAGTCATATTTAGTTTGCAATCCTCTATAATGCTTAAATCCTTTCCTGCAATTCTGCTGTTCAGGCAGTCTTGCCCCTCTAAAGTTGGCATTCATTTCAAATGAACTGCTAGATACTTCCTCAAGAGTCTGATAACCTGATCATGTCTTCCAATGTGTTTACAGCCTTTTGAATAAATACCTTCTGCATAGATAAAACATTATTCCTTCACTGAAATCACTGATGACAGTAATGAATAGTGCTACACTTGAGAAAGGTCTTTGAATCATGTTTGACATACATTTTTGCCTTTTGATTTTATATTAAAGCACTTATTTTCTATTCTAGAGCAGATTTTTCTTACCAATTCTGCATTTCCCGATAGTCTCACCTACTACATATTTTCCTAGTTCTTAGATACAGTGCAGGAGCATAAAAATCCGTAAAAGTCAAATTATTTGACTTCTTTGCTTCTCTCTTATTCACTCTGTCAGAGAGAAAATTAAATCAGTTTGACACGACTTGTTCCTTGTACATCCATGCTGGTTCTTACTCATCTCCTTATCATTTTCTAGGTGCCTACAAATTGCCTTTTTGGAGTACATTCTGGTCCTTTTTCCAGGCTCTAAGTTGCGATGACATCTGCATCATTCTTTGGCTGTTACTTTTTGCTGTCTCAGCACAGGCACCACCACAGCAGTGCTGGCCACCACTGCCCTGGGCTCCCTGAGTCACCACAGACCCACGTGGAAGTGAGGAAGGTCACAGGGCAGGCTGGTGTGTGAAGGAATTCCACCTCCAAAACAGGGCTCAGGGGAGAGGCTCGTGGCAGAGGCAAGGGGAAGGAACCAGGGACTGGACATGGTGAGGCACAGCCCAGCTCTGGCAAAGCTCACCTGCAAAACAGTGATCCTGATGGATGGTGGTCCTGGTCTGGAGGGCAGGACTTGTCACATTCCATCCCCCTTCGTGAAAGCCAGCAGAAAGGTTCTCAGACTTAATAGAATTCAGCATTGCAACAATTAAGGTGTGATTAAGGAGTAGATCTGAAGAAAATAATCAATTCTCTATTTCACCTTTCTCTGAGGCAGATAAACTTCTGTGGTAAGAAAGGAATTAGTATGCAGGTAACCACAAATATCCTCTTAGACAGATTTTACTATTGCTTTCCTAGAAGCCACATTTACCCTATTCATATTTATTAATGTTGTCAACAACTGATTTACCTACATTTTGCCTGCAAAAGAAAAATGTAAGAATTTAGCTTAGAAAGATGCTGCAGCAGAAGATTCTATCACAGATGCACAAACTACAGATAACAGACCTCATCTGTCACTGACTATTCCAATTTTGTTATTTCTTTAGCAAGTCTTTTGAAACTCCAAATCAAATTGCATAACACCCTGCAGTCTTTCCAAGTCTGCAAAGATGGAATCAACTTCACTTCATTATTTACTAAAAAAAATCTTGTTGTTACCCTCCTGCTTGAAGCAACTGGTGTCAAAACCAACAAAACATCTTACTTCACACTAAGTTCAATCTTACTTATAGGCTGCAGAGATCTTGTCATGCTATTTGCATTTTTATTAGTGTGTTGTGTAATATGGGAATGAGGCAGAAATGTATATAATCTCTGACTTACTTTCCTAACTGTGGTTGAGGGTCAAAAAACAAATCTGGACTATTCCAAACATCTGACAGTTATGTTGAATCTCCATTTGATGGAGCAACAGTCAATGTATGTCTCTAGAAATGAATGTAAAATTGGAATTTTAAATGTTATTCCAGACATCAAAAGATAACATTATGTCATCTGCTCCATCAAAGCTTTAAAAGCTCTGCTGGATAAATTAAGGAATACATCCTATTTAATTTAATACCTCCTATGATCACACAGCTGTGTGATATGATACCACCAAAATAACTTCTCTAGCAATGAAAACACTCCACCATGTTAGAACTCAGCAGTAATAAATGTTAATGATTCAACTTGCTGCATATGTTGGATATTACAGCAACACAGAGCACAGCTCTGCATAGCGTCAGAAAAAGAGCACACATGACAAAAATGCAATTTGCAGTCTTCCAAACAGTTCTGATTAACTTTTTTTAAAAGGTGAAAAAGCTACATCTGACAGTAGACTTGTGTTCTATTTAATCCTAAAATTCCCCTCTAGTAAGGGCCCTCTAGAACTTTTTTCAGGTCATGCTTCAGGCTGCAATAAACCTGATTGCTATTACAGATCAAGCAAGGAATTTGGAAGGTACACTTCATTTATCTACCATAATCTGTCCCCTTCCATCTTTCTGTGTCACACCAGGTACTAGCCACCAGGGCAAGTGCAGTACAGGTCCTTAAACTCAATGTACCATGAAAGATCCTTTGTTTAGGATTATCCCTCAGAACAGATCCAAGCAACCACATAATACAACTGCATTCTTGTCACAGAACATATGCTTACCAACAGCTAGTGATGCCTCCCCTGCATCATCCTTTCTGCATTTAGGAAGTGTGGTGCTAGATTTGTATTTAAATGAAACAAAGGTGTCAGGCAAGTATAAATAATTAGTGTAAACAAAAAATGGATTGATGGTTGAGTGCCAACTGAACCATCTGAAGGAGATTATTTTCCTTACGTTAAGGTAATTATGTGTTTATAAACTATTAGGTATTAAGTTATAAGAAAGCTCTGTTTTCCATCTTGAAAGAACGTGGTTATGACAACATATGCCAAATAGCATATTTCCTAAGGCCATTTTAATCACTGTTTCTGGAGTTAGAAGTTAAAATCACAGGTGTTTAAATGATAAGAATTCAGGGCAGGTGGTGAACAAAAAGAAGGCAAGGAAAAAGAAGAGTTTAAGAGGTCAGAATCTAACTTAGTGTTTTTAAAATATATTAATGGCAAAGGGAAGACCAGAAAAACTATTGGCCTCTTACTTGATGGGGATGGGCATCTCACAAACAGGGACACGGAGCAGAGATATCAAATTCTTTCTCTGCCTCAGTTATCAACACTGATGACAGGCTCAGGGGGTCCTCAGCAGCAGGACCATGACTGCAAGAATGATAAACACCCAGTCAACCCTGAACTTATAGGATTTGCTGCTCCAGCTGGCTCTCTGTGAGTTTATGGGGCCTGTCTGGTTTCATCCCAGGCTACTCAAAGACCTGTCTGAGTCATTGCAAGACCTCTCTTCATGATTTTTTAACAGTTTTGGGAATCTGGAAAGGTCCCTGTTGACTGGAAGCTGGTAAACATTGTCACAATTTTCAAGAAGGGCAAGAAAGTTGAGCCTGGTAACTGCAGCCTGTCAGTCTCACTTCAGTGTCTTGTAAAATCAGGGAGAAGATTGGGAGGTATTGAAAAACACCTGGAAGACAACACAGCCATTGGTCAAAGTCAGCACACAGTGTGATTCTTGAGGCTGTCCTGTGCAAGGATAAAGGTGGACCTAATGATCCTTGTGGGTCCCTTCTGACTCAGGATATTCCATAATTTTATGATTCATCAGATAAAGCCCTAACCAGAATGGGAGTGTTGCCTAAGTACCTAATGTTCTGCAGATCTCTATATATCTGGATAAATGAGAATAGATGGTTCTTGGAACTGATATGAAATATACACAGATTTAGACATGCTGATATTTTTCTATCCTCCTGTAAACCTGGGGAATGTGTTGCTCTGCTGCTGAAATAAGATGATATGGTTAAGTATACAAAACTGTTTTCTATTGAATGGAAGAAGATGTATCCATAATCTGGATATGCAGTTATAATGGATTGTCTTAATATAGATTATGCATGTTATGCATAATGAATTATGCATAATATAGATCATACATAACTATTTATGACATAATATGCATAATATAGACCATGTGTGTTCTGCTTTGTTACTGAAGGCTGAATGTGGAACACTTTCCAGATTTCTATCTAAAAACATCAAAGAATTTGATTTTTTATTAATGGATAGTTAAATCTTTTTATATTGTGACTGTGAAATATGCCAAACATGGCATATGACAAACCGATTGTTCACATTGCTACAGAAAACACAGAGGAGTGTATATTTTAAACCACTTCTCCTGTTCACTCCAATCTATACCCCAGAAGCATTACATTTTATGTGAACACAGAATTTTAGAAATTCATGTCCAACTATGGTTGTACAGCAGAGAATTTGTCTGGATGGGAAAAGTTCAGTCTCTGTGAACAGTCAGGGTTTCAGGCTTTTGCCAAAAACTCAGTAAAACCATCCAGCCATCACAACAAACACGCCAATAAGGTTTCCATCTGAAAACCTCTCTGCAAGACATGAGACTGAGGAAAACAAAACTGACCATGCATATATATACCAGTGAATGTTGCCAATATGAAGAAATATAGCGAGAAAGAATAGGGGCACCGAGGAGTTAGTCACTCTAACACCTAATGTTCAGGCTCACAATTAATACAGTGGGTTTGAAAGCTGTACTGGAAGCCTAGGTCCACACATGATGGCAAGCTGGTGTCTCACCCAGGGATTTTATGCAGACATCATGCTGAACAAATTGTAATCTGGATACATGGAAATCTACAGGTTATAGGAAATGCAGATCTTGCAACTGCTCTTGTGTATCCTAATGTTCAACAACAGTGCTGGAAGGTTGTGTCTGCTTGTTTGGCAGTAAGTAAACACAGCTGAAGTATGAGATGCTGAGAGGAAAACCTGGCCAGTATTTAACCTACTCCCATCATACTCCCAACAGCCAGCACTCTGAGGGCACTTCACTGCCCAAGGCTCCATAGAACCAGCAACTTCAGCATCACCTCCTGGAGTTGCAAGTGCCAGTTTTGAGCTCAGCATCCCACGGGCACAGATATTTTTCTCTAGAGGCACTTCACTTTAACAGAGTAATCTATATTGATGACTGTGTGCCTTTTTTTTTATTCTCTCATTTAGACCTGTGAGGTTCTTCTGGAGCTGCCTGCCTTTTGTACAGAATTTAACTACCCAAAGGAGCCAAAACACTCATTAACTAGAAAGAAAGTTTTAGGCAGCATTACAGAAAAATGTTGATGCTTAGTAGTTGGGACACGTACTAGTATAAGACCTGGTTTCTGTCTGGAATTTGTTTAAAGTCCTTTGGTATCTGGCTGAATGCAGCCTGTTTCATCTTCAGCAGAATTTGTAATAAAAATGTAGTTCCATTATCAGTGCACCGAGCCATTTACTTACTCCCACACACAAGTCAGATGCATGGCAAATCAGTTTACCGAGATCATTTAATCACTCATGAGTGCACCTTGGGCAATATATCCTAATTCTCATAAATTATCTACAGTTTCTAATGTTTATTCAGAAGAGAAACATTTCAGAAGGTCAGAAAGGATTATTCATCAGAGGCTTAGAAATTGCTCCTCTGTCAGTTTTACATACAGTAAAGCAGTACGTAGTAATTTTCAGACTTGCATCAGGTTTTATTATTTTTCTGATAATGGGCTGCTTTTCTTTCCCCACAGAAAGAATAAATTCTCATTTAAAGGATTTGTGATCTAGTGTTTTCTTTCATATTTAATCTAGTACCAAACATCATTTTATGCAATCATCCTAGGACTGTGAATAAGAATATTTTTTACCTATCCTGACACTCAGAATTTGATTACTTTTGTACGGCTACATTTTATTGAAATGTACATAATGTACCTCCCCCTAAACATGAGAAATGAAAACAACCCACATTAAATTTCGGACATTCAGGAAGATTCACGCAATTACCCTGTATCTAAAGAGAATCTCATTTTCAGCATTTTACTCCAGACAATTTAGAATGGTTCTATTTCCAAGGACAGAGGTGTTTCCATATGAAGGAGACAAGTGAGGTGGAGCTCTTTGCCTTGCCCCTCCATGCAGGTTTGCCATGCAGGAAGGAGAGCTGTGTTCTCACACCGCACTGGGGAGGAGCCCCAGGCTCGGGGCCCATCAGCACAGGGCATCCAGTCACTCCAGTGAGGGTAGCACAGCCAGGGAGCAGCAGCACAGCCACAGGGAAACCCCTGAGATCCTGCCCCTCGACCACCTCCTCCTTCTCCTCTCACTTCCCTGCTGCAGCTCTGCAAAGCCCCGGGGAACACATGAAGCTCCCTGCCAGACAGAGAAGGCAGAGGGGGAGAGGTGGCATGGCCCAGCATGGGCTGCAGGAGAAAATGAGACTCTGCTACAGCTTACACCTTACAGAGGGCAAGGTCTGCCCAAAGGCTTCCTTTGTATAACTGGTGGGCATTGATTTTAATGCCATGACTCACTTATTGTGTCCCTCTCTATAACTAAAAGATACAATAATAATGATTGCAGTCCATTCAGCAGCCAACTTCAGAGCTGTGGTGCTCTAAAAGGCTGCCACAAACAAAGATTCTTTGACTTGGAACATGTTTTAAATCTTCCCATCGCCCAGGAAACATTTATGACCTGCTTAACACACACTAGTGTAAATGCAAGTCTTTCTAAAGTCAGAATTATAGATGTAGATAGGGTATAACTTACTAGATCTCTACTTTCCTACAAATAGTTTGAAAAATGACTGCAGTTAAAATTTTCCTTGCTTAGTTTAAAAAAAATGTTCTGAAGCCTAAGATAAACATGAATGTAAGCTTTAACCATTCAGATTCCTGGAATTTCAGTGGCTGATAATTGAAAAAAAACCAAACCAGAACTGGTGAAATATGAACTCCAACAAAAAAAAAAAAGTATTTGGAAAAGCGACAATGAAGATGAATAAAAATTGAAATGGGAGCACCAAACCCAGGAAAGAAGCCATTGTGGCCCTTCCCAAAGTTAGCACCAATAACTGTGAGGGCAGCCTGAATATCTGCACAGCTCCATAATTCTGTGCCATATGCAAAGCCAGTGGAAACTCTGAGATGCTGCCTGCTCTGTGGATTGCTTGTCAGTGATGATCAGCACTGCTGAGTGCTTATCTGCAGGTGCCAGGGATATCAAATGACCTGAACCCAAGAGCAATGGGCTCCAATCTGCAGATAAATTTAAAGACCCCAATTCCCTGCTGACTTAAAAGGGAATTCAAGAATCTCTCCAGCTTCAGACATTCGCTAGTAAGAAACATCAAGGCAGAGAAATTAGGGAATATTCCTTGCAGTATGCACAAGCTCACTGTAACCTCCTATCAGTCAGAAGATCCTGGCTAGCCTTAAACACCCTGCAGAAATAGACAGCTTTGTGGTACAATGGCATTTGCATTTGAACAAAACATACTTTTAAGCATCTCAGCTTCTGATTTATTCTTCTCCTCTTCAAATCACCCTAATAATACAGATACTATTTTCAGGGGTAAAAAAATTTAAAGTTGCCCTGTAGAAAGAGCTTCCCCATTTTTTCATATACTTACTCCTTTCTCTAGACTCACATTCTTTATAATTTCTACTACTGCAGTTTGAACAGCTTTCCATAAAATTAATGACTGTACTCCAAGCCTTTAATCTTGTCTTTTTTTGACTGATTAGAAACAAATAGAGCATGAGCTACAAAGGAAGTACTTTTCTTCTTCAGCTGACAGAAGGCAAGTTACTCTCAAACTCTCAAATATGAACCTACTGATTTATAAATAACTTCCAGACAGTCAGTCAGCTACATCTAAGCCTCCCTAAAAGAGAACTGAGGGGAAGAAACATGTTTGGACAAAATTCCTGTTCTGGACCATTTAATCGTTAAATTGAGGCAGCAATACAATTATTTGGTTACACTGTATAGAAATACTTGGGCAATATCTTTTCTATCAGGAAACTGGACATAATTTCCCCTCTTGCCTTTTTTAAGTCACAGAATTGCTTGCATTGGAAGGGACCTTAAAGAAGATCATGTAGTTCCACCCCCAGACCCTTACCTGGGATGCCAATCACTAGATCGGGTTGCTCAGGGCCCTATCCAACCTGATCTTGAACATTTCTAGGGATGGGGCATCCCTTGGCATTGCTTCCAGTTCACCTAGATTGAAAATCCTTTTAGTATTTTACTTGCACGCTCCTGGTGCCTTTAATATCAAACAAGCAGTGTAACAAGTAGGAAGGTGTGAGGAACATGCCTTGGTGCCCTTGGAGGGTGACATCACATACCCACCTGTGCTGCACTGAGAACTGAGACTTGCATTAATTTCGCTTCCTGCTGCTTTAACGTAGAAAATGCAAGCACCAAGAAGTTGTTGTGCCACAATATTCAAAGAGGTACATGTTATTTCATGCTAAGCATCAGGACCAGTGACCTTACCAGCCTGGAACTGTGCTCAGCAGGAGGACAATGGGCAGGGAAGATGATAACAAAGTCAAGAAGAACGTGAATATAGCTAACTGAAGATGCTGGCAGAGACTGGCAGAAAATTTACTTGAACTGCTCTAAATGAAAAGTATGACTTAAATCAACACCTTTAACATCAGGAAGGAATGTGCTTAGGTGCACTGAGCCTTAGCAATTCCCACCTGAAAACCATCCTGCTCATCCTGCACTGAATAACTCCAAGAATATATAGGGCAGGAGGGAGAGGAACACCTTGAAAAGTGCAGATTCTCAGTTTGCATCCCCGTGCCTACACAGCATCATTTCTAATCTTGCTTCCATAGCAAAGTGTGCTCACACACAGGAGCCACACAGCGGGAGATGCCCATGCAATTATGACTGATGTGATTACATATTTAAAGATCAGTGTGCAGCTGCCATGTTGCTGTGAAGAGCTGAAGGAAAAAGGAGAGCAGAGATGCCTGTTTCCACAGGGTTCTGCTCAGGCATCTTCACTGTTGTAGCCAGAATTTACCCCTCAATATGAAGTTCCATTTCAGAATTGAGGTCCAGGGCACATCTCCAGCGAAGATCTTGAGGCTTACCATTTCCTCACAGGATATCCCTCTTTTGTAAGGTACCCACTGGAGTAAAAAAAGAAAAAAACACTTCAAAAGAGGAAAATGTCTCTTGGGCCATGTTTTACAAAATACTTCACACAGATGCATATAACTTCCGCTGACTGCGAAAATTCTTTAACCTTTCTCATATTAAAGATTTCTATTAAACAACACTTCAGTGAGTGAGAATCTATTTTCAAGTGGCAGTGCCAGATGCTAGGGTGCCATGTTGTAATTTAACAGTGCCAAGTACTAGCTTGAATTTTAAAGCATGCTTTTAGCAGTTTGAACTGCATTTTCCACAAGACTCTTTCAGCACAGATGCTCTGAGTTTGCTGTTATGCAGTTGAAGAGCCATGCTTTTGAGAACATTTAAACATCACAATCAAATCCTGACTGCCTGATATCCTCACAGTTGCTGTACCATGTCTAACAAAAACAGATTATGGGATGTCATACAATTAGCAAAATAATCTTACAATAATACTGTTTCTGGAAAGCAGACATAAACATTCAGAGTCATTATCTTCAGCTCCTCCAGAAAGCATAAGCAAGCCAAATTTTCCCCAAGACTTTTTGTTCTTGAGTGGATAACTCCAACCAACCTTTTCTTAGCTGTGTTTAGCCCCTTTTCTGTCACCTTTTAATTACAGTAATGTTTTTATCTTAAATTTTTCTTCAGGCTTTTGTTTAGGTGCCAGAATTCAGCTTTTCTCTTACTTGCTCTTTATTTTCATTTAATTAAATCTTCCTTTGTGGCTACATATTTGTTTCTAACTTTTGTATTTTCCTGGCAAGTACTCCCTCTGGAAAGGCTTACTGCAAGAGTTACTGCACCATATTTCTTTCCCAGCACTTGCCAGGTATTTACCACGGATTTTCTGTCCCCTTCTCATCTGCATGCTTCCTTTCTTGAAATATAGGAATTACACTGAAAGTGCACTGAATAGATAATAAATAATAATAACAACAATAGTAATAATAATGATTATATTTATTCATGAGGAATCTGAATCTCATTGCCTTTCTGCAATAATATATAAAGAATCACTTCCCATCAGGGAAAGCTATGTAGAAATACAAGGCTGTTGCTAATTACAATGGCCAAAACCACAGCCCTAATGCTGGCAAAAGTGTCCAGGGGAAGAGAAAACAGATGGGAGTGGACAGAAAGGACTTGTGACTGCCACTGCACCTCTTCCACTGATGCTGCCTATCCCACTCCTTAGCAGCCTCTCCTGTTGGCCTCCATTTCTCATTCCCTGTGTGCAGCATGGCATCACCCATGCTTCCCTGGGTGTTGTCTGTTCCGATTTCCTCCTCTAACCAGCACCTCCCACATCAAGCAGCATTCCAGAGACAAGTCAGGAGTGATCAGGATCTGCACCACAAAACTCCAAGCATGAGGAGGGGAACTCAGGGTTAGAGTGCACCTGGAAATACACTTGAAAAGCTCCTGTTATTCCATAGTTCCCACAGCTGGGATACTGATCAGGAAGCTGCCACAGTTTCCCCATCTTCTGAATTTCCTTTCTAGCGACAACCTCCTTCCCAAGTTCCTGCTCCTCCTTTACCTATGTGAATCCTCCAGCCAAATTTGAGGGCCATGACCCCTTAAGGCACATTGGGGTGATTTCCCCCTTACCTGTGCTGCTGTCAGGCTGTGAGGGTCCCACAGGGGAGGCAGCTGGCAGAGCACGTGGGGACTTGGTGCGAGGGATTCACCGGGGCGATGCTGAGCATCAGCGTGCCCGCTGCTCCGCCAGGCCTTGTCAGCAGCACCCTGAAGGCAGCTCAGGACCTCCCAAGTGCTGCTGCTGTAAATCACACATGGGCCTGCCTGACACCCCCCCCCTCCTGTTGCAGACATCTTTTGTGAAAAATCCTTCCTTTAGGATTTTTCCCTTCTGAGAAACCGAGAGGCCTCAGAGACAAATGTAAACAATGATTATCTGCTGCTGTGGAATGCAACAGGTGCACCTGTGATTGACCTTCTATGGGTGTTTGGATTTCTTGACCAGTCATGGCAGAGCTGGCTCTCGCTCTCTGTCGGAGCCAGCGCCTTTGTTATCATTCTTGCTATTCTATTCTTAGCTAGCCTTCTGAGAACTTCTTCCTTCTATCTCTTTGTAGTATAGTCTTAATGTAATATATATATAATATAATAAATCAAGTCTTCTAATTATGGAGTCAAGATTCTCGTCTCCTCTTCATCCTCAAAACCCTACTCCCTAAAGAGACAATACCCTCCCTCTTAGACAATCACTTTCAACCAGCTTGGTGCTCACTAGCATTTTAGCAAGGATACAGGGCACATCAATACAGGAGATGAGTTATACTACACCACAAGCCAGTTAGGTGCAGGTCCCAGCATTTTGGACACACCTCTAGAATATTTTCAGTGCAGTAATAAAAGATCTGTCTCTAGTTTCCCTACTGTTTTCAGCAAATTTTTTTGCTGTAAGACTACAGCAACAACCATATTTCCAACAAATCGATATAAAGCAGGAATGAAGAAAAATAAGGAGTTCCTGATGCCCTACACAAACTCAGTGACAAATACATGTGTGCGCTTGTGCCCAAGGGACATTAGGCTTCCAAGGTCTACCCATGCCAAAGCTCCTTTGGTGAAACATTCATGCCACCTTCTCTGTGTGTTACTGCTGTCAAGAAGAGAGCTGAATATAAGTGAGCAGGGTGTCCCTGTGGGATCAGGCTGGTAAAAGGAGACCCTCAGGGCAAAGAGCGATTCTCTGCTCACTGGGTGCAGATGAGGCTGAGTGGGATCCCTCCTGGCTGCTCTCCAGGGGCGTGGTAATGCACCATCTGTGTCCTGTTGTTGCTACTGCCATTTAATGCAGCTTCCTTCATTAGCTGGCAAAGGGAATCTCAGCTGAAAATCAGCTTCCCAAGGGCAGTGAAGGGAAGAGAGCAGCATTTATCCCAGGTTGTAAGGCAACAAAAATAACACATTTCCAAAGCTTTCTCACTTAGAAAAGTAAACTAAGCTATTTTGAGAGTTTCAGTCAAAACAGACATTCTCTACCCATAATTGAACATGGGATTTGGGTTTGCTGAGCTGCCCAAAGTGCTTTGTTCCTCGCTGTGTGAGCAGCAGCCGGCAGCCGGCAGCAGCACTTAGCCCTGTCTGAGCAGCCGCCTGGGAGAGCTGCTGGCCCTATCTGCCCTGGCAGCCCTGGTCCCTGGTCACGCAAGGTTCTGTGTAATGGACTGCATGCCACACAACTGAAATATTTATCATAATCATATTTACAAGAGGCTTGGCTCCCAGGAGGGTCTGAAGGCCTGAATACCACAGCAGAAGTGAAATAACGTGTAGTGTAGTTTGTTGGGGCTTCTGTTTATCAATTGCATTCAAAAAGTTTGGAGCCAGACAAAAAACCTGGTTTGCTGGGGTCAGTGGCCACAAGAAATACTTCAGACATGAAGGGAGTCATAAAAAAAAGTAACTGAGCAGAAGTAATGCTTATCAGTAGAAAGCCTCTCTGTTGGCAGCAGGCTCCATGAAGTCCCGTGCCACCTCTCCCTGCTGCAGTATTGTTTGCTCTATCCCCATCCATCCCAGAGGTACAGCCACACCAGCAGCTGCAGCAGGACAGAGTTATAAATGTGTAATGAATGCTTTTAAGGCTCCCCAGCAGGTGTGCAGCTTGTGAGTCCATGCTGTGATCTTTCGTGGTTGGTAGGCTGTGGGAGAGACAAAAGGGCTATGGAAAGTGGCAGTGGGGAGATGTAGGGAGCAGGGCCAGGCAGGAACACAGCTGGTGGCATAGCTGTGGCAGGGCATCCAGCAGCCTGAACTCCAAAAGCAGGCAGATGAAAGTCCCTACTCCACCTGGAGCTTAAAGGCCACAGAAAAGGTGAAAAGGTAATGTTTTTTGCTAAAGCTTTTGCCCATGTGCAGCACTAGGGGCAAAAGGTGCTGATCAGAGGAGGCACCCTGATGTCCATCCTACAACTGTGGTAAGGGATTGTGCTTGCTGGCTTCATCAATCACTGTCTGTAAAAGGCTGTGTGTTCTCATGTGATTAGGTGGAGGACAACTTCAGGCTATGACTTCATGGCCACAGCTTGTTGCCTCTTCCCCTCAACCACTTTAATAAATACTATACTCCAACACAGAATGTATTCATGGTGGCCCAACAGTCTCTTCTACTCATGTCCAGGTACTTTCTATTTCTCAACTTTTCCCTCAAATCTCGGTGTGGGTCTGTCTAGCCAGTCACGCTGGCAACAGTCCATTGGAATGAACACTTTTGGGGTTTCTGTACTTGCCCTGTTTGAGGTTTGTCTCCACACTTCTTTTCCATGAAAACTCCCATGAGCTGGTGTTGTGAGCCGTGGTAGAGCACGACACTGTGTCACCTTCAGCTAGCCTGGTGGATCTGTAACCCGCTGAGTGCTAACGTTCAGGCACTGAATTTTCTCCTAAACGAGTGATAGAGGCTACTGGTGGCACTACCAGAATTTAGGGCTTAGAGCATCTTTCAAGGCACACTGGGATGGTTGCTGAGCTTTGTTCAATGCCTATTTGTAGCTTTCAATATATTGCACTATAATTTTTGAAAATATAAGTTCCCATTCTCCTCAACAACCAAAAAGTGTGTGTGATGGATGGAGAAGGGGGGGACACAGTTTAATGTGGCAGAAGCTGAAGCCTTTACGAGGACCTTTGCACGGCTAAAACTTTGTAGGAAAAGCAGCAACATCTTCAGGGAACAACACAGATCTGGGAGTTAAGGAAGTGTGTGTTCTGACCCCTGATTTGGTTGTGACTTGGGGTTTAGAAGTCACATTTTTCTAACACAAGTCTTACCTCTTCCCATGGGACATTGGGAGTGTCTCTTTAATGATTACCCTGCCACACTAGCTGTGTGCTCTAATTTATTCCAGGTATGATGGACCTGAACACAAGTGAAATCTCTGGGAAGTTCAGATACGTAGCACCTGAAAATCTTACTTTGTTGTACAGAGCTGGAGTTCAGTATTCATATGGCAAAATAAATCTGTCCTACAGCTACTAAGATTTTAAGTGAGGCCAAAACAGCAACCATTGCTTTTCCCCTTAAATATTCTTCTCTGTATTCCAGTGCAATCTAGGCATCATAGAAAAGTCACAAATATGTGTGTGCTTATTCTTAGCTGCCAAATTTGCTAAAGATGAGTAAAACTCACTTATTGCCCATTGAGTATTTTATTGTGGCAACAGCTTATTCATTTTTAAAAGGAATTATATATTTAAACTGATGAAAACAAAGCCTTGCCAGCTATGACTATAATACATTCTACTCACAGTAATCCTGCTCTGGCATGTGTGGGCAGAAGCTTGTTCAGGGCATCTTCCCAAACATTGTCAGGTCAGAACATTCAGGTCACATTCAGTCCCTCTGAAAGACTGAAATCTGTATAAAACCCACGGGCCAGTCTTGTCCTTGCTCTGTTTTACCCATCAGTGGCGAGATAGTGCAAGAGCTTGGGATGTCATTGCAGCCCTGTGGCAGGGCCCCACAAACCTAATGGGTTTTTGGCACACACCTGATGGCAAAGATGTGAAGGAAATGGCAGCTGGGAACAGGCCCAGTGGCATCCAGTGCAGGGGCTCAGACTGGACTACAGGCTAGCAAACTTCACTTCCTTCCTTCATGGCAGTATTTTTGAGTGGTACTGGCTTGCTAGTTCAATTTCATTAAGCAACGTGTGTTTTGCATCCATTCTCATTTCATAATTGTACTTCTACATGTACCTCTGACTGGCAGCAAGAATTTTATATAGACAAAAATTCTCCCCACTCTTTCTGAGTGCTCTAAATGCTGCACAGGATTATTAAAAAAATATCTGTGCGAGAAACTGTGAAAGTGAATCACAAAGAGGAGAGTGTAAAGGATATTTAAGTTTCAAATCAGCAGAAAGTCTTTGTGAAACCCCTAATGTGCCCTTGCTGTTAATTAATACTGTTTGTTTCCTCTTGTAATTGTCCTGACTTATTTGCACGTAACCTCTCTTTCTAGTGATACTTCATGATCCAAACCCTTGAAAATTGGGGGTCATTATCAAGAGTCAGTGCTTTGGATAGGTTACAAATGCATAGCCATTTGCAAATTTTCCTCCAGTGCAGGATTCCTACATTTTATTGATTCACGCGAGGAACAGAAACTTTAAACAGAATGCCAGTTTTGTTGCAGTGAAATTTAACAGCTCGATGCACTACCATCTGTTTAAGGGAAAATAAGAGTCAAGCTGATGTTAGGGTTTAATGCTATAATAATTCTTTAAATTGTACAGCAACACTGATGGCAGATTCATCCTTTGAGCAGATTGATCTCTTTTGGAGATGCTGTATAACAGCAAGAATGGACAGAATTATTTGATCTCTTAAGCAGGAAAGACAGGAAACTTGGTACATGAGAAGAAAGGTAGCCAGAGAGAGGCTGCTTAACCACATAGTCAGCAGAAGAGTCAAAGGGAAAATCAGCACATTGGCTTTCCTGCTGAAGGCAAGATAGCAAGCAAGGACAGTAGCTGATGGACTGTGAAACCAAAGTGCCAGGAGCTGTTACAATTGTACAACAGCTGCTGTGCAGCAAGGGATGCTGCCTTCCTCACTCTCCTTGTGCTTTTGGCTAAATCTCTTTGAATGTTTTCTGGGATGGGGAGCCTTCTATGGCAAGTCATCTCTACATTTTGCTTGTGCAGTATCTAGCATCATGTTCATAACCACTAATGCTTCTACAAATGATAAATTGAATAATGACAGTACTGTTTGCCTATATTTTCTTGCAGCTATTCATTTTGCTTGTTAATCTCTCGCAAAAAATTTTTCAGGCTCCCATTTCAACAAAGAACATAGTCCAGCAGTTAAGCTCAGTGCTAAATCACCTCTGCAGATCCTCATTATACTTCAGTATTAGAGTTACTAAGAAGCATAGAGCAATTCAGGGTAGCTATGAAAGTTTTTTCCCAAAGCATCATTTAATTGCAATGATTCTCCAGATGCTTCTTCAAGAGAGTGAAATAGCTAGAGGACAGCTAAAATATTTCCCCTTTGTCTATATTATTTTTCCTGTTGTTTTTCCTTCATGGTTTGGTTAGAAATCAGCATATGGGAATGGGGGCTCAATGTATTACAGCATGTTAAAAGGTGCAAAGGAAACTAAAAGTTAACCAGGGTATTGTTAATACGATGCTCCACCTGGGCATTACAACAGTTAAATGTTCAAAGTTACTGATGTTATCCTTCTGTCATTTAATGTCATCAAGGACCAGCCAAGCCAGGTAATAATTAATGAACATGAATATATATTAATTTTGTATTCCTATTTACAAAAAATTATTAACATATAATGGGAGTTCTTGCTGCTTCCTTAAATGAAAAATTATATGGAAAAACTTCCAATTGTTCTAGTCTGAAGTAATCCAGAAATAAAAGCATCACAGAGAAAGAGAATTCATAAATTTAGGAAATAGTAGTAAAAGAGAAACATACCTTGCAGTACTAAAGACTTTTCGTAGAACTTTTCCTCTGAGTGTAGTTGTTAAAATAATGTTCTATGTTGAAACAGCTCAACTGCCTGAATGCAATCTGCTAATAAGAGTAGACTTCCCCATGCCCCAGGTTGAAATAATCTGGTAAGAATTTTGCAATTACTTTATTACCCATTAGGGGAAAATCTAACTAATAAATGTTATTAAAATCTCAGAAATTGCTCTTTAAAAGCCAACAGGTCAGTAGAAATCTGAAGGTGGAAGTGCTGATGCTCTAAGAGGAGCTTGGGACTTGACCTTAGCTAATGGATGGTTACAGGGATAAACTGGTCTGGGTTGTGAAAGCTGATGATCTTCTGACTGCCCTAAGCCTGAGAATGGGAAACTTAAATAGAACCACAACCTTGGCTTGAGGAGGGAAGATGATGACTTATTTAGGGATCTGTTTGGCAGGGTCTCACAGGAGGCTGCCCTGGGAAGCAAAGGGACCCAGGAGTGCTAGTTGAGCTTCATTGACATCCCCATCACAGAACAAGAAAAGTCCATTCTGACATGTGTGTAGTCAGACAAGTGGGGCAGGCAGCCAGCATGCAGGAACAGGCTCTCCTGCTGGAGTTCAGAGTAGGCAAGCACACAGATGGTGGAGAGTACTTGCACCATGGAGCAAAACAGAGACATTATCTACATTGACTAAAACATGGAAGCATTTACTAAAGCCAAAGCTCAGCAGGAGTTAAAGCTCACATGGGACTCAAAGGTGCTTCTGGAAGTACATGGGCAGAAAGAAAAATGGGATCCTGCTCCTCAGGGGCCAGGTGACAGTGACACAGGACATGGAAAAAGCTGAGATGCCTAATGTCCCTTTTTGCCTTTTTTTTTTTTTTTTTTTAATGGATGAGGTCTAGCCTCAGACACTGAAGAAAAAGACAGAACAGGGTAGCACTTCAGTTGCTTGGACACAGCTAAATCCATGGAGCCAAGCAGGGTGTTTCCCAGGAAGTGGGAGAAGGGGCTGGTGGGAACCTTCAAGGTCAACAAAGACAAACTAAGTCCTGCATCTGGGGTGAAGTTGCCTCATTTCAACAGCACAGCCTGAGCTCCAGTAGTCAAAAAGCAGCTTTGCAGGAAAATATGCAGGGGAGCCAGAGGAGAAGCAGCAGAGCATAAGCCAGCCACGGGCTCTCACAGCAGGGAATGCCAATGATATTGTGGGCTGTATTAGTAAGAGTGTGCTCAGCAGGTTGATGGAAGGGATTGTTCCCCTCTGTTTGGCATGTGTGACACTGCAGCTGGGATCGAGACAGCATCTGGAGCATCATGTTCAGTTTTGGGCTCCCCAGTGCAAGAAAGATATGGACAAACTGGAGCAAGTCCAGATTCTGATGTGCAGCCAAGGCTGCCATCCGTGTTCACAGCCCAGAAAAGTTTATCCCTGTTAGTCTAAGTAACTCAGTTAAACACACAATTAACCAAGTGAAACACAGCAGTCCATGATATACAGACCACGTAAGATGATCTTATATTTTGTGAATATAAAAGAAAAAAAGATACAATGGAAAACAGCATACAATTTTTCTTACCCAGAATGAGAGACTTGAAACAGAAAATCATTTATCATCAGCCTGTCCCTTTAGCACCAATGGAGCAACTTAATGCCTAAATTAATATTTTGGAAAAGAATCAGAGATACTAACCATCTTCTAAGTTACTGTTTAGAAACTATGTTCCTTAAGTTAATGTTTGCATTGGTGTGTCAGCAAGTGTCAGGGAGCTGGAGGAGACAGCTGGAATGCTGTAGCAGCTTGCCTTCAGAGGGATACAGGTCCCTATCTACTTGTCATGTTAACAATGATACCTTGTGCTTAGAGACACTGCCTAGTTAATTTTCATACATTAAAGCTTTAAAGAAAGATTTGTATTCTAAAATCCAATTAAAACACTAAGGCTATTGTACTAAAATATACTTTATTAATACAAAATATTTTGTCATCAATAAACATATATATAGGATCTATACAGATATATGTATATTCTTATACATGAATGTACATATTTTTATATTTCTCAGCTCTAATTATCCTATGACATTTGTGTTATGCTGTAACATGTACAAACTTTTACAATATAACATTAAATGGAGCTCCCCAAATTTTATCATAAAAGTTAAACATATCAACTGTTTTCCCTTGTCTACAGACTTCAGCATCTTTTCCTAATTGAAAAGGTGTCAATTTGTGAGTTTCTCCTCATTCCTCTGAAAGATGTCACCCACATCTTCTCATTTCTGTCTTCTGTCAAAACCTTTTATCCAGTTATAGAAAGGCTTAAAAGTCAGTGAGGATGCAGCATTCAACTCAGGAACAGGCACCTGACAAACTCTCTTTATCGCTGCCACTAATCCCACCACACTTTTCATTTCCATCCCTCAAGTCAGCATAGGGACCTTCCTTGCTTCCTCTAGGTGGACACTGTAAAAATTAAGATCCAGATGATCCCTTTCTCACAGTCTGCCTTGTCTCAGACTCTTGAAGTCTGTTGAACAATAAAGGTCTGTTGTACAATAAACTGTGATGTGTGCTACAAATTTCATCCTCCTGTGATACTATAGTTAGAATTTTTTAACAGACTAAACTCAAATTCAAGACTCCAAGTGCTAAAATCCCAGAGCACCAATGATGCACACCACCACCCCACTCTGAAGGCCTGAAGTAATCTAGTATTTTCTCATAAAATGCAGGCGTGCCACTTTTGAATTGGCAATTCTTTTGCATTCTGCCAGGGCTGCAATTCCTCATCTCTCCTGCTGCAGTCTGTAAGTTTACTCTGCCTCTGACATGGGCCACTGCAACTGCTCTGGCTGGGCATCTTCTCAGCCTCTTGAAAGTTTTTGCTGGCAGTAGATTCTTTATCTTTGCTCTACTACTGCTGGAAAAAATGCCTGGCTTGCCATGAGCTAACAGCCAGAGCCAGACGTGGAGCTTATGAAAGCTCTGTATCCACCTATCTGCAATATATATTTTCTCTGTGTCTTGTATATTACTGTATGAAAATGACATTCTGCTTCCATACTCCTAGAGTTTTGTCATCTACCACCACAGGAGAACCAATATCTCCTTATCATCATCCTTACCCCACAGCCTCCTCATATCATTTCTTCAAGAATGAACTCCTTAAGAGTGTGGTCTAGTAACTTAAAAATAACCATTCTGCTACTTACTGGGAGAAAAAAAATGCCTGAGTCCAGCTTTATGTATCCTGGATATAAATTTTCACCAAAAAGGTGAATACCATGGCATTTAGCAAAAGTAATTTAAATGTGGAATTGGAAAAATTATTACATTTTCTAAAGCAATGCAAATGAGTAACAGGCTTATTTAAACTGCAGAGATCAATTTAACTAAAAAGAAGTAACTTAACACCTATAATAGATTCAGTGAAAATCTGCTCATAACAAAAGAGCTACTGGCTATTGACAGAACTTCGTAAACTATCTGTTCTTTGGAAAGGTAATAAACTGCTTAGTAATTACTAGAATATGTGACTTTGCCAGGTGGTCTCCAGGGAGGACTTATTTCATACCCATGGACAGCCTGCAACTTTTTTTGGTTCTTCTCAAGCTGTTCTCTCCTCATTTTGTTTTCCTGAGAAAAAAAAAAATGTGTGAAAAAAAACCCAAACCAAAACCAACCCACCGCCCCTCAACAACAAGTATACTAACAGAAAAGTTACATTATTCTTCTGCCTTTCTTGTGTAAAATGAAAAGAAAACATGCAATGGAAATCTGTCTTTTGGAGCTCAGCACATCCCTTCTGCAAGTTCAGTCATGGACTTTGCACAATGCAACCAAGAAAAGAGGCTGCCCATTGGGTGCCACTTACAATTAGGGCGACTGTCTCAAGGATGGGCTGGGCTTGTGCACTGTCTAAACAAAAAGCCCAACAGAAACCCTACTGGATTAGGTATTGGTCTTGTATGTAATTAGTCTCATATTAATTACTTCTTGTCTTTAGGAGGACACGTAAATCACAGTGCAAGATATGTTGTTCTCATATAATGAGAACAGTGATGCATCATTGTAACTTTCTGTACTTATTAAATCACACTTGCCATGTGTTAGAACAAACTGGTAATTAAACAATTTAATTTTAAACAAAATCTATCTAATTTATCTTATAAGCACTGCAAGGTTCCAATTGTATTTTCTGTTGTTTCAAACAGCAATGGGGCAATTAGGATGATGAGGACTACAAGATACTTGCTACACGCTTTTTGTCTCTCATTAACTAATGATTTTCAAGAGACCTGTCATTCAAAAATTAAGTTGAAATTATTTATAATAATTTTTGAATTTCTAATCAGTTCTATTCTACATAAGCATTCCTCTTTGCAAAGATGACTGCCATTTCACCCTCAAGAGAACCAGCATCTAAAGGTGCATCTGCATTAGCAGTTTAGTACACTGGCAAGCTCTATGGGCACAAGTTTTCCTTGCAGGTTTGCGGTGCATATGGGTGCAGATTTCTTACTGACTTAAAAGTAGTTTCTTTCTTGGTGGAACCAAGGTTGGCCATACAGACCACAGCACAATTTACAGTGCCCCCTGAGATGGGTGGATAAGAGGTCCTTGAGCAGCTGTCTTTCTCACACGTGAACAGTACATTCATTCCCAAGACCAAGAACTGGCAGACACATCCCTGGTAGTAAAGATGCAATGTGGATATGCCCACTTGAAACCATCCTCAGCTGTGCCACATCAAACCCTGGGTCTTTCATTGTTTGCAGCCCATCAGCCAGCATTTTGAAGCATCCATAGAAGTTCTGTATTTTCACATGTATGAACTGCACTGCAGTGGAAGTACTGCTCTTTGAGGACAGCTGTAAGGTAACTGGTACTCTCATATAACCCATGATCCTCTTCCTCTGATGGATGTCCATATATGCACAAATTCCCAAAATGCTGGCAGTGTTTGTCTGTTACTCATATGTGAGCAGGGCAATAGTGAGGTAACTGTGGCTGAGGGATTAAACTGAAAAAGGGGTGTGGAAGCATTACTGTAAGGAAGAGAGCTTGAGTAAATTTTTCTCCTGTTTTACACATATAGGTGTCCAAAAATTGTAGAATGCAAAGCAACACACTGAAAAATCAACCCTATCAATATGATTTTAATCGGTGCCCTTCAGCTCATTGTAAACATAAACCTGAAGATCCAATTCAGTTAGGAACATCTGGTCTGGCTAAACAAACACACAATAATTTCATGTCGTTACTACCAAGGCTGATTAAAAGCAAGGCAAGGTTTGCACGGAAAAGGAATGCCCTTTGCTAAAATAAGCAATGCAAAAGTTCATCACAGTCTAATAAAAAATATTATCTCTCCGTAAAAACTATATTTTTCTGATCACATGGAGCAATTGAGACAAATTAGGCTTGCAGCATTGCGACATTCTGACTCTTCTCATCCCTCATTTTTGCCTTCTTTCTCCCTCCACAGAGATTTTGTCAGATGAACACAACTAGTGGCTTTGGGTCTTTAGAAAAAATTCAAGATATCCTAAAATTGTTCAAGGGAACTGTTTAGTACCCTAAGAGAAAAGTAGTCTTTATTATAAGAGATGTTTTTCAAAAAAAGATATGTGAAGCAGTACAGATGAGCTTGGGAAGAATATGCTCTAAAGGAATACATATATGATAGATGCTCATGCATCTATAATCATAGAATTATATTGTACAAAGATATATATATCATCAGGACAGGTAAGTGAAAACTCACTAAAAGTAACACTTATTGCAGCAGTATTGCAAGAATTAGAGAAATTGCATGCTACAAAGAAATGTGCATATTTTATATTTATCGAACACTCTCTACTGAATAGATGTTACACAACAGACCCAAGTATGAAAAACCACAACCAAAAATAAAGCATAAACCCACCCAGGAAAGGAACAAAAGTTGCTTTGGATTTTTTAACGGTGCTTCAGTTTCGAGTGTTTGGGTCTGAGACACAGTTTGCATTAATGAATCCGCGCGGCATGGGAAGAGTCTTAAGCTAATTTAATTGTTTTTAAAAGATTAAATTCAATGGGAAGATCTACTTGCCTCCTCCCTGTCTTCAACACACACAAAGTTTTAATGTTCTTGTTGTAACTACAGTGCAAATTCTCACAAACATAAGTGATATAAATATTCCGTAGAATAATAAACAAGATGTTATTTGCACTAATTGAAGTAGAATAACAGAAACAGTGAAAGGTTAAATCAATAACTGTAGCTTGTCTTGCACTAGATCAAGTCAACTGTATGGCTTGATTTCTGTTGAAGTTTCCTACTCAATAGCCTAGTAAGATGAATATATTTTTCACTTATGAAATTCTGGGAAGAGCACATTCTTTAGCAGTATGACTGCCACACAGAAATTGAATTTTAGATATTACAGAAGACTGACAACATTTGAGAGGAGTAACAATAGCAGTCTTATTTCAAACCTATTGCAATGACAGGCCATGAAAATTGCAATTTAGAAATAATTTTCAGAGATCATATGAAATTAATGAATACATGAAATTAACAACCCACTTCAGCTATTTCTAACCCTGAGAAGCAAGAAATCCATAGGACTTATTCAGTATATCCTTTCTTGATGTTTTTAAACAGCTTTAGAATGCCAAAAATAGATATTGCAAATGCTCAAATACAAGGTAAAATGTCAAACTTCTTCTAAGACTTTCAACATTACTGGACGTGCTGGTCTTTGATAACTATTTGAGAGGAGCCTTACTTCTCAGAAGCTCATGGTAGGTTGATGTTTATCACAGAAAATGGACAACATTAACTTATCTAGAGATGATACTCTATCACTTCTATCCACAGTAAACAAGTATCAAGATTAGTATCTCAGAAATAATGGAAACTAAAGTGATGGGTCATTATCAACTTTCTACATGATTCTTGTCCACATTCCGCTCCTCAGAACTGGTGCATAACAATGCCAAGTGTCAGACACTGGCATTATGCAGTAAGTAAATAATGATCACAAGATAAATTGGCTTGAAGAGATCTTGTTGAGTAGCAAGAAGCAAATGATAGGAAGAAACAAAATAATCAGAAGCTTGAATTTGCAGCTTCTAAAGCATCTCATCTCAAGATTATCCTTTTTATGCCAGTATTTTACAAGTTTTAATAGCCTTTTTCAGGGTATTTATTTCCAGGCTTAAAAAGTAATCTTCTCTATGCTTTTATGCTATCAAACATTCACACAATGACCTCTAAAAGCAGAAGTAACAGAATTGCCATTAACATAAAAGCAGAATGTTTCTTCTATTTTAGAAGAACTACAATGAGATTTTTATGTCTGTTTCATCCATGCATTATGGTCAACACCCGCTTCAGGAAAGCTGAGGATGAATGTACACATTTCTTTCTGCTGAATGTTAATGAAAACATATTAGAATACTTCCCACTATATCACTACTATTTTATTTCCCTTAAAAAATAACTTTAGTTGAAAGAATACTTTTAAAAGGCTTCCAAATTCTGCCCTCAGATCTGATGCCTATCTACCTGCAGGCAGATGTCACCTGAGTTCCCTTGGTAATGCAACGACAATTTTACAGTGTTTCTCTCAGGCAGTTCACTAATGGTCTGTATTTTTTTTCTGCAACTGTACATATTCTGGCCTAAAATAATGACAGAGCCATTTCCCAATATGCTTTCTATAATAAAGATGTGTAAGTTGCAAAAAGACAGCACAAATTCTGAAAGTAAAAAATGTGAAGACTGGGCACGAGACACATCAGTCAACACTTGCACACAGACACTGAAAATGGGATCATTTTAGAGGCACCTCTGCCAACCAGTTCAGTACTTATCCCATCCTATACTTGCTGATTTCTCATGTAGGCATATGTATATCTAGTTTGATCTAGTCATTCCTCCAACTACTAAAATTTTCATTAATAATCCCACTGAAGTGATCACCTCAGGAGTTCACACACAATTTGAATGGGAGAGCCTGTGCTAGGCAGCATTTTTCACTCCCAAAAAAAAGGGATAATTTTTTTACCTTCATACAGTGTCCAGGACAGGAAGGAAGTCAAAAGTATAATGAGAAGTTAACATTCTTGCTTTGGTACAACTAAGTTGATTAGGATAGTCTCAGTGAGCAGAGCATAGTGGGGCAGTGTAGTAGTTACTGCTCAAAGCATAGTACTCCCGACCTTGGTGATCAGCAATATTGACCAAGCAAGAAATCACCTAAGATCAGACATTAATCATTTGCTAAACTGAGCTGAAAACCTCTTGACAATGGGAACCAGAAAAAAAACCTTATCATTAATTACAGAAATAAGAGGTATTTCAACAGGGCACCAGGTCAAACATCTTAAAAGATATAAACCTAAGATTAAAGAAGATTGGAAACAGAGTGAAGGGAAAAATGTGCAGGCTCTTGCTGTTTTGTGCAACTGTGTATTTCTGAGTTAGCCAAGTAAAGAATGACTGTCCTCTCTAAAGCTGTCCCACACCTGTACAGCTGCCTGACTCAGTTCTCATCTATCTGCCTGTCCCTCCTAAAAAAAAAAAAAAAAAAAAAATTAGGCTATTGAGACTAAAGAAGAATTCCTGTAAGGACCATAATCCAGCTGGGTTGCAAGATCTCATTCTTAAAAATGGCAACAGAGACCATATGTACAAGGCATGCCAGAAATCACATGGAAGAACAGAAGAAACACTTTCTAACTAAAAAAAACTTGACAGTCAGTATGAAGGAAGACTGTCACAGGGTGGGGAATTAAAACAGGTTCTTCTTTAACTGACATGTCACATATCTTTAAGAAAACAACATGCTAAGAATATTATTGATCTCTCTTCTAGTTTTTCTTTCTGCAGCAAGGAAAAATAACCTGCCTTATTGTTGGGACTGCAGCACTGGATTAATTTACTGCTTTACAACAGGGACACTGCTGTGAGAAAAATATAATTGGGAGCATCAGAGTTCCACCCCTTCTCACAAATGGAAATCATCTTGAACACCACTACAAGTGCTTTTATTAATTGTGAGGTCTCCAAGTTTCCATTTTAAACGCTTCCTTGAAAGCACATGCACTGAGTGTTGCAGCTGGCAATGCTATTTGACTTCACAGGTTTTGTGCTCTGGCTAACTGGCCCTTCAGGGATGGTTGCTCCTGATACAGAATGGCAAAAAATTAAGCCTGATGGAAACTGAAAACTCTATGACATGTAGGTAGGGAGAATATATTTTCCATGTATGCCAGATATCAAGTGCACTGTACTTTAGCAGCACTTTGCTCACACATTCATGGGGGACAAGTGATGTAATGTTGCCATCGTCTGGCCTCTCTCGTAACAGCACAACACCCCACGAGTATTAAAATACTCAAGTGCTCACACTACACCAAATGTTTTGGCTTTGACAAAAGGTAAAAAAAACCCCAAACCCAACCAAACATACCAGCCATTTTTCATATTCTGCCAGAGCCTTTTCACTTTTTTCTTCCTTCTTTGCCTGCTGCATTTCTCGCTTTCTTTTCTCCAGGAACTTTTCTACTTTTTTCTTTTTTATACATTCTTTCTTCTTTTCATTCCTGCGTAGGGAGAGGGAAGAGCAAGAGGTCATTGTGTACAGACCAAAAGCTGTATCTGTGACCAGTTAAGTAAATTGAGTCAAAATATGTATTATACACTTTAAATAAAAGATTGAGAATATATATTTAAATCTCCCATGTCCATTTTTATATGCCCCCAAGGTATAAATGAATCTACTGCTCTAGCTATTATGGCATCACCTTTTCTGTACTTTGTTCTCCCTTATTTAGTATCATAAAAAACAAAACATTCTGAACTTCTGTAGGTAGCTGTAAGTTGTGCATTTTTTGTGAAAACTCTTTGCTTGTAAAACTAATAAAGAATATCTCCAGCAGATACATCTCATTTCCTTCTTCCTGCATTCCTATACTGTATTCCATGAAACTTTAAAGATTTACCTTCCTTCCTATGGCTGAGTAATGAAGCATGAAAATAACCACATAAGACACAATACTACTACACAAGGAATTTTATCATTTGCAGTATCTCTGCCTGGCCTTAGTTAATATCCTCTTGGGGGGGAGGAAAGCAACTAAATTAATAAACTGAAGGGAGCTGCACAGCTAGTTTGCACTGTTAGACTTTGTCTCCATTGGGAATGAAGAGTCTGATCCCAAGCATTCCATTGTCTTCCAATTACAGGCACATCAAGCATTCATAGAAGACCTATTACATTTATAAGCAAAGATTTTGGAAGCTATAATATAGCAAACACAGTATAGAAGTACCATTTTTCAACTGCTGATACACTGACTCTCTTCTTCTCTGCAACTAGGTCCTCTTCTATCTTCTTCCTCATTCTTTCAGATTGTTTTTCCTTCCTGTTTTGCTCTCTTAAATATTCCACTTTTCTTTCTTTCCATTTTTTGAATGCCTAAAGACAACCACAGATCCATAAAAAATCTTACCTCTCACCTTTCTGTCAATAGTCCACTAGTCTAATCCGCATTATTATTTTTTGTAATTTCTACACATTCTAATTTTAGAATATTCACTTGTAGAATTGCTCAGAAGTAGGTATCGTTATATCTAAAAATAATCTTATTTTTCCAGTAGGTAATAGTTAATTGCTAATGTATTTATGTGAAATTTATTTTATGCTCAGTTAATAGACTCCAAATATAGAAACCTATTTGTCTGCAAATGTAAACGTTACACATTTCTTACAGAAAAAAATCTAATACAAACTTCCTTCAAAAACTAAGCATGTCTAGTTTTAAGATTCTAGTTCATTTCCATCTCATTGGTGATTAATCAAAATTATTTTTACTATCTCCTGGACCACATTCAAATATACACTTAGGTACATATTTCACATCACCGCTTGTGCTGCTTCTGTTTTTTCCTTATTCTCTTCTGCTGGTTTCTTTTCCTCAAGTTCCTCACGCTTTTTTTTCTCGCTTAACTTCCTTGCTTCTTTCTCTTTCTTTTTTTTCCAGGCTTCGTAACATGCAATTGATTCTTCCCTTTTAAGTGCTTCTTTCTAAATTGGAAATAAAAGTCTACATTTACATCAATTTCAGCACAAAATTCTAAGTGAAATAGTAAGCTTTAAGCTTATTGCTAAATGGAGCAACAAAGAAACAGACATTGATTTGCTGACAACATTCCAAGTATTACAATTAAATTTTAAGCATGTAAGGGGTTATTTCCTCTGCCCATTTTTAATTTACTTGAATGAGACTAACTGCTCCTACAAAATATGTGTAGATGGATATGAAATGCATGTTAAGTGCTTAGAAGTGAAACATTAAATAGTAAAAGCCAAATCAAAGAATGTGCAGGATACTATTCAAGCCAGAGCCCTCTCTACGTAAGCATCTCTTGAGACAGGTAGTGAATGCATGCTCCCATGCACAAAACAAAACTTGGCACCTTAAGAGTCGAGCATCCCCAGGTCTTTGTAAACTAACTTGAATTAATCCGGGAAGCACATTTCTAACACACCTTATGTAAATGTATACGGAAGCATTGGACAGACACTGCTTACCACAACCCTAACAAGCAGGACATGCCATTTATTGTTTCACATCACCCTGTGCTATTTGAAGAAAACCAGATACCTCACAACAGCAGAGGGATCCACTTAGGGCAGGAAGAACACTGCAAAGAGTCATAGATTGTCAACTTCTTTTTAAACAACAATGTGAACAAACCTTTTCAGTATTGTTCCTTAGAATTTCAGCTTTTTCTTTTTCACTTCTTTTTATTTCTAGTAGAAGGAGGTTTTTCCTTTCCAACCAGTTCTGTAAGAATCATTAATATTTTTTTAAGTCCTTTTAAGGTATAAGTAAAGAACAGCACCAATATAATGACCACCAAAATTACTCTCAGTTTTTCCAAGTTAAATAAGCATCCCTTTTCCAAGTTAAATAAGCATCCCATGTGGAAAACTAAGATGTCATCACACAAACATTGTGATCAAAAAATTTAAGGTTCTAAAATCACAGCTACAAAATCTAAAAAAGGTCAAAGATATTTTTAAAAAGCATTTTCCTAGAAACACTAACAAAAATGTCAGCATTAATCAAAATTAAACAGAAGAATGTAATAAAGGTTCTTATTATTTGGTATATAGGGAAATTATTTATATTTGTTGTCTCTCTTGAAAATACATACAATAGAAGAGAATAAAAACCTGCTGGAAGAACTGAGACTTCAAGCAGCCATAAAAGGTTATAAGCCATCTGCAGAATCAGGCTTAAATTTTCAAGAATTAACTGTATTTAGTATGCAGCTCAAAGATAATAGTCTCCTAAATGAAAACTGTTCTACTCTCAAAAACTGTGGAGATAATATAAATATGGATTTGAGGGTCTAAAATTTGTTTTAGGACCATAACAAGTATCAAAACTACATACCAAAATAAATGGTGCCTGTTAATGAGAGTTGTTCTCAAACAGAATAGCAAAAATTTGTTTAAACCCAGAAAATGATTGTTGTGAAAATTCTACAAGGAATTTACATATATCATTCTTTTGGAAAGAGTACAAGATTTGTTATCACTTTTCCTGAATGACATTTGAATAGAACATATCAGGGAAATAACCAAAGTACTGTAAGTAGACATTTCCTTATGTTAAGGATGAAGTAGAAATAATGGAAAATATGTGCCTGAAAATAGGCTGAAACAATAAAGTATAAACCACATAAAAACATGATGTCCCTTTCATTGAACTTTTTGTTCATAATATGAGGAAAAGGCATAGCCAACAGAATAAAAGGATTACTATACCTGTAAGACAAGGAAAGGAACATATAGTAAAAAATATTGATTTAAAGAAAATATGAGGTGTGAGCCTTGTATCAGGACCTTTACATGCACAATTTTGTTTGTTGGTCTGTTCATTTTTAAAGCCTACCTGATAAACAGCTGCCCTTAAATTATCTACTTTGTTGAATTCTGGACTTTTCTTCTGCATGCATTTATCCTCCAACACCTTCAATGATCCCAGATACTGAGATGAAACAGGTGAAGTTGATGGAACAGTTTTCCCCTTTCCCTTTAAATGCACAAAAGTTGTAGACCTAAGAAAATAGCAGGACACAAACACATTAATGATCTTTTCTTTTACTGTAGCTCATACAGTAGTATGAGCTGGGTATGAGTAGTGTTCCTCTTATTTCATACCAAAATAGTGTATACCAAAAGTTATTGTGGTTTTTTTTTTTTATATGCACTTGACTGGGGACTGGAGACTGGGGAAAGGAGAAATAATTTACCTCTTGTAAATTTACAAATTACTTACACTTTCATCTAAGAAACAGCTTAGAGCCTGTAAAGACTCCAGTAACACACTCATCACAGACACTGGCAAAACATCTGGGAATCTGATCTGACATAAACCTGAGCAAAGGTCACAACAACATGCCACATGCACTCAACTGTTTTCCACAGATGGTCAGAGGTTGTCAGCAGCAAAGATAATGCTGACAGAAAATGAGAGGGGAGCAGCATTGTCAGGGCACTTACAGGCATCTTAAATGGCTTAGAACAATGCTTGGCCTTTCCCTCTTACCTGTCAGATAAAGAAGCCTTTGGGTTTTGTAGAACTCTCTCCTTTGTTTCACTCAGTTTCTAAGAAACACAGAGGAAAAGTAAAGTTATAGAGTCTCTTAAGCAACAGATCAGGATGAAACAGATTTTTAAAAGATAACGAGGGCACTGAGAATTGGACTCAGCCCTTATGAGTCTCTTCCAAGTCAAGATATTCCATGGTCTCATGATGTTATAAAAACAGGCAAGAAAGACACCCTAATAAAGAGAAGGTATAGTACAGAGTAAGGAAGTAAGGACAGAAAAAAACCCAAAAAACAAAACAAAGAAAGCGCCCAAACCAACCAACCAACCAACCCAGCAACCATTCAGAATGCCTGTATCAGTATGCCTTTGGAATGGCAGCTAGGAATGTTCATTTATATTATGTAGAAATACAGTCAATAGCTTAGAAATAATAAAAAGTAAAAAGAACACAGCTGGTTTATTCTATAAACACTCTTTTAAGTCTTTTGAATACTTAGCTTTAATAATTACATGTAGCTATGTATTTTCTTTTTAGGATAAAGCGAAGAGTGCTTTGTATCCTATCCATTATTCAGGTCACACATGGATTCCATCCTCTGCTAACACACATTGCTCACTGCTATTCAGCTATCCTCACAACAGACATTTGACATTTTCGCTTTTTAAAGGGTACTTTCTTAAGGCTGGAAAACACATTTCAATACCTTTATCTGACTTAAATAATTTGTGAAGGTATTCCTTACATCTTTCATAAAGCTAAAATTATAAGAGCCTCAGCTGTAGAAACCAGAGATCCAAATTGCCAACTTTACACACAGTGTTCTACACACTTAAGATACCAACAGCAATGTTACAAAATTCTCCACTGTGCTTCTAGGACTTTGTTCCAAACAATGGTAAACTGTATGAGCAATACCTTGAGAGAGTTCTTGGATGTGTTTTTTGCCTCCCTGTGCTCAGACTGATCATTCACTGACACCTCCTGCATTGCATCAGCAATTTTTTGCTCATCTGTTTTTTTCATCATTCCATCTGAACTGTCAACAGAAGGGGATTTCGTACCATTGTCCTCCAGTTTCAAGTCATTGGTGCTGGCAATCTTCTGATCTTGATCTAAAGGGAGAAAAAAGATTGAGAGGACACATTAACAAGAACTTCATTGTTTTTGAGTTTTGTTTTTTCTGTACAAAATGTAGTTGTAGAAAAACCATCCGTCTATGAAAGCTGTTACTAAATTTTATATAGTACAATGTATTTTCTGTATGCCTCCTTCTGAGAACTATATATGAAAAAGAGCAGTATTCACTTGTATTTTCATGTAGGACTGGAGTAGCAACTGAAGCTTGAACTAATGCTAGAGAATGTAAGAGCAAGACAAAGGGAAAACTTTCCATCTGCCTTACATGGCTGTAGTACAGAAACCAAAAGCAAGAGCCATTGCAGTCCCAGCAAGAGCTCTTCTGACATCTAGGAGACTTCTAATGAAGTATGCCAGTTAACACTCTGGGTAACAAATACTGCTTTCATTTTGTAGCGCTCTTCAGGAGTGTGGGATACATGAGGGAATAGCTCAAAAATTCCACAGCGGGGATTTAAAGAAAATATCACAACTGCCAGTAATGCAGAGATCTAAATCTGTAAAACAGTTCAGACAGAAGCAAAAAAATGCCCAAGTAAAACCAAATTAGAAGTCTTCCACAAATTTCTGATGGAATTCTTTGGAAAAATAGAATTTTTGGACAACAAATTAACTCCAATTACCTGAAGAAAGGAACATCAATGCCCATAATCAAAGAAATTTACCTGAAATTTACCCTAAATTCACAGTGATGAAGGTAAGTCCAAGGTGACAAGAATTCTGAATTTACTGAATTTTAACCAATATTGCAGTGTGTCACTGCATTACTTTGATTCATATAAAGAAAAGGAGTAGTTCAACTTCTTTCCTGCCAGTCTAAAATTACACAGGCACACCAGCCAGGAAGGAGAGGTGTCTGCACATTCAAATACCTTTGACAGCACTTTGGTGCCATCATGTGGAAAGGAAAAATTAAGCTGATACCTTTAATCAAGCTCTATCAATTTCAAAGTTGCAATCTTCCATCAAAGGTAATGACCAGCCATACTTATCTCAACATCAAACAGGACAAATTCCTCTCACATTAAGAATTCCATAAAAATAGCCTTTTGACACATATAGTTGATTAGCAAAATTCCAAATTCTACATTGCATATTAAAAATGAATTAGCTATTCTTATACTGAAGCATTCAAGTTTGGGGGGTTTATGTGTTTGACTGTACATCCAAACTGTGTCAGTGGACACTATGTGAATGCAGCTTTCTGTGCCATGCACACACTGAGGGGGCTACTCGGCAGCCCCCTCACGCCTTCCATGCACATACACCGATGGTGAGCTGGACTTCAGGGACCTAGAGCTGTTTTTCATGTTCTGAAAGGAAAAGACAAACAGGAACCTCCTGCTTTTGGCCCACACTGGTTCAGCTTACCCCCTGGCATACAGACTTTATGCATCTTTAGAAGATGATCGTTAACATAGAAAATAAGTCATATTAAAACACTTTATAATACTGTAAAATGGCTAAGCAGCAACAACATTAAAATATTTTCTTTTCACCTGGTGCTGAAGCATTTCCTTTTTTGTGCATCTGAGGCTTTGCTTTTGGTTGGTTTTCCTCTTGATTTCTTTTTTCATGCAGTTTGTTATTAGGCAAGTCATCACTTTCACTATTATCATGCAGTACTTCTTCATTATTTTTTCTGTTGTCATCCTCATTTTTACCTTCCAAACATCCTTCTTTGCCATCTTTTTGTCATTCTGTATGGTCTCATCTTCTAAAACCATTATTTGCTGAAGTTTCTTTTCATGAAAGGATAAATTCAAGTCATCAGCAGCTTCATTTTCCAAATCTACTATTTTTTGTAAAGCATCATCGTTCAAGAGAGGACTCCCAGCAAGAGATCTCTCAGTGCTTGTAGAACCTGAATTGCTTTCTAGCACATTCTTCCCCAACATCTGCAAAGAGCACATTACCAACTTGTATTTGATACAAGTGGAAAAAAATGCAACACAGAACCTGTATCTTCTGTAACTTAACACTATTTTTCATGTAACACCCTCCTGACTTAAGTTTCTGAGCATTTCTCTTTCTGAGCCTCTGATCTCTGCAAAGCCACAAAACTACAGACTTATTCTACTTCCTTTCCTGTCATCTATTTTCATGAACCCAATCCAAAGAAAAATATTCACTCATTTATTATTTTCTGCCATGCAATTTAAAGTCCTTCTGAAAAAAATACATCAATGCTATAGAAAGTGGAAGCAAGTTATCAACAACAAAGCTGGGCACATTTGGTATTGGAACCCATCCTCTCTTCCCTTCTCTTCACTTCTGCCCCATTTAAAGTCTACTAGAAGATACTCAAAGGAAGTGTCTTCTGCAATGCCAAGGTTCACATGTTTACCAAACTTATTTATCTTCTTCCAGCCTGTTATTGCTAATTGACCTAATTTTGGAGCTCAAATACTTGAGCAAGTTGACAAAAGAATGTCAAGATAGTAGAGTAATGCATTTACTGCTGGAGAGATTTTTTCCTAATTCTTATCCACAAAGGAAAATCAAAGCATCCCACAAACTGTTAAATGATGTTTCAGGTGAGAATGAAAACCAGGCCACAGAGGAAGTCCTTTTAAAAATACATGATCGTATTTAATATTTCTACTTTCCTTAACATTTAGTGCCATACCAGCAGGAAGAAGAGTCATTTGGCCAATCTTATTAGATTAAGCATAAACATTAGCAAGCATCAAATGCATCCTGCTCCAAGAAAAACAGCCAGATCAAACTTATTTCTGGTTTACATAGTCTGCCAGGGAAGCCTGTCCTGCAGCCCTTATTCCCTGATTGTCCAGGCTGGGAAACCAGTAAGAAAAAACCACTGCCTTTCTCTCTGCCCATGTCCACTTTCATTTACACTACTGTGCACTACTATCTGATCCAGGTGTCAAGCAAACAAGATGACTAGGGAGGAGAACTGGGGACCACAATGGTAGGGACCAGTACAGACTGTGTGTGGTCTAGCAGGCTGGCATCTCCGCTGATTTAATTGGGAATTCTGCTGGTGACTTGGCAGAGGAGGACAGTGCTTTAGAAGTGGTTAAAATATAAAATCTTGGAACACTAAATTATATCAACAAATAAGGATTGTGTAGGATCTAGTGATGAGTTAAGAAAGAAAGAACACAAGGAAAAACATTTAATTTTGTTTTACCATTTAACATGCCATCTTCATCACTTTCAAAGTCGTCTGGATATTCATCTTTTTCCTTGCTTGTTGCATGATCAGAAATTGCTTCCTGTAGCTCATCCTGAAATGGCTTCACAAATGACTTTTAAAAAAAGGGAAGATTCACTGGTTCAAGTTCAGCGCTAATTCTCCCCTCCCACACATATGTAAGCAAAACTGAGATAAGCCTATTTAATTGACCATTATGCTGAAGCACAGTGCATCCATTCTATCTCCATTCCCCAGCATATCTGAATAAAAAAAAAGTCCCCGAATCCCCATGTATTTATTTGTATTTCTTGGTCATAAGAAACCTATCTTGCAAATCCCTTTTCCATTTTTGGGCACTTAGGATGTATCATCATGTGACATTTCTCCTCTTTTATATGTTTTGATCGGGAAGAGCACAAGAGGAGGGTCTATAAGAACAGGTGCCGCAGGCCAGGAGCCTGAAGCAGGTGGCAGGTCCAAACCAATGGAAGAACTTCACATTATTTTGGATTCTCTGCTGCTGATGCAGGACATCATGGACACAATACATTTACATGATTCTGAAGGGCACTGGCCTTGATTACGGATTGTTAAGCCATAAAGAAATGCACCAGTATCTCCATACTCTGGACCTCCGGCTGCTCCTCCGTCCCGGCTGTCAGGGATGGGGCAGCGGGGCTGCTCCCAGCCTAGGCACGGGCCGCGGCTCCCGGTGTCCTCACCGCGGGCAGCCTACTGCCCACTTCCATTTCCGAAGCAACGCGGATTTTTGTGCGTGTGCTGCCTGTAACAGCGAGTTAACCTATTCCCAATGGCAGAAACGTGCTCGCAGGCCCCGTTTCCCAGCGTCGGCTTTCCCCTGCCCCTGCTCCTGCCCTGCCCCGGCCGCCGCCGCTCACCTGCAGCCCGCAGCCGGCGGTGCCTCCCCCCGCCATGGCGGAGGTGACTCGCTGCCGCCTGGCAGGGCCCGCGGCCGCCACCGTGTCCTCCGAGAGCCCTGGCAAAGAACCTCGGGAAAAATTCCCGGCGGAGATCCCCGGAAGAATCCCCGGCGGAGAGCCCTGGGAAGGAGCCGCGGGAAGGAGCCCCAGGAAGGAGCCGCGGGCCGGGCCCGGCCGGTCCCGCTCGGTCGCCCGGCAACGGCCGCGCCTTCAGTAGCCTCACGTCGCGACAGCGCCACTTCCTCAGCCGGGCCAAAGCCGCGGCCGGGATTTATTATCGATGTCCCTATCCTGCAAATAACCCCGTTCCCACAAGGAGTGCATCCATACATCCATGGTACTCGTACCAGGGTTGACACACGTCTGTCAGCCCCACACTTACAGTCAGGTAATTGTCCAAAATTTTCCTACTTGGGATGTGAGCACTCTCCGTATGAAACATACTCACTTTAGTGCTTTCTGGAATACAGATCTTACAGCCCCTGTGTGTTAGTTTAAATCAGATTTTAGGCATGGAGAAATTACAGTGGCCTAGAAGTAAATCGCCTGATGCTTACACCTCCTAATACTCCAATTTTTATTTCCCCAAAGAGTGGTTGTGCAGTCCACCAGGCGAGCACCAGTCCCCCAGTGACCAGACACTTTGCCACACAGCACACGTCCCTGAACAGGGACCTAGAGGTGTCCTAGAGGTCATCTGGTGTCCTAGAAGTCACCTGTGGGCCACGATGAAGGCACCCGAGTCCCAGGGTCTCCCAATTCCGTGCATCAAAGGACAGCTCTCCACTTCAGGACCATTTACAACTACAGACATTTCTATTCTTCCTCTAGCTTAAATGCTTCTGATCTTGCCTTTCTAAAATAAGACTAGTGCTCCAGTTGTCTTAGTGATAACAAAGAACTTCTGACATGTTCTCTATACTGGTGTTATATTTATTTATATTAACGTTCCCCAAAACACATTGCATTTTTGTAAGTTGTGCAGAAGAAAATCTCTCTGACAGAAACAGGGAGAGGATATGTGGGACAGAGCCCAGAGCCTTAGGACTTGTTTTCCTCTTGTTTATTTATGTAGAGTTAGATTTTAAAAGCAATGCAGTTATGCAAAGGCCACAGTGCACCTGGGGGGAAAGAGGCCCTGAGTTCTAACAAGTAACCTTGGATTTAAATTAACAATTATTTGCCAGTGATTAATTGATATTTAGATATCATCTATAAGCAGCTGCTTTCTTTTTTTGCATATTTATTTATGGCCAAATAATGCTTGATCTGCTGACTAATCATGTCATTTATTGAGAGTTATGCTTGATGCACCCATTTTTTTCTATATTTTCTTCACATGTGAAAGCCTTAAATTTGAATCTGTGCTATTCCATCTCTATGTGAAGGTGAGGTGAAACTCAACATACTTGTTAAGGATTTTAAAAGGCAGAAAGAAATGCATATATTCTTTCTCTAATAATGTGATTGCTGTTGAGGGCTAAATTATATATCCCTGTTACAAACCACTGAGATGCACATTTTATTAAATTCCAAAAGGTGGCAGCAAAATATTCTAAAATTGACAATTGGTTCTTTTTTACCAAATGTCCAGGTTATTCTGGTTTCTTTTATATTACTGGCAATGTTTATGGGTTTTTTTGAGAGAGACTGTATTCATTTAGCATTGCATACACTGTAGAAAAGGAAGTTTTGGTTTAAATTATTTTTATTTACATGAGTCAGACATCAAGTCCTCGTGTCACCTGTATTATTAAATATTCAATGCACTGAGTTGGTTGGATGCAGGAAAAAAATATCAATACTGTCAGCACTGAAGAACTCAAAATGTGTGAAGATGTTTTTGTCAAAACACATGAACATCAGGTCTGCATCTTCTAGTCTTACCTGAGGCAAAAATCCCATCGAGACCCACTGAGGTGGATGGGCCTTAAGCCTAAATATGAATCTAGTGCTCTGGTATAAGAGACTTACTTAAAAAAAAGCCCTGCACAACACCAAAAACAATAAATACCCACAAACAAACAAAACACAAACCCCGACCAACCAAAGAAAACCAAAACCCCAAACATGGAGGTTTACTGAGGACAAAAACCAGAAGATTTTATGGTATAAAAATGAGTATTAACATCTGCTTTTTAATTAGTAACTGACTAATATATCACAGATGTAAACTGTAAAACTTCTTCTCTTGAGTAGACATGAAGCATTGAGAATAAGGCTGTAAATGATCCCAGCAATTATATTAATTTGGATAAAATAAACTTAGAGGTAACATTTTATTCTGCTGACCAAATGTGTGTGAGTCTCTGCCGTGCCCAGAGCCTTAAAAAAAACCACTTTTTAAAACAAGCATCACAATGCAGTGTGATTACCATCTGCAGGAATGATGTTATATTCAGAAAGCAGTCAAGTATGATGAGATTTTTGGATGGCTAGCTTATATGCATATAAACAACTTCCTTAAGTGGTTTATTTTATCAGTATGTCTAGAGTTTGTAAGACAGGCTTCTCCTTCTGAACACATGACACATAGATCAAGACAAAATATATAAAACCCCTTACTGGAGGGAAATGTTCCTCTGCTTGCTTAGGTTTTCCCTCTCAAAGTCAAAAGTTACACTTGAAAGGAAATTTAATGCCATGACAAAATCTCTGAATTGGTGTACATTCCTGTAGAAAGTGATTTTTATGTTGGTCTCCAGGGTCTCGGCTCATAAAGGACTATTCTTGTTCTTGACATCAGTGGGAATTAGACGTCATCTACAAGTGCATCTGGCTCTTGGCCCTTGCACATGGATTTTTTTAGCAGAGTAACAAGTAGCTTCAATTCTAAACAACAAAGAGCTCTTCTATCTAAGGGTCACCATCACAGACCTTCTTAAGTACAAACATTACAAATTATTATTCTCACATTTTTCTCCCAGTTCATATGAAATAGTCTATTACAATGTCCCATGTTTTTCAGGGCTATGCCTGTCCTGCCAAAATATACTGTTCTTCTTATGCTTGTCTTGAAATAAAACCAGAAGTATAATCAACTTTGGGCATCAGATGGAAATCCCCATTGTCATCAAATTCAACCTCTCACTTTTACATCTTGACCTGACTTGTAAGCAGATAAAGAAGATGCTGTCAGGGTAAGAAGGTATGCAACCTTGACTTAGTAGATTGTTGTTCCCAGGCATTCAGCCAGGAAAGTTGAATTGGATAAAATTAATACACACAAAAACATAGGAAAACATTGAAGGAACAGACTGTAAAAATGGAGCAAAAAAGGGACTAAATTAGGATGAATAATTTCACAACTACATCACTTACATGGTAGTTTATGAATACATGAGTTCTGCACTGGTTAATTTATTCTGCTTAGAAGTAGCAGATGGAGGTAGATATCGCAAAAGAAAAAAAAAGTATCTTTGACTTTTAAAAGTTATTTTAGGCTTTATTTTTTTTAAGCTGTCTTTTTTTGTAAATAGTACTTGATATGATTTTAAGGAAAAGCACTGGAACACAGAGGAATGAAACAGCTGTCTCGGTGTTGTGCTTGGTCATAGTAACAAGGCAATGAACTTTTCAAACAGACAAAGCTTGTTTGTGTTGGTGGCAGCAGATTAGACTTCCTGTAAGGGGAGTCAGAAGATGCAAACCTTTTCACGTCAAGTGGAGTCATTTTGTGGGCAAATGACTCAAGCTACTGCTGTTGCTTGTATATGGATACATTCTTTTTAAGTCTTGCAGCTGTGAGCTCTGGTTAAATAAACACCTTTGAGAGAAACCTCGCAGACCTGCAATTGCTTAAAAACATCTCTCACTCTCGAAATATCTCTGTGTCTAATGTTGTATTAATGCTGTCAGGAAAAGCCAACAGCTGTTAAGTGCTGAGCAGTAACTCACTTTAATGCTATGGCACATTTCACAGAGAGAGAGGAACCACGCTTGTCAGATTATCACCTGTGCATTTGAGAAGTGTCAGGGCTCCAAGCTGCTGGCACCTGAAGGATCACCAGGGAGCCAGAGACAGAGCCTTGGGTTAAAGACTTGCCTAATGTCCTGCAAACTTCCAGCCCCAAGGGACGAGAGTCTGACATCATAAAAATTAATCAGAGAAAATGGATGCAGTAAAAGGCCAAGTTAAATTGCTTTGTGGTTAGAAATATTGGCTGGCTAATTCTCATTGACAATAAAAATGGCTTCTTCTGCCCATTACATCTATATTCCTCCCTTGTCTCCTTTTAATTTTTGGTGCTATTCTAGTTGCACTATGACAGGAAGATTTAAAGGAGAATAACGCTGCCAGGTCTGATTTTTCTACCATTATCCTAATGAAGACAGAGCTTTACAGTGCAAGTAGCTTCAGCAAGTAAGGATGAATGATTACCTTAGTCCAGCATAGCAAAATAAAGGCCCACTGGAAACACACTGAATGTATCGTTTCATCTTTTTAGATTTATAACTGACCATATATTATCTTTTTATATCTTTTGAATGTATTGATTTGTTTATCAGTACACTTTCCATATCTGAGCACTTCCTAGTTTTGAAGGGAGTTATTGGCTTTCCTTGCTAGACTGCTGAGACAGAATTATTATTCCATTTTTTATATGTAGAGAGAAGACTCAGAAACTGTGCTAGTGACACAAAGGCATGCAAAAATTCTATGGTGGTGTAACTGTGGAGGATTTCTATCATGCCTGTTTTGCAGTAACTTATACTCTTAACCAGTGAAGAAAATTCAGACATCACATGATGACTTGTACCCATTAGAGGCAGTGATGCAGAAGACTCAGAAGAATCTCATGAACATCAGTGGTATTTCAGTGCTTGATAAAAGGTTTAGGCATTTGCTAACAGCTTCCCTTTATGGTTCTCTTTTTTTAGTAAAAGAACTGTTGGAGAGCATTTTCTTTCCAGCTTTCACTAGAGACAAGGCAAGATTCTAAGATAACATAGCAGAAAAAGCTATAACATCAGACCAACACCTGAACAAATATATAGACAAGTGTAGCATCTAGTTGTGTATTTTCTGTTTTTCTTTAGCTCATAAATGGATAAAGTCGCTTTTATCTCATAGATTGGAGCCCTGGTTTCCTTAGCTTCAGATTCACTGTATTCAGCTGCTCCTTTAAAGAGAGTGGTGGGAAGGGAGCGCATTTACATACCCCTTCCCCCTTTCTGGGCCCTCCAGCATGTCCCCTGCTCAGGGCCAGGGCTGCAGATTGAGCTCCACACTGGTAACACCAGAGAAACCTGCAAAATACAAGCTCCAGATTTTGTGCAGTTCCTATGGAGACCATGATACATTAGGATATTTTTATTGTGGATTAAAGACTATATTGACTTTCCCATTATTAATATTTCTGTGTACTCTTATGTCATCTGTGCAAGGGCTATGGAAAGAACATTTCATTCAGACTTGCAAATGGAAAGCGTTGATTAATCCCAGCACTTGGGAACAAATAATCCAAGTTAGTAATCTGGAACATTAAAGCAAACTCTGTATTTGCAAAGGAAGCTTAACAGTTCATCTTTTCTTGTTCTCCATGTTTCCTTCCTTCCGTCTTGTCACTTAGTTTATAGCCCCTGCAACTGATTTGAAATTTTGCAGCTGCTGAGATGACTTGGCTTCAGTTTAACAGCAAATGTCATCAACCCAAATCTGGGTTTTCTGTGATCTTTCTTTCCATTTCCTATTTCTTTTCGAATTGATTAGTTGCCAGTTTAGGGGATTATCCAAAGCTACCCTAAGACTGGTTCTTTGTGCCAGGGCGCTTCAGCCTGTTTTGTCAGAGGAAAATCTGAAACAAAAGCTAATGGGCTTGCCAGAAACATGTGAAGGGTGGGAGACGGTCTGAGTGTCAAGAGGGGCTCTTGTGTAGTGCAGGAGGGAGTCAGAGAGAAAGAGGCATCATCCTAGTGCAGAAGGCACTGGGCTGGACATGATGAGGAGGAGACAGTGCAGAGGGGTGAAAAGGGATAATTGAGCTTTTGTGTCAGAATATTTCTGACTGTGTACTCTTCAGTAATGGTGCCTCCTCTAAGTACATTTTGTGCACACATAGTGTGAAATTGTGTTTTCAGTTACATAGGTTCCACCCAGGCTGTTTGGGGAAGTGGGAAGGACAGCTGTTCCACTTCAGGACTGTAGGATCACACTAACAGCTGTGCTGTTTCCATTCCTGAACTAAACTCAGGCCATAGTGCTGGTATCCCTTGCCACCAATACTTCATGCCATTGAGATATGTTCTAAATGTCTGAGATGCATGCAGACATTTCTAGGTACAAATCCAGCCCCTGAAGCACTGCAGAAAAAGATTAATACTTGAAAATTTTATTTTAAAAACGATTCTGGAAGATAATTTTTAACATGAACTTTCATCGCCTATTTAAATTCTTTCTTAGTACCAGTGCTTGAAACTTCAAAGGGACAGTGGCTGATGCTGAATCACAGAATCTCAGAATGGTTTAGATTGGAAGGGACCTGAAAGATCATCTTGATCCAACACCCTGTCTGTGGGCAAGGACATCTTCCACTAGACCAGGCAACTCAAAGCCCCATCCCACCCAGCCTTGAACAGCTCTGGGCATGGGGCATCCACAACTTTTCCAGGCAATCCTTTCCTGAAGTTAAAACTTACTATTTAAATCAAGCTGTTTAAAAATTGCTTGCAGCCTCACAAGCAGCCCATGCATGTGTGCACACATGCTTATACTACAAAATCTGCCTGAGCACCTGAGGGCCTACCTGTCTTCTTAGTCATTGACTGTCTATATTGAAAACAGGAATACTTCATGAGAGGAACCAGCATGGTCCTTTTCATCTATTGCCTATGAATTATCCATAGCACAGCAACTGCACTTCCCATCAATGGCATTTTCTGAAGCTTTAGAGTTCTATAACATTGGCAAGCTTTAGATGCAAAATTAACAGTCAGCATCAACAAAGCAAAATGTATTTACCCAGCTGCTGAGAATCTTTTTCTGATAATAGAGCTGTGAGCTATGAAAGCCATTTCATGACAAAATACAGCTGGGAACTGCATTTTGTCTTGTATCAAAACATTTTTTAATGTGTAGATGAATAATGGAAACCAGATAAGAGAGTGATCACATGCTGATCTTTTTACGCAGTGTTTCAAAGTTGAAATGTTTCATAAAAAACTCTTCTTGCTAATGATGTGAGACCTAATTACATTACAGCAAATTGATAAATGGATTGTGCAGTGCTTTTCTTAGATGTGATTGTTGCCTCTTTTTCTCTTCTGTGTTTTTTTTTTTCCCAAACAAGTTTTTACCTCATAATTCACATTAAATATATCACCTGTATATCCAGATCATCTAGGGAAACAGATGATTTCTGCATGCAGCTCAGCCACTGCTAATAAGAAGCACAGTTTGCACTGACAGATGCTGATGGCTTGCTGTGCAGGAATACCTAGTGTTGATCTAGTGGGATTTTCTCTAGGATTACCTTCTTAGTTTTGTTTTTCATTTTCTCCTTAAAATCACAAAGGGATCCTTGGAAATCCGTGGGAATATACCAAAACCAGTCTATATTCTTCTTGTTCTAATTTGTGTGACCTGCTACTGAAAGAATGCCCTTATATAAAAGTCCTGTTTTTTTAGTCTTTTTGATGCAATCCAGTTAGTGTTCAGCTCATCGGAGGAGGAAAAAAAAAAAGGGAAAAATCTCCAGCAATACAGTGTCCATTATACGTGCTTAGGCAAACTGGAGTCAGTGCCAAAGCAGGCAGTGGCTTTCCTGTTTGCTAATCCACGCACTCAGGATATTCGGTGGATATTCACAGTGTGCTATTCACTCGAGATGTTCACTGGTGGCCTAATTCTGCACCACTCGTATTAGCAGCAGGACTGTAATGATTTGTGAAGGAGCAATACTGAGGGCTTTTCTAATTCTTTACTGCTGCATTATCTCAGTGAGAACACTCTTCTGGCATTGAGCTGCTGTCTTTTATCTGTGCCTTAGTGCTGTGTAATGAATGGCTTTAGCCAGGTCTGGATTTAGCAAAGCAAAGTTGTTAAGTGAAACAGAAAGGTGCTAAGTGAGCCTCCACAAAGAGTCAAGCGGTGCCCTTGCACAATTCAGCACCTCCTCTGCATGCTATCGTAGCTGGCTTTAATCTTACCTAATACGGGTAAAAAACACTGATGGAATCTGGGCTGCAGAGACTTCCCTACGTGTTGTACAAATCCTGTTGATAACACTACATATGTATTACAGCTGACCTCTGCTAAAGGAGAAGCTGGCTGTCTAGAGAAGGCTACTCTGTGCTGTAGTCAAATGAAACACATAGGAAAAAGAAAGAAACAGAAAAAAAAATCAATGGAGTAAAGCTCCTGAGTATGACTGCAAGTGGGAGAATGGGGTGGTTGTGTTTTTGTTTTTCTGGACTGGGACTAAATGCAGGAGTTTGAATAAAGCAGGAGTAATCCTGCAATGCCTTGTAATGAGAATCCTCCCTGAAAATTATGATGCCACCCTACTTGATGTGGAGAGATAATAGCCAAGTAGAGAGAAACAAAGCTAAACAAGAAAACAGTGCAAATTAGATGTGAGCTCCCAGTCTCCAAAGGAAGAAAAGAAAAACTGGTCCCGATTTTATTTGCAGGTGGTGCCTTTATCTCCGCATGCTAATAGTGCTGGTGTCATTGTAAAGGATTTCACTTGTTCAAAGTGTTGCTATTAATGAGTGATTTTTACAACCCCCCCAAGTGAAGTAGCAGAAAGTAAATAGTACCTGCTTTTTAAATAAGGGAAAATGAAACTTGCACCAGAGTCCTCTGATGAACATTTAAATATAAACTGTCTAGTACAGTACTTAGCCTCAGGAACACTCTCCACAGAAATTGGATGTTTCTTTGTTGTAGTGATTTTTTTTTTCATTTCTGCCTGAACATACTGCTGGCCAGCAGAAAAAAAATTTGGTGTGCCACCCATTTTTCCAAGTGGATGAACCATACAAACTACTGATCACTGTGATGGTTGAAACTAATCTTTCAAAGTGAATGTTCAATCAGCCTGGCTTGCACATGTAGAAATGACCAAACCACTTCTATGCTACAGGTTCTTGGGTGTGCATTGGGTCTGTAGGCTTCTGTCATACCTTCTGTTCATGGAAATTTTAGTGTTACCTTCTGGAGAAGTTTCTCTTTGGAAGATTATTTGCATGTCTTTCCCTCTGCCTTTCTTTCGCTCATACACACACACAGACACACATACATAATCATGTGTATAGTTGTGTATTATTTTTTGTAAGATTCCTGTGTCTGTAGGTTTCCAAATGCCCATTATATTTACAGATATAAGATAAAGGATACAATGCATACACCAGCCTTTGTAATAGAAATAATACTTGCAGCACTGCTAGGCTGCTGCATCATGCTGTATGCGCTGGTTTTGCACAGATACTGTGAGTGGTCATTTGCAGTATTACATATTGAGTTAATGCTCTCATTTTAATACAAACTTCTGTGGATGGTGATTTAGTCCCTTGGCTATGAATTCTTGTGAAATGGACTTTTTTTTATTACATCTTCTTATCCTAAGATAAACAACTATTACATTTGATATCATTTTGTTGTAACAGAAGAGTCCACACTAACAGACCCATAGCTGTTAATTTGCAGATGTGAGAATTCAGCAGTGCAAAGCTTGATTTATTTGCTTGCCCAGTGCTATATTCTACAATTAACTTTGGCTTCCTTTCACATGGGACAAAAAAACATAACATGTTCCTTGGGGAATCATCCAAGTGTGTCAGATTTAGTACTTAAGTCCCTTTTAATTTAATTTTTCTCCTACACCCTTTATTACTTAGCATCTCTCAGTTATAAAGATTTGCCAAGGTAGAATATATTTTTGAAGGGTAGAGATGTATATTTAGAAACCAAGTTTCAGATATCCAGATTCTTTCTCCTGTCTTTTCCTGGTGTGAGAAAAGATACAATGATTTGCTAAAGGTTCTTGTGGTGTTCATGGTCTCTAAGTTATGAGGAGGTGATGATGAAATGTAGAGCCTATTAAGGAGGACTGGTGGAATATACATGTAGTTCAAAGGCTGCAGGTTTTGACAGATATAAGTGCTGTCTTAGGCTGAGGAGAATCAAGTCTAAATTATGTGGACCCTGCTGTCCTTAATTTTTTTAGCAAATGCTTAGATTAACATTCTTTCAGAACATGGGATAAAGTCTTTGAACAAAGTATAATACTTTTCCAGGTTAGAGATGGTGATCAGATTGAGAAAGGAACTAAATTGTAAAATCTTGGTCCTGCACACGAAAGGGACCACTTAGGTTTACACAATTGCTATGAAAACATAGCCAGGGGCTAAGCAAACATTCCTTTCTCATTAACCTTGGCAAAGTTACCCTCAGACAGCAGAGATCCCAGTTACTAGAGGAAGCCTCTTAAGTAATTTTTCTGAGAGATTTAGAAAATACTTTCTTATAAAACCAAACATTTTGGAGCTGGTTAGCATATACAACAAAATGGAGGAGTTATTTAATCAATTTATCAAATAACCTGCATTTTAAGGAATATTCGACAAGTGCATTTTCGCTGCCATCACCTTACTGGTAATTGGCTGGGGTCCACAGAGAAACCAAGTTTATGCAAGCCATAACTGCTTCAATGTTTTTTGTTCTGAACTGAAATGATGGACCAGAACTGCTTTTTCTCCAGATGACAAGGTGCAGCTGATGCACCAGAACTTTACCTGTATTAAATAATAACACTGTTTCTACTAATCAGCAAGGTCCAGAAAGTCCAAATCTGCCAAAGTTTTACTGTCTTTTGGCAAATTTAGGTATCTACCCCTACACCACAGGATGTCAGAACATATTACTGAGATTGTGTGAGCTTAAGAACAGATCACTTACCATTACAGACAGGTGTTTCCACTGTTGCCCTGTTCTTCCATGCGGGGTTTTAGGTCTTTCAACCAGCATTGTCCTTCCTTTTTTTTTATTAAGCTTGGCTTTTCTCCCAGGAAATGAACTTCAGAGAGATTGAAGAACTCATGCCTTTGTAGAATTAATCAGACCCATTTGATTAGATGCTGCTGCCTTTCCAAATTCATGACAAGTTTTAACTTGTATTTTGTTTTAAAAATCCAGTCCCTCAACACACTTTACAACTCTTTCATTAATGAAACACACACACACATACACAATAACACTTCTCAGATCTTAAAGGTGAATTTTTGTTAATTGACTTTCTGTCCACCTGTCACACAAGATTGCTGTGCAGTGTATTTATAACCTGTATTTCTTTGCAGAATGGCCTTCTTTAGAAATACATGCAGGGATTGGAAGGAAGGAATACATTATTCTTTAAAAACATCCTCAGAGGCAAAAGAACTGTCTTTCTGGATTTAGAGATCTCCCTTATTCTAACTCTTTAATAATAAAAGGTTTGCTTAGTTCCATTCTATTTATACTTGCAAAACTTAATATTGGATCTTGGTCTGATTTTCCATTTTGATATTTATTGTGGGTTTATGTGGGTAACAAGGGACTACAGACATAAATTGGGATCCATGTACTCCTCTGATTTTAATATTTCACTAGTTGAATGCTTTTCACCACTTTCCATGTCATTTATTACAGTTGAGGCAATAAAATTTTATGATTATCCGTTTCTATATCAAAGGTTTGTCTACTTCAACATCCCATTCAGCACCAAAAGAACATGGCAAGCCTATAGTGGTATTTCTATGGATAGTGTTCTCACCCTGTAGCTGTGTGTTGCTGAGAAGGTTCCTGAGTTATGAGTAACAGCTTTCCTTTTTATATTTAATAGCCCTCAATGGATTCTTGTGCTATTGATCTTGTGTGTGGAGTGACTCTGACTGCAACTCCACACCAGTCTTTTGGATGTTGCACTATACACCGAGTCCACTTACACTATGAAGGAAGCAAATTGCTGTGGAAATTTAATTTTCTTGCTGACAACCCACAGAAAACTTAGGGAAAGTTTAGCCCTTAAAATTATTATTAAATACACTGTGATTTAAGCACATTTCCCATTAATTCTCTGCTACCTCTGGAAGTTCATTTTACTATTTCAATATTAAAAATACATGGTTGAATTTCAGCAGCTATATAGCAAAGTAGTTGCACACAGAAGGAAAAGATCCCAAATAAGGCTGAAAGCTCAGGACACAAAAATCAATACCTTTCTTTTTCAAATGGTTTTGAAATTTTTACTATAAAGGTTTTTTATTTCAATGTGACCACAAACAGAATTGAAATGGAAGACGCATAAATGAGCATGAGAAACAAAAATGAGTTTTTCCAGACATGAATACCTCTACTTACTCTGAATATAGACAATTCCATATTTATCTTCCTCTGTTGTGATCTATCCTTACACATTTTCCTCTAATCCAAGAATTATAGCATCTAAACCTTCTCACATGGAATGCAGTGAGACAAAGCTGTAATGGCAATGAGGTTCTTATCTGAACATTTCTGATCCCTGCCCAGATGGGAATCACTAAACTGTGCTTGTGAGAAATGCTGATATTTTATTTTCACCCACTGGAAACTCTTGTACTTTTAGTTTGTGGGGGTTGTTTTGGGTTTTGGTGGTTTGTTTTTTTTTTAGTTTGGTTGGTGGGTTTTTTTGCTCATTGTGAACATGCAAACATTTTTCTACTCTGAACACTAAAGAGTTAAAGATGCATGACAGCTTTTCTGTCTCATTCATTCTGGTGTAGCAACCTTTGAAGTGTCAGGTGAAGGAGAAGCTTGTCATGCTACCCTAAGTCCTCTTCTAAGAGCTAAATGCTGTCACTTACTAACACCAGCCACCCAGGCTGCTTTTCATCAATTTGCAGAAATCAGGAGGGTGTTGCTGTCCCAGCCTGAGAGCAGCTAGGCAAGACTATTGCTGCCTTCCAGCTGCTTCAGGAAAGCCCTCCTGCTGCACTGGAATTCTCCCAGGAGTTATCACTCTACCTCAAGGGACTGCAGGGAGGAAAATGCACTCAGTGTCAAACTGTGTCACCTCCTCCTGTCCATCTGTGCTGGGGACCTGCAGCAAACCTGCAGAGCCCTTTTCCTCAATGTGCAGCAAACAATTGCATAAATGGCTGATAAGGCAGGAATCCCTTCGTGGCCTAATCTGTTAATTGGGAGTGATCTAGCACAGCAGAATTTAGTCTCCAGCTAAGATTTTATGGCAAAGATTCTGATTGATGAAATCAGAATAATCTCTCTTATGATTCACAAAGCATCAAGTCTCTCAGTTAATAAAATACACATAAACTGAGACTATTACTGAAAATATAAAGTGGTTTCTGTATTATCATCTTTAAAATGCTGTATTATAAAGTTTTTCATGTTAGTTGTTTCACCAGCAATCATCCTGGGTCATTTATGTTAATGCCATCACCACTTCTTTATTAGCTGATGTGTTTTACTGTAATTCCCTAATTTCTATAATTCCGTCTTTCTTTTGAACTATACACGAAATACAGCTCCAGTCGACACCAGGATCAGGCTGCTATTACTATTATGATGCTACATTTGCACAGGGAATATCTCCATTGTTTTTATTTTCATCCTACTCCCAGATTTCAGTTTCATTTTACTTCTGAAGTTCTGGCAAGTCTCTAGAATTTTTCAAGAAATGGAGCCTGAAAGCTCAGTGCTGAAAGTACTAGACATTGCCCTTGTGTTTGCACAAAGTTTTAAGCCTTGTCTTGTATCAGTCAATGCTTTTGTTAAGCTGCTTGGCCTTGCCCATACTGAAGCCCTCTTGAACACATTCAGCAGTCAAACTTTGGAGTTTTTTTAGTGTTAACATTATATTTAATATTAGCATTTGTTAATATTAAATATAATCTCTCCTCCATGAGAAGGGACAGTGGTTAACTGATCTTAACAAAGGCGATAAAAGCTAGCTGAAAGAATCACTCAAGTAAACTCTCTTGTGTGCTTGAAAAGGTATTTGAAAGACTGTTTAGTAATTGACATAACTTTAAAGTATCAAAGGATGATCATTATTTTAGTCTATTTTCTATTTCAATCTGATATAACATCAACCTGGCCTAACCTGGATGCTGGATCCTTTTTTGAGCAGCTGTTTGGACTATGTAGCTTTTGGGAGTCCCTTCTAATGTTAATTTTTGCATTATAGTAGCCATTTTGATTTTGCATGAATATGATAGCATTAATTGCATTAAGCCTATTTCTGATGCACTGTGGTCTGAGCTCAGAGTTGAAGACAGAAGCAAGTATTATTGCTACAACAAAAGATTACTCCTTTTGCTCCACTAAATCTTTTATTCTGCTAAAAAATAGGGCCATTTCTATTATCTGTTCACTTTGAAGGCTATCCCATGAATGTGAGCAGAAAATCTGTGGAAGAAATGAACACTGACATGAACAAGGATGACAGAACAATGTGGCCTGACATATTTTTGCAGTTGTAATTCTTTTTTTTTGGGGATAAGTATGTACAAGCCAACTCCATTTTCTACATGTGTGGCCATTATTTGAAAGTATTTGATTTATTTTTAATCAATAAAAATCAGACTGTAGATGGTTAACAAAAGATTCATACTGAATGCTCACTGTTTATAGCATGTGAGTGGTCAGTCAAATAAGAGAGGGCATATTCTGCTCCCCAGAGGAATGCATCTCTATTTTTCTGTACTGAGGTTACTGGTTACTTTTGATCTATTACCCAGCTCCTTAGACATCCTTTAACAGTATTTTCTAGAAAATATTATCAACATTTCTTGGTATATTTAGGCTCAGGCCCATAAGCTCAACATCTGCAGCTGTTTGCAGTAAAAATCTTTAATACCATTGTACTTCAGAAAGATACACAATTTATGTCATGACTGCAATGGGTGTCTGTACTTTAATCTTCTTGTTGGGTTTATGGTTCACATAGAATAGGTAATAGACAAATATAAGCATGTCAGACATGAACAGTTTATGAGAAACACAAAACCTTTAAGAACATTGCACTCACTTGAGAGAACATCATAAAAGAAAAAAAAATCTAGTATATAGAATACTGTTAATAGAATTGCAAACAGAAATGTTTAAAGCACATTTAAGTGCTAGTTTCCAAGATCTGTTTATATCAACATTACCAGTGCCTTTTTATGTCTGGTGTTTCATTTGAATCTTCTTTATAGATTTTGTTGCTTGCTACAGATTACACTAAAAAGGCACTGAGAGTCAAAGTTGAAAAACTTCCTCAGCTGCTTTTGTCTCCTCCTAACATTTTGCATGTAATATGATTGGAAAGTTTGATGTTGTCTTTGTACTTGTACTGAGAGACCCCATGTTTTTTTCCCAAGGCCTTTATTTTCAAAGCCCTGGTACAGTTTTATTTCTTTTTTTTTCCAGGATACTATTTATGATTCTCTTTTTAATGGAGAAAATACAAGAGTAAAGAGGTGACTCTCTGAGTACAGAAGTAATATGGAATTGCTCCTCCAAAGGTTAAGGGTGAGTCAAATTTGTGAACTGTCAGTAAGCCTTTGTGCTTTTGTAGGTTTTGGAGGGGAAGAGGAGAAATTCAGGGAGGGGACCAGGGCTGGAGATAGTATTTTTTCTCATGACAAAATGAGAGTGCAGAAAGGATACATGCTCAGTAGTAAAAGCATGGAAATGCTTTTGCTTCCAAGCTCTACATATGAAAGAAACCTGATGAAAGCTCAGATCAGCACCACAATGGACAAATCACATGCTGTGGTATTTACTTTTTGAATGCTCAGCTACTGATGGATATGCTTGTTAATATTTTTGAGAGTGTATCTAAGAGCCATGTGTGTAGAATACAACCCAAGGAAACATAGAATCATTTTTGACAGAGCTCATTGTAGTCTGATGTACGCACAAAATACTAAATCTTAGTTCCTTGCATGAATAAATAGACTATGTGCTTGATTCTAAAAAGTTGCATGATAAATTAAATAGCATTATCTAATTTGGAATTGCTTCTTGATCTGTGACAGGTGGCATTAGTGTACAGGTGCTTGGGCTTTTTTTTATACTGGGTTTTTGTCCTGAAAGGTTTCTACAGACATTTTGGGAAATAAATATAGATAATAGAGAAGAAAATCAATTTATTTACAATAAAAAATTGGGATCCCAGGTGTGCAATGACTGGTTTAATGGCAAAAGTATCTGTTTCAGAACATCTGTATCAATTTAAGTGAAAATGGACCAGCTGGAAAAAATTAAATCAGCATGAATCATACATCCAAAAGGTCAGGGATCTAAAAATACACATCCCAAGAAAAAGATAAAAAAGTGTTTATGCAATCTAAAATTGTCAAGTAAAAATTAAAATCCTTCTAAACATTCTAAACTTAGGACATTAATTAATTTGAAAGTAATTTGGGAAGAGGCAAAAAGCCACCCTGTGATGTCACTTTCATTATATGGAACACAGCTAAGGAGATAAAAGAAGATCATGCAGAGCCCAGGAGAAGATTAAACCTCTTTATCTCTCTGTGGGAGGGGGGAGAGCATAAATACAGGTAGTATTTGGTGTTCAGAGAAGACGCAGGAACTCAGAATAACTGAGTTTTAATGTGCACTTCTATCAGTGAAGTGCACTGAAGCATAACAGGAGATGCACACAGCTGCCCGGGATCATTAAGTTACCCCAGTCAGTCAAAATTAGAAAGCTAACAAGTAAAACCAAGTCCCTCTTTTTAATAAGGTTCCAAATACAAATTTCAGAAGGAGGAGGAATAAAACAAAGTTCTGGTAGATGCTATACTTTCTTGCCACATCTTAACAAGGAGGGAAATATAAAGCATAAGTGTGTAGTAGGAAAGAAAATTCTGTGCAGGTGCCTTTGAAGTCAAAGCCTTATTAGCAAAGCCTAGAGATGTTCCAAAATCAGATCGTACAGCGTTTAGTCAAAGTGGCTTGTATGTATGTGCATACCAGAAATTCCCAAAGGGCACTAATTTGCCTTTTGCCTGTGGTAAAATATCATGACATTATCAAGCACTGGCAGAAGTAAAGACTGAGATGCCACTTGCTGGCCAAACAAAGATTGGACACAGGGCTCACAATTTTCCTAGAAAATTGCTCTCGTTAATTTTATCAGCAAACAACTCCTTATTTTCTTAGCCATCCAATTACAGCAGAAGGGGCAGATGCACTCACAATAAGCTGTTGTCAATAATATGCCATTAAATTCAAGGGAATATGACTGATTTGCACTAATACCTTTAGCAGGCCCAGAATATTAATAGAAATGTTTGATAATTTTTCTCCTGTCTGCCAGTTGCGTTGGGTCTGGGTCTGTTTTAAAATCTCATGTACATGCATCTCCCTCTCTCTACCTCTCCTTTCTTTGCATCTCATAATATCCCATTGTGGGGGCACCTTCTGTGTAATACTTCTTAATTGCAAAAGTCCTTAATGGGTTTAATGAGTTTCCCTTATTTCTTGGAGTGTCCATTTCTACTTGATGTCAGGGGCTGTCCTTCTTCTTCTGGTAAGTTTATTGACCTCATTATTTTGCTTGCATTTATTTTTAGGTTTTTTAAAGAAAGGTAGGAAGGTACATAGAAGGAGGAAATATTGCCATGAAAACTCTTTGGGGTGATAGAGATTAAGGGGCTTTGCACCACTTTCTGAAGATGGATAAATTCCAAGTTTATTTAATTTCCCCTGGCAGTCCTTTTTACTGCCTCATCTCCTTGACTGTGGCTATCAACCCATTTGTAAATCCGAGATTAGACCGGGTGGTGAATCACTGCACCAGCAAGCAGGAAACAAAATAGAAGCAGAAGGTCAAGCAGAGGACAGTTGCTTTACAAAGAGGGAAGATGGTGATGGAGTACACCAGAAAACTGAATGGAGGAGCTATTGAAGGGAAGTTGAAAATAACATTATTTTGAGATTATCAAAGGCTCAATTTAGCAGCTCCTTCAGTGAGGTTGTGATAGTCATGAACATATTTGGTGAAGACTGAGAAGATACATTCAGATTAATAAGGGTCGAGTAATAATTATGTGTAATGGATGTTTGCCCGGTCCATTAATCCATAAGAATGAAACAGTGTTTTAAGAAATAAAGCAAATTATCCTAATTATGTACAAGCATATATATTATTATTTATGTTTGTTGATACAGCTATCATTGGCAGGATTCCTCCCTCAAGTGACTTTCTGAACTACATTCCAAAAGCACTTTTTGTTGTGGGCAGTATCATGTAAAACAAATAAAATGTTGATTTCCTAATTGTTTAGAGTATTTATGGCATAGTTTCTAAAGCGTGGAAGACCAGTGTGATGTGATTGTTTTTCTATTATTTCTAGTTTTCTAAAAAAAATAAACATTTGTATTATTTGTGTCTTCATAACAAAAATATCTTTTCAATACAAAACAGCATTAGATGATCAGTCATGATCTGCAGCACTGTAAACAATTCTTTTTTCTGCTTTTACTTTTGGACATTGATTTTTTTTCAGTAATTTTTATAGCAATTTCTCAAACTTAGCTTGCACAGTAAAGTTTGTGTCCAAAGTTCTTGTTGATTAAACCAGCTTTCTGTCTCCAAAGCAAAACTGCCCCTGCAGTTGACAAAATTGTTCATTCAACAATAACAAGAAACAACACTTTCAGCCAAAAATGTTAAAGGAAGAAAAACAAAGGATAATCTAGTGCTTCTCTCCAAAACATATCTGTTCTGACTACAAAAAAAGTTCCAGCCTTGTTGGGATTGCCACTGCCAAAAGTGAGAGAGGACACCATTTCAGACTGAGAAAAAGGATGCTGGCAGCACTCAGTTATGATGAATGGAAAGGGAAAAGGACCCTTCAGATAACCAGGAGGACTTCAAATCAGAGATATCTGGTCTGATGCATAGAATCCATGGCAAGAACCCACATTCAAGTCACGGGCAGGCTAACAACATTTAGCAGCCAGTGCTCATCTCCACCTACTTCCTTTCAGTAGTTGGTGCCACTCTGACAGTCCTTTCTCTTCTCACAAACACCTCTCCAGAGACTCTCACGAGTGCCTTCATGTTTGTGATGTCTCAAATTATGGAAAGCAAATATAACCCTTTTCAAATTTTCAACAAGATAATTTTATTTTTCCTCCCTTGATATTTTTGCATTTTTCATAGTCAGAGTCCCCTACTAATAGACCTTGATTAGAAAATCAGAAGAAGCAGGGTAGCTTACATCCCCCATGCTTCTCAAGTGGAATTAGTAGGAAGTGGGGGTGCATGAAATGATGTTGGAGAGTTCTTGAGTCCAAGATAAAGCACAAAGGGTTAATGCACAACATGGCTGAAAAAAAGCAGAAAGTACAAGAGAAATACTAGAAGAATGGTGAAATGGTAGGAGGTCTAGGAAGTGCGTAACAGGCCTTTCAGGAATAAGACAAATAACTAGAACTAACATACACTGGCCTGTGGGACAAAATAGAGGCTGTGTCGGAAGACACTTCACACACATATTAGTGATAAGCTGAAGTATTAATCTTCAAGTTCATGAGGTCTAAAAGGTACTGCTGCTTGCACATTGTTTGTCACAATTTAACTTTACTTTCAAATCATGAGCAAGCTAATGAGTATGACATTCCTGTTTATACATATTTACAGGCTCTTACTATCCTCTCTACTCTGTTTGTAACAGCGAGTTCCGAAAAATCCAAAGCCATGCTAGTTATGCAAACAACTGCGCAAGGAAGTGGTGGAACCATCATCTGGAAGTGTTCAAAAGGCCTGTGGGTGGCGTACCAGGGGACAAGAGAATATGGTGGTCCTGGATTAATGGTTGGCCCTGATGATCTTAGAGGTCTTTTACAACCTAAACAATTCTATGATTCTATGATTGTAAGACAATGAGGTCCCATATGGTTACAAAATAAGAAATACTGAGCAATTTCTTGCTGTTGCTGTCAGTATGAAATACAATGAACATCAGATTGAATTATTTAACTCTTCAAAGCAAACTCATTAATTTAGTTCCTTGGAAACTTCCCAAAAATTTGTAGAACTTCTTACCACAACTTGTTGTGGACAGTAAAATTTTACAGGATTTCAAAAACAACAGCACAAATTACTGGAAAAGCAATTAATCAAAGACAATGAAATACAATGTGAAAACCTCTGACTTAGGAAGTCCTGAGGCTGGGAGAATGTTCAGAAGAAGTGCCAGCACTTGCCTGCTCTCCTTTTTTACTCTTCTCTCAGCATCTGTTGCTGACCACTGTTGGAAAAGTCTGAGTCTAGTTAGAGCTTTTATCTGGGCCAGCATAACTGTTCTTCTGTCCCTATGTGCTCAGAGGCACAGTGTGGTGAGCTGGGCTGGGTTGTGCAACGCACTTTTGCTTCTTCCAAAATTATTTTAAGTCTCCCTGTTGCTCCTCCTGCCACAGTCCTGGCACACCTGACTGACAATCTGTTCTCATGCTGGGCTTATCCACCCTGATCTCAGCCTTTGGTAACTGTCTTGGACAGACAGAGCCAAAGTTTGGGTATGAAAGAAGAGGGAGGCTGTGCCTCCATATGTCTGTGAGGATATTGTGCTATGCCAGAGCAGATTGAGCCCATGTAGCAGTGCTGTGGGAGGGTTATATTCACTTCCTGGCCTTTCTTGCCCCAAGTGAATCAACATCTGGGCTGAGGGCTGAAAAATGAACAAGTTCCATCTGCTGTCACCAGTGTCTCTGTGCCAGAGGACGTTTCAACCTTCGTGAGATTTGGGATCACTGGTGATTTTCCTGGGTTTTTAGTGCAGTACAGTAACATGGCACACTCTTTAACACTAGCTTGCTGCTGGTCTTTTGTGCCATGCTGAGCATCAGATGTCTAGGACATCATGCCCTTTCATGCACTGCCATCATCAGCTGCTCCACCCTGTGTCCAGCACAGCTCCACTGGCTACCTTGGGAGTATAGCCTGTGGGAGGTTTTTGAGCAGGCTCTGCTATGCAATTTATGTCTCTAGGGCCCTACTTCTGTCTGAGTAACTGAACAGAAACATAAAAAAGGTATCATGGAAATCTACAACAGAAATGTGAATGTCAAAGAATGGAAAAACCATGGAGGGCTAGAAAAAAGGGAATTAACGAGAATATGAACCTGAACTCCTTGTTGACAGAACGTGCTTCAGGATGTCCCTGAGGAATTGGGCTTGGCAGAGTGGTTAGGGTCAATAGAAAGTGTGTATACCTCATGTTTTTTTCCAAAATGGACCTTTAAATAGAGGATATTTGGCACTGGCAAAGGCAGTTCAGCAAGTATGCCTCTGTCCTTCCAGTGCAATGTGTACAAGTTGTAATCAGCTCAGAGTTCTGCCAGAAGAACTTTCTGTTGTAGACATGACCTCAGTCCTTTACAGCAAGAAACACATGCTAATATTTGTGCAACAGAACTATGTGTGCAAAAATCTCTCCTGAAACCGTACAGGCATGTGAGACTAAATAACCAGTTAGATGTGATCTGACTGTTCCTACAATCCCAAGAACTGTGTATGTACAGAAACCATAATCTACTTAGAAAAGGTATAATCATGCTTTCTTGCACGTAATATTATGACATTTTTGGAGGAAGCTACATTTACCTTCTTATTTCTATCTTACTTTTCCTCTTCAAGAACGGGGTAGTTTTTGTCTGCCTTCAGTAACACCCTGATCATTTAATTAAAAGGTATCATGTGTTCATGCTGCTTTATTATTTATGATAAATGTATGATACTGTTTCATTATATAGTTTATTACAAAGCTTTCTGGTTTTCAAACATAATTTCTTCCTGTATTCTGCATTTTGTTAAGCATCAGTTATAGGTACTGCCTCATGTACATGGTACAAAGTCTTATTATCTGATTAAAATAGATTAAAGTGGAAAACCATTTAATCAACATGAGTACTAAATTTAAATGGAGAAAGGTACTTTTTGATCAGAAGAGATATCATGTCCCTCCCTCCTGTAACTAGAAGAAGTGACATGTCTTTGCCACTGGCTGACTTGTGTGTGTCACTTGTGTTGCCAGTGGCAATAGTTTCATGTGCTGATTCTAATGAGTCGCGACACATATTGTTAATTATTCTGACATGAATTTTTCTTGTGGACAGACATTGTAAGTAGCATTAATAAAGTACCAGCCAAATACTTTGCTGTATTACTGTTTTCAAAGAAGGTTGTTCCACAGAAAATATATTGAAAAGCAGCTCCACATTAGGAATGTAATTTCAGCTCTATATTAGGATGAGCATGGCATCATAATTATTTTGGGGTAACTTGGGTATGTGCAGTATGGTAACATACACGGAAATGACACATTGAAAACCCATTTATGAAAACAGAGGACTGGTATCAGAGTGATGTAAATACATACCAGACAAATGACTTTGTTTTTTATTACACAAAGCTACAGATGAAGTCAAAATAATGAAGACATGCATTTGAGAAAGTGAGGGAGCAGTTTAAGCAGGCAGTAGGAGGTCTTCAGTCTGCTGGTGTATGATCAAACAACTCTAATCAGTAGCCCATCTCCTTTGGCATGTAGAACTGAAATACTTAAAAAAAAATCAGCAAGGTTATTTAGGGAATTCAATGTAAAATGATAGCTTTTCATTTTCCCACTGAAGGGAACATATTGTGTCTTAAGATCGTGTTGAGTCGCACTTTCTTACTACAATCTTTTAGAGTGGTGCTGGGAGCTGGTTTTTCTGACTGGAATAATTTTCTCTTGAAAGTCAGAAGCCACTGCTTTTATCATGTTTTCGGTATTCTTGTTTGGTACCATACAAAATGTGGCTGCCCTGGATAGCTAAAAGGAGAATGGAAGGCGAGAACATTTTCTTTTTATGCAAGCTGTAACATCAGGGAATAGCGTCTCCAACATATACTGTAGCCTTATGGGTAGGCAGAGTACATCCCTTGAGAAAAATAAAAGAATTCAATAGAAAGCAAATTGTAGTCTTTTTAAAAACGCATACCCTCTGCTTTGTTTGTGTAAACCTAGAAATAATTGATCTGAATTTCAGTCTTGGATTACATGTGAAGGCACAGAAAAATGGTCTGGCTTTATCCAACCACCAATTTTGGTGTAATTGCTGCTGTTTTTCACGGTTGCTCTATGTTGATTTCTGTACTTCAAAGGGTTTCTCTTGATGTCCTGTGCAATAACATGGAATTACAGCCTCACCAAAAATATTTAGTAAGGAAAGATGCTTTGACTATAAATCCCAACAATCAGATTTCTGCACACATGGATATTTAGCTTTGCATATCTTCTTTAGACCCAGGATCAGCCCTTCCCTGAAATGTGATTCATGTCACAGAGAGCTAATACATAAATAATAGATTCAAAAAAAAGTATAAATAACTCTCCTCCCTAAGCAGACATAAAAATAAACACAAACCCCAGCTTAAATATGCCTAAATAAAATCTCTTTTCTAAATCCTTTTAAAAATCCTTTAAATACACCAGTTATTTGCAAGACTTGCTTTTCTTAGGGATTCATGAGTTTGTAAGTCAACTGTTGGTATCAGATGGAAACAGAAGTACTCCTTTTTTTCTTATTATTTGCGTACTGCAGTTCATATTTTAAGAAAGACACATCTAATATTTTAAATAAACACAATATTTTCAATAGGGAAATTAACATGACACAACTAATCCCAGCAATGCAGGTGCATCCTCTTACTCCCTGTTATAGTTATTGGTGGTTTTATTCTCCTTAAACATTTTTATATCAAATTAGTGGAAATGTCAGTTTATATCTAATCTAGTATTCAAGGCTATAACTTACAGCTGCAGTCAGATCATTTAGAAAATATCAATTTGATAATGGAAAAAATCTTATTTTTTAAAATTTTGTGCTGAACTCTATTTGGAGGCCATGGAGGAAGAGGGGAGAGCCCCAAAGCCATGTAACCAAGAGACAAGTAGGGCAGTCAGCAGAGAAATGACACAGCATCAAACCACTCCTCTGCCTGACACTAATAAATAAATTGAACTTCATAGGAGGTCACAGGAACATGAACTAAGTCTAAGGAATAGAATATGCTCTTGTCAAAATTTGAACCTGGATGTGAGGATTCACTGTGCAAGTGATTTTTTAGTTTGACCAATATGTTTCTATAAAATACTTTGAGATTGCTGGAACAGGAATTTTAACACAATATTTTCTAGGTTCATTGTTTTTTTTTGTTTGGTTTCGGTTGGGTTGGGTTTGATTTTGCTTTGTTTCGTTTGTCTGCTTTTAAAGAAAGTCTTTAGCTTATTTAAAACCTAAGTAGTATTTCTTGGCTTGGTTTTTGTTTTTGTTGCTCTTAGGTTTATAACATTAGACAAAATGAATCAGATTATTTCTTACAGCTTTGTACCTCTTGATAAAGGTCAGTGTTTAGCTATTGAATATGTTGGAAAGAAGATACATGTGGCATTTTGGGCTATTGATCTGTTTATAATGTATCATTGTGCCCTCCAGTGCTTTAATTTCCTTAATAGCCCACTTTTAGGGCTGTTGTCAAGGTAGGAAAGAATGTTTTGTATCTTTCCAGAGCTTCTATGTCCTTACCTTTTGCCTGTATTTCAACACCTGACAAAATTTTTTTATCTTTGGATTTGGGCTTTCTGTATTCAGGAGTAGTTAGTTGTTCTGTAGCCTTTTTTACTCCATCTCTTATGCCTCGAAGAATTTAGCACCATATCAACTTTGTTGTGATCCAGTAAACACTTACTGTGGGGAGATAAGATGCTGAAAATAATGTAAAAATTAAATATTCATTGACTTGAAGGTTAATTCGACTAGGAGTGTGTGTGTGTAGGCGGGATATGGTTTCAAGCTCTATAGTAAGTAGGTTTTCAAATTATATAAGTGACAGGCTGATTTCAGAGCTATCATTTCATCTGACCGAGAATGGAAATGGAAATGAATATACAAAAAGAAAAAGTTCTTGTGAATATACTGTCTCACTTATGCTAATAAAGAAAATCTGTACAATCCAGATAACAATGAAGTTATTCCATATTAACATGTTATAACTGGGATCAGGGTGAGGGTTCTGCTGATTTGGTCCTTAGCACCTGAATAAGGTATTTCTAAATACCTGGGATGAAAGGTTAAATTTTTTGGTTGTGTAACTTCCATGGTAAAGCTGAGAGTGCTGGCAGCAAGAAAGCATCCAAATGCTACTCATATGGTCTCCATTTGAAATTTGCTCTGTAGAGTAGAAAGATGCTTCTGTGTGAAATGTAGAACAGTATTCTGAACATGGATTGAAAATGAAAAACTTCAGAGAGTTTTGCAATACATGGAGACTCCAGACACAGGAATGGGAGTGAAAAACAAAAAGAAATAATCAGAACACAGTACCATGTGTTGGCAGATGGATAAAAAGAGGGGATTCCAAGGCAGAAAGATCTGAAAGCCCAGAGATCTAAAAGTAAACTTTTAAATTTTGGTCTCAGTTCTGCTGGAGACACTAACAACTTAGAAATTAGGATACAGTTAGCAGATTTCCTAGCCTGTTCCTGGGGGCAATTCATAGTTGTTTTTAATTACATCACTGCTGTTGGTCTAAAGACAGGAATTTTTTTTTCCATTCCTCTGCACTAGCTTTTAGCGTATTTACAAAATGTGGTTAGAAAGAAGATTAAAAATAGATCTTCTAATACTGAAATGTACTTGTTACTTTCAGTTAGGAGCTCCCACTTTTGTTTAGTGTTCTGTCTAGAAGAGAATTTGATTTGTTTTAAAAGAGCATTGCATTTTATGGACTATGAGATTTGTGTTCATCTCAGAGGCTTGTATTTTCACCAGTGACACATCTGACATATAGTTCACTCATCATTGGAAGTAATTGCTTACTTTAAAGCACTATTTTCCCCAGTCTGTGTAAGGTGTTGGCTCCACTTCTCCCCAGAGGTTATGTAAGGCTGCTGAATTCCTTCTCTGTGCCTCTCTCAATTTTGTGATGCTTGTGTTAATTAATGGCTGATGTTCTTTCACTATATAGCTCCCTCATATTTTCCATGTTGAGTGTTCCTATGCATGCATCTGAGGTGCCCTGTAAATAAAAAAAATCCTGGCAAAAATTCAGCCGCTTAAAAATTATTTCTCACTCATCATATAAGTTTCATCTTTGTATTATGTTCCCTCTACAATAAATATTTGAGTTGAACTTAATAAAATCTCATCTTAACTTCCTGCCAAACTGTTAACAGTGAAGTTTGCTTCTGCCTTCCTCTCAGTGTCTGAATCTGTTTTTTTGTATGCAGACACACACACAAGCCTTTATCTCTGTGTAGTGATTAAACATGCGGGGCATTCTTTCTTTTTTACAAGTGACTTAGGAAGTTAAAAGGAATTAAAATTACAATTAACATAGAGAATTTAAATTAAAATTAACATGAAGAGCAAATAACCATCATTTGAATTGGAGAAGGACTCTGCATGCTTTATTTTGCCTCAGTGGTGTTGCTGTCAGGATAAAGTACAATGGTATGACTTCTCCCCATTCCTTTTAACTCTTGTTTTACTTTAAGGTGCAGGAAGGCCCAGTGTTAGTTTCTAGGAACTTAATGATCATAGTCTGGGAAAAACAAGAAGAAACAGAGAAATTAAGATTGTTCTGAAGGACAGAAGTCAATACAATAATCAGTTTTTAAGGAACTCAGTAATAGTCACAAACCACAGGGTTACAAGGTATGTAAGGGGGTAATGGGTTTAAACTGAAGGATGGTAGGTGTAGATCAGATTTAATGAAGAAATTCTGTGCTGTGAGGGTGGTGAGGCACTGGACTAGGTTGCCCAGAGAAGCTGTGGGTGCTCTATAAGAAGTGAGGCTGCTGGCACCTGCACCAAGCTCCATTGCAAGGATGTGCACCAGCAATTGCAGTGTCCTGGCGCAGCCAGAGGCAGTTAGTTCTCACTCCAGGGCAAGTCCAAGTTATGTCTAGAATTAATACACAAACCTTGATGGAATACTAGCACATTCATCACTTGCACTTTGAATTCATACTCTACCTAACTACAGAATATTGTGTGAAACTCTTTTAAAAGGGCAAAGGTAATGGAGGAAAACTGCCAGCTTTTGTTGCTTTTGGACAGAGGTACAGCAATGGACAGTGATTAAAACTGACACAAGTAAGGACAGCATAAATAGAAGCTTCTATATAGCTCAGTGCCTGTTTTGCTTAGAAGGAGTATAAATAAGTGAAATGCAGAGATTAAATGGTGCCCAAGCAAACAAGAGGACCACTGATCATGCTTTAATGTTGGGGAACAGTGAAGAGAAAATGAGGGATTCTTCTGTTTTTAGCATCTGGTACTTCTGTGTTCTATTTGGATTTTCTAATAACTTTCTCTAGCATCAGAAAACACTTTATATTGTTTTTTAGTTTGAATATCTTAGCCAAACTATTTAAAATGGTACATTACTTTTCTCTGTTATTGTGGTTTATTGTGACAGGACCAGTCCATGATAAATCCTCTTGCATTGCTGCAGTGTCTGCAGTCAAATAGCATATTGCCCATGTTCCACTGAATGCAGAGGTTAAAAAAAATGTTAGCCTTGTGTCTTCTACTGCCAATTATTTAAATATCAATCTAAACCAGATATTTTTGTCTCCATTATAAAACATTATTCTAGAGTAGAACATTGGTAATGCATTGAAAACTTACAGGTTTTGGCTTTTTCCAAGTGGTAGGATAGAAGAGAAGAATGATCTTTTTCCCTGAGACAGAGATTAGGGACGTAATAGTTCAGTTTCCCAGACATACTGACAAGCAGGTAGATACATCTGGAGAGGCTTTCTTCCTAAATGGTGAACAGCTCATGCTGTGCAAAACCTTTGACATGCATTCAACACTTTTGCTCACTAATTTTTGTTGCATGCACATTTTCTGTTATAATTTTAGTCAAAATTGCCTGGTTTATGACCAGGGTATAGTATGTGGAACTGAAAAAGAAAGGATTTCCTTTCTTAACAGTATAGAATATAAGCTGTATTGTGCATTTGCTTTGTTAAGACACCAGAGATGTATATTTTCAAAGCTAGAAAGATGAGTTTTCAGAGTAAGTGTATGCCCTAAAAGAAGGGACAGCTGAATGGCCAGTGAGGATACAGAAGAAATGGATGGAAAGGTTTTCAATAAGGAGGAGAAAAAAGAGGTGTTTTGGGGTTTTTTTGTTTAGTTTGGTTTGGTTTTCTGTTTGGGTTTTTATGTTGGTGGTGGTGGTGGTAGTTTTGGGTTTTTTATGGCTGTGAGAAAAATTATGTGCTGGGGAGAAAAGGGAAAATTACAGCAGAGGTTTGCTCCTGGAAAATTCATGGTATGGAGAAAAAAATATGCCTTCTAAGAAGTAATTAATATCTTTTATTAACATCATGTCTCAGAACAAGACACTAATTTTGTTTGAAATTTTCTGCCAGTAGCTAAATTAGCATGATTGAACTGAGAGAGGTGAAAGCCATAATTTGAATGCTTTATTCAGACAATTATTTAAATTATAGAAAAGTGATAGAGGAGGGACTTAGATTTTTCTCTATCACAAAATAATCATGTGTCAGAAAAGTATGCAAAACTTGAAAAGAAATGTGTGTGAATTAACAATTTGGAGTTCTTTCCCTGGGGATAAAAAGCACTAGATATAATCTGTAGGCTACTACACAGTCAAATAAATGCAGCAAAAGATGGTAAAAATACCAATCCTTGCCATCTTTTTTATTTTCAATGATGAAGTTGTTTTTAAAAGCCTTTCTGAGTTAAAGTGCGTAAAGGAACTTTCAAAGTATCTAAGCAAGGGGAAATTTACAAGCCCCACATTTATTTAAGAATTATTAATTTCTATTTCAATAAACTGGAAATGAAATTGAATGTGGAATTCTGAAGTTTATGGCTTGCTATATCCTGTTAGACTGATTTATTTCTTTTACTTTTGCTTTGCAGAGATGCTCTTTTTAATATCTTTTTGAAGTGCTTAGAAAAAGAGAATTCAAATGAAAACTAAAATGGCAATTAAAACCAGGAATATGTATGGATGGAAAATTTAAGAAATTTTGTTGTTCAGCTCTTACAGTGTTAAATTAGTCTGGTTTAGACATAGAATTTTTCTGTCCAACTTTGTATCATACATAAAATGAGACTTTACCTAAAGTTTTAAACCCCTTAAGAATTTCATACATCTATTATGTCTTGTTGATTTTTTTGAACATTAATGTTTTCTCATCTCTTGAAATATATAAATAAAGCCCCTCAAAAATCTGCAAGAATCAATGCCGGTGAGTTTCCTTTGGTTAAGTTACTTGCTTGTGGCTGTGTTAAAAATTCAAGTTTAAAGTAGATGGAAAAATATGTTGAAATTGTCCTAGTTTTATTTGCTTCTCATGGGCAGTGTTACAATTCTACCCCTGCCACCGCACAGAAGAAATCAATTTTGCAACCAAGTTAGAAAAGGAGAGGAATGTTAAAGACATCTTTCCTAATCCCTGCAGAGGTATACCATGACATGGGTTTAACATTATCCTAACATTTTTTTACATAGATAATAATTTCACAGTTGTCAGAACAGTGTTCAGAGAAAGTTTTTACTGTTTAAAATGCTGTAGGTGGTCAGTAAGAAGCAAAAAGTCATTCCTTTACTGATGCAGTGGGAGAGAAAAAAGGACCATGAGAATAAGATGTGTGGTGATGGGGCTGAATCACACTTTATATTCCTAGAAGATTATCCCATTTTGTTGTGGAAATAAAAGAAAAAGTTTGTAGGAGAAGTTGCATCATCAAACCCCAATTAATAATGAGTCTTTTATATAGGAAATAGGAGGCAGAAGATATAATCACAATACAAACTAAATTATTTTGAGCTTACCTTACAGTAGTCTGGTTGTTTCATGCCCCTTACTCATAGGGAGGACAATTCTGTGCACTAGGACTCTGATAAGCACACATAAAAGGATATTGCTGGCAAGTAATGGACTACAGACTCTGATCCATTTGAATGACATATGCCATTAGATAGGGTTAGAGAAATGATGGAATCAAAGCAAAGAGAGAGAGAAGGAAAGAGAGGCCATTTCTTATTTTTCTGATTCTGGGATTTATTAATGCTGAAATAAGGAAAAGATACTGGACATCACAGGTAGATTTTTTTGATAATATGCTTTTTTTCCTTCAAGTTATGAATTTTTCAGAGCCAATTTTTTTTCTGCAGAAACCATATAGACTGATTTTCTACTCACACTAATATCTAAATACCATGACTAGGGAATTTCATAGTCTACTGTCACATATGTGCCTACCATTTAGTTAGCAGTGGCATTTTTGGATTTCCATTTGACATAAGACTGTTGGCACTTCTCAGTTTCCTGTTTGTACAGATCAATGAAAAGATTTGAGTTCCATGTCTCAAACTTCAAATATATTTTCAAAAGTTTCTTCATTATCTCCTAGGCTTTGTCCCAGTTAAGTGAACACCATGGACATCTTTCCAACTGCTGCTAGGTGTCAGTTTAAAATCAGGGAAAGCAGTAAAAAAATTAGCTCAAATATGTAATCTTATACACTGCTTGAGTGTAGCATCACAGTTGCTGGATTACTTTACTTTAAATTCTTTGTTTTAAAAAATACTTGAAAATATTATATGGAAGAATAATATTAAATACAGATATAATCTTCATTCTCTCATGTTTTTTAATGCATTCAGTCTTTTGTATAACAAAAAGTCATGCCGATTCAATAATTAAAAAATTTAAGTACTGTCTCTAAATGCTGAATCCACTGAAAATACATTTAAGAATCCAAACAAGATGGACCTGGCAAGGTTTGCAGTCCAGGAAGCGAGATTTCACTGGGTGTTTATGTTTCATTCTCAAATTCAATCAAATATGCATCTCCTAATCACAAAATATGTTTCAAATCTTCAGATGATGCTAACTGGAATAAGTCTGGCTTTTATACAAGGCTGAAGATTTATCCCAGGGATGCCAGGCTGTGTCATGCAGGACTGCTCAGCTTGGGAAGCAGCAGTCACACTGCTGGGACTTTTTGCTCCTGCTAACACTCCTTGCAATTTAGCAGAACTGGTTGGCTCAGAACCCTGGCTGCTGCTGTTATAACCTTCCAGGGATGGATCTTTCTGGATGGCACTGCATGATGTTCTATAAACGTAATCAGTATTTCCATAATGTTCTGTCATGGCAAACAAAAAATTACAGAGCTATATAATAACACTTGTGCCAAGTCCTTTGCATTACCTGGGGTACCTTGATTAAAGGTACATAATTTAAGCCATGATAGAAGGATATTTTTCTGCTGATCTGTCTGTGAAGTAGAAGATGTGGAATAAATCTATCACTTAGGAATTTCATTCACTTGTCTGAACTACATATAACCAGCCAGAGGAATAGCAGAGATTATATTTCTAATTTGAATGAGTGTTGGTTTCCCTTTATATTTCAATTTTTCATTCCATCTGTCAGAATGTCTTTCAAATTGTTTAAGTTAAGTAGAATGACACGAAAACAATTCAATATATACAGGGATTTTTTTAATTAGGCAAAACCACAGGCTTTCAGTATGTCAAAAAATCTGGTCTCATCTTTTTCCAAACATTCTATATCAAGCCAAAATAGAAGGAAACTAATGTCAAGTAAACTCCTCCAACAATGTTTTTGGGTGATGTTTCTTTAAAAAAATTAATAAGACTAACAAGGATGAATATTATCTAACCTTGGAACAGAAACAAAAAGAACTCAGAAATAATCACTTTATATATATGTATATGTATATATGTATGCATTGTATATGCATATACATGTGTGTGTACACCCAGAATTTTTTTCTTGCAATAATTTTTGCATTTCACTGAAAAATGCCACCAAGATGATCCATGTTATCTTTGTCAGAGTGAGTCAACTTGGGGATTAGCACTGTCAAATGCAGAGAGTATATCAGTCACACTTCCTTTCTATAGAAAATGAAGATGCCAGTTTGATGAAAGGCAGAGCATGTTTTAGTAACTTACCCCTTTTAACATCTCAGAATAGAGCATCTAACATGGCCAGTGGGTTCATTCTTCCTCATTCTGCTGCTGCAGGCTCTGCTGGAATTAACTGGGTGGGCACAGTGCACAGATTTACCTGCATTTTGACAGCTGTAATTCTGCTGCCAATGCAGGGAACAAGCAAGTGTGGGCTTTGAAGAGAGCCCAGCAGACATCCCGTGGGCTTGTTCATGTAGCTAAAACTGGGTTACGTGGGCTATGCCTATGCCAGTGCAGGACAGGGTGTGCCTGCCTGCTGGCCCCAAGGGCGGGTGTCACAACACAGTTCACATCTACACAGCCTCTCTATTCCCAAATTAGAGAGGCCTGGACTGTAGTGCCAACTGGGAGCCATCGTTGGCCTTTGCTGTCCCCAGCCCTTCCCTGGGAGGGCAGTAACTGGCACTGGCTGCAAGTGGGCTGCGGGGCATGAGCACAACAGGCAGCCACATGCCAGGGCTGGGGGCCATGGGCTCGTCTGCATCAAGTGATGTCTGCACACAGGGCCATGCATGGCAGTCCCAAATGAGCTGAGCTAAAGCTGCCCTAAATGTGCCTCACCCAACCTCTCCTCAGAGGCTGAACCTCGGTGCAGCATGAGCAAGAAACTAGCTGAGGTTAAAATAGTATTCACACTGGATCCTGGCTTTAAGCAATATAATACCAGTTTTTTCACCTCTCCATCCTTCTGTGTTTGTTATACAGGAAGGGAAAGTCTAAATCATTTCTCTGTGTTTATGAATTCCCAATGTGCATTAACATTCAGTGCAATAAACTGGAAAATGCCAAGTACTATTTTAAAGATTCTTTTTCTAGAAACATAGGGCTCATACTTGGTTCTTTTCCTTGCAGGCACTATAGCCTCAAAAAGAATAATGAAGACTACTATAATCCTACTATGTTAAAGAGAGTTAGCTTTTTAATTTAAAGTAAGTGTCTTTATATTAAAGGAATGCTTTTTCTAGGTTTGTTTGGATTTTTTCCTACAATGTGCAATGTTTTTAGTTTCTTGGAGCTGTAGAAAAGCAAAACTTTTTATTTATAGAGATCTATAAAATGATCTGATTCATTCTCCAGAAATCAGTGATTTGATATAAATAATAGCATGTTCTTTACCTGCATCACTGAGAATCATTGCACTGCTTATGTGGGAAGAGATTAGAGTTTATGCTAAAAATCTCCCAGAAATTTGGATGTGGTGGCTAGCAACATGACAACAGTGAGTGGACATTGAGTGGGAAGAATGTCGAAGGAGGGAAGTTGAGTGCCAGCAATTCTTTGAAGCTGAGAAGCTTCAAAGAACCCTCTTGGCATTTATCCTTAGGATCTCTTTGGATGCAAATTCCCAGAGAAGTGGAACAAATTCACAGATTCTGGTGTTTGCTATGATTAGAGTGGGAAATAGCAGGTTCAGAATGATTAGAATTTAAGGAGATGGTGGTTACTAATACTGCAGCATCCCAGGTAGGGGAGGAACAATGCTCTAGCTGAACAGAGATCATGTTGTATCAGGGCATCAAGGTTCCAGTGGGCTCTGGTTTTCTATAAGTAGTATTAAAACTCCTGTGGGAGGGAAGAAACTAGTGGCCAAACCATTGGGCTGGAGTGGATTTGCATACCTCTCCTTAACCCCTGTTACCAAAGCTATGCACTCTCCAATTTGGTAGTTACTTTCTATGTCCATTCTGCCAAATTCTCCTGCCATGGTTACACCACCGGAGAACATTTAGTGCAGTCATTGCAGTTTCTCAGGCCTGACAGCAGGGTAACTGAGTCAGTCTGAATTATCTCAAAAATAACATGACAGAGTCAAAAAAAGCAAAAGCTCAGAAATGCTGCTGCTGTTTTCTAAAAGAATCTGATGGGAAAATTGAGAAGGAGAGGTAGAAAGAATTTGTTGTTCTTCCAATAACATAGGATCATTTTCTCGACAAGTCCTCTGCTGTCTTTGCTTCTATATTATTCAAAGAGCCAAAAACTGGGATAGAAACAAATAGGGAATTTGAATACTCTCACCCAATGTGGGTTTTGTCTCATCAGTATGACTTAAAAAGCACTGAAAAGTTTTGATTTCTGTATATTAGCAAGGGCTTTGCAGAATCTGAAACCTCACACACAGAGGCACCTATACATATAGTGCACCACTTCTGAGCTGATAGACTTTTCTCTTTCGAGTTGTTGGGAAGGATTGCATCTCAAGAACACAAATAGTTGAGAGCTGCAAAGTGTTTCTGAATCATTAGAGCAATTTTCCATGATTTCTGCTAATGGCACAACCCAGTACCCACTAAAGTGGGAGAGAGAAGCAGAGATGCTCAGGGCCAAGCCACAGACATGAAAATATCATAGTCTGATTGATCATGTTTAGCAAAAACATTCATTTTCCACATTAGCAGCACTGACTAACCAGTAGGCAAGGCCTAGAGAACCATTTACATTACATGAACCACAGTTACTAAAAATCTTTGGAAATGTACTGCAGCACTTTTCCTTAATGTCAGTAAATCCTTCAGAATACGTGACCCAGATATCAAATAAAATTTGAATGTGTCACTCACATACCAGTTGACACAGGTATGCCAGAAGCCAAACACCTCCAAAGATTTTCAGTTTAGAGACGCTAAATGTACTCAGTGTAAACATTGCCTAAACTACTCTGAAACTGAAAAAACAACAAAAATGCCTGGGGAAAAAAATGCCCTTCCTATGAATAAAGGATAGAATTATCTAAAGGACCCAGGCCAATCTAAACTTTAAGTTGCAGTTATAATGCTGATTGTTTGCTATTATAGGGCAGCTGTACCAAGAAAACTACTGACAGAGGATTAAATCTGATATGTGCATTAGCCTCTTATAAGTGTGTATATGTAATATGAAGGGATGAGAATTTATGTTTAATAACAAAATTATCCTTGTGAAATTTGTACGTTGTCCAAGCACACTGTATTCCATAACGATATGACCAGTGAATAATTTAAAGGACAAAAAAACTCATTGTTCATACTCTGAGGCAGAAAAAATATTCCTTCTTACTGCTTTTCTCAGTCAGAGACACAGCTATGTAAAATTCCCTTTCATTAAAAAAAATAAAAAGAGGGTTAAAATAGCTCAGACATATAAAATGTATCTTTTTTTTTAATCTTTGCCAAGCCTATCAACAGAACTGCCTGTAGATAGCATCATTGAAGACTGAGGCAGAAATCCCTACTGCAGGAAATCTGGATAAAAGTTATTATGAGGCTATGTATAGGGTATGTATTGGTGTTCAAACATTTTACCTTCCCACTTCACTATGAATCCTGCTTCAGGCACTTCCAAACTGCAAAAATACTACAATATAATCTTGGAAACATATTTTTTTAATTAACCAGCTGACTTTCTTGAAACCAAACCAAATCCTTGTATGCTTATATCTCCTCTTAATATATTTATCCCCAGTTATCACTATGATGGTTTACAGCTGAGGTCACATTATTACAGACACCGAACTGGAAAAAGTAACCCTGCAAAATGCAATAATTATGTCTGTGAACACCAGGAACAGCACATGGAGGGTCTGGGTTTAGTGCTGTGAGACTGGGATGTGACCAAGCCATGAGACAGGCTCTACATGCTCCCAGTTTCCAAATTCTTGCCTTCTCACAAATACTGTTACAGCTGCTGAGCTTTGGCACCAGGGTTTGAAATAGGTTTATTCCCACTTGCACTGATGACCCACTAAGAATGACTTGAAAAGATATGCACTTGGACCAAACAGTTTTCTGAAGAGATGAATGCCTGTGGAAATGATTTATATTAAAAAAGAAACATTTTACTGACAGCCCTAAGTAGATCAACAATCCTTTCTGAATTCTGGGGGACTGAAATTTTATTCAGCTCTCTAAATTGGGTGTCTGTTATGAAATGGTATATTTCTGCTCAAGGAAATTATCTTTATTTTACATTGTTACATTCAGCAATCCCACTAAGAATGGTTTGTACACTTTCAAAGAGGGCCACAGATTTTTCCTACTACATAAATACTCTTTGAAATATAAGAGAATACAGGTAACAAGAGGAGATCATAGATAACCATTTCCTTTCAAACTGTAACTCATCTTCTCTGTAAGGGCAGAAACAGAGAAATTCAAATGCACTGAAAGGACTTTGATGTTGCCACAGCAGGCCCCCAGCTAAGTAATAATTAGCATTGACTCCATGATTCACAGAAGGCTGATCAATCTCATTATTATAATATTATATAATTATTAAGAAACCCATTGCTTTTATAGACAATTACGATCCAGTTAGACCTAATTGGTTCTCCAATCCAAACTCTTTCACCATTGGCTAATTAAGAAACCACCCTTTGGTAAACAAGTCTCCATAACACATTCCTCATGTTCATAATAACAGGTGCAGCAAGTGAAGATAAGAATTGTTTCTCATTCTTTTCTCTGGTCTCACAGACTTTTCCCCAGGACAATGCCTGGGAAAGTTGTTTCTCTCTGTGGCCAGAGAGCTGCTGCCATGCTTTGAAGCATGAGGTCCATTAATGTTTTTTATTATGTTATGCTGGAAGTGTCACCCCATACTTAGAAGACTTCTTACTTGTTCAGCTTGAGCACTTCTACAGAGCAAGCACCATCCATGTCTGTGGGGAACCTGAGGCAAAATTCCAAATATTGGTGCCCCTGTGAAAGAAGCCATTTCACAGCACAGTGTGACACTATGTGATAGGACAGGACCAGATAAAGTGCAGAACCCTTCATCCATCACTCATCAAGTGACTGCAGCTGTTGTTTAAAATTTCAACAAACCAGTGAAAGCAATATGATTTACCGATTGCGCTAAAGGGACTTCAGTTCTGTACACTGTCTGGATTGTAAAAAGTAGAATTCAGTAAGTGTCCATTTCAAGAATATGCTTGAATCCTAAATTAATTGTCACTGTACTTTTCTTATCCATCATAAAGAAAATAGGAAGCTTTAACGAGTACTGAAAACTAAAATCATTCCTAGGAAATCAACAGAAGCTAAGTGAGAGAATTTTTTACTGATGGAGTTTAAATAATTATCAGTGGAGCTGTTCTGTGAAACAATAGGATAAACCACAGTCAAAAGATTACACTGTACTCTCAGCGCTGAGAAACATAAATGGTATTTGGAGATAGCTAATTAGTGTAGGAGAGCAAATGAGCAACAAACCACAGAAGACACCCAGTTTATCTGCAAGAATACAAGAAGATAAATGGCCTTTACTGGAGAAGGTCCTTTGTGAGTCTTTATAGCCTGGCGTGTTAACCATGATCTGCTGTCATCAATAAAAAACTGCTTTCCAAATTAGTGATAACTATTGTAAACTGTTCTCATTGCAGTTGAAACAAAGAAAAACAAAGGCATTTAAGACTCTTTTGCCTTCCTTTCTAAAGCTACTCTTTTTAGAATCAGTTTATCTCACCATTTCTTCAGGTTTTGTTGTATTTTGGTATGGCTTTTAGTTAGCTGAAGGTGGTTTTAATTTTGAAAATGCTGAGTGCCACCAGGAAAAAGTTAAAAAAATAATTACAGTTTTCAGTCTATTAAATACTTCAAAACCACTGGGTTTTTACTGTGAGTTTTGAAGCATTCCTATGGTTTCCACTACTAAGAAACTGTCTGAAACCCAGCTCCTGACCCAGGGTCAGTGTGTGATAAAAAGTCTCGATGACAGCAGTGGGTCGGCCCAGTTACCACCTGAGCACTCACACAGCTCTTTACTCACTTTCCCTGCCCAGCAGGATGAAAGAGAAAGGTCAAGAGAACAGGGGTGAGAAAAGTCAAGGGTCAGAACAAAAACAGGCAACTCACTAACCAAGTACTGCTATGTGAAAACCAGACTGGATTTGAAGAACTTAATGTTTAATTATTGTTTTGGTAATGGGAAACAAACAAACAGAAGACCATCATCTAAAACACCTATCTTTCCTCTTTGCCAGGCTGAGCTTCAGACTGCCCTCCTCACCCCTTGTCACCACTCCAGTGGTGATCAGTCCCTTCAGGGAGACAATGAGAAGCATGGGGGAAGGTGCTCACAGGTGCAGCTGTTTCTTTCTGCAGCTCCCACCTTTTTATGCTTTTCCTGTGCTCCTCTGCGGATCCTCAGCAGTCTTCAGTCCCTTTGGTGGTGTGCCTGCCCTGCCATGGAGCACCTCCTTCCCCTCTAACTGTAGTGTTCTCTTTGTTGTTCATCATTATTTTTGTTCATTCCTCCTTTTCCTGCTCCCTTATTCTGTCCTCTGATGTCTCCCCATCAGTATTTTCTGGTCTTAAGCATGTTATTTATTTTTTACAGAAGTGCCACCAGTGTGGTTGAAGGGCTCTGCTGTGTCCTATGGTGGGCCTGCTGCAGAGCCATCTGTGCCAGCAGAACTGGCTGTGTCCAGCACAGGGCAGGCCCTGACTTCCTTCCACAGAAGTCCCTCCCCTTCTAACAAAACCTTGCCACCTACACCCAGGGCAGGCAGGAATTTTAATTCAGTGCCAAGGTACAGGGAATAATGGAATTTTCTTCCTCTTAATGACATATTCCCCAGCTAACAGTTCTGTAGATGTCACCTCAGCTCAAAACTGTAAAACTTTTGACAGGATATTTTGCTGGATATTCCTAGTGGGGCTACCAGGCACTTTTGGCCTCAAAACTCTAGAAGTACAATATGCAGTTATGGGTGGAGGTACACCCAGGTCCAGACAGGCAGCTTTCATGATAGCAAAGCTCCAGTAAGTTAAATAGTTCACAGATAAAAAGTGCTAAATGCTGTGCTCAAGAATGGGTACAATGCAATACAACTTCCTTATATCCAAAAATAAATAACATACAAACTCTAACAGAGAATCTAAATTTTATACTGGCCCTGATTAAATGGGGGTGTTTCAAGCTCTCTCTTTGTGCTGACTGTGGCACCAGTCAGGTGAGCTAACTTTCAATTGAAGAGTTGTAACTCTGTTTCCTGGGACAAAAAAAGTCCAGGAAACTTTCTGGCACACAAGGGATGCTAGCCAATTTTGGAAGAAAAAGAAAAAATTAGGGAAACAGGGGTATTACTCCTTCAGACTGCTTATCCACTGACTGATTTGAATTGGCTTCCCTTCTGTTTTAGGTAAGCATAAAATTGATTCAGGGGAATGGAATAGGCTTCTACAAATATTTTTCTGATTATCAATATTCTTGAAAAAAATATGTTGGCTTAATAGAATGAAAATAGCAACAGAAATCTCAACAGCTATGTCCAATCACTGCTAAAAGTTATATATCTATTGTGTTAGAAGAATCTATGATTGCCCTTTTGCATGTAAACCATTTGCAGTGCATAACTAAAGGGATGGCAGTTTTAATAATAATAATGTAATTGCCCTTTGAGTAATTGTGCATATTGTATTAAATTCAAAAGCTTTGACTTTGACTTACAGCAGCATCATAAAATGTTTTGATTCTACAAAGCACAGTTGAACACTTTCATCAGCCTACAGCCTTCAGGCACATAGGTCTCTTTCCAAAAATAGTTTAACTCCTTCTACCAAGTGGAGAACACCTAAATCAAAACTCTTCAGTGTATATGTCTGCTATGTATGCTATGTAAATTGTGTAGCACAGAGAGTACTGCAATTAGTCATCCCTTCCTAGTGGTAATTACTGGAAAAAGTTTAAACTTCAGGAACAGTGTGTGTCTTTTCAAAACCTATCAATCATTTCTTAAATTTGCAGATTATATAAAACATTCTGTGTTCTCCCAGTCTGTTAAACCTTATTGTTACATCTAGCCTGAGGACCTCAGTTCACTGGCATTTTAGAATGCAGGGGGATTTAAAATTTATATGTGGGGTTGCAAACTTTATTAACAGCTATAGTCTTCTTATGTTTTTCTGTTTCCTTTATTTCAGGAGCTGAACATCAGAGTTAAGTGAGTCATTAGCATCCCTGTTAAGTAATATTTGATAAGGCAGACTTTCCCACACAAACATTTCAGTTTTAAGCTCATTATTTTAAACAGTTCTAAATCTTTTAAAAAGTTACTTTTACAGAAGAGATATTACATTGAGAGCTAAACCAGTTAATCAGCTTGCAAGGTTTTATATCTGAGCACATAAACATTTTTGCTGCTGTTCTGCAACTGTTGGTTGTTGGTGTATTCATGTTTCCTTTTTAACAGAACAAAATACTGCTTACCCTCTCAAAGCATAGAAATCATAAATCAGAGTGTGGGACAGTCATGATAGTAAAGGTAGCACTAGCTTCTGGTGACTGCTGTGAATTGGAAAGGATGTGGTGGTAAAAAACCCAAAGATTGTGTCTTGATGACAAAAGTGGGAAAAAAATTGAAGGTATAATGCATCTTGTGAGGGTGTAGTTCAAAGCAGCAGACAAACCAAGTTGTTCATATGAAAGTTTCAACCTCTATCAATCCATTCATTTACTGTAAGAATACAAGAAAAAGATGCCTGGAATGAAACAGCCTGAAAACCTCTTTGTTTCTATTTATCTGGGAAGTTGAAAGGTCTAGTTAATGAACAGTAAACAGATTTGTTACTTATTGATCACAATAGCAGCAATGTGTGTGCATGATGACAAAAACTATATGCACCATAGTGCAAGATAGAATATGGAATTTTTAAAAGAAAGTAATATTTAACATTATCAGAGAAATTTCTGTTAACAATGTATGGGGTTTGGAATAAGCCCCCATGCCTAATGATAAAGGATTACACATAATATAACATAGGTAAACTAAAACTGTGCTCCATGTGAATCATCTGTACAGAATGATGTTGAGACCACTGAGATTAACTAGCAAATGTAAGTATACTTTTCAATTGTTCCCAGTCATGGGATACTCAGTCTAGAAAGAACTAAACTCAGGATATTCCAGTATCAGGACATCATCTCAATGCCCTGCATTTCCACAGCATGGCCAGTGCTTTGCAGCTATATTAGATGCACATTGTATGACCTTTGTGGATGTGTGAGAGGCAGGGAAGGGGAGGCCTGTGCTGCACAGGACAGGAAATCCCACTGGCAACATCAGCTAACCTTCCTGTTACATGGTGTCACCCTGCAACAGGTGTATAAAAGAAAGTGCAAGAAATATATGAGCTCATTGAATGAGCCATAGGAGCCATGATCACAGGAAGCAGCAGAGCAGCATACTGCATTTTCTTGGTTAGCAGAACTTGCTGCTGGGCTTTGTCCTATCCTTTACAGGTATCTTTCTGGACACTAACTTACTGTAATGAAGACCTGCACAGACAATTATATCATAACCCCAGCAAGAAGAAATCCTCAATAGTCATAAACCCCGATCTTTGCAGTGAAGTCTTTCTCATTGCGTTCAAATTAAAATCAGACAATATGCTTTCAGAGAGGCAGATATGTGCACCCTTCTATCAGGAGGCAGGTTTTAAATATGGTGATGACATTTCCAGCATTTTGCTATAAAAAGCAATAAGCTGGAGTGAAAGTGTCTCAAACCTGACATTCAGCAACTTGCAATAGACTCAGAATACTGTTATTTTATATCTTTTACCAGTGAATTATTTCCATTCTTACTGTAGCTATTGTTGCTATGGTTCCCTATGCTGGCATACATATTTATCTACACATTCCCTTTTGCTGAGGTTACCTCATGACAGTGAAATGAAAGGAAAGACGTGCTTGAAATCTTCATCCTCCAGAATCAGAAAGTCCATGGTCTGCTGATGTAAATTACTTCAGAATAATGACCTCAAACATACTACTAGATAGTCTGAAAGGGTGATGTAGGATAAATCTTAGCTTTGTAATGGAATGCCTTGTAAGTGCATTGGCTCAGCTCCGAACAAGCTGGGTCATTTTTATAGCACAGAAAGTGCATCTCTGTAATAAGATTTGGTGCTAGACAAAGAATTTTCAGCTCAGTCCCAGCCAGTTAGCACATATTCCAGAAAAAGCATTGTTTCTGTTCTACTTGGGCAGTCCTTGTCCTGACTCAAAAGTGACTTTCAGTGCTCTAGGGCATTATGAGAAACTGGCTTGCATCCTGAAACTAACAGAATTATGTCAGCCTATCTGCCCCACCACCAATAAACTCAGCCCCATGCTATTACTATTGCTTTACTGCTTTCAGCAGACAAACCAGTTTGTCTGGAGACCCTTGGACAACTTCATAGTAATCCCTGGAACAGTACTGAATGTGTTCACTGACCATGAGCTTGGTCACTGACAAGAGCAAACAGAACCTGCTTTAATTAAAAAGAGAGCTGTAAAGAGCACAGCATCAGTCAGGGTTCAGGATTCACTCCTCAGTCAATACTTTCCCAACAAAGTATAAGGTTCTCACCCATGCTCTACATGTATAGAGTATAATAAATATAAGTAGAGTACAATAAAGTATAATTCTTCTCTCACCCATGTTCTACATGCTGTAAGAAGAGATGTACTTGGTACATAGATACAGATGCTTGTGCATCCCATGGATGCTATGCCCAAGATAAACAGCTCTCCTGAAAGAGGCTATGATGGCCATGAACACACTTCAGCTAAGCCAGGTTTATTTGCAAATTTCAAGTAAAAACAAAACAAAACAAAACTAAAAGAGGGAATGGAAAAAACAAAAAATATATTTGTTTAGTTCTCAGTGTCTCCTCTCCTCAGTGGCTCAGTTGTACTACTCACTGCTGGGTGAGGCAGGAGGAAGGTCTGTCTCACACATCTGCACAAGGACTGACCTTAAAGGTTTACTCTGGTATGCCCATGGTAAATACTGCATAAAGCCCTAGCACAGTACAAAAGGTTCAATAAATCCCAATGGGAGAGGCATTCTTTGTACTCCTCCTGCCCCCTATAGTCAAGTAAAAGCCAGTCAAAAATTCTCTCTCCTGGCTTTTGCGATATGGGAGAGTTTTCAATCCAATCCCTTCCTCTTCCTTTTCCATGCAACACTGACCTAAGCGTGCTCAGTGCAGTAGAGTCATGCAGAGCAAACAATGTTTTGTTGGGGCAGAATTCAGCCATGTTTATTTATATAGCTAGACTAATCACTGCAACCTTCTGATGGTCACCATGTGTCTGGCAAGCTTCAGCTGCGGTGTTCTGGGAAGCTACAGCCTCCCTTTCTCCCATGCATTCCCCTATGCAGCCCCGAAGGAGAGAGGGAGCACTGGGAGACAATGAAAACTCAGCTTCTCTATCTACATATTAGAGCAGCTGAACTTTTGCTCCCTCCTTATTCTTCCTGTCCACATCCTGCAAATCCAGCAACTGCTTGAGACTGTTCTTTATACAGAATGCATTCTGAGGTGAAACATTTGTAAGAGCTAGTGCTGCATGCATTTTCACATGAACTATCGCACTTAGAAACAAATGCTATTTAAAGTGGTTTGTCCCAGGAGTCTCTCTCAGTTAGCACAATGCACTTTCCCAGAAGGGGTTCAATTCCAGGTCTTGAACTTGTCCCACGCTCCCAGACCTCATGGGCCAAAGAGAGTGGCAGAGTCGTTAAGCCCAAACCCTAGCTGAGACCTGGTACTCTGATAGCTCAATTCTGAGCCATTCAAAAATGAGGTATGTGTATTCAAAGGGGGACTCAAACTTGCTTTTGTCAATCAGAAACCCTGCTACCTCAAGGAAAGGGAGTGGTGCTCTAACCACTCCTGGGAAATAAAAAAGCTGTCCATTGCACTTTTTCCCTTCCCAAAGAAAACCCCCAAGGAGATTCGTAATTATGAGCAGGGGGAAATTTGAAAGAACAAACTGAAAACTACAAACATTTTTGCTATTCTTACTAATTTTTGCTGTAAAGCTATATAGAAACTTGAAGGACTTCAACAGGGACCTGATGTATTTTACTGTAGTGCTAAACATCTGCCTTTTCTGAAGAGTGGCCAGTTTGGAATGATACAGGCATTAAATTGATAGGGAATATAAGGTACGTATAGGAAAGGATGTCTTGGAATAGAAGACCCTTTGTTTTTAATATTTTCTCTCTCATCCTGTATTCTAAAATTATCTAGCAAACAATGCAGATGATTTACAGCTGTCTGTTTCCTTTCAAATCAGTGATGCTGCACTGATTGGCACCTCTGGGGAAACCCATGAAGGTAGTGACAATCTAAGAACTGCAATCATCTGCTTCAGGCTCAAGAACATTTCTTATCAAAGGTTTTCAGTCTGGCTTTAGAAAATATTGTTATGATTTTCCTATGTTCAGGAATCAGGGTTGAGAAACAAGAGCTCAATTTTGGTATTATTATTTGTATTTAACATGCAAGATAGAAGTCAGGGGTTCACAGGAAATGCTTCCATTCATGTTTTGAGGAAAGAGGAAAGAATCACTCTCATCAGCCTTTCTGTGTTTATGTGCTATTGAGTTTCCCAAACATCCATTAAAAAGAACAGAAGCTGGAGTTTTGCCTGCTGTCTGGGAATTTCAGAACATGGACTAGAATAAAACTTGCTTTCATGTAGCTTCCATGCATTCAAAGATAATTGATACAAAAAAAGGCTATTAGCGCATCCCCAGCAGAATTTCCATTTCACCTGTTCCATTGTTCATGTATGCACAAGTACCTGTCTGCAGAAAGAAAAGGCTTAATTTTAAGATCAGACACAGAAAGAATATTGCAAAATCAATTTTAAGACTAGAAGGAACCTTAATAATCTCAGATTTACTCTTCTGCATGCAAGTGATAGGGTTGGTAGGCAGCAGATCTGTGTATTTTCTGCTTCTAGCAGACATTCAAGGTTGATACCAGAAGTACTTCAAGAAAATAAGAATCATCAAGTGAGATCTTTTGACAGACAAATGGAATGGCCACATTGCCATCTCTTTAGCAGATGCCAATGTTTTTTGGCTCTCTTTGCAGCAGACTATGATTGACTGTAATCAGTTCATGTATTGGTATTTATAGACTGCCAATTAATTTGGGCAAAGCCCTGATCCTTATCCCAGTGTTTCAGTAGCCAGTCATCTGCATTTGATAAACTGTGGAGGAATTTGTGACTAAATGCAGGATATTTTTTTTAAGTTACAGAGCAATGCTCCCTAATTATACACCCATCCATTAATTCCAAGATTTTTTTTTACAGTACCAGAGTTTGCAATGTCTTGTTAATAATTTTGGAGCTGAAATCCAGGATCTGTTGTCAGATGGAAGGCCTTGGATACCTCCTCTGATAATGGAGAATGGCCAAGAGATCCTGGGTAATAGCCTGATACTGAGGGCAGTAGAATTGCCCCAGCGTGGTGACCCAGCTGGGCTGTTCAGCTTTAATAATACAGATGGTAAAACTGATTTGCTTCAAGCTCAAGCATTATATTGCTTCAGGGCATTTCTTTGTGGGGGAAAAAGTCATGAGCAAACACATTTGATACTTAATCAATGATCTTTTCATTTTGACACTCCCCACCTCCTAAAGAAGACAGCCCTCGGGGCATAGGGAATGAAATGGAGTCACTGAACTATGGTTTAAAACCTTTCAGCAGATTGAAAATAGCTTTCCAATATTAACAATTAATTTAATCTCTGCCTGCTGAGGTTTTCTGGGCTAGTACTCAGACAAACCTCTATTGGTATGAGAAGATAAGAGAACATATGAGAAAGATTGTTCCTGTTAAGCCTTTTGAAAGATTAGCAGTATCAACAGTGATGTATGCTCTTGCAATTTCTATTTGCAGCCTTTAGTTTAACCTCTTCAAATCTTTGATATAACACTAGAGGTGCTTATAAACCTGATAGAGTGGATTTTCAGAGTATGGAGCTACACAGGAGTTAAACTGGGCTCTTGGTACAAAGAATGTGTTCTTTATTATTTTTATTTCAATGAGACATAAATTTCAGGAACTACATTTCAGAGTATATATTCCAGGATTTAATTCATCCCTTGGGTCTCAATAATGCTCTGATTTACACTCTTAAATCAGTGCTGCTACTCCATTCCCTATCTCTAGCTACCAGTTAATGCTGTCCTTATATCATGACTCTCCATCAAGGCTGTGTAAAGCTCCTTGTTGATTAGAGTAGAGATGGTGTGTGTTCCTGATGGGCAGAAAAATGGAAGAAATGGATACCAATCCTGACACCAAGACCTCACTTACAACGTGTGGCCCCATTGTTTCACACAGCTGCCAACAGTGCGTGGTGTGTGCTGAAGCACAAAAGCCAGCAGGAGAGTTTGTGTGCAGCAATTACACTTTCCACTGTCATCTCCCTTGTGAGCTCTCCCTTTCTCAAACATCTATGTAAGACATTCTGGGAAAGTTTGTTCACCTTTCCTCAGAGAAGTAACACCATACCTGCCCTTTGATGTCTGAAAGAAGCCTCCTGCCCCTTTAGATAAGCAGAGGGATTGGAATGTAAGCAAGACACTTCTGCTGAAGTAATTTTGCTTTTCCTGTGTCACTTAAGAGACACAGCAAAAGTGAATGGTGTTTCTTCTGTTTCAGAAAATCCTTTATTTGTGTTCATGTATTTAAACAAAAATAATACTGCTTGGTATATGTGCCAGCATGTGACACTGTTACTTGCTATAGCATCATGAAATATTCATGCAGTATGTGTTAAGAATGTCTTTCTTTTCTAAAATCCAAAAGGCAATACTTCACTGAAACATTGATTCAAAATAAAAATATCACAGAGAACTTGTCCCCAGCCTGGTACATTTAAAGCCATTTAAAATGAAGAAAGGGAAAAAGGTCACATTAAAGGGAATGCAAGTTGTATTTAACTTGGATAAACAGACTAACTCTCCAGGGCAGGAATTGTCTCCTTACATGTCAATGTAGTGCCTTACACAGCAAAGCTATTACCCAGTGGACCCAGCAGACCCTTGAACAACACCACCGCTCAGGACTTTTGGAGTTAAGGGAAAGGCTGAGGCCCTTAATTGATTTTCATTGGCATACCTTTTTTCCTCTGGCTTTTATTTGTATCCTTTGCATCTCAATGTACTTAAAATACCAGCAAACCCTGCTGCAAGTTACATTAGAGAGACTATGCTATTAAGGAATATAATTTTCTAATACTTGTTAGGAGGATTCTTGTGGCACACAGGCCTTTCAGTTTGTCCATGGAGAAATGTAAGAGAGGACCAGGAAAATGGCAAAGTAATTGCATGTGATATTTCAGTAAAAAAATATCCAAAGAGAGACAGTTTGCAATGTAATTTAAACTACTGAATTTCAAAATAGAAAATTACCTGCCTAATAAAAATATCACTGGTTTCAGTTCTTATATGAGTAGACACTTACTGCCTTTTATTCTATTAACAATATCTACACTAATAGATGTGTATCTCTGTAGGTACAATTGAAATATTAATTTCACAATTAACATTTATGGTCTTTAAGCAGTGGCTTCGTGCAAAACAAAGCAAGACTAAAAGGATTTGTGGAGTTGTCCATACTGCCCAGCAAAGTGGAAATCTCACTGCACACAGTGCCTGCCCTGATATGGTGTGGGAGTAGAGTGGCTTTGATATATAGAAGCAGTAAAGGGGGAGGAATTGGCAAGATTTAGGGATAGAACTAAAATCTTTAGACCAGTTAATGGAGGTTGAAAGGAGCAAAAGTTCTTCCTGGCAGAAAACCACTTTTACAGGTCTTACAGCTTTTCACTCTAAGAGTCCATCTATGTTTTTCTCTGAGTCTGCTGAGTGATCCACTTGTGAGCTTACCTTCTAAATCTTGCCCTCCTTCATACTCCACATTTTTCTTATGCACTTCTCTAACCAACCAGTCAAAAATATGCTTCCTCATTTCAACTATTGCTCTCCTGCTGTGGGTATTTAGGCTTTGGAACAGATGAATGTTAAATTTATTGTATCTCCTAGCAAATTTTCTACAATTGCTTACATTTTCCTCTTCCACAAACTGAATTTTTGCTTAAATACATCCTGACTACCATCTTCTGACTGTTTTACTCTATTTTAATGAGGGACAAGCTGTGCACTAAGTAGCAGAGGGTCAATTTCAGGACCTTTTTATGTCTCAAGTGATTTCATCTCAAAAGTACATAAGTTATAAAAGACAATACTGGGACATTAAACAGTTATGAATGTAGAAGATGGTGCTCTTGTATAAAAAGAGTACAGAATTAGTTTGATAGTTCTTATCTTGTTTATTTGCAGTATTTTCTAAGATAATAAGATTACCTGTCCAATGAGAAAGTTTATCCATATTCTAGTAATTTGTTTCTCATTACCTTGAAATTTAGAGAGTCACTTGATAAATCCTAAATTGTGCACTTACATGGTAATGTTCTCATTTTATTGTTCTGCTAAATTTGCATTCCAAACAATAAGTATCTTTTAGTGCTGCCTAAGTTTGCCTCAGACAAGAGATTTTTTTTCTACCAGGAATGGCAGCTTTACATTTGACAGTTGGCACTGTCATTTTTTCATTATTGGATCAAACCTAATTTAAATCACATAGATTCCATCTGTCAGGTTTTTTTTAAAGAATTGAATAGGTTACTATTTGTCACCCATTATTAGCATGTTAGGGAGACCACGGAACTCCGTTCAATTTAAAGAAGTAGTTTTACTATGCACAGCTCCCACAGCTCCCACGGTGCCCTTCTTGTCCTTTTCTAAAGAAAAGTTACCTCAGTCATTTGTGAATATTATTTTTCTGCCTTTGATGTATAAACTGAATACTGAAATTACTAAATCTTCAATAAAGAAAATAGATGGGAAATATTTCAATCAGGAAGTTTTCTAAAAGCTGCAAAGAAGCTTTCTTACTGACTGTGATGTTCTGTGTGGTCAGGTTGGTGATAGGTCTAAATGGATATTACACAGTAAATACTTTTGAACTGCTCTTCACAGGGAGATATCCTTTGACTGGGAGTGATTATTCAATCCATCCAACAACATTCCTGTTTTGAAGTTCCTCTGTTTGGGGATGAAGTATTAAAACAGGTGCAGATTTACCTTGATACAATTTAAAGTTGGTGATGCTTATAGCAGCCTTTCCTTCCAATTAAAACTTCTGTTCTGTGCTACCCAAAAATGCAGCCTCTTTCCCTTTCTCACTCTAAAATCTAGATACTGAGACTTCACAATATGAGGGCTTTTCACTAAAGAAGAGCAGAGTTTTCAAACCTTTAGAGACAAGTCTGCCCTCCTTTCAGACTTTATGGAAGAGTTTGGCTTTCATGGATGTGCATGATCTAACATCATGTGAACATCATTTTCCTCTTGCATTGACGGTTATTTTGGGCAAGTAATTTAAAATTAGCAAGCACAGCTTTTTCTAGTTTCAGAGTTCATACCCATCAGCCCCCTTCCTTAAGCTGCAGGAAGGTCACTGCCAATTGAAAATCTGTAGGAACCCACTTATGTGGGGCTATAGAAAAGACTGTGGGACTCAAATGGCAGTGCAAAGACAGTGGCCTGTCAGACTATGTTGAACTCTTCAGCTCATAACTGTTGGCATTTCCAACAAATGGTGGTGGGTTTTGTTTTTGGGGTTTTTTTTTTGCTAAACAGAGAAAGGAAAAAATCTTAACTTATAGGAAAAATCTTAAGTCAGGTTTCTTCACCTGTCTTTCTCATCTCATTATTAAGATCAGAGACAAGGAAAACCTCAAAAATACTGTATATTTCCTTTTCCAAATTCCACATGACACCATGGATTAATATTTGATCCTTAACAATGGTTTGCCTACTCTTGCTATTCTGAATGCTGGTGAAAAGAACAAAGAAATACACAGGTACCATTAGCCTGTTAATATTAACTTCTCTCACAGAGCTGTAATTCAGGAATTGCTTGATTGATACGGGTCTCACCAATAAAGACTTTGTGTTAGTGAGATAAGAAAATTACTGATCTGTCCAAATTGTTCTTCTTGCCTTAATAGGCTGTATAAGGTATGCAATACAAAATCCCCTGCAGAATCCTTATGTGATTATGTGTACAGAACTAGTGACATATTAGAGGTTTTATCCTAACATAAGCATGACTTCAGATGCATTTCTTTCTGACAAACTTTGAATAGATTTGGTCATAACACTGGGAAATGTGAAAGACCTGTAAAACCTGTGTCAGTAAATGGTTTGGTTACCAAATATGCTAAATATTTTTCTGTGCTTTCTGCCAGAATAGTTCAATGCTTTGCAATGTAATTCAGCTTTCCCTTTAAAACCAAAGAAAAAGATTGCTTGCAATTCTTGTCAAACCCCGTGTAAATACTGCTTTGCCCTTCTGCTGTGTTTCCTGGATCAAAAGCATCTGCAAGTATTTAATAAATATTTTTCCAGCCCCCTTGGAGGCTAGCTAAATTAATTGCATGACTTTGGAGATATATCTGGAAACAGACTCTGAAGTTGAATAATGTGCCAGAGAAAAGGGCAGAAATCTGCATCTGAGTTAAGAACAGAAGCCAAACCATGCAGGTACTAGCCATCCATTTTAACTTATGTGACTGCCTCTCATCTTCTTTTGGTTAGAGCTATTTTTTGACCATATACACATACATGATAGTATAGTAAAACCTGATGGTTTATCTTCCTCAATGTGAATAAATTAGAAATGTCTTTTCCTTTATTCCTACATTAACACATTTTTGTGGTATGGTTCCTTGGTGAAATGATTTTGACACTCACTGTTCTGACTGCTCCCGGGATACAGTCCCTAAGGGTGAATTTGGAGGAAAAAGCAGCTTTGTTCTTTTAGAAAACATGATCTCCCAACTGAGCTCCTGTGACTTGATTGATTTATAATTGAGGCAATTCTGATTTTACACCAGAATCCCAGTTCTACACCAGCTTTGCAAGTTTGCTGTCTTACAGGGGGGTGCTTCACACTTAGAAAGGAATTAATTTAGTGCAGCAAAGTCCTTTCCCCGACAAGCACGCAGGACTAGCAGTAGCAGTGTTGAACTGCTGGCTTTGATGTGAGCAGGGAGCAGCTCAAGCTGCCTGAGGTGCTTTCCCTAGGACTGCCACAGTTCTGCACCACTGAGTGGAGGAGGTCTCTCGTAATCCTATTGCAGGGAAGCTTGGATTGCTTTTGGCTTTTGCTATCTCACAGCCCTGAGAGAGCAGCTGCCACAGCTTTCATCACTGGATCTGGCAGGACTTGTGCTCCAGTGATGAAGCCTGGACACTGGTAACAAAATATTCTTTGCCAGATTTGCTCCACAAGGAAGGAAGTAGATTCATCCTGCTGAGGGATAGCAACCCAGCATTTTATGTGGCAACCAGAGCTATTCTAAGCACAGAGGCTGTCAGATTGCAAATATTTGGATGAGACATCATAAGAAATATAATGTGAAAGAATCCTACTGCTTTCTTATTAACACAGTATTCATCATTTTCTGAACTCTAGCATAAGCTCAGGCACCAGTTGGCCATTGTGTTAATCATTTTTATGTCTCAGCTCCAGTCACAGAAAAAAAGGAGTTAAATAACTCAGTTTACAGCTACTAAAAATAAACTTGCAGACTTGCTGGATTCCTCCGCATTAAAATGTAAACAACTGTCAGCTCTTCTGGAAAAGCTAGTTTTGCCCTGCTAGTAACTTCCCCAGGAGAATTTCTGTGTTTTTTAAAAGTTTTATGCTGAAGATTTGTTTCCATAATTGGGACTGGCCAGTTTTCTCTCAGAAAAAGGAAATCTGAACTCTTTCCAGTTAAAACAATTGCTACTAGAACTTTGGCATGCAGTCCCTGTAGAGAGTGGTGTGAGCTGCTTCAGTGGGGATTGCAGCCAGTCATTTTCAAATTTGGGTGCCTCAAGAGAGGCAGTTTAATCCATATTTAGACACCTCTATTGGAAGTGTCTGGTCTGGCTTCACTGCCAGCACCCACATATCCTATGGGTGTCTTCCACTGTCTGTCAAATCCAGGATATTGGAAAGCAAATCTATGTCTTTCAAGGACTAAATTAAGAAACATTCTTTGGCATTAAAAAAAAATATCTCAGGCCAAAATTTTAAATGCTTTGATCAAAATGTTCTTCTTAGGTTGTTAACTTATTTTTGAAACTGGTCTATTAAGCATGTGCGCATTGATTTAGAGTGCCACATGGCCCTCTCTACCTGAGATGGACTGATGGAGAAATGGACGTCCTGGGGTTAGAAAACAGATAGAATATAATTGGTTTAGTGCAATTTGATTGATATACTACATTTAGTTTTAGATTGAGGATCTTTGCATGGGAGTACTTGGACTATATTATCAAAGTACGTTGAAGTCATTGTGTAAATAATACAACAGCTAGCCACTCAAAACATTAATCTGACTACCATATACTTCCCTACTATTTAAATTGGCTTGGAGAATCCTTTTTTTGGTTGGTTTAGACATCTGTCAGTCATGGACAGCTGTTATCTTGCAGAATGTCTACACCTCATACATACTTTTTCGGATCTGGGAAGAAGTGAGTTACATTGATAGCCATGGAAAGTTGGCAAATGGGTTAGCAACTTAAATAAATGCATGAAAGAATAGTCAGAAAAAGTCAAAGTAGAAATATTTTTCTTATCTTACTTTGAGGAGAGGAAAATAGCAACAGAACAAAGATTAGATATCCCCCAAGAAGCAGTGTAGACCATCCTCCTGTCAGTGTATAATCACCCAGTACTCCTGTCAGTTCAAAAAGCCTTCCAAGGGTAGAGGCTCTACTGGGTCTCCAGGGAATCTCTTCTAGTGCTTTTCTACCATTAGAAATGTATTCCTGCTATTAATTATTTTGCAGACAGAAACCTATTCCTTTTTTTCCCTGGAGGACATGGAGAACAATCCCTTAGCTCTATGCAACAGCCTTTTAGGTACTTGAGAACTTACATCCTCCTTCAGTGACCTCCTCTTTATTTAAAACATATGATTTAAATACTTTTCTTTAATTTTTTTTCTCCTATCTGCCAATCTTTTTCTTTGTACTCACATGAGATTTTTCCAATTAGGAAACAAAAATTTTTCTAACTGGACAAAAGTCAAATCTGGACCAAAAAAAAAAAAAAACCAAACCAAACCAAAAAAACCCCCAAAAACCAAACAAACACAGCTTTATGATAAAAGGCTTTGCAACTAAAGTAATGATTGTTTGAAAAATTTTTTGTTTGAATCTCACACAAATCAGATAATTTGATATTTGCTTATTCAAGCCTTAAAAAAATTATGACCAACTTTCAATACTTTCTGTAACTTGTTCCTTTCTGCAGTGTCATGGCAGTTGCCTCTTTTCCAGTCAGGGTAGTGCTGATCTACTTAATCATTCATCATGCTGAAACTGTTGCAAAACTTTGATCTTTCTCTGTACTTTTGTATTGTTCTCTGAACCATTTTGTTAAAAGACTTCTTGCCCTTCTCATTTGCACCTTATACCTAGGTGGCTTTAAGTGAGAATTTATGTAGTCTGGCTATGAATTTATATAGTTCAGCCATTTCACGTTTGCATTTCATTAGAACTTGGGCAGGTGCCATCCAGCTCTGGTGGTTTCAGTATTCTGTCAATTTGTTCTATAATCTGTTCCACTAACACTTCAGTTTGTGACAGATTCTCTAACACCTCCTCTAAAAAGAAGAGTTTCAGCATGGAAACTTCCCTAAGTTTGTACATGGCAAATGCTTTTATGCCTTGCTTATCTATTGGCTCTCTCACTTTTCTGGCAAGCTTTCTGCTCCTGATGTGTTGGAAAAAGAATTTATTATTCCTTTTTATGTCTTTGCAAGTTTTTTCGTCAAAGCCTACTTTGGCATACACTTGCATTTAACCTGCCAGTGCTTGTGGCATCAGTACATCTGATGAGAGCTTCTGATACAGTGTCTTCAAATACACTCTACATCACCAGCAAAAATGTCGTACTCTGGACCACCCTGTTTACCAAAATATAGAAGAATGATTTTCATTTTATTCCTAGAGGTCCATCATCTCAAATTGTGGTTTGTTTCATGTTTGATGTTTTTCTTCCATTCTTCTTTCTTTTTTCCCCCTAAAAATACCCCCTGTAGTATTTTCATACAAAGCATTAACAGCTGGTTTCTACTTTTTTTATATGAAGTCTTTATTCCCTACTTGTATAGACTCCCTTTGTTTCTAAGTCATTTTGGTTTGGATTTTGTTTTCTTTGTTGTTGGTGGTGGTTTTGTTTAATGGGCTTTCTTGGTTGCGTTTGGTTTTCTGTTTGACTTTTTTTTGGTGGTGTTTTTTTCCCTCCCTTCTTCCCTGTAAATCAGAACCTATCTCATTTTTCAACCGTGCATTGCAGCTTTTCTTTTCTGCCTAAATTTTGCCCTCAGCATGGCAGGAAGGTTTCAGAGTCTGAATTCTGGACATCCTGGTTTGCATGATTTAACTTTTGCTTTTGAACCTCTCTCTTATCCTCCTGCTGGCTTGAAAGTGCTAAGAGGTTAAATCTTCTGCTTTACATACATTCTTAGTCATCTGCTTTCCATATCAGGACATATGTAATGAGGAAACTATAGAAATATGCTTGCAGGTCCCTTCAAATATTTGTATTTATGAACAAATTTTGATTTTAAAAATTTCCTTCTGCCCAGAAGGATTAGCTAAGGAATGCATCTCTGCTCTTTAATTGAGAGAGCATGTTTTATGAATTACACTTTTTCTGTATATTTGTGCTGAAATCAGATTTTAAATCTAAGATAACTAAATTAAGAGATAATAGCAGAATAATACTAAACAGGGAATTCATCAAGGCAAACAGTCTACTGAAGCAAGAATTGTCCTTATACCAGGAAACTTAAATATATCTCATATTGCACAATTTGACTGTTGACCTTCCAATGCCCTTAGTAAATATTTCCATTTAAATTATTTTGCAGTGATTACATCTATTTTTATTCCTTTTGTGTGTGTGTGTGTATGTGTAAGTGTGTGTGTGTGTTCTATTTGTTAATAGTGTTTTTTTTTTTGTGAGTGTAGTTTAAATTATTTGGGTTTTTTCTTTTATTCTCTTTTCCAAAAGTTTTAAATTTTCTTCCTTCTGTTTAATACTCTCTAATTTCATTTCTGAAAATTAGGCCAAAACTGCCATAATTCAGCTTTGTAAACCAAGCTCGATGTAAAGATCCCTAAGTATTTTTTTACAGGTGAAATTATGTGTTCAAGTATACTTTCCATATACATAAATAGTTCACATTAATACACAAGCATATATTTTTAAATCCAAAATAATAGATTAATTTCAATATATTAAGGTAGGACAATGTACTGGGGATGAGTATTCCAGAAATCTCCAATGATTTTGCTTTACTATGCTATCAGTGTTTATTCCAGGCAACCTTTTTTCATTCTGAGCTTCTATTTTGTATACATTTCATGGTCTTTCAAATTTTCAGTGAGATTGTTATCTTTATAGTTCACAGGCTTTGGGAAAATAAAAATCCTATGAAAATAGTTGTGTCTTGATGAGGAGAAAAGGCATACTGAGAGTCGCTGAACAAGTACACATTTTCTGTCAAAATTCTCCCAGTAAGCCAGGGAATAAACCCTCTTAAACACATACAAAAAATTATAATTTGTAATATGCTTTGGTTCAGCTCTTCAAAAAATACTTCTTTCCCAAAATGAAGTGCTGTTGAAATTGCAAATTTGTACTGGAAATCCCCTTTGGTGGTTTTGGTAATGTGCAGCTCTTTATTTGGCTGCAAACTAAACAGTTGGATCAACACCTTTCTTCTAGAGAGCATGAACAGGAGCAAAGGGATGGGAAAGACACTTTGTTTTCATGCTTCTGAGTTCTCCAAGGAGTGGGACAAAGCTTTGATCTAGTGAAACTAGGCACAGTGTATGTTTCCTCAAAATCTCAGATCCTGGTAAACTTCCAAAACTAGCAGCATATTCACACAGGTCATAGAGCATCCCACAACTTAAGTGCTCTTCTCTCATGTCACAGCTGGGACAGAATCTTATACCAGAGGCAACTCCCACTTCCTCTTGTTCACAGGAATGCATTAAAAGGAGGGATCAATGGGGAGAAAAACACAGTAATTCTTCCTTCTCTAGAAGATAGTTAGTATTTTCCTTCTTTGTTCATTACAAGAGGTTATGTTAATGCCCACTGAATGACAATAAAAAATTCATCATTAAACTGCAAATACAGATGTGCTGTATTTTTTTAAAAGAACCATCTCCCATGTAAACAAGGTGATACTCTGATTAAAAATCACTGAGTCAGCTCTGATGAAAATCATTATGTTATCATAAGCAGCAGTTTCAGCTAAGCATAATTTTATCAAGAGTTGGAAGACTTTTTCTGGCAACAGAAAATACTCTTTCAGGCGCATCAGGCTTCTCTTGTCTATGAGAGTTGGTTCAGGATATCACAATGGATACAGGCAGCAAGCACAACCAGCCATCTGTGCTTTTAAAAGAGATTTTCCTGGTTCAAATCCCTGTCAACACAAATAATAGTACTCACCACAGAAATCAGCTTGAAAGTCAGCTGAATACACCTGACAGAGTGTGTTTGTAAAATAAACTCCAGGACTGAATCTCCACCTGCTCATACTTTTTGTCAGTTTGTGTTTTGTATCTTCACAAAAGATGTTGACCTCAATATTTTGCCAGAAGTTTTATGAGCATTATTTCCCTTTAAATATTAAAGAAAAAAATATTTCCAGATGCTCCATTGCCTTGATATGCTGCATGCACTGACTCCCCTGTGTCCTGCAAAATTTGATTGTTCAATGGAGAATAACCATCAAAGTTTTTTTCTTGAAGAAAAATTATTTGTGAACTAGTCTTTCGATCTGTTGTTTCTTTCATGCAACTACCACAGATGATCTTTATTTATGTATTAAAAAAAAACCCAAACAAAATGAAATTAAAAACCACAACATGTCAAGCTTTTAAAACTCACTAAAGACAAAACAATCTTAACAGTAACCATTGAGACAAATAGAGAGCAGCCCAGAGGGCACAATATATCTCCAGCTGGCTGGACATCTCTGCAAAGAGAAAAAGGAAAGGCAGTTTGTCTTTCTGAAGTGTGCAGCCAGAACAGACCTCCTAGATGTAAGAACAGGAGTTACAGATTTTGGCAGGTTGCTCTGAACCACTTTATTATGCTAGTAAGAGTACAGTGCTGCAATTTCTGCAGTGCAGGCTGCTTCTGCCATTCTACTTGAGATTTTCCACCCAAACATGACAAAGATAATAGGAGTAAAATAGGGTAATTATTCATGTAGGTGACTTAGTAATACAGTAATATAGGCCCAGAAAGCATGAAAAGAAAGGTAACAGTGGAACTTACCAGGTCAGAAATTCATAATGAAAGGCATTGCTGGACAAAAAATGGTCAGCTCATTTAGAGTAAAGTAGCATTAACAAGGAACACATTGACCAGGTTTGAGTGAAAATTAAATCCAAAGAAGAATAAAATAATCTCGAGCCCTCAGTCTACTCAAACTCTCAGTGATACTGGATTTTTCCTCTCAGTGCTTGGAATTCAACTGCTTTTAGCATTAGAAACCAGAATATGTTCAAATGGTTTCCTCCTGAGTACTTGGTTTGTATAAAGCCAGTCAGCCAGTCATGCAGACACTGGTGCATTGGTTTTGTGTCATTTCAAAAACTATCAGTTCCATATGATGTGGCTACTGTTTTTCTTAAGGCTTGCTTAAGTTTCACACCATAGTTTGAAACCTGTGCTTGATCTTAGTAAGAGCAGAACTAAGGGTATTCAGTCCAAAGGACTGGCATGCATTTGGTGCAGAAAGTTTTCCTTGGTTGTGAAACCACATTGTAGAACAGAGGAGCACTGAAAGTGGCCTGGCCTCACTCACATTCTCTCCCTGGGAAGGTTCTAAACACGTGAATTTACAATGAAATTTGATTGTAATGAGATAGAGAGGAATTTTATTCTACTACAAAATGCCCTTTAAACCATCTATGCATTGGTGCCTGCTTGTCTTCTATTTATTCCCAAATGTGGAGATTAGGTAACAGATTGCATTGCCATGTGAAACTGAAAATGCAAATAATCTGCATTTTTTAACACTTTTGTATGAAAGTTCTACAAAATGAGAGTGTGAATTGTGATTTACGTTTGTATTGAAACTAAGTGGGGTCCTGCTTTTGGAAAAGCAAAAAATAATTCCTCTAAAATTCTTCCTGCAAATTGTACATAAATGTTAAACTGATGTGATAATATTTTAAACTCTTCTGCACAAACATTCTCACTTTGTGTTTGCATCTAGATATAAGGTATGTCTATTTTGGCTCATGAAGTTGCAGCTGAAATATTAAAGAATTTCAGGTACCTAGTTTGAGCAAGACAGTGACTGCAGTTAGTGAAGCTATAAATGTCTACTAAATAACCACACAGAGAAACCTCTATATGCAATCCATATACCATAGAATTTCACAATTATCTTATGAGATAAATGAGACACATTTAGAACAGAACATAACTTTTCTGTTATCTTAAATTCCAGTAGAAGTTTGGGGAATATATTTAAATACTGAAGTGTAACATTCAAATAATGGTCTTTGTGATGTGTTCAGAAAATGAGCAAATATAGGTTATCATCAAGTTTTTATCTATTTGAAATTAATTCTGTTGAGTACATTGAGAAATGGAAAAAATCAAAAAACTTATTTTTATCTTAACCATCAATTAGTTTGTATCACTGTGGCCATCTGTCTGTGTTCAAGATTTTGACACATATGATGGTAATATTTTTGCTGAATGCATAATGAAAGCATTTGTCATCTGCAAGCAACAGTCATTTCTGAACACGTGCCAAGAGAATGCTGCCCATGGAAAAGAGCAAGAAAAACCTTGCTGCTTTTTCCTTCAAGTTTTTTTTTTTAATTTTGTAAATAGACCGTTCATCGGGATGACTGTTCCACAAGGAGACCAAACAGCAACAGAGGAGAAATGGAGTGTAATTGGAGTGTTATGGCATTTCAGCATACACAGTGGGATAGGCCATGATTGTTGGGAAATGAACAGTAGCCCTCATTATAAATTTGACTTCTTGATCAGCTCCTAGCACCCTCAAGTTAAACTAATGAGCAAGGCAAATGTGAAGCAATTTTCACCCTTAATTCAGCAAATGTAAAAGCTTTATACACAGTTAAAAGATAGGCTTATTTTGAGAGCAAATGATCTTTTCTGAGAAGATGAAAAGCAAGTTACTTCTTGGTTTCTGACTTTGAATAACCTCTTCCCCTTAAATTAAACTTGTACCTAGAAAGTCACTATGTATTTAACCTTCCTAATAGCACCATATGTAGGAGTGTATACTTGACATAAAAAAATTCTTCTCCTCTACTACCCACACAAAAAAGAGTTACTGATGATCATTTCAATCTTTAGATACTGTTTAGAAAAGTAAGGAGAAAAAGTGTTTCATAATGGATTAACCTTCACATCTTGTCTGAAGTAGGAGTCCTGTAAAATGAATAATTGGCAGCTTCTGGCTCCTTCAAATTCATGAAAACTCCCCGCATTTCATCGCTTCAGAAATCCTGCTTATTTGATGTAAACTAATACATTTCTTCCAACAAAGTCCATTTGCCACTAAGGTAGGAAAGCAAATTCAAAGTATAGCTATGTTTTCTTGCATCTGTATGTCAGAAAGACTAATGGCTAAAATGCTCTGAGAGCCACACAAAAAATGACAAGGAGACAGATGTCAGAGAACACAAGCAATATGAAAAATATTTTTACAATCCACTCTATGCTAGCCTTCTAAAGCTGAAAGCACTCACCTACATTTTACATTAGGCACTCTTTCAGTGGGAAGTGTTTGGTTTGAAACCAAAATGATAAAAGGCTGAAATGCAGGAAGTGAATTTTCAGTTAGTTCCATCAGGACACAGTTAACCCCTGTGCTTGGTGTTGTCCCTATTAGCCAGTATGTGCAGGCAGAAGTTCTTTGCTCTAATCAGAGGCAAGAATTCAGCTCCTACTTTTCATTGAGCTTGACAACACTGAGATTTTTCTGGGTTTCAGATGAAGCAAAAATTGATTTTTCTTTCCAGTCATACCAGAAAGGAAACAAGCTAGCTTCATCTTGCCACTCTAAAAGCACCAAGGAGATATATCATTATTTTAAAGCATGTATGAAGAGGAGAGCAAAGAATTTGAAGTGGCCCTTTGACACATCAATAAATCCCATCTAATCAACATAGTTCATTTTTCCTTTTACTCCAATTCAGTGCAAAAAGCCAGTGATCTTTGCAGCTGCTACTTTTCAATACTGATACTCAGAGATACACATCCAACAATATGTCCTGGAAACTTTTAAATGGTCCAGAGTGTTGTAAAGGAAGAAATCACACAGCAATAAATCCACGGTACCATATTTGGAGACAAGGTTTGTGAATATACACTGTTATTTAAAGGAATTGAGGAATCCTGAAAACACTTTCTATTAGCCCTTTCCATTCCTACATTTTTAAAATTAATACACAGTCTGCAAGTAGAATATACTTTTTTTATCTTGTTGGGGCTTTGCATCTATCTTGGGTTACCTTAGGATAAACAAAAAAAAAAGCTCTCCTTTTCCATCATCTGCAAATGAGTATAAATATAAATAGGATATAAATAAGCTTACAGCAATAATTTTGAGAAAAATATTCTGATATCTCAGAGCTAATACAAATAAATAGTTATCCAGTTGTATACTTTCAACTAGAAAATGCAAGTCCTTGAAGTTTCCTATGGCATGGGGCCTCACAAAAGTAAATACAAAATCTAAAAAAAACCAAACCCCAAAACAACAACAACAACAAAAAACCCACAAACAAACAAGCAAACAAAAAACCTCTAAAATACTCCTCTAAAAAGCCAATAAAAAATAACCCCAGAAATTTAATTTTAAAGCAAAAGAATTTTTACATAATAATGCTACTACCAATTCCTCTCTTGTCTCAGCAAGGAATTGTATCACAGGCGCTTGAAGACATTGCCATGAATAACAAACACCAACTGTGATCTCAAACAAGTCATATTTTCTCTATGCCCTGGTTCTTTCTGTGCAATACTGGAATAGTAACACTTCTCTCATAGAGGGGCTATTTAGACAACCATATTAAGAGCTGTGAATGATTTCCAGGTAGACCACTGCAATTATCTCCTAAATATGAAATTTAGCAAGATATATGCCTCAGTGATAGGGAAATTTATTTATTCATATGAAGGAAAACCATGTGTGGGTTTTCTCTTCAATATGTTTCTTATTCTCCCATCCTTTCCATTGAATATTTTACTTAAGTTCTTCTGTAACAGTTCTTGCAGTGATAAATTACCACCTCCCAAGGATATCCTGACCTGTGTCCTTCACCTCCAGCCAGAGGTGTAATCTTCTCTGTCTTGGTATTTTGGGTGGGAAGGTTAATATAACCCCATGAGCCTCACATTTAGTGCGCTCATGCAGGGAACAGTTCCAGGCTGAAATTCCATTTCTGAACATTCCAGTTCAACACTTGACATAAATGGATCCTGTGACAAGCCACTGCTGTGGCTGACCCCAAGGTGAAGTTTGTCACATCAATTTGGGAAGCATTTTGAGGGCAATTACTTACAGCAGAGCTGCCCAACTATCACACAGAGACAGGGAAAGGAGAAAGCACTTGCAAGGTCTGCTTGTGTAATGACATGTACATCACATTGTCATTGGCTTAACTAACTGTATGCATGGCTAAAGTACAATCTCCCTCTGTTTTTTTTTGAAGGACAAAAATGTCAAATGAAGCAGCACACACTCACAGTTAAAGCCTGCAAGTCACTGTAGCTGTATGCTATATATAGACAGCATTTCCTTCAGGAATGAGTGAAGAAATGTCATTATTTCAGCTGTGGCTATGTGAGCAGGCAGAAACAATTGAAAAGTGCTGGAGCGGAGATCCTTAAATGGTCTAGAAAGAAATACTGTCTGAGTAGGCTATTATTTTAATGCCCTATTCTCTACACCATTGATGCTCCAGTAGTACATTTTTTTCCAGCTCTGCTTTAGTCTGTTCATTTTCTGAAATCAGAATAATACCAGCACAGCAAGGAGATAGTATACCATTTATGCATGATACAACAGTGAGAGCTTTCATCTAAGTATCAGGAAAATTTTGGGCAATGCTGCTCAGTCTCTCTCATGGGCTCATCACAGAAATGCCAAGTAGCTTGTTGGAAGGGATCCTTCTGCTGTGGATGAGAGTTTGCAAACCCTGAGCTTTTTTACTATATTGGATGCAGAAGGGCTAAAATACCAAAGGAACTGGTGAAGCTGTATTTCATTCCATCTTGCTCTTCTCCAATAGGCCCTGGTGCTTGTGTTCATTCCACTTTCAAGCTACATGCTGCCAAATGACAAGAAAGAAATCGGGTCATCTATGAGTCAGTATGTCTACTTCTTTCAGCTGGCCAGCTGGGGCAACAGAGGTGTAGTACTTCGATATTCAGCTGGGTTTTAGCTTGCTCTTAAACAGCCAGAATAGAAGAGAGAGAAGTATGTGACATTGCTTGTCATTTTCTGTATGTAGGACAGATCAAATTCCCCCATCTGTAACACCAGTGTACAAATACACAGCTCAATAGCATCTATACTTGGGACAGACACATGATAGTATTTCCCTGTCAGACACAGTATGTGATTATCAGTTTTCCCAGGTCAAACTGGGTGAGAGGTATGCTGAAAATAGAATAAGAATTAATGAAGACAGAGTTTTGTAAAAAAATTACTTCCATAAAGTCACTAGTTGCTATTGCTCTGAAGCAGCGAGTAAAGGTGCACAGTTGGTTACTCTGCTGGCATCTGTCAGGATAAATACTAAAGAGGAGTCATAGTTATTCTCAAAGCTAGAAAATGGGAAAGAAGTAAGAGGAATTATTTGCTTACAAATGGAATTGAAGCTTGAGATTCTGGCCACACTCCAGTTAGTAGAAGTGAGAAATGAGTGGCAAAGATCATGAGAGTTATGTAATTTTTATTTGAAAACACTGAGCCTCTTTAACACATTTACCAGCAAAATAGAAGGGACTATATTTCATGTAAAGGAACAGAATAAGTCCATCACTTTTTAGAAGCTGTATTTTAAAATTATTAAAAGGACAGAATGCATATTTTTCATTTCTCAGCCGTTCTAAAGTCAATACATACTAGACTAACATTGTTTCTATAGATTTGATGTGAAACTTCTGCCAGACAAATCATACTCTTTGTTGACTCTGCAACAGGCAATTTAGAAACAACACAAACCAGAGGGGAGAGCTGTATGGCACAGCCAATGATTTAAGTATATAAGAGTTTTGATTAAAGCAGACATTTTAAGGTTAGGCAACAGATAAATGGTCAAATATCACAGAAAATAGCAAATATTTATACTTTTTAAATATCTGGTGACTTAGTGAGAAATTAAACTTTGAGATGGGTTGCTAAAAAATCCCACCCTGAAATAAAAGACTGGAAGTAATTTTCTATTTGGTTAGTGAATAAGGAATAACCCCTCACACTGCAGTAGTAATCGTAGCTTCTATCATATGTGCTGAAAGTACATTAGAAGAAGTGACAGAAAATTCTCTACTCAGTTCTGCTGGTGTAAAACAGACAAGAGTAGAAGCAGAGCCTCCCCACAATATTCTGCAATATTCTGGAGCTGTTTGTCTTTCCTGGAGGTGTGCAGTGTCAGGATGACCTGTTGATTGTTTGGTAGACATTGTCAAGGGTAAGTAGTGGCTCCACTTTTTCGATTAAATATTAGCTAGTGGGAGGTCCAGAAATTCCTATCAAACAATGCAATTGGTTTAATAAATACTGTGGAGAGTGAAGGGCTTAACTAGCAGTCTTAATGGCAGTGTTGCAATCAGGGAAAATGAGCTCAAATATATACACACTTGTAAATAGAAGAGAAAATGTGGTTTGAATGATTTTTAGTAGTTACCAAACTGCAAAGCCATATCTTAAAAGACACAGTCTAATAACCCTGCAATAAGAATTAGATGCATTAAAAAATAGTATGTCTGGGAAATTCATTCCAGTGCAGTTGAACTGATAAAAATACCACTTCTGATCAGATGTATAGCAAAATAAGACCACTCCACTCAGGACCTGAGATTCTAAAGCTTTGATTTTCAGGCACAACCCTGTCTTCAATATTTTTTTGTTACCTAGCTATTGATCATTGTACAATAAACTGCATTGACAAAGAAAATGATCACAAATTGCAGCAAGTAGAATGACAATTAGTAATAAGAAAAAAATTCTCACAGTGAGAGTGGGTACACTCAGAAACTGGTTGCCCATCCCTAGAAGTGTTATTGGAATTGGAATTTTGCCCACTGGCAAACTTACCTCTGATGGTATATAATGAATCTGAGTTCCAAAAGCACAGGAAGGTCTTTGCTTACCTGGATGGCCAAAAGGCAAAAAATTAAGCTTCTCAGCAGCTGACTGTAAGTAGTTAATAGAGGTTTACTAACAGTAAATCATGCTGTACAGACCTGTTTGCCTTCTGCAATAAAATAAACAAAATGGCTAGATGTGTGGGTCATCAAACAGTTGTCTATGATGTCTATGTTGGCTTCAGCAAGGTCATTTTTACACCATCTTTCATGATATCCAAGATGGAAACCTCATTTTCTGGGTCAATGCCTGATTAGATTTACGAAAAACTGCCAGGGTCATGAGGGCAGTGGGTAATGGTCTCTCCTGGAAATTCAGCTTAAAATGGACTTTCTCAGGGGTCTATCCTGTGAGCTCTTCTGTTTTGTAGCTTTACCAAAACCGTGGATGAAACTTGACTGATGAATCAAATGACATACTAAAGAACAGGACAGCTGTTCAGAGGGACCTAGATCGACTCAAAACGGGGCAGACACAGAATTCACAGAATGCAAAAAGGTCCAAGGGTCCTGTGCCTGGCATGAACCAATTCTCTGCATTGTTAAAGGCTGGGCACTGCCCATCTGATTAGCAGTTTTTCAGAAAAGGAATTGTAAATCCTGGTAGACAGCACCCTAAACACACATCAGCTGTGCTTCCTGACAGCAGCAAAAGCTAACAGGCAGTTGAACTTACTGAGCAGAATCATAGACAGATGATCAAGGAAGGTGACTGCTCCCCCTCACTCAGTATTTTTCAGAGCACACTCAGAATACTACATTGAGTTTGGAACTCTTTCGGTACAAAAAGGCAGTGATAAACTGCAAAAAATTGTGTCACCAAGATCATCAGGGGCTGGAGGACAAGGGCAGGCTGAGAGAACTGTGTGTGTTCATCTTGGAAAAGCTGTTTTGCTACTGAAAACTTTCCAGTACTTATGAAAAACCACAGAACAGATGGACCCAAACTCTTGACAATAATGCATGATGGGAGGACGAGAAAGAATGGTCAGAAATTAGAAGATTCTGACCAAACACTGGGAACACTTTTTTAACCAGAAGGATGCTCAAGCTCCAGAGCAGGTTTTCTTCTCAGTAAGGCTGTGGCAAATTCTGTCCTCAGAGACCTTGAAACCAAACTGGACAAAGCTCTGAGCAGCTGGGGCTGAATTCAGAGGTTATCTGGTTTTGAACAAGTGAGTGAATACTTGAGCAAGAGGCCCACTGAGTTTTGGCCTGGTGGTTACGTTGCTGTGTCCCGCTGGTTGTACAAAAGATTTCAGTATAGAAACACCCAATGTACATAGATGAGAACTTGAAATCTGCTTTTTTAGCAAGCTGGTATTTTCTTATTTAATTGCTCTAGAATATGACTCATTTAACAGAGTCTTTTCAATGCCACTGTATCAAAGTCTGTATCAGTCTTCTCAAAGCCACTCACACACCGTACCTTCTACAGATTCTGATTGTGAACAGAGTCCAGCATGATCTTCCCATTGCTGCAAAGTACACATAAATCTGGCTAGGTTTTTCATCTTACTCTCCTGTAAAAGCCTGGCTTTGAAGCCAGTGATCAGCAATGTTACCCTATCTCTCACTGTATGAGGATGCACATTAAAGGCACATGCAGGGCAGGAAGTTGCATTATATATATGAGCATGGGTCTTAATTCTTCACTGCTCTTTGTCTCCTCAAAAAATCTGCTCCCTGTCCTAAATGTTCATCATAAAGCTGAATTGCTTTCCAGCTTTAATAATGAATCCACAAGTCAAGGAAAAAAGTTTTGTCTGCAGTTTTTGGATTTTTTAATGGCAAAAGTTGCTTCACTTAATTCATTTATGTAAATATTCCCATGGACTAACTGCGTCAAACTCCTTGACAACTTAGAACTGCTATGCTTGTGTTAGTGCAGAGCCTTCTGATGCCTGATGGTTTTGACAGAAATGTAGTAAACAGACATAACTCAATCACAGGAGTTTTAACACAAAATTGAATTGTTTTTTTCATAACATTGCTGTTCTGAATGTTTATTAAACTGTCCTGATTTTCTTATGTGTTGATTAAATGGAAGTCAAACTGTTAAAAAAAAGAAGTTTATGATATTATGCTGAGTTTACTTCTGATCTAAATTGTCACAGTACCAGGTTTTTCTAGTAGTTTCAGTAGAACAGCAGAAATTTAACAATCATGCTTTATAGCCCAGGTAATTTAAAGCAATTAAGAATAAACTTGAGCAAATAATCAGCAGGCTGAAGAACCCAAGTGTCTCTGGTCTGTTTCCTTTGTTTTGTTTTGTTGCCCTTCTTTTTTTTTTTTTTTTTTAATTGTTTATTTCTAAAAATAAATGTTGCTGTAGAAGCACCTCTAGAAAGCAAATGAGTGGAAACATTCTGTCATGCTGCTGTGCTTCTTCTGTGCTTTGGGGATCTCTGATATGAACAAGATAATAATTAAGGTAATCTCAGACAATACAGGTATTTTCAACAAAAGTAGGCAATAATATCTAGGTTAGGTTCAAGTGTGGTTTTTACAAGAAAGCGTGTAAAACTTGAGTTTTGTTGCTTGATAAGTTTGAAATCTAATAGGACTTTTTTAAAAGCAATCTAGTTTCAGCATTTTTCAAAGCAATATTTAACACAACTTTTGATAATTTTTGTTATTTGACTGTACTATTGCATATGATGCAACTTTAAAGCAAGAAACCAAGCAAGATGTTTCATGGTTCGTGCACAGTTGTCTGACACAGAGCAAAATTAATTGACTTCCTAGCACAAGGCACCTACTTGCTAGTTGGAGTCAAATTCCTAAGTCCTTCCTAAGTACGGGAAGAAAAAGGGAACAAGAGAGAGAGAGGAACTTGAACAGCAAAATTAAACACAGTTTGTGTAATACAGAAACTAGCCAAACAGCTAGAAGATCAAGTGATTTGCCGATGAGCTTGGAACTCATAAGACACACATATCTGTAGCAGAGAAATAAGAAAGAAAGGAAGGCAAACTAAAGTGGGGAGAAAAGTCACATACGATTGCACCAGCTGCCTTTTAATGAATCCTAAAACCCCCTTTCAATGAGAAGGTCAAACTCTGAGCGAGTGGTAGTGACAGGGAAAGCAATGAGTCTGTCACAGGTACCTATTAAGCTTGAGACCTAATACTGCTTTGCACAAATAATGGACATAAAAACAAGCATAAAGGAAGTCTAAATGTTCATGGATTTCAAAATGCTCTGAATTATGAAAGCACAGTAGATCTGAATGCAAGCATTAAGGCATCAGTTAACATGTTTATGCTTCATTCAGTTGATATATATTTAGGTGAATTTGAATTTGATTGTATTTTGATGCACTTTGAACATCAGCATGATTCTAAGATTGTTCCAAAGAGAGATCTACTGATGATCAAAAATGGAATTGTCTTGCAGTGGTAAAAAAGAAGAACTATCTTTGAACCATATTTCTAAGGTAATTTCCAGCACTGACTCCCAAATCTTGTCTTCACATTACTGTAAAAGTTCAGACTAATGGACATGAGGGTTCTAAGAAATTTCTTTTTCTGTTGGTTCATAATTTTGCTGAATATACTGTTGTGTGCAGTAGATTGTACCCTGAAATTTTTAAAGTTTTTCTCATTCATACCTAAGGCTGATATGCTTAAGGAACCTAGACAGAAAAATGACATAATCATAATAATAATGATTAAAGCTCTATTGGTAATCTATTTTCTCTTACTACTAATAGAAATGTGAAAGCACTTGCACAGAATATGAGTAATTCCAAGAATTAGAATATGAATAGCCTAGATATCACTGGAAATGGGATTTGGAACTGTGGCAAAGCAGAAGTAATCCTGCCTTCACAGCCCAAATGGAAACATAATTATTCTGTTGCTGAATGTTTGAAACACAATGACTCTATAATTTGCTTGGAACAAACATCATTGGTTTAGGTGACATAATTCTCTTCATCTCAGTCTTCACACAAATCAGATCTACCCTGCCCTCAGGGATTTTTAGAGGCTTTGAACAATGAGTGATATTGACATATTTTAAAATATTCCTCTCAGATACTTGCTAAATTATTGATGTCTGTCAACTCAGTAATTATTTGAAAGAGGGATATTGACATAATGGAATTAAACTCTAAAGCAGATTTTTTGACATCTGTGTCAACAAAATACAAGTAAAAAAAATCAAGGGAAAGATAATGGGTTTTTAAGGTTTTAAGGGTGGTCTGGACTACAGCCTGAACAATGACACAGATCAATTTAGGATTTAAAAGGAAATTAATATTTTCTGAATAGCTCACATTGCTCTGAATGCAGTTGATTGTCACAAACTTCTCTAACAATTAGGTTATTTTGAGATAATTTCAGAGTATATTAACAGGGATAATAATGGAATACTCAGTTTTTCCATTGGTGAAATAGCACTTGTCTCACAGGACAATCTGACCATGATAACAGTTTTCTTTTATTTCTCAATTGCATGATAATATGGAACAGTAAAAATAATTACTTTTACAATGAATCTTCATTTTCCTAAAAATATGTGTCTGGGAACTTGTGTACAGAGGAGCTGCAGTGATCTAATGAATGATGTAACACCAAGGCAGTTTATTTTAACTGGTGCAAGTTTGCCTGTAAACATTTATTAGCTTTGTTACAGAAAAAGATAACAAACTTGTCTTGCATCCCAGAGAGAAACTACATCACACTATGTACTTGCTGATTGTGTACAAACACAAAGGATTCAACTACAAACAGACTGACTTCTGCCAGCTCACAAAGCACAGAACATACTGGGATCTTCCACCAGTCTCACAAACTATTTAAAAGTTGAACATTTAAACTTAATGTTTCAATACAGTAGTTTATTTTAGTGTTGGGTTGCAGCTTTCTTAGGGACAGTTTCCCTTGGAACCTGGAGCTAAATGGAAGGCCCAAGGTTCTCCTGTACAGCACGTGTGGCATTAGGTATCCCAGAAAGATGCTTTTTTTACAGTCACATTCAGCACTTCCTGCTGGCTGGAAGGAGAGTCAGAGACTTCTCTCCATCCCAAGGACTGTGGGGACACAGTTCACTTGGAGAGGGTACTGCAGAGCTCTCCCCTAGGATTGTTGCCCTTTGAAGGGCAAGATTAGCACCTCAGCAGTCTCATACCACAGAAGGAAGAGGGTCTTCCTGTAATGTGCCAGAAGAACTCTTCAGTCCATGATGTAGATTCTTCAAAGATTAAAGTCAACTTTCCTTTCCAAAGACTAACCTGTTGTCTTTAGATATATTATTTATAAGTTTACAAATTTTAGGAAGAGATCACTGCTAGGAAAGATAACAGCCTTTTCCAGCTTCAGGCATTTAGTAGGCAGGAAATGCCAAAAATACTGAGTGTAGCAGAATGGAGACATGGTCAGCCCCCTCTTTTTCACAGCCCTTCAAAACTCATTTGAAAAAATCAAGACCTACAGGTCATCCCAATATTCTTTGTAAACAAGTACTCTGTGGCAGATTTAAAAATACATTTGGGTTCTGCATATGTAAAGAGATGTTTTGCTATTTTGTTAATGCCACAAGAGTTAAGAGTAAACCGAGGTGCTCTACCAAACACCAAATGCAGAGCTCACATGCATACCCTGTGGTGCAGAGGCTGAAGTGAGACTGGATTTATGCTGGGTTTCCTTTACTTCACTCTCCTTCATGTCTGTGTTTCCACATGAGAAAGGCAGCAAGCTTTGACAGGTGCACAAGGCTCAATCTACAATTAAAGTCACCACATTCTGATAAAGTCTGGTATTACAATATTTTGGATATGTCTGCTTGTCTGCTTCTGAAAGATGTAAAACATTTGGCAACAGGATTTTTCAATCCTGGCCCTGTAACTTTATATAGAAAAGGAGGTTAATGTTGCTTAGAAAATGAAAAAAAATTCCTGCTTCCCTGGTGATTTATAAACATCTGCTCCCTGTATTTGCCATCTTGTTTCTTACTGCTTAAGTAGGTAACTATTCAATTAATGCACCATGTGTGAAGTTTTAGATACATTAATGAATGTGAAATATTATACTATATTATACTATACTATATTATATTATATTATATTATATTATATTATATTATATTATATTATATTATATTATATTATATTATATTATATTATATTATATTATATTATATTATATTATATTATATTATATTATATTATATTATATTATATTATATTATATTATATTATATTATATTATATTATATTATATTATATTATATTATATTATATTATATTATATTATATTATATTATATTATATTATATTATATTATATTATATTATATTATATTATATTATATTATATTATATTATATTATATTATATTATATTATATTATATTATATTATATTATATTATATTATATTATATTATATTATATTATATTATATTATATTATATTATATTATATTATATTATATTATATTATATTATATTATATTATATTGGACTAGCTTACCTAGCTTACCTAAAATCTCTATTCCTCTTTTCTCCCTGAATGTTTGACTTTGGTCTTCATTTATGTTGAAAGCTTGGAGGCCAGAATAAATATGTTCTGGCAACTATCATGTTAATACATACCATGTGGCATATAATTCAAGCAAGAAATAGTCCCACTTCCTCTTCTTTTATTGCAATGCACAATGCTCAAATTGACTGCATTTGTGTATAAGTAGACACTCTCTTACATAGGGCATCAGTCCCTTTACGCATGAAGTATATAACTTTTCAGAATACTAAAGCATTCCCTCAGGAATAAATCTGAATTGAATTATAACCAACACACAATGAACTTACTATCACTCAAGCTATCTGTTTGGCTGTACATGCTATATGAGTCCTACATATGTTATATGAGCAATGCTACTTTTTCCTCTTTTTCCCATGTCCATGATCAACACTCATGCACAAGTGCACCCTCAGTAGTGCTTAATGGCACTATTAAGCTATAAGTATTCCTATTGTAAGGATTGTCTCGCACTGGAGCAGTTCATGGAGAAATGTCTTCTTTGGGAGGGACCCCATGCTGGAGCAGGGCAAGGACTCCTCTCCCTGAGCAGTTGCAGAAACAACCTGTGATGAATTGACCATAACCCCCATTCCCTGCTTCCCTGAGCCACTGTTGGGGAGGAGGTAGAGCTGGGCAGGAGGAAGGAGTGAGGGGTTTTAATATTTGCTCTACTTCTCATTATGCTGCTCTGATTTTGGTTGGTAATAAGGTCAATTAATTTCCCCAAGTCAAACCTGCTTTGCCCATTATGATAATTGGTGAGTCATGTCTGGCTCTCCTCATCTCAGCTTGTGAGCCTTTTGTTTTATTTTTTCTGCCCTGCCCAGAGTAGAGGGGAGTGATAGAGCTGGTTTACTAGGTACATGACATCCAGCCAGGGTCAACCCAATACACACTGCTACCTTTTTGCTCTCCCTGGATATTAGTTTATTGCTAGTATTGATGATCAAGCACCAGTATTGTCTACAAATTCTATCTTCACATTTAGAGTGAGAACTTTGCAACTCACCAATAAGATAGTAGAAACAGAAACTGAGAAGTTGATGCTTTAGCCAGATGATATTCAGCCTTTCATCAGTTACTCTAGCAAGTATTTCCTCTGCCAGCCTGTGCTTTACAGCTTTCCTTTGGATTTCTGCATTTATCCTGAGCTGTAGCGGAAGTATGTGTGAAATATGGGAACACAGTCCATGAGCATTTTAGTAGTTAACTGACTAAAAAAAGAGCCAAGCCATAGCTGCTTTTCACAGTGCTCTGTCCAAATTTCCAAGCTAGCTACAGTATCAAGAGCCAAGGCTTTCACATTTAACTCTACTTTTCATAGACTTTGAATATCATCCATCCTGTCAAAGAAGCAACTTGTATTTTTTCACTGAATTTCATTATTCTGAATATATAACTTGATAAAATGCCAGTATTCTGCTTAAGTTTGGCTGTAGTACAGTGCAATTACTTTTGTAAAGGAATTACACACTGAAATCCCTCCCTTCAATTTAGTATAGAGATGTGCACATACTATGCTGTGCACATGAGGTGACAGTCTAACATGTTGGAGCAAACCTGAAAGGACTTATTCAATATGAAGATGAGTATTAACTTTCCTGTCCCAGACCCTTTAAGATTTTTCCATGAAGTGGAACAACAGTTCTCAAAGACAAAATCTTATAAGAACCAAGTTCTCTCATGCTGGTCATGAACATACATTTTTCTATCAACAGATACAACAGAGTTCTATTTTTACTTGGTGGAAGGATAAAAAAGCTACTTTCTTGCCTTCTTTTAGTTTTAAAACTCACACACACAATTCAGCTGTAAAGCTTGCTGATGGTGGTCACTTTAGAACATTCACACCCCATTTTTTGGAAACCTTTTGCCTGTGACATTCTCCAATATTGATACTTCCTTTGCTTCTTTTTTTTTTCCCCTTTTATTTTTCTTTTTTTTTTTAAGTGAAACTAATAAAATGTTAAGCAATGACAGAAGGAGATTCATGGAGCGAGACAAAATCTGAAGACTTTTTTGAAGTGGCAGGTCTACCTGACTGTCAGTCAGACACCCTGAGATAAATGAATAGATTCAGAGTAAAATTCAACAACAGAGGTCTCAGGTGTCCTGCTTTTAATCCTAACAAACATTTACTTCTGCAAGCCTAAAATTCTGCTTGTTATGCAGAATGATAAAACCCTGGATGTTTTATTTATACTGATATTTGGCAGTGAATTTGGAAGGCTATTATGTATATACTGCAGCGTGAGCTAATGTTCCATATGTGCCTCAGTTTCCATGTGAGCCTGAGCACAACAGTTTGTGGATGGCTGCATAATCAGTGAGTTTGGCATATGATGGATGTGAGAACAAGCTTGTGAAACAGCAGAGATATGCAAGGAACCAACTCCTTAATGTATCAAGATTAAAACACATTTTTGAGATTGATGGAGTTTTAGTTATGGCACGTATGCAAACCTGGTGTCAGAATTAGTGATGGGATGGGCTACAATGTCCAGGGAGGCATGGATAAGATTGGTTTACTTAACTTTGCACAACAAAAACTGAGTGCTCTTTTTAGACATACTTCCTGATGTATCATGGAATATCAGGGAAGAAAAGAGCTACCAAAGTTATATGAGAGCTATATAAACAGTGGAGGAAAATTTAAAAAGCCAAAACTTGCTCTGCATAACTTCAGGAAATTAGACAAAAGTTTCTTACCATTTTCAGTAGCAAAGGAATGGGACAGTCCTCCAATCAGAGTTCTGCTAGGAAAGAAAAAACACCTTAATTGGTTTAAAGACTCATAAACAGATCAGCTTAAGAGGAATCACAAAAGTGTGTATTGTACAATAGCCTGGTGTCAGTCTCCTGCCCCTCTTACAGCTCTGGGCTCCTTTGGGAGTGTATTAGCAAGGTTTAGTAGCATTCAAAATGCCTTTGTGGTGTAAGTGGCCAAACTTTCCCCAGGAGAATCAGAGAGGGCTGGCATTTATTTTCTCATATTTGATTGCCTGTCTCAGAAACCCCGGAATAAAATGTGGCAGCCTTGAACCCAGTTCTGTTTGTTTTCAGAGTAATTATCACTGTTGGCAACTCTGACAGGAGAGGGAATGACTCAGAGTGAATCAATATGTCCACAAGCAAAAGCAGAATGTTCACAGCCTAAACAGGACACAACCACAGTTGCATAGGCACGGCTATACTACAGTCATAATAGAGCAGCCTATTATAAATGATACAAACCAGAGATCAAATTTGCCTGCCATTAACATATCCAGTGCACACCAAACCTTAAACACTATTCTATCAAAAAGTTTAACAAATAACTACCTATTACTCTGGTCTGAGTGAATGTAGCCTGCAAAAAATGCCAGCAGTTTTTTACTGAAACAGATGAGGATTTGCAAATCTGAAAAATTTTAAAAGATCACCTCAAGACCAGAAATAAAGTTCTGGTAACTGTGGCCATGAGTTGTGAATATAATACAGCCCAGCATAAATTACTGGCCCTTACACTTGGAGCAGTCCACATTAATCTACTGCATAATGTAAAACAGCTTTCATCTTGGGACACTCTGATCCAATGGAGTTTCCTGCACTGTGGCTCAGTTCAACTAGGGGAAAAAGCATCTGTCTCAGAATAACAGAGGATATAGCTTGTGAGAATAGCATGCTAATGCCAAGAGGAAAATTTGAATTGGAACACCTCCAGATCCAGGATGATCTGACACTAGGTTGACTTTCTGGTCTAGCCCTTTGCTATGAAAAAAAGGGGTATCATCTGCTACAAGACGCAGGAAAGAAAGTGGCTGGAGACAGCTAAAAACAGATAGATCTGGACTATTGTAGCATCGCTGTGTCTGCAAAACCTTAAAGTAAAAAATAATGTGCAATGGGCTTGAGGGATTGAGCAAGTTGTTGGAATATAATAGTTAAATACTTAGAGAGAATTTACATTTCTACTTCCACTTCAGACCAACTCTCCTATCCCTGTATTTTATTACCTAACTCTTATGAGCCCTGTGGCACTCATTAAAAATATAAGATGTCTGGTCTGTCCTGAATTTGCTGCAGGGCTTTGTTGGCTGCTACATTCCAGAATGCTCTTTACCATCCTTGGCAAGATACGTCTTAAGCAAGTCTGAGATAGCAGAACTATGTTTCAAATTACAGTTAAGGCTATTTAGCCTTTTAGACTTTTTTGAAGCAAAAGAAATTTACAGTGAGCTACTCCATCTAAGATGGCACACATCAAATATTTACTAAGTAAAGCACAATCTTAATAAAAGGCTGTTTTCAGAGCTACTGCTTAACATTTAATATGCAGTGATGGGTGCGTAATTTGTCAAATTAAAGGCTTAAATATCTTCACATCTTCTAATTCATCATACCATTATTGAGAGTTGAAATAAGGATAATGCTTCTTTTTTGGTCTTTGTTTGTTGGTTTGTTCTGTCAAACAGATTTTAAGACACAAACTGCTTGCAAAAAAAGGACAAAGTCACATCCAAATGAAATGTTGAATTAGTGGTCACCAGACAGTTGCCATCAAATCTCTACTGATAGGAAAGCTCACATTGCTGCAATTTTTTTATTTTTTCAAAACCACAGATATTCAGTGCAGTGATTAAAAAATAAACACTTCTATAGTGCTAATACTTGCCTGAAACCTTGTGGTACAATTTTTCACACAGATTTCTTTTCTGAAAATGCTGTGAAGGATTGGAAAACAGTTTTGCCACCAAATAATTCTAAAGAATTTATAGCAAGTTCTTAACATATGAAGAATCCTTCATACTTTTTCTTTTTTGCCTTTTTTGTTTGTTTGTTTGTTTGATTGGTTGGTTGGGGTTTTTTTGTTTTGTTTTGGTTTGGTTTTGTTTTGGTTTTTTGTTTTGTTTTGCCTTGCTTGTTTCCTCATTGTGTTGGGGTTTTTTTGGTTTTTTGGTTATTTTTTGGTTTTGGGTTTTTTTTGTGGGTTTTTTTTTTCTTTTTTGTTTGAGGAGCCCCAGCAATCTATGTGCAGCATAAAAGAAATCTCAGTACATAAATAAGAATATTTTTCCTCCTGCAGTGGATGAGCACCAAAGTGAATTACAGAGCTACATGCTTTGACTCTAAAAATTCCTCAGTGCATATACATGACCCTGCATCTCTGCAAGGAGCTGTTGGCATGCATTACCACACCACTGATGAATTGATCCTGCTTCTCAGGGACTGCCCTGCCAAAGAGGCACATCCCAGTGACACCACTTTCTTCTTTCTACCAGCTCAGCATCACATTCAACAGCATAGATGCAGATTCCATACAACAGGGCTTTGGCCTTATCTGACTGAATGTGATAAAAAAGACTCACCAAAAGAGGGACAAACAAAGCACCTGGCCACAGTGGAGACGGTCACATCACACTGTTGAAATGTAATTGCAGACTGCTCTGCAGACATCTTCTTCCAAGTGTATTACCCATATCTGCCTTTTCAGTTCCTTGCAGTGGAGCTGCATCATTGAACCACCACAGCCCTGTGTCAAGAAGGCCAGTCCCATGCAGGACAGAAACACTCCACACCCATGCAGCCACAGCTGGCAGCAGCTGATTGATAAGGAAACCTGGCCATGCCCATGTACCATGTCACAAAGGCACCAGCTAAGGAGAGAGGCTTCCTTCAGCCTCTGTCAACTGAACTGACACCTCTCCTCTGCAAGAATTTTGAAATTAAATAGGAGAGGGTTATTTAGATCTACAGCAGCCTCCTAACACTTCCTCGGCCAGTGTGGAGTCCGTATTCCTCATCAGGGAATATTTTCTACTTCAGTGTTGTGCTTTTATTGCAATGCTACTGACCTTTGCTGTATGGTGAACAACCTGTTCCATAACTACACCATCAGCCTTTTTCACCATCTCTGAACACCACGGAATCAATACCTAGTGCATCCCAAGTCAAGGAAAATGTGTATTTTTGAATCTGCTTTCTATATCAGGTGACCACTTCCCATCAAAACCAGTGAGTGCTTTTTGTTGTCCTTAATATACTTTTATCAAGATCAATGAGCTGTCACCTTCTTGCTGGAAAGCCTGTTTCTTCCATGTAGAATATTATAGTTTTAAAACTTTGAATGATGTTAATGACTTCAGAAAAAAGAAAAGGAGAAAATTAAAGAATCCCAGCTATTTTTTGCAGCTTCTTTTTACTTGTAACTCTGACAATCTGGCAGCAAAGTTACAGAAAGCACACTGAAAATAATGCTGTGGTTTATCTTCATTAAAAAAGTACAAATATGAACCTCTTTTTCAGAAATGCAGTTTCCACAGTGACCATGCAATATCATCTGCTGTTTCTCATATGGTGGTGTAAGACACCCACTTTTGCTTGCTGATGTCAAAACAATAAATGAAAACTGAGAAATCCTGGCATGTATTGCTACATATTCTTAATGTAGATGTGAAAATAGATACCACTCACAGTTTTGTTTAGTATAATCATTTGATCCTCTGACAGAGAAATGTCATAGATAAATATATATAGACTGATCATCAAAGTTATTTTATATGCCTTCTGCTATGAGTTTCAGTAAGGATGTTTGCACAGGCAGTGGAAGCAGCACTAGTTCTATTCCCCTTATCCCATTTCCAATGCTTATTCTCTGGAATATGATCATTGTAATGCTGGCAGTTCCCAACAAGCCCAGGCAGGTTCCACCCTGTACCAAACAGTCACTGATGAGCCCCATCTTTTCAAAGCTACCAAATGCATTTCATTAAGTTTCTTTGTAGATCTAACCTCAAACTCATTTCTGTAAATAAAATTCCTATATCTTGTGTGAACCAAATGGGAAAAAAAAGACCTCTGGGACAAAACTGCCTGATTTTTTCCACTCAGGTTGGTAATTTTTTATGTTTTTAGTCATTCCAAATTACTATGCACCTCTCTCCTTTCTCACTGGGAGCTTTCACTTACTCATTGCTTGTATGATGGAATGCAGCCTTTGCTATCAGGTGCAGTTATCCAGGATTTGTGATTTTGGAATGAAGCTCCAGCCAATATCATAAATTTATACATTAAAAGTGAATTTGCTGTCCCTGAATAGCAGTTTTGCTAGACTGAAAATGTTACATTTTAACTTAGTAGGAAACATTAATTATTAGTAGGAAATACTGATTGGATTCAAATTTCCAGATATATTTGATCAATTACTGGAAGCAGAAAGTAAGTCTCTCATATTTGATCCTCATTCACAGGCAGCTCATTTCCACAGGAACAGTCAATGTCATTTTTACATGAAAGAGTTTACAGCCCTTGCTGGGGGCTGGATTTAGTCTCAACAATCTTTGACCTGGTGCCTTGCACAGTGCTTTGAACAGTGCTCCAGGAATGAAGCAGTCTCACAAACTGCAGGTATCAACCAGCCAATTTTATATCCATGCCTTTGAGGAGGCAAACTGCTTGGTTTTGGATCTGCCCATTACCTGCTGGGTTGAGGGGCACTTAAATGCAAAAATTACTGTAGGGAGATTAAAATGCTATGTCTCTGTGCCAGCTACTTCTATTATTACATCTAATTATTGTGAAAACCTTTCCCCAGTTCTCACCAGTAATTTTTTCACTGAAATATCGTGTCATAATAGCTGCTATCAAAACTCTTTGATTCAGCTATAGTTATTTTAAATTCCCTAAACCACACATGGAGCTGTCTTGAGACAAGTTTACAGTGACATATGCACTGCACAACTCTGTCAGAGGCAAAGCAAAACCTGACTCTGAGTCAATTTATTTTTTTTCCTGAAACTGATTATACTGACATGCTTTATACTATAGATAGGGTAGGAAATTCAAGTTTTAGCACTAGACTTAGATGGCAAAGTGTCAGAGGACATGGACTTGCCTGAAGGTATAAATTTTTAATTGCTCTTAGTGTATTTTCTTGTGTATTCCCCTCACTTACTTCAAATACCAGCAGGCTTGTGGAAGTACTCAGCTGGTTACTATCTAGTTTTATTCATTTTACTGGAGACAATAACCTAGAAAGTAGGATCTTGGCTTGAAAAAAATATAAGTTTCAGAAAGAATCAGCAGAAAATTTCTATGAGACTTTCCATAAAGATTGTGAAGAGTTATTTAAATATCTGATGTCCTCCAATGTGACCACCAGACTTGAGTTTCTCCTATGATATGATATATCTTTATTTCCCTAAGTAGCTCAGCAAGTCAATTATATGGCTGGTAGTTTGTTTTATTCTGAGCTCTTTTATGTACACTGATGATACTCTAAGATCACAGTTTCCCAGGATTTTACTCAATAGAATCCAACCTAATTGAGTCTTAATACTTTAACTAAGAGATGAATACTCAAAAAGCAGCAAATTAGGCAGGTCACAGATCAGGTTCAGAATAGGTTTTAAGATTTTTTTTTATTTTTGAAATTGCTATTTTTTATTCTGACTTATAAAAATGTAAATTATCAGACTACTTCTAATGTTTAAAGAAGAGAAAACCAGGTACAAATACGTTGGCTATACTGCAGTATACTGTTGCAGAAGGAGAGGGATTGTCCCAGCTTCACAGGGCTCCCAGGAAGGCAGAATACTGTTTCACAGACCCCTTGTCTCTGTGTCCTGGCCATAGAGCCTTGCTCTCTTAGCCCTCAAGTTTTGGAATATAACAATCAATTGGCTACAAAATATGCATACCAATGATGACAGCTTTCTGCAGAATTAATCAAATTTTATATTCCCATGGCTGCTTTCCTGCCATGTGTCTAGGAACTGTTAAAGCCTAACACTTCAGAAACAACCTAAAAGGCAGGTCCTCTATCATGTTTTTATAATCAGTCGCATATTTTTATATTTTCTCATCTTATGTCACCCATAAGGCTCTATATCCCTCTCTGACTGCATATTGCTATATCAGCTTCAGTAAATTCTTTCCTTATTAGGCTCTACTACACAATATCTTAAGAAAGCTTCTGGATAGTCTCACTTGGTCTGTCAAAAGGACTAATAAAGTTTACTTAGCACTTTGTCAGATTATGATTATTTTTATGTGGGTTGAATGCTACTTCTGTTATATTTAATCATGTCATGTTTGAAGAGCTGCAAGTGAAAAATCCAGTTGTAATCAAGAAACAACGTTTGCAAATCTTGAGTAAACAATTTATACAATTTAAACAAAAGTGGAAATCAACTCTGGCATTTTAGTGCCTTCCACAGTGCTTTTTCTTTTTTAAGACAAATTATGGTTTCATAACTTCCTATAATCCAGAGTACAACAAGCATGTGAAATGAAATATACTTTTTGTTATTATTTTCAGGTTTATTCCACAGCAGACATGAACAAAAGACCAAAATACTGACACTGGTTTTGGAGGATGGCAGTGCAGGTAGCCATGGCAACAGGGAACTCTGTGTGCTCCCTCCCAGGTGTTTCCTGGATTTGACAGGCGATGTCAACACGCACCAAGTTACTGCTGCCACAGACACATTTGGTCTGTACCAAAGATGGTGAGATGAGCACTGACTCAGCCACAGCCCTCAAGCAGCCCAGGTGTACTAAAATCAAAGTGTTTTCTTCTTCCAGCACTCACAGTCAGCTGTGCTGACTCTCCTGTGCACTCTGATGCTCAGGCAGAGAGTAATCTGCCCTGGCTTTATTGAAGGCAGTAGTTCAACCAAGAATGCCAAAATAGAGCAAATAAATTAGACATTTTCTTCCATAACAAGATATCTGTGGCACCATTGCAGACCTCTCCCTCACCCCTGGAAGTATTGAAGTGACAAATGTTAAACATTTGGAGACAGTCAAATTAAATACAGTATTCTAATTCAAGTCAAACAATAGGAAAAGAAATGCAGTATTTTGAGATTCCTGATGAAAAATGAAAAAAGACAGAGAAAGTAGTCTTTCTGAGCACAATTTCAATGCTGTGTTCTCTGGGTTTTGTAGGAAGTATTATTTTTAACTGGGTAATACTATTTTTAATTCTTTTCTGTTGCATTGTTTGTGTGCCTGACTAAATGGAAATTTATGTGAAAATAAATTTGTCTTTGCTTAGACAAAGGTTTTCTTGCATTTTTCCCTCATGCAAAGACTTTATTTTGCATCTGTCCCTTCTCAGTGAATCACAGAATGGGTGGGATTGGAAAAGACCTCTGGAGATATCTAGTCTAAGCATCCTGCTAAAGCAGGTTCAGCAGGTTGTACAGATTACATCCAAATGGTGTTTGAGTATCACCACAGAAGAAGACTCCACAGCCTCTCTGGGCAGCCTGCTCTTCAAAGAAAATAATTTTTTGATTCATTTTCAGATGGAACTTTCTGTGTTTCAGCTTGTGCTCATCACCCCTTATCCTATCACTGGGCACCGATGGAAAGAGTCTAGTCCCAGTCTCTGAACATCTGCCCTCAGAGTATTTGTATGCCTTAAGATCCCCTCTTCTTCAGGCATCTCTTCTCCAGGCTGCACAGGCCCAGCTCCCTCAGGTTTCCTCTTAAGAGATGTCTCCAGTCCCCTCATCCTCTTTGTGATATTGTTAAGCTCTCATGGTGAGACTCTTTCAGCACTCTCAGGGTGGGTGACTCCTTTCCCTTTCTGGGTTGTGTCCACTTAAAACAGCTTTGAGAAGGGGCAGGGAAGAGAAGTGCTGCAAGACTGAACTCTTATGTTCATACTTAAAAACATCCTGCACTCCAGTAAAGTCTAACACATAAATTCTAAAATTTTGACAAATAGGAATGTTGTTTACCTGATACCAGGTGGTTTCCCAGGGGCACTGTGGAGGAGTTCTTATATTAATGATTTTTGAATATGGATTTGAGGAAGGTTCAGGTCAGCCATAGCTATCAGTGTAAACAAAGACCAATTCATTTCAAGGCCAGGAATATTCTCACATGAGCCATATACTGATAGAAAAATCATATGATAGAAATACCAGGTTGAAAGATATCAAGGATCATTTGGTCCAATACTTCTTGGTAAATAAAGAATGAGACCCAATAACTGCCCTTGAACTTGCAGCACTAAATAAACACTAGCAGATTCAGAATTCCTTATCCAACCATATTTTTCTGTTTTAAATTTAGTATATAAGCAATTAAAATAATCATAGAAGTCCTATTAATGCTTTTCCATTACACATCACATCATTAGCAATATGACCAGGGGATCTGCCAATTTTTTTTTTATTTTGCTACCTCTAAGGCCTGCTTCACAATTGGTCAATGTAAATAAAAGCTACAAATCACAAGAGAAAATATTCAGAATGTGCATCATTCAATATGTCTCATTTCCACAAATGTGCTAGAGTGTTTCCCTTGTAGATTTTTAGCAATCACCATGAAATTTCCTACAGATTCATTAAGTAGCTTGTCTCAGACAACTCAGTGTGTGTATTCCAGCTTATTGGTGATATTCTATAACTGTTCCCAAATTCTGTCATCAGTTCCACTACAGACACAGCAATAGCCTAGAATAGATATGATATAGCTATTTAGCTATTATTAGCCAAATATTTATTGTATTTATTATTAATAAATATTATTTTATATATTATTATATTTATTTTATATAATAATTATATATATATAATATATATTATAATATAATAATATATATTATTATATAGCTATTATATTATTAGCTATTTATATAGCTATAGGCACAGAAATGTACTTGGGGATATTAAAATGTTCAAAAATATATGTATATTATATTGAAATAAGTAAGTACACTGTTTTCTTAACCAAGTGACTTAAGGTGGGTTGTTGGGAGTTTGCTTTATTTTCTTTTAAATCATATTATGGAAAAGTTATTTATTTTAAACAGTGGTAAATATCCCAAGCTGTAGCAGAACTGCAAAAGTTAAAAAAACAAAATGGAAGTTTTAAGTTCATTGTTATTTTTAGTTATTTGTCAGACTGTATGAAGGATTTCAAAAGTTTGACCCTTTGGAGCCCCTTCCATCTACGCAAACCTCTAACCCAGTTTTTCAGTTCACAGAATGCATTTTTCTCTTCTGTTTTACTTGGCTTGAATTTCAATTGGAACTTCTTTTTCCCACAGTGTACTCTGAAATGTCAGATGAGAGAGAGAGAGAGATCAAGCATTTTCTTAATGGATGATGGAGTCAGCAGCAAAGGTCTGTGACTTGCTAACTCAGAGTCAGCACCCTCTTCTGTAGTGCATATCCTAATTCATCACCATGCTCTTCAAATTTGCAAACACATTTATAATGTACCCTCAGGAAGCATGCCCTGGCCAATGTGCTAAAGGAAGAGCGTGCACAGCAACCCTCACCCTTACTGCAGGACATCCAGCCCGCCCTTGCAGGCTAGGACAGAAAGGCACCCTGTACTGCAGCAACTCACATCATCTATTTCTCATCAGCTACACAGGTTTCAGTAATGCCAGTAATATTCTAAGTCTTTGCACTGCCTGTTGGAAACACTTGAGGGAAAAGAAGGCTTTGAATGGTTCTTTCAAGGTTATTGTATGTGAAGTTGAGGTTTGTTTGTAAGATAAACTGATGAAAAGTGATGATGTGGTTCACTTTTAAAACTTGCAATAAGAGCAGCAAGTAATATGACAGAGTAAAAAACTTATATTACTTTAGCCCAAGTAGTCTGTTTTGGTCTGATGCAGTCATGCATCTCCTAAATAAAAGATAAAACTGAAGAAAAACAAGCTGGATCTGACTGCATCTTCACTGGACAGCCATCTTCACCCTTTGGCTGTGAGAGAGTATTCAACGACAGAGTTTCTGTTTTCCAGCATTGCTCTGGAGAGCATGTATTTCTAGCACTGTAGCTGCAACACTACGAAACTTACCTTTCTCTCTATAACTGTAAATGACCTTGGACTATCAGCTAGCTGTTAACCTGCAGGAAGCCTCTGACTTGATCAGTGCTGTATGAATCTACAATACAGACAGTTGATTATGCTGCACATCTGTATCAAATGTGGGTATGACCTCTTTCATTTTCTTAGCAAGCAATAACACAAATTCTTGACACGTATTATAACTCACATTTCCCAAGCTGCTTTCAGCCACTCTGCTGAGAGTAAAACTGTGGTTTAGTAGAGCAGCTGACAAGTTGATGCTCATGCATAAGCACATCAGGTAGAAAGGCAGTCCTGCAGGATGGTGTGTGCTGTGCTTAGAGAGATGTTTTAGTGTGTGTTTGTATTTGAATGCAAGTGCAACCTCATTATTTTTGGGAGCTGACTCAGATGTTTAATACCATGTATGTGTTGACCAAGTTGGCAGAACTGCAGCCAGAATACCGTGCACTTTGCAAGGCTGAGCCCAAGGGGCCTTTTATCTCAAAAAACAATGGTTGCTGATCATACTGCAAAGTCAGCCACTCATTACTGTTACATGCTGAGCACCAGTCAGCTGCTCTACAAAACGCATCAAAAAGCAGTTAGAATATAGCTTTGCATTGAGATTATTTAACGATTTGTTGAAAAATTCCAGGCAGAAGTGCTAAAAAGTTTGAACCAAATTGTAACATTATGAGTTTATAAACTTTCAATGACTTTATATATGCTGACTCCAGTGTAGCCACATGTTTTACTCTATAAGCAGAATTTGGCTTTATGACAACTTAAAGAACAACAAAGGCTTTCAAACCAGTTTGTGGATAAATACTTTGTACCAAAAGCCTTTGTATTTCAAAATAAATTACTTGCAAACGCTTCCTGTTTAGACAGTATTTTTTCAAATCAAATCATCCTTAGGAAAACAAAAAAACCCCACATATTTGTATGAAAACATGGGAGGTTTTTTTAGAATAAGAATTCTAAATATTCATGACATGTATAGCTATTTTTCATCTACTAGTGATACTTATGGGGCACTTTACTAATTTGTTTTACATTCTGATAGGAGAAAGTCTGTTAACAGAATTGAGACACTATAGCAACTGTTCGCATAGTTTACATGTAAAAGATGCAGATGGGATATATATCCCCCTATATGATCACATCTGATTTAAAACTTTTGACCACACTCACTGTGAAGAGGTTTTCCTTTCACTTTCCTGTGTTTGATGACCTTGATTAAGTTTGTTTCTGCTATACTGACACTTTTTGCAGTCTGCACTGTGAAGATTCTGGCTCCATCTCCAGTATTGATGTCCATGAAGCAATAAAGAAACCAGTGAGACCCTCCTGAGCCTCCTCCAGACTGAACAAATTAAAGTCTATCAGCTTTTCACACCATGTACTCCAGGCTGCCAAATGTTCTGGTGGCTTTATGCTCCGGTTTTTCAATATCTTTGGAATCACAAAAGTGTCATTTTCACACTTCTTTTTTTTCCTGTGAGCAGGAAAGGCTAATAGCTCCCATGAGATGGTGCCTTGGTAATTCCTCTGCAACATCCTCAGTCCGGGTTTGTGACAAGCGACAGACTTCTTCAGATTACTTGTGTGTAGGTAAATTGACTCTTAGATAACAGGAGTAGCACGTACACAAGATGATGATCTGTATTAATTTTCCCTATGAAATCAGGTTCAGGATATCCCAGCACAGAGTCATGCTGGCACTAGGCTGGAAACTAGAAGCACTATAGCAACATTTCCATTGAAGATAATCCAATTGGAATTTTAATACACAAACCCTATGATGAAAAGCAGTATGTGTTAATCTAAGCAGAAATCTTAGCTAATGTGGCTTTATTTCTCCCAGTACTCAAGGCCCTCCTTTTACATATAACTGGAAATTCTACATTGTACTGCAATGTGCAGGATAGACAGTCTTCAGCAGAGCCAGCTGCATTCACTGTGACTAGAGTCTGAAAACTTTGTTGTCTTACCAGATGGTATAGTTTTTTACTCCTGACACAGAAATGAACTCATAGCTGGTCTTTAATACTTTAAAAGAAAAAGCATTGAATTCCCATTTTGAAATCTGTTTATCTGCTTCTTCAGTGCAGATAGTACTTTTGACAGCCCACTTCATATTAATCCTGACATCTTTGATGGTCTGATGGTCTGTTTCTACATGGAGAAATCATATTTTTCTGCCATGCTGGCATTTCACATCCCACTGAGTTCAGAACAAAGGTGGTTTTGCTGTGTTGCTTGAATGTTAAGTTTAGAATAAGAGCTGACAATTTAAGACATGATTGATATGCAGGATCTGCATCAGCTCCTTTAAAAAAGAAGTACCTCCCTGATAAAATCCATAGTGTTTTCTAGACTGGTGTATTAAAAGATAAATGTACTGCTATCAATAAATTAACATTGCGTGCTAGATTTCACTAGTGTTAACTCTCTTATAACAATTACAAGAATGGTTAATATGATTCTTTCTACTTCATCCACACCTGAAGCATGTACTTTTGCTTCAAACAACAAAAATCAGTCTCAGGAGGCAGTAAATACAGGAAACTTGGATGCTTTCTTTTTGCCCTCTTCTAACTCTACATGGTGTCTATATGATGGCATCAGAAGATTGTAGACCTGTACATATTTGGGAAAGAGGACCCGGAGAGATGCAAAACCTGGAGCAACCTTGGTGTTGCTCCAGCCAAGGACAATTCAACACCAGCTGAGCTGCCAGTTTAAAGCTCATGCTTTAAAGCTTCTCTGCTCTACCATGTAATACAAAAGGAATATTATATTGTGTGCCTCACAACATATCTCACTGAGCTCTTTTCTAATCTGTTTTCCACAGCTTTGCTGGAGCAGTCATAGGGATTTGGTAGGTTTAATTTTATTCCTTTGAAGCTATGCTTATTTGTTGATTTTTTTACTGTAATCAGCTAAGGCAGGTGTTGGGATTCAACTGCAACTGTAATTATGGTTCATTTAAATGAAACTGAAGCATGGTTTAGCTTCATGCAGCTAGTAGGATCAGCTTTATTCCAGAAACTTACTGCCTTTACTAAAGATAGGAAGTCTAATATTTTATGTGAAATGTATAATGTCCCTAAATGTTCCTAAATAGTATTAAAGATCATCCTCAATCAATTTTATGATGTTAGTACAAAATTTACACATGTAAAAAATCTGCATCTCAACAATAACAAACACTGGTGCATCAGCCTTGAAACTACAAGTAATTTTTTAATCTATTGACTTAACATTGTGTCACAGCATAAACACCAGTTCATCTTTAAGCTGTAAAGATCCAAATGGGACAATGCTAAGTTCAATCCCCTTGTATGAAAAATTGTCCTCTATTTTATGAAAAATTTTTTCTTTGTTATGAAAAATCTTGCATGTTCTGTTTCTTATTGTGGTGTCTCTTATCAATGAGACATATCAACATATAGCACTTGTAAGCAGATCTGCTGAAAGTAATTATAAACAAACCAGACTGGGCATGTTCACCCTCACTGTGTTGTGTAAATTTAATTTTGGTAGTGTTTTTTTTTTTTTTTTTCAGCTTTTTCGAGATATTTTCTCATATTGCAGGTTTACACCAAGCACAGACTGAAAGAGCTATATAAAGATAAAGACTCCATAAAAAGACATCGATGAAAATATTTTTGTAATCTTCTGAGTGGTATGTCTCATACTGGTGGCCCAAAAATACATGGCAAGAGTACACCACCCACACTGCAGCACTTCTCATGCACCAGGGTGGGGAACAGAGAATTATCCTTTAGTCATTCTGCCCATTTTGAGCAGCTGACATTTGTGCAGTTGTAAAAAGAGGGCTTTTTCATCTACTATGGGATTTTGGATCCCTTAATTTGTTGAAAACAGGGTTCATTTATAACCAGGCCTAAATGGGTTAGATAATTTTCTATACATAAGCACATATACATGTATTTATAAGCTCTATACATAAATATGAAAACATTTTAAGCTTCTGTGTGTCTTCCCTGGTTTGCAAGACCAAAGAATTAATGAAGCAACTAACTTGGAAAACACTGGTCCTGCAGAACTGCAAAAAGCAAGAGAAACAGTTCCTAAACTTATATGTTTATTTTGATTTACTGCTGAGAAATACAGATGAGAAGAATTTTGCTTGCCTCCTTCTCTCATAAATTACTAGGCTAGTTTCCATAGAAAAGTTAAATCTGATTTTGGGAGTATGGACCTTGGCAAAACACATGCCTAATGGATTTGTATCATAGATTGTCACACTATGGATGAACAATAACAAAACTGAATGTTGCCACTGCAACAGATCCTTCTAGCAATATTTACTGAATAATGATGTGAATGCAGCATAAAAAGGAATGCTGCACATGTTCTCCTGCTGCACCCAAGAAGGGATATCCAGGCCCACCTTTAATATGGTAAACACAGGAGGCTGTGATGAAGCAGTTTTCCGTTCTGATTACAAGAAACCATCATTCATAAACTGCCACCTTCCATTCCTGTTAGAAACTTAGTGGAAAGAAGAGATTTTCTGCTTAAAATCAAGTTGTCTATAATGCTTCACTCTATTGTTTGTGTGAGAAATACTCAGTATTTTAAGGGGTCTAGCCCAAAGCTTCCCATATTCTGTAAAAGACTGCAGAAGGGTGATATTCTTTCTATTCTATTTTGCTCAGTTGGCTTATCCTGCTTTTTGTTATGGGCTGAAAAAACTTTCAGACAGACACATAAAAATCTAGCCATTCAAAATTAGGTCCTTAAAAATGTATGCATAAACCCTATTTATAGATATATGCATCCACTCTAATGATATACTGTTTCTGAACACTTAAAAAATGAAAACAGATTTTATACATGTATTTATGCAGTGTGAAAGTCTAAAAAACTAAATTTTATCTAGCACACATGATGAAAAAAAATTTAAAAGGATCATATTCATAAAGCTTTTGATCATCTTTTGCATTGATAGTTACCAAGACTTATCTTCCAGGTGGTTTCTGAAATGAGTAAATTAAAAGATTTCCAAGAGCTGCAAAGCACTAAAGGAAGGGAAGGAAAGAAAACCTCAAAAAGCTACCAAGAGAAACAAAGATAACACAAAGAAAGACAGAACGGGCTCAAATTCAGCTAGCAATTCATTAATTCCTTGTCTCAGTGGTGGGAAATACTCAGAAATAAGAAATTCAGCTGGTTAATAAAAGAAAACAGCAGCTAACAGGCTTAGTCCAGGGTAATACAACCCAGAACCCTAATCTCTGTCTTATTTTGGAAAGTCTTCCCCTTAAATAAATTGCAGTATATATTTTGCAATAAATCTATTTGTTTAATTTTTAAATAACGTGGAGAATTATTTTCTAAAGCACATACTTCTTGAGTGGAGATTCTATGGTATTTGCTGAAACTTCATATACTTTATTTTCCAGCTCTCTGAACCTTGATGGAAGTCAGAAGGTAAAAATAGGAATTTTTCATAAATTCTTTTATTTCAGCTTTTATCATAAGTTTACTGTTCTGCATTTTTTAGCCTTCCTCTCTTTTATGCAGCTTTATTCAACAAGGCTTGACTTGTACATATATTATACTTAGTTAAAACAGTTGCTTCCTATAATCAGAGCAAATTACTTCTGCTGTAATTTGTCTTTGGAATCTGTACTAAGCTGCTGAACTTTTGTGTGTTAATCCACAGCAGGAAAGCATGAATATTTCTGACAGATTTTCAGACTGAAGCAAACATTACCAAAATAAACACAACACAATGTGTTCACAATTAATTAGTTTAACCAGGGCACTTTAATTTCTCATAGACAAAAATTTGAATGAATTCAAAGAAAAATAATTTATTATAAATATACTTGCAGTTGAGCATAATGGTGCCATCAATTTTTTAGCAGACTCCACATTACAGTCCATGGGGGATCTGTTAAAATATTGATAGCAGGATATGGCCCATTATGAGGACACATATTGCGTTCTATTTCAAACAGAGAATTAATAAAGATTTGTTTCAGGAGGATGTAAGAAGGATAAACAGTAAGGCTTATTTCAGTATGTTGCTGGAACAACATACTGAAAGTAGGAAATCTGACCTATTGCCTTCCACTTTTTACTTTGCCTTGTAGCATGAAACTTACTCGAAGGAAGGAAGGAAGGAAGGAAGGAAGGAAGGAAGGAAGGAAGGAAGGAAGGAAGGAAGGAAGGAAGGAAGGAAGGAAGGAAGGAAGGAAGGAAGGAAGGGAAGAAAGGAAGAAAGGAAGAAAGGAAGAAAGAAAGAAAGAAAGAAAGAAAGAAAGAAAGAAAGAAAGAAAGAAAGAAAGAAAGAAAGAAAGAAAGAAAGAAAGAAAGAAAGAAAGAAAGAAAGAAAGAAAGGTGTAATACTTATATTACAATATATTTTTCCCCCTCTATTATATAATAAAAATTAGAGTCCCCATATGGACCCAAGTACTCAAGGAAGTGAAATTCTTCTATTTCCTTCTTGCATTTATCTCATACAGGTTTACCAGAATACCAAAAGATTTTTCCATTGTTCTGAGGGAAGGAAATAAAAGCCTCAATTTTTAACTCAACCTCCTTGAAGCCTTACAGAATGCATAACAGTCACAGACACTAACACAGTATTTCCTATCTTTTGTCCTTTTCTTTCTTCCTTAGAAAGAAATACCTTTTATAAATACTGTCTAGTTAATACTTTGCGATGCCCAAAAGAGGAGGAGAATATAATACTGGTGGCAACTTACGTTTTTGAATTTTTATGTGATACTCTGTTCTTATTTTTCGCTACGTTCCCGCACAAAACATTCACTCCTTCCCCTAATTCATTTCCTCTACCTGGGAAAGGGAGAGAAACACAAGTGTAGTGAGGAAGCAGAGGATAATACAGACTGTCAAGCTGGCGTAGTTCTTAGGACTCAAGAATTCAGACTGACAGTCTCCTTCTGTTCATTGTACACTGGATTCATTGCCATCTTGGGGCAGCCAAAACAACTTTCTTGGGACTAAAAGGAAATTTATCACCTTCTAGACAAGGATCTTAAAAACTTATGAACAAATCCTTTATTTTCAGGTTTCATAGTTTTAGTAAAGTGGAAGCTTGTATAACTTATTGTTACTTATTTTAGCCAGCACATCAATATAGGAAGATACAGAGACAGCCAGCTGACAGTGACGACATTTTGGCCAAAGGAAGTTTTTGGCTTTTCCTGTTGGCAGGGCAGGGATATCTCTCAGAGAACTGATTAGGGGGCTTATAGCTCCCTTTAGCCCCCAGAAGGGATAGAAATTTGGAGCCTGTGTCCCAGCTGCCAAGCCTGATTTGAAGCTGGAAACACTTTATGTCAGATCCCCTCTGCAAGGGCAATTAGAATTTATAGGTGTCTTGGTTTGAGGGAAGTGGATTTCTGGGAGTGAGTGGTCAGTCCAATTGAGATGTAGATTTGCGATTGACAGCTAGGTGACCACTAAGATTTGGATACGCCTCTGAGAACACACAGGGGTTAAAAGCAGAGCTCTGCCCCTGGGAAGCCCTCTTGGGACTTCGGCGTGGAAGAGGAAGGACCTCTCCCCCTGCTCCAGCTGTCCCGGCTGGGCAGGGGGAGGGGCAGCCATGTGGTAGGCCCAGGCCTGGATCGAAATGGGGGTAGGCCTGGCCTGGTTCCCCCCCCCCCCCAGGGTGGAAGGGTGGAGGAGAGAGAGAGACTGGGAGCTACTGGGCAGCCCCCCCTCCCCTGGGGAGACAGAGAGAGAGACTGTGTCTGTGCTGGCTGCCTGGGACTGGGCTGTGGCCTTGAAGTTCGATATCGTGGGCTACCAGCCTGCCCGGCCTGTGGAGAGGAGGGGGGTTGAACCAGAAGGAGTCCGGCTGCTTGTGGGTTGTGAGCTGTGGAGTTTTAACCCTTTCTTGGACAATGAAAGCTTTTGCAGAGTACTGACCCTTCCTGGAGAGAAGATGAAGAAGGATTTGAGGAAGTTTTTAAAGGGCCAAACAGGGGAGAGATTGTGAGAAGAACCTAGGGTAGAAGAGATGTGGAGTGGCATTCTTTGCTGGACGCTTTTTGTGAGCCATGGACTGTTCCTGAATACAGAGACTATTTTCAGGGGGAGCCACCGTGTCCCAGAGTTAAGAAGGCAGTGTGGGAGCCTCCCGGCCCAGGAGGTGAAATAATGGGGGGACAGATGTCCCAAAATGGAGACTGTGCCTTTTTTTGGAGTGGGACGATGGAATCCTTAAAAAGCCAACCCTCAAAGTAGCTCTGGTCCATGTTCAGTGGTGAGAGCACTGAGCATGGGAGGAGGGGGTCACGATCTCCAATCCGGGTGGTGATATGTGACCAGAAGCCCAGGGCATACAAGAAGGACTCCTCCTCTTAAGGAATTGAGGATTGAGTATTTTTAAGGGTGGTTTTTTGCTGGACCGGAAGATGTAATTGTATTGGGAATTTGGTGGGGGGAGGAGGAGGAGCTGTATTCTGTAGAGTTTTCATTTTCCTTGAGATTGTCTTTTCTTTTCTTTCCTATACCTATGTAGTGTGTAGTTAATAAAGTTCTGTTTTCTATGTTTTTAAGTAGAGGACTGCTTTGCTTATTCCTAGGCACATCTCACAGCAGGTACCAGGGAGAAGATTTTTTTTTCATGGGGGCACTGGCATTGTGCCAGGCTCAAACCATGTCAATAGGTCTTGGAAACACATATGGCACCTGTACAAATGCCAAACCAGCTCAAAATTGGTGAAATTATGCTAAATAATGATTAAAATAATCAGATTTGACTGAGCTATGAAAAAAAGGGAAAATAAGTTTCTTGTTTTCTTTTTCTCCATCTCTCACCAGTGTTGTCCAAGTCTGTATTAATACAGAGGTTTGATCCTGGTCTCACTGACATCAGTTTCAGCAGGGCAGGAGTTACAACCTTGAACTTGCTCAAGCATGGCAAATGAAGAAACTCCAGCTGACTGCAGCTTTGTACAGAACTGAAACCAGCAGTCTCAGGGTCATCGAGTGCCTGACAGAGATGCGTTAACATTTGGTGCAAGAAAGTTATCCCCTCCTGTTACTAAACAGGTCAAGAAGTCAAGTTTTTTGGTTTTTTTTTTTCAATACAAGGCTTGAAAAAGTACTTAATCTTTCTTTACATGGAAAGATGTTTATATGGAAAGGTCTTCACATGAAGCTCTAGAGCTTGTCTTTAGGCAATATGACAGGGATATCCTTCAATGTCAGGTCATGTTTTGTGGACATGTGGACAGCATGAAAAGGGGATTTTAAGAGTTCCAGCATGGAGATAGGGAATAAGACTACCTGAAGGAGAAAGCATTAATCTCAGAAATCCTTAACTTCAACTCCTTGTAGGATCTATGGAAATTGGAGACTAATATTCCTTTCTATACTAATCAACATTTTTACAGGCATAAAAATACATGTTAACTAACATATAAATAAAACAGCAAATAAAAAAAATTTACAATGAAATTTGGATGGCACAAATTTGTTTTTACAAGTCTGCATAGAGAGAATATATTCAATAGCCAAAATAATTTGTTTTCCATTTTGCTTTGTAACAAATCTAATTTTTCTAGCATTTGTAAACTTTTTTTCCTTAATATTTAAGGTTAAAAGCTAAAAAAAAGCTGTTGAATAAATACATATTTATTATCTAAGAGACAAACTTTTTTGTCTACCATCCATCTATCCCAGGAGTAGCACTATTGAAGGGAATGAAGAATGGCATCCAGTAGAAATCAAATCATGAGAGCAGATACTGAATTTACATGTTGCCTTACCTGTGTATGTCATGACTGCCCTTGAAGCCAGCATGTCAGCACTGTGAAGAGAGTTTTACACCTCAGCTTTCTGCACTTCTTGCTTTTGGATATAGTGATAATGATAGCTGAGTGTGAAGCTAGGCTACTAACATGAGTTTAGTCCATAAGCAGCAGCCTTTTTCATAAACCAGAAATTTCATTTTTTTTACAAAAGAGCCAGATGGAAGTAACAAGTGATATGTTATATACACTGTATTTCATGTGCCTGCAATGCCCAGAAGAGCTGCCTGAGATCGAGAGAGCAAGACAAATGAATGGTCAGTCTTTATTACTTTCAGTATGTAGTGACATTACTTGAGCTGAGGCCAGAAAAATGGATGCAAAGTTCCTAAGTAAGGAGTTAAAGCTGCAGAAATTAAACAGCAGCCAGGGTGAGCGTTTGGTTGTGACACAGCTCATGCTGGGTTTAGCTCCCAATACCCACTCCTACGCATCACATCAGGAATATTATATTGTACATTTGTGTATACAATTCATTACCAAAATACTGAGCAATATCAGCATATGTACTTCAAATATGTTTCAAGTTACTCCACTTTGTATGATAAAAGCAAGGGTTTATCTACATTAAGGACTGCAGAAGTAAAAATACTTCCTTTGAATCAACAAATAAATTATTTTTCTGGTATCATCTAGAGACAGGAAAGTTAAATTGCTTTAGACAATGCCTGCCAACCCATTGCATAAGATAAGCTACATTCAATCCTGAGAAACATTCCTTTACATAGAAAAAAGCACATTACAATGTGCATATTTATTCTCATGCATAAAAGAAATGTAAACATTGCTCCAAGTCTGTGCATATGAGAGTAAGACACAATGAATCACCTTTTGGAAAAAACAGAATTCGTATGGAAAAATTGTTTTACTTGCAAGCTGAGACACAACATGCTGCATGATATTGCAATACATGTGACTGTTGTCTTGTTGTATCCTACTTCTTTAGAGGAAACAAGGGAGAAGAACATTAGTCTTTCACCCAGATAAGATGAGAAGAGAGATGTCTGTGAAGATGTGGATTGGAGGAGGAGAATGTTCCTCTGGTGGGTAGAAGCCTTGAGAGGTCCAAGGCAAGGGAGGGCAAGAGGGGAACAGAGCAGCAAGGGGTGAGGCAGTCACAATCAGATGATCAATCTGCTGCATTTAAAAAAAACCCAGGATTTGTCCCAAATACACAAGTGCATTTTCTAAACTTTCATGACACAATTGAGTGTATTTCCCTAATCATGTTTAAAAAGTAGTTGCCTATGTGCCATTCCCTCAGGAGATTAGAGATGGAGCTTTTCTAATATGTAAGAAGTTCAGTGACCATAAAACTGTATTAAGCAGCCATTTCTCAAAAACATTTCAAAATATGTCTATATATGTGTTAAACTTCAGCAGGGAGCAAAAATTACAATAAATCCCCTTATACATTGTATCTGTATTTAACCTATGTTTGCTTTCTTCTTTCTGTGAGATTTTATACATAATTTTTCTGCTGGTGATATTTGACAGAGTCAATAGAGGAGATGAAAGAGTAGAACTAAAAATAATCAGAATTATTTCTTCTCCTCCCTCCTTTTCACACTTCCCATTTTCTGTCAGTTCTGTTTAATTTCTACTTTTTCTGCTTCTAGTAAATCTGTGTCCTTTTAAATTCAGCCAAAGCTCTGACAATTATACTTTTTTTGTTCTGGTATGCTAGTGATAATAAAGATTCTGCTGGATAAAAATTTCTGTTACTTAACAGAAACCTAAGCTCTGACTCACATATTAGGTAATCAGTATTTTCCATAAAACCTAGTATTCTCTATAGGTAAGAGACAAAGTTTGTAAATTTCAGAGATCAGCAGGCACATGCCATAAAAACAACACTTATTGCTAAACTTTCAGTGGTTTGTGATTTTATTGTTTTTCTTTCAGCCTGCGATATGGGCAAGATGAATTGCCTGCAAAAAGGCAATATGAATAACTTTCAGAAAATTTATCATGCGCTTTAAAATAAATTTCATGTTGCTTTAATATAATAACTATTTGAAATTAAAAGTTCTTCTATTAATGCATGGCATACTAAGAGATAATATATTTGATGGCCACAACAATTAGCTCTTCTAATCATCCAGAAGCTTCAATGAAGGACTTTGCAGTAGCGTGGCTTGGTGAAGAGATTTGTATTGGCCTCCTGCACTAACAAACTCTTGAAATGCTACATTAAACTCCATGTGTGTGAATAGACCTGGGAGGGATCCTTGGTGCTACTGAGGATGAGTAAGTCAGTGCCATGCTTGGACCCAGGGCAGGAAAGTCCATGTGGATGCTTTGAGATTCCTCCTGAAGCCAGTGAGTCATTCCAGCGGTTGCTTTACAGACCCTCAAAGAGAGGCTGGTTCCCATCTGCACACCACAGCCTACTCTAGTAACCTACTTCAGGAGTCTCCCATGTATTTCTACAACAGGACACCAACACCTGTTTTTCTGATATTAAGAAGAGGCTCTTTTGTGTCACAAATGACAAAACCACCTGTAGGACAGCAGCAGTTTATGCATTGAGGTGATTCATAAAACTGAAATAGAATTAAAGCAGATGGAGGGAAGTTGACTCCTGCTTAAATTCCTATGCATATGAGTTGTCTAACCTTGAGATCTTTTTGTTATTGTCAGCTCTTTGACAACATTAAGATTGAAAAAAAAAAAGAAAGGCAGAAAAGAAGAAAAATGAAACAACCTCAGCTTTTGGCAATTCTAAAGCTATGGCTGCTAGGAAAAAAGGATGATTATGGTAAATGTTCAGGTTTTCAGCTCATTCATGAATGCAGTAAGTAGATAATATTTTTACCCATGAACATTTAGAAGCTGTTATAAATAATCCATCCATTATTGACTTGTCCAGAAACTGGATTGTCTATCTGTACATGTGAGTGAAGAAACAAGAGCTTGGCAAAGTGTATGCTATACAAACAGGGAGAGCAGATTTAGTCAGGCTTTTTCCCGAGTGTAGGTAATATACTGTTTAAATGGTAATCTGACTGAAGACATGTTTCCATCACACACAAGCAGGCTGGCTTGTAAGGTTGCCTAGTTCAATCAGATGTTAATTAGAAAAATTCAGAGAGTAGTTACAAACAACTTAAAAATGCAACCAAAGAGTATAAATAAAGCATAGAGTACCTGGGTAAAATGAAGGGGATAAAAATACTCAAACTACTGTAGAACACCTTTTGTTTCAGCTATTTCAGTATACAATCTAAACCTGACAATACAAAAATCTCTTTTGCAAGAGAACCAGGTTCAAACATTTCAGACCAACAGCATAAGTTGTGGCCATTCTGTATACCAAAACAAGCATTTTTTTAAAATCAGAACAATCCCTTTTAGAAAGTCCAGAATTTTTAAAATTATCATTCAAGACATATGCATTTTTAGTTTTCAATACAATGAAACATTTATGGCCTAATTCAGTTTGCAATTCAATTACATATTAAAACCAGAAAAATTAAAAATTAAATCAGTGACAAGGTCATGTTGCTGCAGCTGTTCAAACAGATGTACCATCACCTCCAGAACCTGTGAAGTTATGTTTCATTCCAAAGCTTACTAAATTAAGCAATTTTTTTCAAGGAATGGCAGGTAAGCAAACTTTTGAAACTTTTCTTCCTTGTCCTGAAAATTCTTCCTTTTTTGGATGCATTTTGGACAGGCTTATTAACAAGGTCTATTTTAGTCTTTTGACTGAAAAATCAAATGGAAGGAGACCAGGACAGACAGATTAGCACCATAAAATGATTTTTCTCTTTTTCTGGTTTTGTTTTTGTTGTTGCCTTAACTTTTGATAGTTTGTTTTGTGGCGTGTATTTGTGCTTTTCTTAATCAGGAAAAACAATGAAATACACTTCTGAGGTTAGAAAAGCTTTTATAAAGAGAAAATCTTTAACATGCCACCATAAATAATACTAGTTAAGCTACAGTGATATTTATATAATTCCTTTCTAACTGAAAAATCCATAGCTTTGTAAATAACTCAGTACACAGTGATGCTGCCTGTGATAGCTTTGAAGCATGCTCATTTCCTTAGAGGGAATATTAACAACTGGAAACAGAACAAACCCTTCCTGAATACCCATCAAAGGGTTTTTCCACCATCCACATTTTCACTTTTAAAACAGGTTTTAAAGTAAATAATTGTTTGTTTGTTTGTTTGTTTGTTTTTAATTCATACTCGTGGTAAAGGAGCTGTGGTTCTGTTACTGTAAATATCATGGGTGATGCTGATGGCAGCACCAAGGGTGTTTAGGAGGACAGTGAACATTGGTGCATGTGTCTGCAAAACCATGCATATGCTTTGTGAGGTTTTGGTCCCTAATGTTAAATAAGTAATTTGAAATTATTATAAATATATTCAAATGTACTTTTGACTCTGTTTTCTTAATATCTTTCCACCTAAGGAACTACCTCAAGAAAATCATGTTAAACCTAGTGATACTGAATAAGTCCTAGGGGAAGTGATGAAGCTAACAGGTGCATATGATCTTTACTCTTTGAGGAAAAATGCCTTTTACTCTGCTGGCTGAAGAATATTTTTACTTCAGATTTAAGGATGCATGATCCAGCTGTGCAAAATGCCTCTATCACAGAGCTCTAACTTTTGAGACCTTTCTCATAAAGTAGTTATTATAAGAATAGCAAAATCAAAAACCACTTTAGAAACTTCTTGATTTCTCCTCATCAACTTTATGAGTGTTAGTTTGAACAGAACAAGCCTAGGCAGTGCAGGCACATAGTTGTTAATGCCTATCTGGCAGCAAGAGCAGTGGCACTTGGTGTAATCCAGCAGTGGAAATTTTCACAGAACAGCTAATAAATTTGGGGGCAAAAGAATAAAATCACTCAGTGGAGCTTCTCTTTTATGAAATTCACAATTTTTTTTATTCTTACATTTTTTTTTTTCTTTTACCAGGTAGCTTTTTTGCTGGCTTTTCAGAACTTGGCTTCTTTTCTCTTTTTCTTATTCTGTTTCTAGTCATTGTATTAAGTCAATTTCAGATTTCATTCTTTTGTTGTCTTATTATCATATTTAGCTATTCAAAACTGAGAGCATGCTACTTTGTACTGATTTAATACAAAGAATTTACTCATAGACTTAATCCATGGAAAGGTCTACAGAACAAAAGGAGTGTCAGGCTCATTATAGGACAATATGCTCTGCAAGGAACTAATTCTTTGTTATGAATACAAGTGAGAGGTGAAGGGATAATGACAAATGTTCTCATTTAACATAAGATAGAAGGTTTCTGCCAAGATGTAGAAAAAAATTACTGTAGGAAGTTTAAGAGTGACGAAAAGACGCCCATATATTTGGGGGGGAGGCAGTGAGAAACCAACATTTTATTTTGTAGGAAATCAATTCTAAATGTGCTTAATATGTCAAATTCAGGTGATAATACAATTTCATCTATAGTCAGTCTTAAGCTAGTTAATATGTGCTTGTTCTTACACCATCAGTGCTCAGCTGACACAATGCACTGGGCTTCACAAAGATTATTGGAATACCTCTTTCCTGGTGTTATTTCATAAGAAGTGCTCTACTTCTCCTGTGGAGAGAGGTGGGAGGGACAGTCCCTGTGTTACTTCTCTGTAAGCCAGTCCATTTCTATCTCCCCACAATAAATATTTTATTCCTTACCAGGGAAGGCAGAAGGAAATTAAAAAGCATAAAAGAAGAGGAAAGCTACCTGACAGTACCCTTCATTATTGCTGGGAAGTATTTAAAAAAAAAAAAGGAAAAAGGAATGGGGGGTGAGAAGCAGAAAGTAAAAAGGAGAAAAAAAGAAAGTTCTGACAGGCAGGAGGATTAAAAAAATATATAGGAAGCTCCTTAATACTGCAGTTTCCATTTGTTTGAGTGCTCTTAGAGAAGAAAATAGAACTGCCTGCATGTGTGTAGTACTGTAAGAAAGAGGTTCCTTCTTCAGTACTTTTCTACTTTTCCTAAAAAAAACACAAAACCAAAAAACAAGGCAAAACAAAAATCCAAAAAAAAAAAATCCTGACATGAGAAAGACAGAACTGTTTTTTTTCTCCCTATGAATTTTGAGCTAAGTTTTCATTATCTAGTCATGATTTGTCTGACTAGATAACTTGAGATTAATGAGGTCACTGTAGCTTAATATTTATTTGCATTTATTAATATCAAACAACACAGTTTAATAGGGCAGTGGAGGGGAGATGTTGCAGGCTTTTTTAGGATGATTACAAAGCCAACTCCAATCAGTTTTTAGAGTATGATGAGTCTATTCAAAATTTCCAGAATTCAGTAGCAACTGCTGAGAGCTAGATTCTGATGATGATAACACCTTTGCTCTGTAAGCAGCCCATTATATTTTATCTCTGTGCAGACCTTGCTGAGAAGTTGCAAACCAAAATGATCCAGGAATAAAATCTGAAAAGAGAAAAATTCATACCTACAGTACTGGTTTGCCATCAGTATTTGTTATGGTAGGTAAGTAGAATAAAAGAGAAATATATAAATATACAAATTAACATTTGCAAAACAGAGGTCAAACTAATTTTATTTGCAAATGTTCTTGCTTCTCCAGTGATGAAAATACAGTACTGTATTCCGTTTTCTTTTGACACAATAGGATTTCCAGAAGAGTGTCCCTTCAACTACTCACAATAGTTCCCCACAAAATCAAGGGTAGATCCAGGTGTTTGCATAACAGTATCTAAAAAAGGAACTTCCTGAGCTTGTTCAAGAATATTTTCATGAGCAATAATTTCTTTAGAAAATGGAGAGAGAATATGTATAGGAACTAGGATGTTAGCATATATTTGTCCTCTCACAGCATCCAAACAAGTAAAAAATGGCTGGAATCCATCATATTTAACACAATGCAAACAGAACTTTCTTAACGAAAAGCAAAATAGCATTTTTTATAATTACATAATTACAAAACTTTATCTAATTTAGAAGATCAGAGACTGAAATATTGAATGAGAACTACTTTTATGCACAAGAATTATACTTGAACTTATTTTCAATATTGCTAAAACAGCATATCATTTGAATGCCTCAAATGTGACTGCCAATTTGTGCACAGGTTTTTTTCTTCTCACATCATTTTCACAGCTGAATGAAGCTCATGTTCAGAGATTGTGAAGAAAGGGTAGCAGAGAAAGTCCACAGCAGTGGACTACAGTATATAAATCAAACACTTCCCAAAACTGAACTTATTTAGTTACGGAACTTTTGCTAGATTTGAATTCTTATGCCTGCAGGAATCAACTCCCTAATGTGATTATAAAATGTGAGAAAGGCTAAAACGGGGTGCAGCACACACGCACTTTATGATGTTTGCTCCCTGCACTCCCGCTCCCTGAGCTTCGTGCTCCATTTCAAAGGCCTTCTGCAGCTGCTTTCCTGCTGCCAGCCTGCCTGCCTGCCTAGGCTTCCTTTCATGGAAATCAAGCCACAGTGGGAAAGAATCCATTTTCAGAGCTCATCCATGACGAAGTCAGGGTGTTGCCAGGTCATGCACCTGCAGCAGGGAACTGAAAAGTTATTCAGGATCACACATCGCAAGCACAGCCAATGTTTAGTACAACACAGGACAAAGATTTCATAACAACTCACTCAGGACAGGAAGGATGCCATAACAATTTAAGTTAGAGGAGGATTTTTTCAATTACCCAAGATGGAACTTGTATTTAAAATTGATAGTTTCCTAAATATTACTTCATGAATGAAATAATTTTATCATCTGGCCAAATATCACTGCTTTCTTGCCTAAAAAGATGTATTAATACTAGATCAGTACAAACAAGCATTACACACATCTTTCAACTAAAAATAAGAACGTTGGGCAAGAAAGCATATCCAGCTGGAAGATGTTTCCACAGGAAGTCTGACTGCCTCTATCTTCCAATGAAAATGAAAACCAAGAATCCTATTTATCTGTCACTGCTGTTACAACTTTTGTAACATCCCTGTGACTCCCCATGGTAATTTACCGTGAGAACTTCACAAAATTGTCCTTCTGTACACAAGATACAGACATACTGTTAGAACACACATAGTAAATCTAATCTACCCTCCAGGAAACAGCAGTTTAGCAAGAAAGCTTTCAGCAGAAACAAAAAATCCTTTTTATTCTCAGAAAGTTTGTGTTCCAGGACAGCTTGCTTGCAGGTGTATGAAGTCCATGAAAGAAGAGGGAACCTGTGCTTTTATTAATTCATTGAAAAAACCCTTCTTTAAGGCAGACTTGAAGTTGTGCAAAACTTTCTTTGCTGAAAATACAGACATTAATCCTGATAAATATTCAGATCTGACTGATCATGGCTGAATAACTGTGAGAAAATGACAGGTACTATTTGAAAAGGCAGTCTTTCAGTGAAAAAGACTGAAGGTAAAACATCTAACATTGGTACCCTTCTCATATATTTTAGAACAGCATGAGACACATTCCTCAAGAAGGAATTTATGAACCTTAAGTAAGAGTGATTTCTAACTGAGAGGATTTAACATTGTCCAGAAAGGGACATACTGAGTTAGGTTTGGATAAATCACTGAAATCTCTTCTGAATTTGATGTAATTTGGTAAGATGCCTTTAGACATATCAGTGGTGGTATGTGTTCCACTGTGTTTTCAACTTCCTATAGCAAGAAACAATAAGAGAATATTAACCAGGTGGCAGAGATATCAAAACCCCACAATTCATCTCAGTTCATATGTTTTTTAGATAATACAACACTAAATTAACTCTTCAGCTGGCATCACACCTTTTGGCACCTAGATTGATCTTAGGAAGCTCTTAAAAAGGCACAGTGAAAGATACAGAGTTTTTTCAGTTTTTCAAATTTTCATCCATCTTCAAGCCTAATTCTCACCTCCTGTTGTGTAAACCCTAGTGCCATGGATTAGGTGGCTGTCACCTTTCTGTGTTTCGTGCATCTCCTCTGCCCTGGAGTGGAAAGGTAATGTGTTTCTCATGGGAGACTCCAACAAACACCATAACATGGCAATCCTGAAAATGCATCATTACACAGTGGGATAGAAATTACAATTTACAATTACAAACAAGAAGCATGATTAAAAAAAAAAAAAGAAGAAAAATAAAAATAATCAAAGCTACAAAGCCAAGCATTATAGTTAAGGCAAGAATTAAGTTTGCCCATGCCTTGAAAAAAGATGCACAGCACAGCCACATCACCCCTTTATTATTGGTTCAATAATCCACCAATTAGAGCTGAACTGAGCCAGGGAATCCACAAGGACTCTGATTGACCAGATTGACTTCACAAGCGAAAACACAAATGAGCACTACAGCCAAGCAGACTTCCACCTGGAGCACTGCACATTTGCAGCAGTGCAATTTCTAGTGTCAGCTGTAAATGCAAAAAGGACCATTTTAGGCTGCCATAAACATTGCATGGCCTGCATTAGGGACAGCACAGCCAGCAGGTGGCAGGAGGTAATGCTTCCCCTCTACTCAGTAGTGGTGAAGAATCTGAATTTCTGGGTCTAAGCCTGGGCTCCCCAGCACGAGGGAGAGACATGGACTGACTGCAGCAAGCACAGGAAAGGCTGCTAAAATGGTTAAGGGACAGCAGCATCTGATGTACAAGGAGAGGAGAACACAGCTGTGACTGTTCAGACTAAGGAAAGGGAGGCTCCTGGAGATCTTATCCACAGGTAAAAATATCTAATGGAACAGAAAAGGATAGGGAGCTGGACTTTTCCCCAGTGGCATCCTGTGCAAAGACAGGAGGATGTGTATTTCACAAACTGAAATACAGGAAATTCCTTTTAAATATGGGAATTTTTTTTTTTTGTGTGTGTGTGAAGGTTGGCAAACACTGCAATGTGATGTTTAAAAACGTTTTGGAGTCTTCATCCTTAAAGACACTAGAAATTTGGCTGGACACCATGCTGAACAATGTGTTCTAGTTCACCCTGCTGTGAGCAGCAGGATTGGATTAGCTCAAGTCCAGATGTAACTTCCAACCTCATTCTTTCTGCCATTATCTGCCAGCATCTCCAGCCCCACAGGTGCTGGTGCCTGAAGCCATCCAGGCTGAGCCATCAGCTGCTCAGCACCACAGCTCTGGGCTGCAGCTTTCCGTATTTTCAGAAACTTCAGTTGCCATGGGGGAGACGATACATTTGAGAGGTGTGTCTTTGAAGACATCTGATTTGAGAACTTGAATTAAATAGAGCAGATGCCAGTAAATGGCAGTTTAGGAGTGTTAATTATGCTCTGAATTATGATGCCCTTATATTTGATTATACATATATCTTAGCACCATTACATATATTACAATCTTTCCATCTTATTGGTCAAAAAAAAAAAAAGAACTTGATTTTAGAGAAGAAAATTAGGAAAATGTTCCCATTTTTAAGTGTGACATAAGTGTTCCTTAAATAAAACATGATATCTTTTTTGGTATTTGTAGGCTCTTATGGATCTTATGGAAGGAATTGATATAATCTAATTTTGTTTGGAGAACTAACTTTCCAATGAATAAAGTAAAATGAATACTGTTTTGTATTAATACTTCAATTAACATAACTTGAAATACTATTCTCTCCTTTCAAATACTCACTGCAAGATCCTATTCCTAAGCATGTTCTTTGTTTTATTTGGTGCAAGTTTGCAAGTCATTGCTAATGCACACACAACAAGTGACAGGGATGAACAGTGGCTTTCCAAGAACCATGGGAGACCTTAGTGTGCTGATGATTCAGCTCCTCACCAAATATCCAAATTCACCATTCTTGTCCAGTGTTTGTTTGTAACCCTGGTCACAGCAGGTTTACACTGCAGTGATCATCATATCTAAATCTGCATGACACATCCTGGAATAGGAATTCTCTGTGCAAAAGAAGCTCTTACTCCTTTTGGTACAGAAACCTGATAATGGAATTCACTTATATCAGTTGCTCAGAAGCTGTTTCTACTTTTTTTTTCCAGAAATGTCTGGCTCCCCGAGGCAAGAAAAGTGAGACTGAAAAGTGAGAGTTAGGGTAGTTTGCAAATGAGAGCAAACATTAGCAGGGCCACACCTTGCCTTGAGACTAATTTTTGTTTTTGAAGGCAAGACACTGCATCAACGCATTATCTATTAATACAATAGTTTTATGAGGTACACAAAGTCTTATGCTATTTAGCACTCAAGTTTCATATTGCTTGTCAGTGACTTCAGAAATGGCAACAAATTGGGCTTTGACAGATTATTTTCATTTGACTAACTGGTGGCTGAAGGAATTAATCACTTCTTTAGCTGACAGATTTCTCTTCTTTTTACATGGCAGACAGGGAAACATGGTGTGAAGATATATTTATTAAACCATCTTTCAGTTCTGACAGGGAAGCAACAAAACGTTCACACCTTAAGCTTGATACCCTCTATTGCGTAAAGTTGGTTTGTTCAAAACCACTTGGTGATGTGCTACTTTTGTTTTGGTTGTTTTCGACACTTGCTTCCACACAAGCTTATTAAAGTACAACAGTCAGTGAGCCACAAGAAATAATACCCCTCTTCTCTTGATGTGTAGGTATGGTCTTGCTCCAAACTCATCCTCCAGCTTACAACAGCCGTTTTGCCTGGTGAAATTTTCTGTTTGATTCCATGAGACTTGATAAGGCAACTGTTCCTACTGTGAACTGTCACTGTTAATTGTCCAAGTCCCGATAAAATTATTTATCCTCCTGGGCTTCCAAAAAACTATCCATTGGTTCCATCCAGTGAAAATACCATAACAATTCTTTGGTAAAGATTTAAAATTTGTTGACTTACCATTCTGGTGGCGTGCACAAATTAAGAGCACAATTTCAGACCTGGGCAACTCGACAAGGAGCGTTTTATGAATTTGTGCTCTAAATTGAAGTTGGCCATCTGATATGCTGATGTTGTGTAAACGATTCTTTTATTCTGTGCTTATCTGGAAAGGCATTTCCCTTCTTTCATTGCTTAGGTATGAGCTTAACTAGCAGCACTCCAAGGCCACAGTAAAAAAGGTATATATCACGTATTGCACAGAATATCACTAACAACAAGTAAATAGAACCCATGGTAGAGAAAATGCGAATAAAGCAAATATGGCAGCACACGTTTTCGAACAGAAGGGTATGTGGAAGGATACTGGTGTGGAAAAGACGTCAGTAACCACAGCGCCGTGCCCCCAGTGACACAGGTTCCCACTGGCGCGGAAGGCGCAGACAGGAGCTCCCGGCCGCGCAGGCTGACATTTCTCCGAGCCCAAACCCGTGGGGGCCGCAAGGCGAGGGGGCACCGGCGGGCGGGCGGTACCGGGGAGCCCGCGCCCCGCTCGCAGCCCCCGCCGGTCCTCGCGCAGGGGCCGCTCCGCTCCGCGCCGGCGGCGCTCGGCGGGACTGGCAGGGCCCGGGCAGGGCTCCGGCACGGCCCCGGCTCGGCTCTGCCCGACCGGCCCGGCCCGGCCCGGCCCGGCCCGCGGGGCCATCGCACCGCCCCCGGCCGCCGCCCCCGCCCCGCCGCCGCCCTGATTGGGCCCGCGGGGAGGCCCCTCCCGCCGGGCCCCGCCGCCGCCGCGCCGCGCCCGCTCCCCAAATACACCTTGGCGGCGCCGGGGAGCGGCAGCGGCGCCTGCCCAGAGCCCCTCGGCGGGGCTGCGGCCGCGGGCACCCCGCGCCATGGTGAGTGAGTGACGGATGCACGGAGGGAGCGAGCGAGGGAGGGAGCGAGCGAGCGAGCGGCGCCTGGGGCGCGGAGAGGGGCGGCGGGGACCCTGGACAGCGCTGGGACGGGGCGCCCGGCGTGACCGCGGGGCGCGGCCGGGGCCGGGGCTCTCTCCGGCGGGCGGTGGTCGGTGCTCGGTGCTGAGCCCGGCAGCGGGCGGGGGGCGCGGGAAGCGCTCTCCCCTCAGCGCCCCGAGCCCCGTGAGCGCCGTGCGCCGAGCCAGACACGGGCGTGAGCGGAACAGGGATCGATTCGGGGCTGGAGGCGCTCGGGGAGCCCGCTGAGGGCTCCAGCCACGGGCGGTACTCCGGCGGCCTTTGTGCATTGTGAGGCTTTCTAAGAATTCGCGACCTGCCGATGCTCGTCGAGCTAATGAAACCCATTCAGGCTGGCGTTATTGCGTTATGCTTAGGTAAGGTTTCTTACCCGGTTTTCGGAGCAATTTCTATCATTCCACCTCATGAATTCGACACCAACCTGGTATTTCATCACATACTTGATGCTCTAACAATAACTTCATCTCTGCATCTGCTATTCTAATGATTTCTTTCTCGTAGGAAGAATAAATGAACCCCCAAACTGTGTTGCATTCATGATGATTAGCAGTTTCTCAGTCAATTTCCTCCCTTTTCTTTCCATTTCTTCAAGACTTTAGGCTCATAATCCCTTTTCTGAGCGAATAGGTTCGTTTATGTGGCTAAAGCTCAGAGGGCATTACTAGCCTACGTTTAGCATTCTCTTTATAAAATCATCACTATCTATAATCATGAGATACTTGAAAACTTTTTCTCTCATATATAAAGGAGTAGTTTTATTCATCTTTTATACATCTTTTAAACATGTCTCAAGCTTGAGCTAATGCTGCTTCTAAAATGGCTCTATTTTCAGAGCTGGTCACTTATTCTGGGGATGTAGTAAGATGGCTTTCTAAGTTTGAAGGATGATTTAACAGGGAACAAGTCATGAGCAAGGATGCAGTGTGTCTGTAATGCTGTATTTGGGCTTTTCACTTCCACTGGACTACAGGTTACACAGAGATGCATGTGGGTTGCTCTAAAGAGAGATGGTCAGACATTTGCTATTTGGAATACTAGTAGGAAAACCAACATTTTTATTCACTCGGATTTTCCATTATTGAGTCTGAGAATACAGAGCTACAGAATAATATAACAGAGGAATTTTTTTCCTAACAAGTGTAAGAGTTTAATTATATTTGTATGAATAGAACAAAGTGTTTTACTTATTTGGAAGTGGTCTAATCTTAGAATTTTTCCTAAGACAAAACTCCCAATGGAGCCACTCCCTTTTCTTGTAGTTAGAATTAAGATGATTTGTTTCCAAACTACAAAAAGGACTCGTAAGGAAACATGCACTTTAAATCATACAAATGGGTCTACTACCTTTCTAGGGTCAGGAACAAAAGGTGGTGACAGGCTGTACTGGGAAAAGAGATTCCTGTAACAGACCATTTTATATAATTAATCAGAGAAGATAAGCAATTCAGGCATGCCGAGAATGTGTGCAAATGTGTTACAAATGTTCTCTTTGTAGGGAGGAGGATTGTAGAGAAGTTTCTTGCTTGGATTGTGTTGCTCTGGGGTGCTACATCCGGCCATACGTTCTGATGACTGTTCTCTTTGCTTTGCCAGAAACAAGAGCCTTAAATGAACTAGGTGGTTGTAAGGAAGCACTAGGAGTACTGTAACAGTGATATAAAAACTTTGTGCTCCCATTCTCAAAAAAAAAAAAAAAAGAAAAAAAGTATTTGCTGGAATCATGCTGATCCAAAGCAGGCAGGAAAAGTATGGAAGGAGAGAGAAAGAAAGCACATTTTCAGATTTCCTGGTTGTACTTCCTTTTTCTGTGGAAATGTGTAGCTTGCAGCTATTATGAGTCATGACAATGCAAGATCATGAGGCAAACATTGGAGGAAAAGGTAAGGAATTTAGTTCTACAGTGGTTTTTTTCCCCTTTTTGACATCAATAACATGTCTCACCAAGGTCTCGCTGCACTCTCTTCCACTGGTTCACTTGCTGAGCACTCAAATTAATAAAATTTTTAATAAAACACTAAAAATGAGAAGTCAGGGTCCATAAAAGTAAGTACTTGAGTATATTTGTCTTACTGGGATTAATGCTTTCTTTAAAAAAATCTGTTCTTAGCCTTCTATGACAGTCTGTTTCTAAACAGATCCCACAGTGAAATCAAAACATAAGTAAGAGTTGTGATAATAAAATTTAATATGCCAAATATCAGTAGCAGTCAAAACCTGGTTATGTCATGCTATAAAAGATAAAATATCAGTGCTATTATGAGTATGAATGCCATCTGTTTAAAATTCTTAAAAAAAATTACCAAGATTCAAAATAAATAATCCAAGAGGCCAGATAGAACTTGTAGCAAATACAGCTATTTTCCTCTTAAGTGAAATGAGTTGTTAAGAAAAAACCCTGTAAATTGTACTGTACTTTAAAAATCCCCCAAAAACTAAAAATCAAGTGCCTCAGTAATCTAAGCAAGCATATGCTATGTTGTAAATTATCCACAAGGAAATATGTGGATATGGCTGTATTTTGTATCTCCTTTGTAGACTAGCAACAGGTTTTTATAAAGAAAAAACTGTATTTGTTCTTTATAAAAGCCTAATCATTTAAGAAATGTTCTTTATAGGTAAAAATAAATCTTATTTGAAAAAATTCTTGGTAAACTACAGGATGGGATTTAAAGTATTTTATTGTAATGTTATTTAGAAATCATTACATTTCAGATGGCACATTTTATTAACAAATGAAATTTGGGCCATTGGAGACCTGCCATTAGAGTTTCTTTGCTGGGAGTCCTTGCATTTTTTGGACTATTTACTTTTTAAAGACCTTTTTTGTCTATGTGTATTAAAATTTACTGCATTTATGTAGATGTTTGCCATTACAATTAAGATTTTTAGCATTTGAAATTAGATTAGGCCAAATCTCATATTTGACATTACTTTGAATATTCTTTCTAGCAGGTCTTCACCATTTGAGATACGGCCGTATGATGTCTGTATATTGTATGACTGTATGTGTGATGTATATTCAGTGTGTCTTCCATGAATAGCTGTATGACAAGTACAGATTCAAGTTTATCATTAAACATATTATATTTTTAGGTCAGTTCAAGGCATTGGATTTTGTTCAACAAAGCAATACTGTTCAGGGCAGAATGTTAGTATCTATTTAATTTTAAAATTACAATAGGATTTAAGCATGTGCTTAAATTGACTAGAGCATCTAGCTATAGCATAAACAACAAATTAATTTTTACTAATAAAGGCAGCAAAATTTGCTAGAAAAAGCAGTATTTGTATAAGGTTTTTGTTTATAGATTCACATGCTTTGGGATAGCTGAAAAAAACATGTTAATATCTATAGTTAAGCCTTTTACTTGTGCCGTAGGTACTGACTGCAGCTCATTTGGTGATATGCTGTTCTGCCATTTTTTTGGTCGTCCTAATCGGGTGATGGCAGTTGTAGGTCAGTGCTAGGAAGTGGCTCACCACACAGGATATTTATTTTTGTAGATGTGGTGTTGAGAGCAAGCTGATATCAACTCCCTTTTTGTAGGAGTGCACGTTTCACTGTTCTGCTGCTTCATGACCTAAGCCAGAGCAAATATGCTCCCTACAGATTAATTTCACTTCACCACAGAGAGGCCTCACCACGTCCTGTTCATTGATTCTGACCCCAGGCACCTCTCTGAGCTTCAGGGCCTCCACAGGCCTTCAGTCTCTAGGAGAATTCCACCCTATCAGAGCATAGTATTTAGTGATACTCACTTCCAGTTGGTTTTTTTATTAATGTTTCCTGTTATATGATAGTTTTGTTAAGTGGAATAGATGCCCTTGCTGAGAATATTACTGCTTTCAGATTTAATTGAGATTAATTGTATTTTAACTGACATTCTCATTTGATTCAAATGCCCCCTTCCATGGTTCAGGCCTTTACTGCTACTTTTAAGCACTCTCCCAGCTACTTGAACTTGGCAGTATTGTGGTACCCATTATTCTTGGTTTTACTGCTCTGACTCTTTAAATTAGTTCCTTTGTATTACTTAAAGTCAATTTGTGAATTGATTTTCTTCTTGCATATTCACTATTCACACTCGAAGTAGCTGTTCCAAGAGAATGGTGCCCTACCAGCAGAAGCATTCAAGTGAAGCCCCTTGTGCAAGTCCACACCAGGAGGGTAATTCCTTTCAGGGAGGGCACTAAGCCCAGATGATAACCAAGCTGTGACCTTGTGTTAGTTCTTAGAGGGTATTTCCTTCATGAGAGCCCCTATCTCTATTTCCTATGCATATTCCTCTGCCTGTGAACAGAATGCTGTGCTGTCCCTGCTTGAGTGACAAGGCCACTTTTTCTGTGCCCTAAGGCAAGGGGAGAAATGCCTGGAGACTTGCACTCCTGGGGGGGGGCTGTGGGGCATGGAGCTGTCTGGAACCCTCCCTTGGGATGGTTTGGCTGTGCCTTGCACTTCACGCTTGGCTATGCCCATTGATTGTTTCAGCTAAGTCCATATAGAAAATAGGTCAGCCATGCAGTGGCTCAGGAAGAGAGCTTCAATTGTCTAGTTGTAATCTAGAAACAGGACATGTGTATCATCTTGGAGGAGACTGAAACCACTTCCAAAGATGTTATCAAGCATCTTGGAATCTAGCCCTTGGACAGCTATTTGTGTTAGAGAGCTGCAGGGAATATCCCATGCAAGTCATCCAATTGCCTCCCTGTGAATAAAGTTAAAATATTTTGTTAGAAGGTTGCATGCTAAAATTCCTTGATTATTTTCCCCTCCACAAATGGAAATTGAAAGAAACATACATTTATGAAGTGAATCTGTTCCTCAGCCCAGTTCTGAGTTATTCAGAACAAAAATACATATCATGCTTTTGGGGAAAATGTATTTTGCGGAAATCCTCCTGGTGCAATTCTTGAATGTCACTGATTCCAGTGCAGTAAAACTTGTGGTTTCTGTGATGCCAAGTACATTAGTTGCTGCTAAACTCTCCACTTTTAATAAATAATAGCACAAAACCAAGTTTCTCAATAGTATATTAGACAGAAGTGTGTTGTGCTGTGATTACTGCCTTTCTAATGTGCTGACCAAAGTAAATGTGTGTTTAATTTCATTTTAACCTTGCATTTCACTTGGCACTTGATACAGATGCAGACTGGCAAAAATTGTTCAGGGAAAGCTGATTGCCCTCCTCGGCAAATGCAGAAACACACACACAAAAGAGCATTAGTAAAAGCCTGAATACAGAGGAACACCTCAGCAATATTTCTAGTTTGTTATTGCAAAAAATTGGGATTTTATGTTTGCTCATAATGATTTCTGTGATTTGAAAACACAAGACAATATGCTCAGGTGCTGCCTTCTGGTTAATAGGGAGGGGCATCTGCTTACATGAGTAGCTGTGTTTCTCCCTAGCCCTGACTGCTGGCATCCAGGACCCTAAAATACTCGTTGCAGTTCCTGTTTTAAATAGAACTGCTAAAAATGGCAAAATTTCCATGTCTTCAGAGAAAGCATCTATCAATCTCACTTGAAATCTTTTTTTTGTTGTTTTGCCGAAATTGTCTTTATAGCTGTCTCTTGTCTCTTTGCACTGGCAAGCTGAAGGTGCACAACCATTTGCCTTGGCTATGAGAAAAATCTTTGGAGGACGGATAAATTTCTGAAATTTTAGTGAAAATGGAGCCATTAGTCCATAGAGCTCACGAGGCACATTTAGAGGTAGGATTTTAGAATTTCCCCGTGGGAAGAATGTTATGAAGGGAGAGAGTTTGTGGCTTAAGTAACTTAGCAAGGCTTTTGGTCAATGGGAAACTGATTTTTTTTTCTCAAAATTTGTGACAGAAATCATTACAATTAATTATAGCTTGAATGAAATGCTTATTTTGATACAGTTAAAGTTCCCAAACAAGTTGTATGATATTAAAAGCCAGCCAAGGGGAAATGCATTTCCTTTAAGGAATTATGAAGCCTTCAGAAGTAACAGAATGGCATTTAACCTGCTGTGTGTTCCCCATAAAGTTTTAGTATGAGGATACCTTCCTTGTTCTGTATGTATATCTAGCCCCTGAAACCTTTCATGAATCCTATCTGCAAAATCTATTCGAATTTTGCTGTGTAAACTGTTTTATCCCACTGTTGCGTTTAAAATCAGGCTGCCAATTTTTATAAGGTCAAACATGACTTTTCTAAATCACTCCGATCTAGTAAACTGCCTAGCAAACTTGTGCAATCTCTTAACTTGTGCTAAGACATCTGGATACACTTCTTAGCTTGGCTGCTGTCTTCTGTTTGTGATCTCCAGCATGCCTTATTTCCCCACTTATAAAGGAGGCATTGTTATGCTCCTTTCATATCCCATTTTTCTGTCTTAGCCATTCAGAGGGCAAACCCTTCAGGTCAGACATCATCTTTTGCTGTATATTTCTGTATGGCCCTGCTCTTAATTGGAGTCTTCTGGGTTAAAATAAGCAAGTAATAGGCCTACCAACAGCAACAGAGAGAGAGAGAGAGGGGCAGAATGCAGGTTACCAGTGGCACTATTTCTCTGCTAAGCAACCTGCCCAAGGATGACCTCATAGAAGGTTAAATGCTAGTATTTAAGCGTAAACAAAAGTTCTGTAAGAATTTTTGCAAGTTGTGATCTTGCTGACTAAATAGTGAGACCTTCATGAATGTTGGAAGGTAATGAAATATTTCCTTCTACAGACTAAAACATTTGGTTGTGTGGTGGCAATGAAATAACACAGAGGAGACCAGGCTTCATCTCAAGTTAAGGCACAGTTTACAAAACCTTTTGATGTTCTCGTGAAGGCAGAGACCACATTTGTAGTGTGGCACTGAAAATCTGTTGCTGATCTGAAAATTAGTATCAGCTTTGATCAGGTTCGGACTTAGCCCTGTATGTCACATGCTCCTGATCTGTGGGAGAGGCAGCATGATTGTCAGCTCTATGTGGAAAAAGTCACTGACCATAACAACAGTAAATTTTAGAACCAACAGAGGCATGGCTAGTCACAGTTTAAAGTGTGCAGCTATACCATGCATGAGATAGAGGTGGGTGGCCATCATGTCACTGACTATTCTCGTAGCAGATTAGAGACAGGCACTCAGAAATGCCAGTAAAAACTGGCTTTGATGGTTGCTTAATATGTGAAATGAGGTTTCATGATATCTTCCTTTGAGTTTCTCTTTGAAAATTATTTGCAGTTCTAAGCAATCATGAGTTCTAAGCAAAAATGGGTTCAAACGATAGAGGGGAATTAAAAGGAAAAAGTATCTTTTCAAATAGGCTTTGAAACAGTGAAAAACAAGGACTACTGATAGGATACAGGGTTATGATTTACCCGTAGCAAAAATGAAAACAAAATATCTATCCCTGCCTGTGTTGTGGGCAGAATTTTGTTAGTAGGAAATTGGTATATGGAAAAATAAGATGATGAATAAGAGAGCTATAGTGGCAGAAAAGCATTAAAAAAAAAAAAAGTTAGATTTTATTGCCATTGTTGTAAGGTATTATATTGTAAATGGCTGATCAGCTTAATGCTGGAATAAATATGCCAAAAAAGGTAGTTATATGGGTTTATGTGACAAATACTCAGTGTTTTCTTTCCCAGCTGTTACACTACAGTAATGGAAAATGCTCATGATCTTTAGTAAAATATTAATAAATGCATTCCGATCTTTAAACTTAGGTCTGGCACTCTGTCTTTTAGCAAAGAAGCTGCATAACTTAGGAATGCAATTCTAATGTCAGTTTAACATAGCATGGGCATCGTGGGATTTAGATGCCTGTTATAAACAGAGTTGAAAATCCGGACCAAAGGTTTACAAGGTTTACAACGTGAATATGCTGCAATGATACTTGTGATACTGTGAGAATTTAATTTCTCTATTGTCACAAGATACTTGTAAAGTTAGTGCTTGTGTCTCGTTAAAGCTTGTCAGGTACAAGTATTTAAAATAAATGTTTTGTATTTTCCACATCACCTAAAGTGTAAGCAGAAATGTCAAATATTTCTGACCCCATATAAAGGAAGACTATACACAATGCAGCAGCCTTTCTTTCTTCCCTGTGTTATTTTTACCTGTTGAGAGTGCACTCTGCAACATTCGTGGTTCTTCAAAATGCTCTAGAATGCCAAAATGCTTAAAAAATGTTGCCTTCATCTTGGCAGGAAATCCCTTGTGAAGGAGATACCTTTCTTTATCTTTAAACGTAAGTCTGTGGTTCACATCCTCCAGGAACTTGGGCATCACATTCCTTCCCTCTGCCCCAGCTATTCTCATGGCTTCTCAGCCTTTACTCCCTCGGAAAAGGGAGAACTTGCATTGTAGCATTCTCTTTCTGAGCACATAAACAAGTACAGAGGTGGAATCCATTATTTGTTACATGATTTCTTTTTTCAAGGGTCCAGTGAACAATAATTTTAACTGTCCAGGCAAAGGAGCATATCTCTTCAAGATAATATTCAAATAACATTCAAAACCTATTTGAAGTACTACTCTGAGTACATATGCACTTGATATGGCTGGAATTTGATTTTGGTTCATTTTTAGCTTTTCTGCCTCAGTTCACTAGCCAGTTTCTCTGCTCTTTCACCTCAGAAACAGCTGAACTGTGTTCTTTTCTGCTTGGAGCTGTTATCACAGAACTAGCATGCAACTCAGCAAGTTGGAGACATCCTGTTATATAGCTCCATTTTTGAAATGAACTTAATTTCTTAATATAACGAAAGAAAACAGGTGCTCAGTGGGTGGATTTCCATTTTACAGATTTTAAAAAAACCAGCACATATGGAATTCATATGTTATTTGTTAACATTTGGGTGGGAAATTGTACTTGAAGGACCTTTGTTGTGGTACAGTCCCTACGCTTCAACTGAGTCTTAGGTCTCTGGGCAGCTGAAGTGTTAAGACAAAGATGTTTATCAATAACATTTGGTTTTAGTTTGGGTTCTCAACAAAGTAGCTGAGATGACTGTATTGCTACTTTTCTTTGGCTGTTGCTCCTGTTTGGGAGCTCCTCCATACCAAGATATGTTCTGTGCTCATTTTGCCTGAGGACTGAAGCCCAAAGCCTCCCAGCACTGAATCATAAATTGACACACCTTGAACTAAGAACTGGATGCCTGCACAGTTCCTTACCTTCTCCGGTGGCAGTGGGAGGAAGGTCTGCTTGTGTTTATGGGGGATTGCTGCCACCAGTGCACTTCCATGCTGCCTCACTGGAATGCAGATCAGGCCCTTGAAGGAAGCCAGGTAAGTAATGCTTCCATTCTGGGATCTCAGGAACAATATGTCTGTATTGTACAATATAGACATATTGTAGAACAAAAGTGAACTATCCTTAAAAAAAGAAAATGTAAAATTATGAAATGAAATCTTTAAGTCGGTAACAATGGACATCTAACATTTATGTTCCAAATCAATGCCATTTAAAACAAAATACTAGAAAATAACATAGGAAGTTTTTACTTCTTCATTAACACAGGGCAGCCTCATTAAACAATGCTGCCAAACAAGGTATGTCATTCCCAGCCCCTCAGTAGGTGCTAGTGCAGCAAACCAGTGAAACTAGAAATTGAATCTTGATGTCCAAATCGAGATAATAAACATGTATCTTTCCTTAATTGTGCATCAGAGAGTAATACATAGCCAGGAGAGTTGGTTGAAACACAGCAATAACAAACAAAAAATTTCTCCTAAAATCTAAAATACTGCTGGAAAGCTCCATGAAATTGGCATGTCAACATGTTCTATAGGCTATACTGTCAGATTACAGAAAAATTATTTGCATAAGAACCTACCAAACTTCAATGGATTTGTAGTAGAGAGAAAGCACTTTATCAGTAAGAGGACTGTCCATTCCATTACAAATAGTTTTGCTCTGTTTGCCATGTTTTCCTTATTTCTTATGGATTTATTGATCCTCATGTTTTTTCTATATGTTTTCCTCTGTTCTTTCCTCCATGATCCTTTATTCTGTCTGCATCTCCCTTTGTTTTATCTTTCACATAATAAAGAACAGCAAAATAAATTAGAAAAAATAGGAAAACTGCAATCTGAGAAATGGAGACATGCTCTGATCTTTCAGACTTCGGTAAGAATACTGTGATGTTAACATTGTTGCAGCCAGTACAGTTATACAGGTTGTGAAGTGAAGAAATGTGGGTGATTCTAGGTACCCTGCCTAGAATAACTCCAGGAAGATTACCCTGTGGTTCATGCAGTGCACAATATATGTATTTACCCAATGAGAGAAAGACTTGAGGACCTTGCACAAAAAGTCACAAAAAAGCAGCAGAAGAATTACAGTTAAAATACATTTAGTTTGCCTAAATAATTACCCTGCATTTGTACCTTGAATTAAAGGCTGGCAATTGATACACCTGATCAAAGTTTCTGAATTGTTCTTGTTAATCTTTTCTTGGATTTCCATTCTTCAGTATCTCTTAATCTGTTTAATCTCTGTTTGTCTGAAACACCTGCCACAGAAATTGATGAATTTCAGTGGAATTTGCAAGCATGGCAAGCTAAGCATCTATTTAATCTATTTCTGGAAGTGCCAGTCTGTAACCAGCACTTGGGCACAAAAATGTCCAAAACTAAAACAGAGTTTCAAAAAACTGGATGGTATTATTTTTGTTCTATTTGAATATTCAACTTTGGTATTGTTACAAGAGGCTGCAATTCAACAGCTAATGTACTTGAATCTATATAATGCATAGCTTGAAGACATGCTAAATCTTTCTAAATGTATCTGTTCTAACTGGAGGAGCAGCACTGACCAAGGCTTCTACTATTTGATATATTTTAGCTATAAGGATGTGTCTTTTTTTTAATCGTTTATCACTAGTGAGGATTTGGAAATGTAGCATTATAAATCTCTTTTCCTTGGTGTCCTGATCAATACCTCAATGATCCTCTGATTTTCACTGTGTCCATTATTAAAACAAGAAGCTACATTTTAATGACTTGAGAGGTTTCTTTATAAAGGAGCTCACATTTCTACATCTCACTACCCTTGCTATCATTTAGATAAGTCAAAGCTGAATCTCCCATAAATGTTTTCAGCTTACTTTTCCATAGGGCGACATTTTCCCCTCAAACTGCCACCAGGGCCAAAGGGAAGATATTACAGAATACATGGTGAGCATGGCAGTTCTCTCTGAGTTAATCTTGCATTCCTTCTCCCTGCTGCTCTCATTTATATGTGCTGACTTTTCCTGTGCAAAAGTAATCTGAAAAACACTCTGTGCAATTTGATTTCATTCACATGCTTAAAAGAAGTGTTGAATAAATGGAACGGAAGGATTTGAAAGAGCCATAGCTGTGGTAGCTTCAGCAATTGCACTGGAGACAATAATAAGCATTTCAGATTGAACATTCAACAGGAAGCCAAAATCTGCTTCTGGATTTATTTAATCTTTAGTTTTGTTACACACATGGCATACACTAACAACAGGCTGATGTAAGTCATTAAGTGCTTATTTGTTGTGATTAACAAGATTAATTTCTCTTAATACCACATGTGCAAGCTCAATATTTTACAAATGCTCTCATCTTTACTTAGCTTCATCATTTTAGTGAAAAAGGAAGCCTGTGTTTTTAAGGACAATATAAATTCTTGTATTTACCTAGCTTTCTCTGCTTTAGATGCATATCTGCTGTATTTTGCAGAAGAGTATTAGAAAGAACCTAAACAAGATACTCAGAGTGGTTTTGTAATGTATTCCTAGAGCATTCAGTCTCTCTGGATGTGCTGATAATCTTTTCAAAGGTAAGATGCTTTTGTGAGCAGATTTTGAAAGAGGTGGGCTATGAATAACTGTATGAGCCTGTACCATTGTGTGCAAAATGACAGGCCAATCAGTGACATAAAAAAGGAAGGTGATAATTTACAGTGCACATGGGCTAAATCAGCAATTCCAATTATTTTTAAACATGTTTTGTAGCAGAAACCATCTCTAGGCATTTAATAAAAAAGGAAGGTGCCTCTTGGTCCTGCTCTGCAAATACCATGGAAGAGAACAATTGGGAAAGTAGCTGATTTCTCTGCTTCTTCAGAGCTGCTTTTTTTTGCAGGGACCTACCTAAAGCAGAATCAGTATCTGTATGATGGCTATGAAAACACCCCTTCAGCCATCTATTTGTGTTGATTACACATCTTAAATCAATATTTTTTTTAGGAAAAGTACAAGGACATAACCTCAATGCTGCAGGACAAATCATTTTTGCTAATTACAAGTTCCTGTTATTACCTTCCCGTGCATAGTTTTTAACCTTTCTGTAATCTCAAATGACCTCAGTTCTGTGATTATTGCATCTGCACACTTAGCTGCAAAAACCCAACATTAAAAAGCCAAGGTCATATTTTGGTTTGAAAATAAGAAAACATGCAAATCACTATTTCAGTGACAGCGGTGACAGACCTTTTAGGTTTAATCCTATTCCTGCTGTATCCAGAAACCTGCTGTTGACTTCAACAGGAGTTGGCATGAGTGCTTAGCTCTGAATAAATATGAAAGGTAGCTGTCAGTGATTTTCAGCATGAAAATGGTTTTGAAGACATTGTAAACAGAAGTGACAGGTGGCAAATACCCAGTCAGAAAACTCTGCAACTGAACTCTGCTAATGAAACACTTTTCTTTCTACAGACCTAGTTTTCAGACACTTCTCTAAGATCTGTGGAGTCCATGGAAACTTTTAGTACATTTTATTTATAATACTTTTAGTACTTTTATTTATAAAACTTGCTGTTCATTATAATTTAAAGCTGGGAACACAAAGGGAATATTTAACTATATGCACTGTCTTTAGACACTACAATCAATGTTTTATATTGCTCTACCATGCTCCAGTGTATTTGCAAAAATAATATTTATGCAAGCCTGTATGTCAGTTGCATAAACTGTTACATCAACTTCAGCAAGAATACTTGCAGGTACAAATCTCAGCAAGATAAGTGTCTTTCAAGAAGTAGAGGAAATTTTTTATCATCTCTGAAAGATGCTTCACAGTTAATCCAGAGCATGGTACTCAAATGAGAAGTTACTTCATGCTTTAGAAATTTGGAGTTGTTAAACAGTTTGTTGTTTCATTTATTAAAAAAGAGATGCAGCAATGCTGGCTAAGTCATGAATGCTACCTGAAGAGTCACTAATGGTATGGGATAAAAGGTTACTAGATTTCACTTTAATCACAAAATAATTACTATTATTTTTTAGTTTATTTGCTCCTTAAAAGCATTTTTGGTCTATGAAATAAACAAAAATCAGATTTTGCAGACATGTAAAGGTAAAGGTCAAGTTAAATAGTAAGTGCTATGCATTGCTAAATTTGAGAGATTGAGCTGTAAGTAGGCATTTGGAAGGAATCAGTAAGCACAACAATTAACAATGACTTCATGTTCTAGACCATCAGTGCTTCTCCTTTTGTGGATTCTAATTAAATTCCATTGGCTGTGGGCAACACTTTGATCTTTACATTTAACTCCTGCAGACTGTCATGACCACTTTATGTCCTCAGGATGAGTTTTCATTCTTAAAAAGAAGACATAAATTTATTTTTCATAGCTTTTCTCTTACAAGTTTTATGGAAGTATTGTACTTCCAGGGACTGCAAATGTAGATTATGCTATATTTAAAAATATATTCCTTTAAGTATGAGAATAATTTCCAGATGCTTTGGATTGCTTGCCCTCACTGCAGCAGCTCCTCTTCTTCCAATGCTTCTTCATCTGGGCACCCAGATCACTCGAAGTCTCGTCAATTATGTCAGTTCAGTATCAGGATTTCTCAAAAAAGAAAAAAAAAAAAAAGCCCAAAACCTGATTAATGCATCACGGTTACATACAGCCAGTTTCTAGTTTTTGGTGAGGTATCTTTATCTCTGCCTCAGTGAAAGTGGCTGTGGGCAGTGCAGCTCCAGCGCTCCTGCAGTGCAAGGGGGCTGTGGCTCTCGGGGTATCTCCGGCAGGGATTGCTCGCCTGGGGCTCCTGCCCTGCTGCGGGCCAGGGGTGCGGATGTGCCGCAGTCCTGGGCTGCTTCTCATCCTGAGCAGAGGATCAGGTGCTGTGAGCCTGCCTGCTGGGCTCACTGGGGACTGTTTTCACAGAGGTTTTGACTCACAGGAAAATAATATTTTTCCCACGCTGCCTTCTCAGCATGCCTCCCTGTTATTTGGTCCTAGCATAGGAAAATATTTACCCTATGAAAGTACTTAATGTGATACTTAAAATGGCAAATATGTATTTTATCAGCAGCATTTGGGAATCTGTCCTTCCTTTAGCTACATGCCAAAACATGGGTGTAGTAATTAAGGTTCCCCCTGTGCTTTTAATTGAAACCAGAGATGTGGCTGCAATATAACTTTCACATCTGGAGTCTGAGCTTCTCCCAGGGGTATATTTGGATCCAGGGACTTGCTTCAGACCATTACAGGGAAATGAGTCAGTCACAAAACCAGTATAAGAAATTCAGTGATACTTTAAAATGAGGGTTCTGCCCTGTATTCAAGAGCATTAGTTTCAATATTAAGATATAGTGTTTGGTGTTGTTTCACAAATGCTAATATTGTAAAGCAGCAGAAATGTCTGTCTCGTGACTTTAAAATAAGACATATTAGTAGTTTTGAAGTTGACATGTATTCTGTGAAACTTGTTTTCAAAATAGATGACAAGATAGAAAAGTAGATAATTTTGTTTTTTCTCAGAAAACAAAGGTAATTATTTTCTTCATCTCCTGGCTTGGTAGCTGTCTAATGTTGCAAATCACAGTCTATTCAACTTGGAGCACAGATGAAACACTTAATTGTGTTTCTCTGCCTCTTAAAACAATTTATACAGAAAAAAAAGTAGAAAGGTGAGGAAATTCCACATTATGTGGGGAGAAAGATTTCTTGTAAGCAAGGTCTAGATTTTTAACTTGCCCTAAGCAGTCATATAGTCGTATGGGACAGTCACTCGGATGAGTTACAACACTGAAATTGGATTTACTGAATGTTTGGACTGTTAAAAAATGATTGGTTGTTGTGATTTGTATTATTTTCAATAGCTGCATTACTATCTTTTACTTCATTTGGTAATCACTGTAATTTCATTAATTCAGTACGTTCTGTGGTGTGCTGTGGTATTTCCTTATTATCAAAGGTATGCTGTGACTTACAGAAAAATTTTGTCTCTACTTGTATTAGAAATATTCCTAAACAAAGGGTGAGAACACTGGAACTGGGCTTGCACAGAACACAATAGCAATTTTAGTGCTTTGAAGAAAAAATGGTAAAAAACTACTCTTAAAGGGCTCTGAGGTAAAGATGGATTGGAACAAGGATTGACTTGAAAGAAAGGAGGGTGAAAATTCTGGCTGAACAAGCTGCAAAGTTAATGCCTGGCAAAGCATATTCATTTTGGGAACTGGAGTGGAGTTTGAGATTGCTGATTCTAGGAATTTCTTGGGCACCAGTAAATTATTGTGGAGTCCACTGTTCCATATAATGTCTGATCCTGATCTGTAGAGAGGATAACAACCTTTACATCAGTTATTGCCTTTGTTCAGGTAGCAGAAATATGTACTGTGAAAAAGCCTAGAATCTTCCAGGAAAGGAATGTACTACTTTGTAAATGAAGTAAAGCCTGTGTCTACACAAGGTGGTAATGATTTAGGATTGAATGGTCACATGTATTAAGGGGTTTCTAGACCTCAACTCCTTGGCTTTGCAATATCCAAACAAATTAATGCTTTGAAGGTATGTGTGCCCAGGACATGTTTAAACTAATAATGAAGTAAACAATGAAAGCTTAATTTATTTGTACAGGATTTAATAAGACTAATAAATACTTGCTTTGACTTCTTAAAATATGAGCTTATATATTGATGTGGACTTGAGGTGTTTTCTTCTTAGTATTTCAGGAACAACCTCAAGATCCTTGGAAATGGACCAATCACCAGGGCTTTGATTTTGCTGCTACCCATGCGTTACTATCTTTTTACTTCATTTGGTAATCACTGTAATTTCATTAATTCAGTACGTTCTGTGGTGTGCTGTGGTATTTCCTTATTATCAAAGGTATGCTGTGACTTACGGAAAAATTTTGTCTCTACTTGTATTAGAAATATCCCTAAACAAAGGGTGAGAACACTGGAACTGGGCTTGCACAGAACACAATAGCAATTTTAGTGCTTTGAAGAAAAAATGGTAAAAAACTACTCTTAAAGGGCTCTGAGGTAAAGATGGATTGGAACAAGGATTGACTTGAAAGAAAGGAGGGTGAAAATTCTGGCTGAACAAGTTGCAAAGTTAATGCCTGGCAAAGCATATTCATTTTGGGAACTGGAGTGGAGTTTGAGATTGCTGATTCTAGGAATTTCTTGGGCACCAGTAAATTATTGTGGAGTCCACTGTTCCATATAATGTCTGATCCTGATCTGTAGAGAGGATAGCAACCTTTATATCAGTTATTGCCTTTGTTCAGGTAGCAGAAATATGTACTGTGAAAAAGCCTAGAATCTTCCAGGAAAGGAACGTACTACTTTGTAAATGAAGTAAAGCCTGTGTCTACACAAGGTGGTAATGATTTAGGATTGAATGGTCACATGTATTAAGGGGTTTCTAGACCTCAACTCCTTGGCTTTGCAATATCCAAACAAATTAATGCTTTGAAGGTATATGTGCCCAGGACATGTTTAAAGTAATAATGAAGTAAACAATGAAAGCTTAATTTATTTGTACAGGATTTAATAAGACTAATAAATACTTGCTTTGACTTCTTAAAATATGAGCTTATATATTGATGTGGACTTGAGGTGTTTTCTTCTTAGTATTTCAGGAACAACCTCAAGATCCTTGGAAATGGACCAATCACCAGGGCTTTGATTTTGCTGCTACCCACAACACTTGAAGTAGAAAAAATAATATGCAGATATTGTACTTAATATACTAAGACAAAATTAAAATGTTTAGTTATTTTAGCTGTGTTTGTCAGCTGATAGACACAGCAGCTGAAACAGAAATGAGCTGCTGCTCATGATAGGGAGGGTGCTGGATCCTTACCTGTCTCACTAGAAGCTGGTTGCATTTTGCCTGTGCATAAAAAGAACAGTTCCTGCCTTGCTCTCTTCAGAGGCACTGATTGGCAAGGGGCAAAAGGCAATGATTTCTGAACCCCACAGAGATTAGAGCTGAGTGGGAATAGCAAACCCCTTTCTTACATAAAGGCAGAAGTTAACAGCTGCTTCTGTGGAGGCAAAGGCTTCCACATCACTCCTGCAAGTCCTGCAATCCCTCTCGTAGTAGAGGAAGTTAGATTCAGTCAGTGATATCTTTTGACTCTGGCAAAACAGACTATTTTTTAAAATAATTGCTCAATATGCAGCAGTTCACCTAACAAAGTGATAGGTATGATTTAAAATTAAAAAATGACGTATGTCATACCATATTCTGTCTTACTCTGAGTGAAGGACTCTGCTTGTCATAAGGTAGAAGTATTTAATGTTGCTTTTTATTTTTGTGTCATATCCATAAATTAAGATTATAAACTACCTTTAGCTACTGTTGACAAGTGGCATTGCTTAATTTTTATAAATGGTTGTGTTAATATTATGTTATTATGTATGATTGATTCATTGATCTGTATTGCATGACAATGTCAAGAAATGTTGTAATAAAATAAATATTCATAAGCAGATAGTAAAAATAAACATAGAGGAATGCGTTTTTGACTATGAGACATGTATAGATGTAAAATTAGAAATGTTTGTACAGAGCATTTTGAGCACTGTTAAGTTATTCTGCAGCTATGACTATACTATGTAAAGTCATCTTCATTTTTCTGAGTGGCACAGTGCCATGTTGTAGTCAGTCAGACACTAAATAAATTGGTTCCTTGTAGTTTGATCTCACAGCAGATTATTTAATTTTAATTTTCAATTTGTTTCCCAAGGTAACTACAGCATCAATTAATATTCATCATCATCATCATCAACATCTCTCATGGCAGAGATGGAGAATTCACATTAGACACTGCTGCTCCCCTGGGATGAGCTCATTCAAACCATGTTTGGAGAGGAATAAAAACAGAAACTATTTTCATGTTTCTTTTTGGGTTTTTTGTTATGGTCAGAAAATGTCTAAAGACATGGTGAACAGTGGGAGGGCTGGTGTTCCTCATTCCTGAAATACATCTGCAGATGTTTGACTTAACCTGTGATGTGTGGTATCATCTTTCTCATACCTTTTTAAGGTCCATCATACTGCTGAAATTCCTTCTGTAATCTCTGTATTGGGAATTCATTATCTTTCTCCTGTCAGACCTTTAACATCACTGTCTAATTACCAAATGAGTGAGACAGATTTTCCTGTAATACAATAGACTTTTTTTTCTGAACATTACTTAAATTAAGTGCAAGATGCACTTAGCATACCAGATGCAAACTTGATGTTTTAATTAAAGAAGACATAGAGGGTTTTTTCAGTATTTGAATCCTCTAAAGTGTCATGGATTTAGGTTTTTTCACTTTGTTTATTTAAAGATGTGATTTTGGGGGTTTTGTCGTTGCAGAGGTCAGGAAGAGTTTTGAATTGACCACTGCTGGAAAATTGTTAAATTGATAATGGTTTTGAACTGGGATCTTTGTTATCAAAGAGCCATACAGTTTGTTTCTGGGAAAACAAGAACTTCAGGATGCTTAGAAAATGGTTTTTCAGAAAACTCTCTTTAGGAAATGTGTCTTCATTATTTGGACTTTAAAGATCTGGTATTTGTTTTGTTCAACAGTATTATTGCTAGAAACATCATGGATATCCCCGTTTTTCCAAATCAATTATGATATGTTCAAAAATAGCAACTGGCAGGAGCCGAAAGTAGTGTTCAGATTAAGGGCAAAGATTCCAGTCCTCACCAGGGCAGGATGAGGCTGAATGTAGGTGTCCTGCAGCACACGGGGTGGCATCACAAAAAGAAGCTGCAGACACAGTAGCTGCATGTCCAGCAGCCTTGTCAACTCAAGGATCTTCACATTAGTGCCCATTTTGCCCCTGAAAATGTCTCTTGTCCCATGACCATCTTCTGGGACCTCTTCTTCCCAATTGGCAGCTTCTGGAGACTTTTCAGGTGTAAAACAATGGCAGCACTTCCTTTTCAGAACTGATTCTACCTGCCTGGATATTTTTTGCTATCACAATAAATGTAATTTAGTGAAAATACAATATGCTAGCATGGACGTGAACCCCAAATACTTCCAGATTATTGTTTTCTAAAAACAGAGAAATAACTTAATCAGCAGGAAAAAACATACAAAGAAACTGAAAATGCATTGGTAGTTGATGAAGGTCATTCACTTTCTTTGTTCTTAGGTTAGTGCAAATGCAGTATATATTTGTTGTTGTCTAATTTAGACATTAATTCACTGTTACATTCTTCACTGAGAAACTTTTAAAGTCTGTTTAAATAGCAGCATATGCATTTGCAGTGTTCCATTCCCTGGAGATGTTTAAAATGTTTAATTCTACATTCTTTACAAAAATATATTTCAGAGTATTTTTTCCCTTTCAAACTGCTGATATACTTGACTTAAGAAATTTTAGTAGTTATTTTATAAATTCAAAATTTAACTTGAAATTTAAGGCCCGAATCCAGGAAAGCATCTGAGTATAAATGTAAGATCCATCAGACCCATAATTTTTTTTAGGTTTGACAATTGTGCAACTGCATCAGTCCAACTACATAAAATATGGTTCTTTTCTGCTTTTTTTTCTTAGTGTAGTAATATTTGGTATGTAGTGGCTTCCTAATAAAAATATCTATCTATGTATCTATAACAATGCTTACAGTATACTGTCTATATTTATGTATTTGGAGTATGGTTTTGCTTTAAATTTTTCACTGCCTTATTTGCTACCCAGAGTTATTCAGCAATAAAAAAATGAAGTATTGCTGATGTCCATGCAGCAGAAACAAATGAGTTTCTGTGTAAAAACCGAAATCAGAAATATAAAATGTTATGTAAACATTCTTCAGCCTCTTGTTCTTAACATTGTGTTTATTGATTCTTAAACTAAGACGTTAATTTTGATAGATGTCCCCTAGAGTCTGGCCTGACACCATCAGTATTACAGCATACTTTAAAGGGGCTTTTCTGCCAAATATTTTTCTCAGCAGCAGGTCCAATCAAAGTAGCCCCTGCCTATTTCTCCTTTTTTCCGTGCCATTTGTGCTGTGTCTGCAGCATTCCTCTGCTTTGCCATTCATTCCAGCTGTTTCAAAAGCAGCAGCTGATAACCTGTATCAGGGAATTAGTTATTTTTAACCCTGATACAGTTGCCGTGTGACCCCAAATGCCCTTAGGGTGTCTCAGGGGCAGAAACAAATGGTGTCGTGCACAGGCTTATTAAAGCTGTAGTGCCTTTGAGAGAAGTAGTTGTTGTATCTCCAGAGAGAAAAATGTAATGCTTAGCTGCTTCCAGAGTCGCCAAAAGCTCTTGAGGATTATTTTTAAAGAGTATTATATGAGGATGAGAGGATCTGATTCAATGAGATACGATCAATAGAAAATTAAAGAAAGAGCCTTTTTCAGACTGTCTTAACTGAAATAAATCATCTTCACTAAACCGTGTCCCTAAATGCCACATCTACACATCTTTTAAATATCTCCAAGGATGATGATTCTACTGCTTCCCTGTGCAGCTTGTTCCAATTTCTGAGCACCCTTTCTTTGAAGAAATGTTTCTTAATATCTAGTCTAAACCTCCCTTGTTAAAACTGGAGGTTGGTTCTTCTTTGACATTTGTTACTGGAGAGAAGAGACTGATCCTCAACTTGCTACAGCCTCCTTTTAGAAGCAGTAAGGTCTTGCCTGAGCCTCCTTTTCTTCAGGATAAACACACACAGCTTCCCTAGCCGCTCCTCATAAAACTTGTACCCCAGATCATTCTCCAGATCCGTTGCCTTTCTCTGGACCTGCTCCAGCACCTCAATGCCCTTCTTGTAGTGAGGGGCTCAGAACTAGATGCAGGGTTCAAGGTGTGATCTCACCAGTGCTGAGTACAGTGGGATGCTCTCTGCCCTGGTCCTGCTGGCCACACTATTGCTGATCCAGGCCAGAATCCATTGGCCTCCTTGGCCACCTGGGCACACACTGGCTCTTGTTCAGCTGCTGTTGACCAGCACACCCATCACCTGGTCCTTTTCTGCCAGGCAATTTTCCGGTCACTCTCCCTCACCCTGTAGCACTGCATGGAGCTCTTGTGACCCAAGGGCAGGAACAATCAATTTGCTTGTTGAACCTTATATGATTGGCCTCAGTGCATAGAACCATCCTGTCCAGATCCTTCTGCAGCAAATCGGCATTCCCACTCATCTTTGTGCTGCTTGCAGACTGACTGAGGGTTCACTCAATCCTCGTGTCCAGGTCATTGATAAAGATATTAACCAGGTCTGGCCCCAGTAGTGAGCTGTGGGGAGCTCCACTAGTGACTGGCTGCCAACTGTATGTAACTCCATTCACCAGTACTCTCTGGGCTTGGTCATGCAGCCAGTTCTTTGTTTGGCAAAGGATATTCTTGTGAAAGCCACGAGCTGCCAGTTTCTCCAGAATGTTGTGGGAAATGGTGTCAAAGGCTTTAATTGAGTCTGGGTAGATTTTATCTTTTTCCTTCATTCACTAAGCAGGTCACCTTGTCATAGAAGGAGACCAGACTTGTCAGGCAGGTCCTGCCTTTTCTAAACCCATGCTGGCTGTGCCTGATCCCCTGGTTGTCATGTGTTGTGTGATGGTACTCAAGATGATCTGCTCCATGACCTTCCCTGGCTGACTGAGCCTGACTGAAGTCAGGCTGTAAGGTGGTATCCTCCCTCTGACTTCTTGTGGATGGACATTATCTTAACAGGCCTCGTGTCAACTGGGACCTGCCCAATTAGCCAAGACTGCTGGTAAATAATGGAAGATAATTTGGTGAGCTCTTCTGCCAGTTGCCTTTAGACCCTTGGGTGCATCCCATCTGGCCCCATGGCCTTGTGTAGCTGGTCACTGATCATTTTCTCATGGTTTATAGGAGCATCATTATGCTTTCTGTCTCTGTCTTCCAGCACAGGGTCTTGGTGTCCCAAGAGCAACTGTTCTCGCTATTAAAGACTGAGGCAAAGAAGGCACTGAGTACCTCAGCCTTTTCCTTGTCCTTTGCCACTATGTTTCCTCCTGCATGCAGTAAAGGATGAAGATTCTCCTTAGCCCTCCTTTTGTTGCTGATGTATTTGTAAAAACATTTTTGTGTTTTACAGCAGTAGTCAGATTAAGTTCTAGCTGGGCTTTGGCCCTGTAACAAATGGAACCATTATTAAAATTAAAAGTTTAATGTGTTGTTGGGAAAATACCACCTTCAAAAGCATAAAAATCCCTTAGTGTTTCCAAGCAACTGTAGTTGTGTGGTCAAATTCCCAAGATGTGAGTTGTCACCAGTCTGTTGTTTTTACAAGAGACTCTAACCTTTGGTCTTGGATGGTTTACTGTTTAAGTACACACACTAACTTAAGTAATATGTTTCTCTGTTACGTAAAGGATATCTTGGACATCAAGTAAATTAAGATTTAAGTATTCATAACTAATCTGTTTCATGTGCCATATGAGATAGTTTTTAATAGCTACTTATAAAGAATCAAAAAGATTTCCTCATTGGAATTCCACTCTTTCAGAAACCTCATCCATCAATGTGACCAATATGTGTTGGGTAAGACAAGTCCTCTGCCTTGATCACTTGAGTCCCAACTTGTACAAAACTTAACCATGCACTCATCTTGAGTTACCCCAAGCACTGAAGTCAGTAGATATTACCTGCTTCAAATGGGACAAGAGTAAGTGCTTTCCTGAGCTAAGTCCTCAAAAAGCCATTATTTTAATGTACTTAAGATAAAACCAGCACATCGTCAGAATTTAAAAGAGAAAATAAATGTTTGTAATTCTTTTTTTCTTTCTTATTTTGTAGGGGCAGAAAATTTTTCCTGTGGTGATTTATAGCTACCAATAACCTTCCACAGTGGTTGCCTTATCAACGTGTTATTCTGGCATCTTCTGCTCTTGTTAGTAAACATAGATCTAAGTACTCCTAATCTCAAGAGAGAGACTTCGTACAGTATGTTCTGTACAAAACTGAAAGACTTGAAGATCACAGGAGAATGTCCTTTCTCCTTACTGACTCAAGGTCACATTACTGAGGAACATGACAAGGACTGCACAGAAAACAGCTCTAGAGCAGCTTTGCCCATCTGCAAAGAAGTCCACGAAAAAGATGGTCAAGGAAACCTTCCACAAAGGAAAACAAGCAGAAGTAGAGTGTACCTGCACACACTAACTGAAAGCATCTGCAAACTAATCTTTCCTGAGGTAAATAGATACTAAATAAAATTTTAATAGCATTTAACTATAAATGTTAACAAAGCATTCTCTGCCTGCCTTTAGGTGTAAGCCCTTAGAAAATTCTTTGACTTAAAAGTTTGTGTTCTTATGTAATTCTCCCTAGTTTAAATCCACTTCCATTCCTTCTGGACATAATTTGGCCACAATCTGTGTTGTACATGCCCTTCCTTCCACTGTATTTCCCTTATTTTTGCCTTGTATTTGCAACCTCACACTGGTCTTTTTAATTGCTCTTTTTAAATCCATCTATTTTTGTACCATTTTTTAAAATAGAGATATAGTAATAGAAATTCTGCCTTGTTACCTAATTATGTAAATTATGTGGTCATCTCATCAGTTCACCTAACTGAATCTAAACTGCTAAGTGCATTAGTCATTATCACAAAAAAATTAAAATAGATGTTTCCATCTGCTGTGATACTAACCTCCTGTCATACTATTTTTAAAACCATTACTGTTTGTATTTACCACAAAGATATTCTTGTGTCTCAACTTAACTGAAAACAGGCCTAGGCTTGCTTGAGTGGAGATGAATGCCATGGTTTATCTCTGTAAAAAGAACATGAAAAATGCAGCTCTCTGACATCCAGCTCTTGGCCTTGTCTCAAATTCAGTGGGAAGTTTGAAGGAACTGACTGACATATTGGGACTGGAAATAGCAAATGGACAATTCTGTACACTCATTTAATTACAATTCCATTACTTGGACATTCAGTGTATCTTACTTAAAGTGCTGAAATTTTGTAAATCTATTTGCAGATCTGGTTATGCAGATCTTTTTACCTCTGCTGCATTCAAACAGATGGAATGCATTCCTTTAAACCTTTAAACTGATCTCTAAATTTATAAAGGAAAAGACTTGTAGCCCAAAAATGAACTGGCAAAGCACCCTTTCCAGGATGTCATGATTGCTGCACTGCTTTTCTAGTATATAGTTGTTGGTGGAATTTTAATAACTGGTATTTGTTTCCTCTTTAAAGAGTGGTATAAATGTATGCAGTTGCCTATTACATAATTATGATAGGCTAGTTCATCATCTGGGACAAAGCTTGGCAAAGTGAAGATATTATGACCATATAGCCTAGGAACCACTGAAATTCAAGGTTATCATTGTTACTACTTACAATTATTCAAGTCATATGCATCAGAACTTTGTCCAAGTCTGTTCTCAAGCTGATTTGGGGTCAAGCCCTAAGCATCTTCCTAATCCGGTTTTTCATAAAAGGGCTTTGCTTGTTTAGAAACATATTTTTCATTGCTTAGAAAATTTACCTTAATTAAATGTCATTGAGTAACATCATCTTCCTTCCAACTGGAAGCTCCAAAAGAGGGTTGCATCATAACCCCTGTTGATCCGTGAACTTCTCATGGAAACGGTGGGCTATGCTTGGCAGTCCAGGACAAAGTGCATCCAGACAGCTTTTTGATTATATTTGGGATATAATGTAGTGCATGTTGTTATTTAATTTGCTTCTTTCTTTACAGAAATATGGAGAACATTGCTCATTTATAAGTAATGGATTGGATGGCGTTCCACTTACTGTATCGGTTTCTATACAGATATGATTTATGTTGTGTTCATATACATGGTATATAAATACATATATATGTATATGGTATATACATAGATATGTATATGTATCTAATTCACTTTAGATTTTTCCTTGGAAAACATTTCCACAATATGCCTTTCTTTCATGTGATTTTTTCTTTAGTTGTGCAAACTTTCCTCCTGGAAATACAAAAATTGAAAGATATAGTAAAAGCTGCTAGTTTCTTTAGGGAAAGAGAACCAAAGAAAAGCCAGGCCACAGGAAGCCTCACAGCTGAATTCTGTCATGCCATTATAGTACTATTCTATGACCCTGTCTGTGTGGGAAGTTTGGGTTTTGAATATCAGAGACTACATACATATGATAACTTTAGTGGCCCTAACAATTTGAAATACACATATTTGGAAAATGTTCCATCTGTTCCAATTAGGAACTGCAGAAGGGATATGGAATCATGGGATTGAAGTATTTTCAGGCAAATATTCATTAGGCTCTAAAGTTTCTTTTATTAGAGACTCCTTTCTCTAACAAAGGCTATCTACAATGAGTAGATTTTTATCTGGAGGATGTCGTGGCATACACAGTGCAAAAATTATTCTTTTCTTTAAAATAATTTTGTATTCATGGTACTTTGTGGTATTTTGGGGGTGGGATTTGTAATAATAGAGAGCTTTGTTAGTTATACTTATTTCTTAGTAGCACTGTCTTTATTGCCATCTGAAAACTTGGATCTAAAGAAAATCACTGTTTTTAAAATACATTACCACTGGTGCACATGAACTGAGGGGCTTAATTACTGAGGGGCTTAACTTTTTAATTTTAATTACAATGGCACTGGAGCTGAAGAGATGAACAGAAAGTAAACCCCATAACCACAGAAGTGACATGCTGTTTCTAACAGCAATACTGTCTTGAAAAAAGGTGTCAGTCCTAAGAATGGCAAAGAAATTCTGTGTATAGAAATGTTACCTCATGATTAAATTTTCAGCAATAACATATATACATATGACATTTTTTTCCCCAGTTTGAAAGGCTAAATCTTGCACTGCAGAGAACACTTGCAAAACACAGAATAAAAGAAACCAGGTATGTAAGTGTAATGAGTTTGTAACTAACTTCACTGCAATAATGTTTTTCAGACAGAAATGGGGTGGTGATTGGGAATCAAGATTTCTGGAATTTATGTTCAATTATCTTGTCAAATTGGTGTGTAACATTTCATGTAATGTAAGCTAGTAATGATTTAGTTCATTTTATAATATTCAAAAATATTTACATCGCTCACAAAGTTGACTTAATGGGCAAATTGTACAAAGAAGCAAAGTAGGCAGGGACTTTGGAGGAGCTCAGAGACTGCTTGGCATAGACGGAACAATAAATTGGTTGTATATGGATGTTGTTTCTAAGATCCTGGGGAAAGAGTGTGAAATACAATTAGTATTATACAAAAGAATTTGGTTTCTGGTACAGTGAACACTCATACACTACAGACACTGACTTGGATATTTTCCTGAGCACACTTGGCTTCCGGTTCCTGTTTCTGAAGAACTCAGCTCAATTTTCAGCACTTCTTAGTACTAATCCAATATTAGTCATTTGAACCTTGTTGGGAGTTAGAATTTCTTCGCATCTCATGATACACTGACAATTCTGTTTATTGAATGCATCTGAAAAAATAAGCCCATCAGTTTAAATCTGCTTTCTGAAGTGAAGAAAAATAATCAAGTTGGAAACTAGACTGTTGCACACCATGATAAGAATAGATAATTGCAGTGTATCTTTTAAATTATACTTGATATTTTTAAAGCACTTTACATACATTGACTGAACCAAAGATAGTGGGTCAGATGTGCTTTGCAATTGCTGACTGGCTTATTGCTATGAATGTTTTCCCATTCTTTAATTATGTGTTGCTTCCCTGGAGTATCAGTTGAAAAGAAAAAATTACTATGATATTCTGAAGGAGGCAATAATGCCAGTGTAAAACAAATCTAAATGTCTGTGTTGCTTTTGCCTATAAATATACCTATGATATTACCAGTGAAGAAATTCAGAAGGCATGTATCAGGAGTTTATTGTTTATATGAAGATTAATCTAAGCTCTAAGTCTTTCTCATAACTTGGAGTCAAACATTCAGTTTGACATTTATTGTCCTCAGAGAACTCAGAAGGCTGCAGTTTTGTGTCAAATATCTGCATTACACCAATGAACGAACAAGTAATTTTGTAGTTAATAGTTGTTATTTGTTTTTCCTCTCAAAGCAGAAATATGTTCTGACGTCTTTTGAATTAAATGCACTGTAATTCCAAAAAATGCTTGAATATAAATGCCAATTATATTTTACAATGGGTTAGGAAATTTAGTTTTGGCTTCAAGAATAAAACACAAACCAAACAAAAAACCAGGACTGTCACAATGATAGGCAATAGCATTTGACTGAAATCTATAATTTGAGCTCAGACCACAAAACTTTTAATTTACCAGAAATGCATAGGATAATCTAAGATCCTACCAAGACCTCCTTTTAAATTAATTAAAAATTTCTTATTTGATCAGCAGAACTGAGTCTATACACTTTAAAGACAATGTAACTTCTATACTTACTGTCTTTACCACATTTATCTTGGTAATTTAGGGGTTTCATTCTATTTTTATGATCTTTGCAGAAAAACTGGTGATAGAGAAGATTTTGAAAAAATAATCAGTGACCATGCTAATGCAGCAGGTAATTTAAGCTTGTTTAATTATAAATATAAATAAATAGAGTATCTATTTTATGTGTATATACATATATATATAAAATATATTTTATATAAATTAGTCTTGTTACTAATATGTTACTTCATATTCTGAGGACTGTTGTGTGTCAGAAGAGAACTCCATAATTTGTAATATGTAACTCTGGCTACATCTGTAATAGTAAATTAATATTCCCTGGAACTGAAATATGGTCTTCTGTACACTTAAACTGTTAAACTGGTCCAGGCACACAGCTGGTCTGTTAGAGACAATACTTTTTCAAAGGATTCCCAGTAACAGTTGGAGAAATGGAATATTTCCAACAGTCAGTTTGTATGCAACTAGCTGGGTAAAACAAATTTACTAGCAATGATGTGAGCCATTCAGTGGCAATTGGCCTCAGTGCTCCAGAATATCCCCAGGGTTATTTAATGTATTGGATTACACATAGTACTTATATCTGCAGATCCTATTTTGTTTGTATCTTAGTTTTTAGACTTCTTATTTTACTCCTTTAGATCAAACTAAGGGAGTTGAGTTAAATCTTGTGCCAAAACTTGCATTCATTTTGTCTACATCTCTACAAAGAACACTGAATCTTGGATCTTTCTAAACCACAACCCATTTCCAGGCCTTGTTTCCAGGACTCCTAAATGAGAGTGCCTTCAGGTGCAAATGCTCTATCAGGGAAGGATATTGATTGTTTGTTTTGGAAAAAATGTGGAGGTTAGCCTGTGATTCAGGATGATGAGTGCAGTTCTGACTAAAATGTGGTTCTGTGCAGGTGTTCCCGTGGAGTCTCTACGGGAATCTCTTGGTGAAGAGCTATTCAAAATATGCTATGAAGAGGATGAACACATATTAGGGGTTATTGGAGGCACCCTTAAGGACTTCTTGAATAGTTTCACTACTCTGCTGAAGCAGAGTAGCCACAGCCAAGAAGCAGGAAAAAAGGACAGACTTGAAGATGCCTCCATATTATGCCTGGAGAAAGATCAGGACTTCTTAAATGTTTATTATTTCTTTCCTAAGAAAATCACAAGTCTTATTCTGCCTGGTATCATTAAAGCAGCAGCTCATATTTTGTATGAAACTGAGGTGGAAGTGATGCTCATGCCTCCTTGTTTCCATAATGACTGCACTGAGTTTGCTAATCAGCCTTATTTGCTGTATTCTATACAAGTCAAAAGTGCAAAACCTTCCTTATCTCCATGTAAACCACAGTCTTCACTTGTGATTCCTGCCTCTGTGTTCTGTAAGACTTTCCCATTTCATTTTATGTTTGACAAGGATATGTCAGTTCTTCAAATTGGAAATGGGATAAGAAGACTTTTGACCAGGAGAGAATTTCAAGCTAAACCCAATTTTGAAGAGTATTTTGAAATTCTTACCCCCAAAGTAAGCTGCACTTTTAGTGCAATAATGACCATGCTAAATATGCAGTTTACAGTACGAGTTAGAAGATGGGATAATACTGATATGAAACCATCCATGGTAAGAGACTTTTTAACCCCATTACTTCCTCAAAGAATTTTTTTCATCAGATGGAGTTAAAATAGCCACAAAACATGGTGCATTTTGCATTTTCTACATCTGATACAACTGTATAATAATGATTTAATTAGGGTAGTCAAATATAATTCAGATTCTGAAGCCAATGTTCAGTCAAAACTCTGCTTTAGGGCTTATACAGAAGTAAAATCTGACTGTAAATTTGATTTATTTCAATAATTTGAAATACTGAGATAAAGCCAGTGATATGCCATGCTGCTGAGAGTAAGGGCATCTTCAACACAAAGACAGTGGCAGGAAAAGCTTTTAAAAAGTGCCCCTGAGTCATTTGGGAACAGCTCTAGGTTTGGGGAAAATAAACAGATGTTTTCTGTGCTTATTCAGCCTTTGGTGTTTTGGAATCTTTGATACTCTGATGTTTTTATCAGATACAATCACCAAAAGTTCCACTTAGTTTCAGCTGCTGGGATTACAACTATCTCTGCTGAAGCTGGAGCTGTGACAAATGACCTGGGACAGTAAAAAACATCTTGTATTCAATGACTGTTATTATTTGTTCCTGATCCCAGCTGAATTCCAGCCTATATACACCTGAGGCACTCTGGGATGAATTACCAGCTCAGACTTAGCACTCCAAAAACTTCAATGAGGAACAATTAAGGAGTTTTACCCAGTTACTAATGTAGCTACTATTAAAAGCTGTAGCTACTTCATCTCAGATCCATTTCTGCACTAAAATGGTTACAAGGGGTAGTAGAGTTGGCTTTGATTCTGCACGTACTTGCATATGTAAATGTCTATTAGTAGGGAACAGATTTTATTTAAAAAGTGGTCTTTCAGAGCCATGTTAAGCTAAGCTCTGCACCACATTACACAGCTGACTACAGAAGGGACGAAACACTTCACAGAAAATATTTTTCTTTTCATAGAATATTAAAATTGGATATTCCTGCCATTTCTGCCTTTAATTTTAAATTTCAGTGAGTACTGAACATCCTGTGATAAAACTGAAGCATATTTTCTCACTTTATCTTATGGAGAAAGTGATGCATGAGCTAGTTATTAGTAGAAATTCAGAGGCCACTGTAGTAACACATTTTATCAATTGTTGATAATACACAAAATTATTCTTTTTGGTTTTCTTTTCTCCCTAAGATAAACTGATGCTCAGACATAATTAGGTGTTTATCCTTAAATTGGGGTCCTCTTGTACCAGAGGACTGAAAAAAAATGAACTTACTTGAGGGCTCTGTGATTCAGCACCCTGTGTTTTCTCTAAGCAACTAAATGAAAATGTAAGAAATGGACCAGTCTTGATTTTGTTACATTTTAGCAAAATGCATTTTCTCTAAAATTTCTTGCTTCTAGACCATTGCCATGCATGTTTTGCCTGAATTCTTATTTCTTTAACTGTTTCAGGTAATGGATCTTAAAGGCCAAATGATTTATATTTTTGAATCCAGTGCCATTCTGTTCTTGGGATCTCCCTGTGTGGACAGACTAGAAGATTTTACAGGACGTGGATTGTACCTCTCTGATATTCCCATTCATAATGCTTTAAGAGATGTTGTTCTGATAGGAGAGCAGGCCAGAGCCCAGGATGGACTGAAGAAGAGGTTAGGAAAGCTAAAAGCAACCCTTGAGCAGGCCCATCAAGCACTTGAAGAGGAGAAGAAGAAGACTGTAGATCTTCTGTTTTCAATTTTTCCTGGAGAGGTTGCTCAGCAGCTGTGGCAGGGACAAGTTGTACAAGCCAAGAAATTTAATAATGTCACAATGCTTTTTTCTGACATTGTTGGATTCACTGCCATCTGTTCCCAATGCTCACCTATGCAGGTTATCACCATGCTTAATGAGCTTTACACTCGCTTTGATTACCAATGTGGAGAGCTAGATGTCTACAAGGTACACAATTCATTGCTTTTCTTTGGGATTCTGGGGCAGGAAAGGAAATTAAGAATAAGTGGGACAGAAGATAATAAGAGGTCCAAAAATTATTTTGCTATAAACCTTTTTCAAATGAAAGACAAAATAAATCACAAAACAAACAAACAAAAACAGTGAACACGAACAGGTGTTCATTCAGCCGAGAAAGAAACCCTCAAAATTTAACAGTTCAATGACAGTGCTGTGACTCTGCAGTAAACAGGAGCTGGGGGCGCCTGACTGTAAATGAAAAAGAAAAACTATTTTAGAATTATGCCCAGCAATAAATAAATGGTGTGCAATTTTTCCTTTTGCATGATACTGCAAGATTTTTCCAGTACTCAAATAATTTTGCAGGAAAACTAAGACTTAGTCAAGAATTATATTTAGCTACAATTCTTACTGAAGTTAGGCAGTTCTTTTATATTTATCAAACAGTCTAAGTATAAGGAACAAATATGCTTGTTTTAGGTTGAGACTATTGGAGATGCCTACTGTGTTGCTGGAGGCTTGCACAAAGAAAGTGAAACACATGCTGTTCAAATAGCACTGATGGCCCTGAAGATGATGGAACTGTCAGACGAGGTGGTGTCTCCTCATGGAGAGCCTATCAAGGTCATATATTTTATTCTATTATATTTGGTTAAAACTGAGCTCTTTTGTTTTTTTAGTTGCTTTCTGGGATTTTGTCTCAAGGAAATTTCACATCATTGCATTAACTTAGAGAATTTGAGGAATCAAGTGACTGTGGCTGGAGAAGCTGACCTTTTTAGATTTGTGGATGAGAGTTTTGTGGAGTGGTAAAGGTGAAATAGAGATCTGAAAATCAACCCAAAAGACAAATGCAGTGAAGTGAATAGGTGCAATCTGACATGCTGCAGTTCTTGTCTCAGTAGCAATAAAGCTGTCAGTGGCATGGAATAGTCTCTTTTCTAAGGAAATGACTAATCCTCTTTCCAAATTAGACTTCCAGGTCTTTTGACGCAGAAGCTATGAATATGAATGCCCAAAGACGTTCTGATTGTAGTAATCCACACAGCTTTGGAGGATTCCATTGCTGTTCTTGTTTCACAGTCAGATACTGAACCACCATAAGATAATGGTGTTAATGCTGTCAAAGCAACTGTTAAATTCAGTGGTAATTATATTTATGGCTTCCTTTCAGTGAGAACTTACACATGTACTGAAATTTTCATATAGGATTATCTCTTACTGAGAAAGAAAAAGAGAGGTCTGTGTGCATGAAAAATTATGTGGACCTTCAATGTAGTTCAAATGGCCTGGAATGGCATCTTATTATTTGTAATAGAGGTGTCTCAGTTCATTATGTCTTTCATTTGCTAATTTTTAACATTTATCTGTTCATTGTTCCTCCGGAAAGCTTAGTGGTTTTGGTTTTTTTTTAATTTTAGATTAAGGAATACTTGTATTCCAAGAAAAAGAAAATTGTTATTAAGAGGATTATATGCTCCACATTTATCACACAGAACAGCAGTATTGTATTATAAATAAATATTGTTCTTTTTGTATTTTGCAGTATCAAATTAAGTTACACTTTAAAAATTTGGAAACATCCTGGCAATATTATAACAGGTGTATAATTTACATGCAAATGCTATTACTACATTTTTAAACTATTTTAAAATAAGGATAAAATGTAATATTGTATAAGTACCTAACAGAAGTTTCTTAGAAGGAAACTATCTATTTTTCATGAAAGCATGCATCTATTTTAATTAAATGCTTCATGAAAACATTGTCTATTGTACAAAGCAATAAATTTGTCACACAATCTACAATCTACTGTCATTTTACATATCAATTGCCAAGAAAAAAAGGTGTGACTGCAAATGGCATACTTTGAATCAGACTTGCATTTTGATGAACATATTTCAGCCATCTTTACGATGTGGGTGGAATTTGGTTTTGTTGCAGGTTTTTCTGCTTTTACACTCAAAGTTAGAAACTGCAACTTCTTTGTACTGGTATGATACTCTCTTGATATGTAAAGAGAAGTAAGCAGACTAGACATACAAGCTTTCTGACATCATGCCATTATTTAGTCAGAATCCTGTTCTGAAGAAAACACCTCTACACATGTAAAATGCACATGAGAAAAAGAACACAGCTAAAAAAAAAAACCTACCAAAAAGAACCATAAAAAACCAGCAGTAGATAAGTAAGAGTCAAAAATCTGAGTATGAGCTAAGTTCACAGCAGTTCACAGTCATATTTTGATATGGTAGGATTATTGACTAAAAATGCAGAACAAGATAAACTTCAGCTAGTTCCCTCTCCATAAGCAGTAATGACAAGAGTACAGCTATTTTAAGGAGGCTCTCCTAACCCTGTTTATTTTAGTAGCTCATTCTTTCTTCTTTTTTTTTTTTTTAATGAAGAATAATATATAAAATTGACTTTACCAGTTCTATTTTACCTAATAGTGCTGTTTTCTTTCTTTTGTTTAAAGATGCGTATTGGCCTTCATTCTGGATCCGTCTTTGCTGGAGTTGTTGGGGTTAAAATGCCTCGTTATTGCCTTTTTGGAAATAATGTGACCCTTGCCAATAAGTTTGAATCTTGCAGCATACCTAGAAAAATAAATGTCAGCCCAACAACTTACAGGTACAGTGCAGTATGTAAAATGTCCACCTGCAGTAGTTACTGTAGTAGCCTGTTATCTTCCTGGGGTTTTTTTTGGCTGGGTAAAATAAGCAAAATTATAAATGATTATTACTTTTTAAGGAAGCTCTGCTACCCTCACTGTAGCCTGGTCTGTTGTTCCTACTCAGCTTGTACCCACTGCCACATATCTGATAATGCCTTGTGGCAAGGTTCTGCATTCAGCATCAGACAGAGAATTTGGCACAGGATCCTTCCTGACGTCCCCTGCAGCATGTGTTATGTGACATAGACGGTGCCAAGCTCTGGATGATTTTGGATAGGTGATTTAGAAAAAGCAGCACAGGTATTAGAGCACAGAGAAAGTAACCCTTTTGATCATGCATTCTGAAAATACAGAGATAGTAATAGCATCACCAGTGCTTGTGTATGTCAACATAAGCAATGCTGGCCAACAGTGATTGTTTTTCCATTCCACTTGTATGGAAAATCATTTTGAATCATACCCCTAAAAAGCTGGCAAGCTGATTAATTGGTAAACTATTGTTGTTGTGGAGTTTCTTTTTTTTTTTTTTTCTGAGTGAACAAGGTGTTAACCTCCTTTTTGGTGTATTTTTAAAATTTTGATTTATTCACCAGTTCTAAAGACACATGGATAACATTTTGGCACTTTGCACAACTCCTGTATATTGCAGTAATTGTTTGAAAGCTTTGGTACGAGTTAACCAAAATTTATCCCTATAGATTAGCAGTCTCTGTTTCAACCTGTGAAAAAGCAAATAATATTAGAATTGATAAGAGGGTCTGAATAGTTTAATTAATAAGGTTCACAATATTCCCTTCTTTGAAAAACTAATTATGATGCATTTGATGTGTGGATGGATGTGACCTAGCTTTCAGCATTAAATAATTTTTGAAAATATTTACAACAAGCATAGCACCTACATCCAAAACATTGACAAGACAAAAAAAGAGGAGAAACTGTTATTTACACTGATGCATAAGTTAATAGTTATTGAGGTTACCATGTAACCATTATTTTTTATATTTCCAGTAAATAACTATAAAAATTAAGTTGGATTCTCCCTGCCATACATGAAGAATTATTGAATATCTGCACTTCATACTGACTGATTGATTTTTAATCAAGATCCAATTTTGTTTTAGGTTGTTAAAGGAATACCCAGGTTTTGTGTTCACACCACGATCAAGAGAGGAGCTTCCACCAAATTTTCCAAGTGATATCCCCGGAATTTGCTATTTTCTGGATGCTTATATTCAAGGAACAAACTCGCAGACTTGGTTTCAAAAGAGAGACTTGGGAGATGGCAATGCCAATTTTTTTGGTGAGGAAACAGGAATAGACTAAATTGTACATTCACAAATGTATAGAATAAATTTATAAATATTTGGATTTTTTTTTTGGTACAAATTGAAACTTTTTAAAACTGTGTGAAACATGAAAGCACTTTAGATTGTTAACACCTGAAAGCCAGTATTAAAATTTCAGGAAGTATGTCACTGACTACTTTTTATTTCTCCTTTGCATAAGGAACATAATCGCTAAAGTAATGTTGCAATGTCACTGTTGGAAATGCTACTATAAATTGTATTTTCCCTGTGGTAATTTGTAAGTGCTACAGTTCTCTCTATACTGAGAATTCTAGATGTATTGTATATGCAGTTTGTCAGGAAATGTAATGTGCAAGTGATGCAGCCACATGCAGTGTTGTGAGCTGGTGCTTATCAATGACTATGAAAATGTATTTTCTTAGAGATTACATAAGAAAATGTCCATTAAAATATTAAAGTATGTCACTGCCATCACATACTCCTTCCAGTGCATCTTTTGGGCTCCATCCTAGAAAGCTGCTGACCATCTTCTCACACTGGCTGGTCAAAGTATGAGGGTGCTCAGCATTTTCTGGATCAGGCTGATAATTGTAGCTAATACACATGCACAGCAGAGTTGCTGCTTACTGTTTCATGAACTTTATTTTGTGTATAAAATGCATATAGATTAAAATACTGTATAATCACATACTAACATCTCTGTAATCATCAAACTATTTTAGTTCTTAGGGTTTTTAAAGTACTTAAAAATAATAATATACACTTGTTATTATGTATTACAGCAATAAATGTTTTCTTTTTGTTGTCAATTAAATTTGAAATGTTTTAACAGAAGTGTAATAAAATATGCCTTGGAATGTTTGCTTAGAAATGGAATTCCAGTCAGACTGTATGGAATGGAAGCACACCAGGTTAAATCTCTGATCGGTATTTGAGGATGCAATGTGGGTGTGAGGTGCTATGGAAATGCCATCACGTGCTCACTCGCTCAAAAGTTGCCAGGGAAATTTTCAGGTGAAAAGAGATGCTTTTGAACATCTGAACACATTTACAAAGAGTAGTACTACTACAGTACAAACTTTTCTGTTGTGGCTGATGGAATATGAATGGAGAATTCTAAAGGCTTTGCCTGTGGAACTGGCAGAATAGAGTTAGTTAAGAGTCCTGAGTTTAGGATTCTGCCTCTGACTAGCAGAAATTCATCTGTGCTGTACAGTTTGATCCCAACTACAGGCTGGAGAACTGCACCACTTAAGCACATACTACTACTCCCATTTGTATCAGGTATTATTATTCTGACCTCTTCGGCTCCTGGGGTTTGGCATATCAAGCCATAAATGTCTCTTCAAACCACTAAATCAGATTGTGGTCTCTTAATATTTACAGGGAGTAATTTTATTAGACTAAGGTGCTATTTTGTTCATTTTCTGATCTTGACTGGTACATTCTGAAGCTCAATAAACCATTTAATCCTACTAGTTTTTGGTAGAAACTCATATATGTGGCATCAGAATCTTGCAAAAAGACTAGAATTAAGAACATTTTAAAGATGTATTTCAATTCAGATTTCCTGTAAGGAGCATTTGAATAAAACTTGAACCATTGAATCCTTCCTCAGGTCTACTATACCCATCCAAGATGCTTAGAAATAGTTCTGTGGAACAAAAATGGAACCAGAATTTTTTTTAATATATATATATATACACATACACACATATATATACATATATACAGGCACATGTATTTGTAACACTTTGGACCCCAGTGTTTCAAGGAAACAAGAACTATGCAAATCTTGGACACTGATCTTTCCAATATTACTTTGGTCAGATAGTACTGTTCTATTGATAGAAATACCCAGAGGTTACTAGCAGTCCTGTGTGGGTACTCTTGGATATAGAAAATGGGGAATATTTGACTCCTGACAGTTCAGTAGGCTTATGTTATTAAACCAGAAATTACTGAGGTCAGTTTGAATCTATCCATCCCGGTTAAGAAATAAATAGACTTTTAAATAAAAAGGATTTATTTCACCGACCGAATGGGAAGTACGTTTAGGAGGGAATTTCCTTTTTTTCCTAGAAGACAACTATTGCTGACTGGATGAGGGCCATGCTCAAAGCCAAATTCCATATAAATCTGTCATCAGATAGGATGTTCATCATGGCAGTTCTTGATAACCTTCCTTAGGTGACAGCCTTCCAGGAAGAATTCTGCTGAGGTGCTTTAGTGTGCACAGAAAGCAACATACTTGAGTCTAAGGGAAGTAAACAGGATTTAGGCACATATTTAAGACAAAGATTCGTGAAAGTGCTTTAAAATGTGCTCGTGTTCAGACCTGTTCTACCATAAATGCTTCATAAGTCCATTTAGCTTTAAACATAATTTAAGAATTTAGGTGTCACTGAAACTGTTCCTCTGTTTAAATTCTTTTGCTGAATAAATATGTATTTAACAAGGGACAAACATTTTAACTGATCTTTTCACTTAGATCTAAAATATTCTTTTCACCTTTTAGCTAATCATTTCATTTAAATTGAAAAAAAGGAATCAGAAAGCTAATGAGCAAGTTGTTGAGATAAACAGAAGGAAGGCAATTTAGCTGGTGCAATACTTGGACATTTTGGAAGAAAATAATAGAGTTGTTTTTAAGTTGATCCCTTCTGTAGTACAGTGTATGATATTGTGAAAATGTTCAGAGACTGTGCAATGCTATTTATATGACTATAAAAATATCTTAGTATTATGTTCAGAAACAGTTTTGTTATTTGTGAAATTTTATTTTATTAGTTCATGAAGATTCTGTGTAGGTGATTCCTGTTCACACTTACACTATGTGATGGAAGATACATTTTTTATCACTGCAGTTTCTTTGCCACAGAAGTGTAAATGGGCCTCGAAATAAAAAGTGGGTCCTTTGAATCTTAACACTGACATAGCTAAAGTGAAAGCTATACCAAAAGAATTCAATTAATTTTATTTCATTCAGGCATGACCTGATAAGATTTCAGGGGGATGTCAGAAAAAAATTTGCATTGCCAGTGTCAGAGGAAGTGCAATTAGTGTGGAGCTGATGCTTTGCTTCTCTCTGAACTACTGTGCAAAACCAGAGCAAAGGGAGTCACGGAAGCTGACAGAACAGTGAAGTGCACAGATAATTGAGCCCCTGGGACAGATCTACTTCTTCCTGGGAAAACTTGTGAAGGCAGAATTGAGACCTCCCCCAAACCCAGTTTATTTCTCCCATTATTTTCTTTTGCAATCTTTCCAGAAACAGCTGCAATTAATAGTACAGGGGGGAAAATCAGTATTTCCAACCAAAGGCCATCAGAATTAAGGGAATTGCTCTTGAATCTTGGCAAGGGGACCCTTTTTCAAACCCCACCCATCCTACAACCTACAGGCCACTCCATCTGGTAACATTTTTTTTAATGTGTGCCCATTGTTCTGCAAAAGTGGTGGGAGATTTGCTTCCTGCAACAGCAAAGACTTTTGTGGCTGTTTGCCATAGAGTGTACAAGATACTGAGTTGCTTTCAAAGCTCTGCTCCAGTTTATCTTAAGTCAGCTTGGCAGAAACCAAATATAACTTTCTGAAATGAGCGCGAGGACTTGCTTTCCTGGCTCTAAAGTCTGCAAGGTGTACGCCATAACAGTCTTTTGAAACTTCTAAAGCCACCTCTGATTGTGTGGCTGCTTACAACTGCATAGGAAGAAAATAATCAGATGAAAGTTTTGTTTGGTTTTGGTTTTATTTTAAATTTTCCAATCCTATTTTCATATGTTCACTGGCAGTCCTTTTCTGCAGAGCATGGAGGGAGGGTAAAAGCTACTGTCTTAGGTTAGTGACCATTGGTCTGATACTGAAACACAAATAAAAGAAGAAAGATAACCAATGAGTCTGGAACCTTTGCTATGTCCACATGCAACAGTTTAAAGATACATACTCTCCAGAGCACAAGCACTGGGATCTGAATGTTAAATATGCAGTTAGGGTGGAACATAATCTGGAAATCCAGTCAAAGAAATAATAAACTGTGAAAGAATCTGAAATGAAGTAAACAGCCTTATAAAGTTGTGTGTCTCATCTGCTTCGGCAGACTTTTGATGCTGAAAGCTAAGTCAGGCCAGTGGTTTCCTAATAGAAATGTAAATGAGCACATTGCTTTGTAGCCTCGTTATAAGATGGCCTTTGAAGATCTGTGCTAAAATTGCTTCTCATTTTTTGAGCAGTAGAAAACTACAATTTTTTCTGCTATTACAGCAAATGCATATCCTGCACACACAGCAGCACACAGTGGGGAAATAACTGAGAGAATACATGCAGTAGCATCCCAAGGATGTGAAAAGAACTGGATTCAGACATAGAAACATTTCCACTCTTCTGATTTTTCAGCCCAAACAAAACCTGCCAAAGAAGTATCAAGGACAAAGGCATTCCCAGGGGCTTTGGACTACAAGCATGTGAAAATTAACAGAAATCTTTACACTGATTGCAGATGATCTTGGGGAAAATTTGTACATATGATTAGTTCACTCTGCATGGCTAAGATTACATTCCTCTAATAGGAGGATGCAATAGAGCTCTCTGTTTCTCAAACATACACATCTTCCTGTATTACAGAACAGCATGGGAATATTTAGGGCTGGTTCATCATAGCTTGTCAATACCAGGACTGAAAAATTAATGTAATGGTATAGGAGAACACTGTATAGTGGTATAGTAAAAAAAATGAATCTTGCTGAAGTGAACTTACAAGGGTGTTTCTTCACCTGAGAAGTATTGTTATGACAATTCCAAATGTCAGGTCTCAGACCATAACTAGAAAATACCTATAGTTCAGTCCATGTCAGTAAAGTAACTCCATCTTCAGTAAGTGGAATCCAGCAATACCATATTAGGCAGTCTTTTTATTCAGGACTTCAGTAACAAAATAAACTGTAAAAGCAAAGTCCAAAGTAAAAAATGCAACTTATTAAAATACTTCCTTTGTTTTATAGTGCTTGTGCATTAACACAAACCATATTGAGCTGAATGAACTGTCTCAGCAGCTGCTCTTTCACACAGCACTAAAGGATCCTATGCTACTTTTTGCTTTCATGAATCTCACCAAGAATTGCCAGATGAAGTTGGCATCTCAAATCAGGAAGAGACATGTTAAAATAAAACATGTATAACATGTACCTAGTGCATGAGGGTCACCAAATGGGAATTTGATTGTGTGCTGTAGTGGAGTAAGCTGCAGGCTTTATGAAAGTGCCTCAGATAAGTCCAAATTATTGTGTGATGTGCATAATGCATGTGGCATAACAGTCCTGATACTGACATGGTTGGGCCTTGGAAACACAGCTCAATATTAACAGCTTAGTTTGACATTTATCTTATTGACATTGAGCCTCTCTTTCAGATGAAAGCAAATCTTCTTGCCTAAGGCTTCCAGACAGTCTTGATTGAGCAGGTATCTGGAATGGAGACTTGTCCTTCTCAGCAAACCACTTGGTTGAATTCTTTAATTCAGCATCTTCCAAACTTTCAAAAGGAGAACCCTGTTTCAGAAAACTAAATCAACCACTGCCTGCTTTTAGTCTGACCATGCCATTTTCACTTCAAATTTTACAAATCTCACCTTGGCTAGAACTTCCATTTGTATCATAATGGGTTAATCTCAAGAACAGCCTGTAAATGCAACCTACCAACCCTGAACCAAATCAGAAAAAAGGCAATTTCATATTTATCTAAGGCAATTTTGACTGTTGTAGATGTCAGCACTTTCAAAAAAGTGTCACTCAGGTACACAAAATCACCAGATAATCTACCTTCTGAAAACCATAACTAAAAATATTTTCATATAATCTCTCTAATACTTCATGAGCATGAGGGCTCACTCCATATACAAAGTGGATTCCCTTGAAACCTGTGAAGAATGTTTTTTACACCTATTCTCCATACAGTCAACTCGTTTCCTGCCTGGGACATGCTGCCAGGAATTCCTTGACATTTGTATCCTCAAAACTCTTTTATAAGTGCTTGAGGGAGAAGACTAACCACACTGGAGGGCAAAAGTCCCAGGTGTTGTCTTTTCATTACCAGCAGCTGGTACACAAAGATGTAACTACAACATTTGTATGGTGGGATGAATTTTCCCATTTTCCCAAAATTTACTTTCTACCAAAAAGTAAAAAGTGACCTGGCAGTGTTCAAATCTTAGTTAATTGGTGACAACCCCTCTTTAGCTACAGCAAAGCACAACCTTTGGTCTGGTTCCAAAAGTATGATTTATTACATTATCTTTGTCACCAGTTTCCTGGAAATTGAAGAGATTTTTAGACATTTACATCTCTTCAGTTTTTGCTTGGTTTTCTACACAGAGATATTCAACCAGCAGTTTGGAACAGTTTTGTTAATTTATCTAAATATTTCCTTTCTCCCTTAAAATTAGCATATTACTTGTATGATTTTAACTGGTTATACTGAAGCTTTTGTTCTTGGTCATTCTTTTAAAAAACCTAAAATTGCTTTTCCCAGTAGATTTGGACTGCGTTAAGTAGAACTGATGACTATGCCTACGCGACCTAAAACTAGAGTTTGCTTCTGCTATTCTTGAAATGTCTACTGAGATGATTTTGCCAAATTTCTAATGCCCATCCATTCATGTCCTCACTTTTTAGAACTCTTAAAAGCTCTTTAATCTTAAGATTCAAAAGTTGACCAGGCAGTGGTTGAAATTTCAAAAGATTTTACATGCCGCCTTTTTTAAAACTTATTTACATGGAACTTCCAACATCAATGATTCATTTTTTTTTTTCAAGAACTGTGTGAACAGTTAAAATGTTAAACTTATTTTGCACTATTTTACTAAGGTCTGAACTTCTGTGATTTTACCTACATCTAAAATTGATCTGGTCTGACTAGTGGTTATGGCTTCATGTAGCAAGGTTTCTGCCCAAAAGCTACTACACTGGTGGTAGGTACTCATCCCCTTATACTCCTAGATAAAATAATTAATTTTTAATATATTTTGGTTCTTCTTAAACAAGTTTTAAAAAGTTAGTGGTCTCCTTAGATTTTTTATTTCATACACTGGGGTGGGGTGTTTTGATCGTACAAAGGGATTTAAACTATACGGTGCTGTATTATCTTTTTTTATTCCTTGTATATGACAACATATGAGAGAGTGTGTTATTTCCAAACTGGCCTTGGCATATTGTCTCTGCTCAAAACCTCCTGTTGTAAGGGCCATACTTTACCCAGAGAACTGTCTAAGAATCCATGTTCAGTAGGTTAATGATACAGCGCTGCATTTATTCACACTGACACTTGGAAGGACTCAAAAGCACACAAAAAATCCCTTACTGAAAGCACTCATTATTATGCTTTTAACTTCACTGGTCTTTGAGAAATGAATGCACAGGAGCAGAAATGTCTGGGATCACTTTGTCGCTCAGATTCTTCCCTTTTTTGGGGACATTTTTCTTCCTAAAAACTAAGTGTTTGCAGACCCACGAGAAAAAACTGAATCATTCTTGCGAAGGCAGCCGCTGCACAGGGAACTGCCCTACAGGTTCCCACCCAAGCACTGCGTGCAGGATGGGTACGAGCAGGAACGAGCCGGACCGCGGGCTGAGCTCCGGCTCCGGGCCGGGCACGGGCAGCGGCTGCCCCTCAGACCCGGGCTGAACCCCGGCTCCGGGCCGGGCACGGGCAGCAGCCGCCCCTCGGTCCCGGGCTGAGCACCGGCTCCGGGCCGGGCACGGGCAGCGGCCGCCACTCGGTCCCGGGCTGAGCCCCGGCTCCGGGCCGGGCACGGGCAGCGGCCGCCCCTCGGTCCCGGGCTGAGCTCCGGCTCCGGGCCGGGCACGGGCAGCGGCCGCCCCTCGGTCCAGGGCTGAGCTCCGGCTCCGGGCCGGGCACGGGCAGCGGCCGCCCCTCGGTCCCGGGCTGAGCCCCGGCTCCGGGCCGGGCACGGGCAGCGGCCGCCCCTCGGTCCCGGGCGGCGCCGGCCGCAGCCCCCGCGCGGCCCTGGGCTCCCGCAGCCCCGCCTCCGCCTCTGATTGGCGGAGAGCGCGGCGGCCGAGCCCGCCATTGGCCCCTCGGGCAGCGGTCGCGCTCGCCATTGGCTGTCGGCGGGTGCCACTCGGGGCGGCGGCGGCCGGGGGAGGCGGTGAGGCAGCTGGGCCCATCCTCTGCTGCTGGCGGCGGCGGCGGCGGCGGCACCATGGTGAGCTCCGCCGGGCCGCCCGCCCTGCCCGGGGCCGGGCCGCGTCCTCTCTGCCCGGCACCGGGCCCGCGGTGGGAGGGAAGGGGCTGAATGCCCTTGGGAAGCGGGCAGCCGGGCCCCATAGCTTTGTTTCGGGGGAGATGGGTGATGTTTCGGTGGGGTCGCTTCCCGGCGGGGTGATGGGCAGGGTGGGGTGGGATGCTGCGCGGCGGGGGAAAGGGGCTCCCCTGCCGCCCGGGGCCTGACCGTGCCACCGCCTCGTCCTGCCCCGCAGTACGGCTTCGTCAATCACGCCCTGGAGCTGCTCGTCATCCGCAACTACGGCCCCGCCGTCTGGGAGGACATCAAGTAAGTGTCTGTGCGCGTGTCTGTGCGCGTCCGTCCGTGTGTCTGTCTGTGATGCGCGTCTGTGTGCGCGCCTGCCGCGGGGAGCGCGCAGGGCCGGGAGCCGGGGCCGGCCGGGTACCAGCGCTCCGTTTGCGGTGCCGGCCGGGTCTGCGGGCCACAGAGGCACCCAGGACGCAGCTCCCAGCCGTGCCAAACCAGCGCGGCTCCTGCCGCACCTCGTCCCGCTCACGGCCTCCCTTAACGCCTCCAAGACCCGCCTCGTTCCATCTTTCCCGGTGTCCAGCAGCCGCAGCGGGGATGGCAGCGATCCCCGCGGTTCCCTCGGTTATAAGGAGTGTGTGTCAGAAGTGCTGTCCTGGCATCAGGCCACCAGGTGAACCGTGCAACAGTTGCATCCCTCTGCATCCCTGAAGGGACTAAGATACAGTGTTTATTAAATAAACAGTGTCTAAAAATAGTGTCAGGTTTTCCTAATGTCCTCAGCTCGAAATCAAACAGTCACTGTTTATTGAAGAGGATGTACATGTGTAAGGATGTAAGTAGAAGAATGGTTTTTGGGTTCATGTCTTGAATCTGGATTCTTGAGCCCAACCCTTGCTTGTCTGGTGATACACTGTTTTTCTAAGGAGCTGACTGCCTTCACTTTAAACCTTTGATAAGTTGTGACATCGCACTACAACTTTTAAATGAGTGTGCAAACAAAATTCTGTTTACCTTATAAGTAGTAGCATGAACCACTGGGCAAAACTACAACAAAAATTTCTTAAAAGGATGTAAAAGCTTACAGAGTTGTAGGCTTACTTCATCAGGCTTTAGGCAACATGTGGTCAGAAGAAATGGTTTAATGTGATCTCTTGATAAGGCAGAAGTCGATTATCCAACTTGGAGAAAGTGATCCTCTTTCCGCTGGATGCCTTCTGTATGCCTCTGTTGCATTTATTTTAATACATCGGTGTTGATGTTGATTTTATAATATATTGCTGTTGTCTTAATACAATTCAAAAGGCCAGTTTTGATTGCGAGATTTTTGTTACCATGACATATTTTTTCATAAAATCATTTATTAAACATGTGGTAACCTTGCACAGTACCATGAAATCAAAGAATCATGGAAATGTTCTCTGGAAGGGGCCTCTGGAGGTCATCTAGTCCAGTTTCTGTTCCAGCCTGGATTGTTACTGGCACTAGATCTGGGCTCAGCTATGACTTTTGTCTGGCTGAGTCTTTAAATTGACCGAAGGTGAGTCCACAGTTGTGGTTCAGCAGGCATCCATTGTTCTATTGATGCCTGACAGATACTCTGTAAATTGCTGTTTGCAAATACAGTTCTGTGCATAGCACAGATGGACTTTTAGTGTACGCCACAGAGTTTTGTGCTATAAGTGAGGCATTTATTTTCCTTACATACTAAACATTTCTAGACACAGTGATGTATTTTGAATTTCTGTTTTGATTTTTTTAAAATTTCATATGTTAATTAAGAGGTGATGAAATAGTGACACATGCATAATTTTCCATGAAAATTTAAATAAATAAATAAAAAGAAAAATATGTATAAAATATGATGTTCACTCTTTCTTGCCATGGCACCCCTTACCAAGATGCCTTTAAGTATCATGGACCACTTTTTGTCCAGATTACTCACTGAATATGTATTTTTATTTAAGATCAATCCATCAGAGAAGATACAGAGTTCCATCTTCTAGTGTAAGACCGTGCTGCAGACTGTCAGAGCACAGCCATAATTCCTTATGCATCCTGTCTCTTTAGATTTTGGAAACACCTGATGGAATACTGTAGATAACTAAAGCCCATGAGGAATATTACTCATATAAGATTTTGGAGAAATCTAATAGAAATATACAAAATACTTTCTAAGGTCAGCTGTGATAATTCAGGAAGCTGGTACATCCTGTTTCTGCTTTTCAAATGAGAAACATTTGTGTCTTGTGGCAACCCAGCAGGTAGGCTCTGCTGTTAGCTCACAAGAAGATGGTTCTCTGGAAGGAAACCAGCACGACACCACCCAGCAGAAGATTGGAATGTGGTCTCCAAGAAGGAGCCAATGCATTTGCAACAGCTGCCGTAGCTCCTTTTGTGGAATTGGTCACCATGGGGTATTTATTCAGCAGGATTTCTCAGTTGTGTATCCTAGAGTTCAGAAACCAGTAAACCAACCCTCACTGGAACACATTCTAGTGGTGCTGATTTAGGGAATGGTAGTGTCAGCTGGTAGCCAAGTGATGTTGAGGAAAAGCTTAGATGTTTTACCTTTTATAAGCAGATACAAACTTCTTGCTAAGGCTTTTTTTTGTTAGAACTGCTGATAGTTTAGGAAACAGCAAGAAAGTAGAGAACAGTGTTGTGGCATGCTGAATTGAATCAGTTGAATCTCAGATGACTGGAGAAATAATTATTGAAGTCAACAGTCTTTGGCTGTTTCAAAAAAACCCATGAGGAACTTTTCACACTGTTAGTAAGGTTGAATTTGCAATAAAACTTCAGCATTTTTGGGAAATAGAGAGGCCTCTGGGTAGTTCAGTACAAAATTTCTTATCTAAACTTTTTTGGTTTTGGTTTTTTCAATGTTGAGCTGATCATATACTGTTATTTTATTTTCTCTGAAGTCAGCACAGAAGGTGTGAATCAGCACTGCAGAATGGTGGGTTATGATTGCTGAGTGATTCTGAAATGCCAACAGGTGAATTTGTACTTAGTATTGATAGAAGGGGAAAGAAAACATGGAACTGAATAAGCTGAAGTAATGAAATATGGTCATTCTTCAAATAAAGTGCATTTTAAAAAGTTAAATGCTGAATTGAAAAGGTATTATCCATCTGAAATGTGGAAACTCTTTTTTAGCTTGTTTAGTCAAAAGTAGTGTTGAATGAAGTTCTTACATAGAGAATTTGGGTACCCAAATAGTTGAATTTGATGCTCTTACAAGAGTGGTGTTTTCAGTGCCATCACTGTTACCTGAGTTAGCATGATGATTTCAAGTCTCTGGGCCTGATATTTTTTTTTCATTTTTCAGCATTATTGTAAAACCATGATCTCATCAGACAAAGATTCACACTGTTTTTTAATGGTCCAGAGTGGAATCCTTGGGAAAGTTAGTCTCCATGTTATTTTCCCCCACTTAAAAAAAAAAAAAGCATAACTGAACAACAGACTCTTTTGCACATCATATAATAAGGCACTGAGTTAATGGAAAAATTACAGTATATACTTTGATATAGGGCTTGGCTTTCCTAAACAACTAGAATTAAAATGCTTGACACACAAAATGGCTTGACACACAAAGCCTTCTATTTCTGAACCAGCATTCTGGATCCCAAATAGGTTGAATTTAAAATAAGTAATGAAAGTTCATCTTGATTTATGGAGGCTTTACTCATCTCAACAGCAAAGTCTCAAAAATTTGCTTCTCCTTAGGGTTTTCTGTGACTACCACTTGCAGAATTGAGAATTTGAACTAATGAACAGGGTTTTTGTGATGAAGCCCTGGAATCTTTAGAGGGAATTAGCAAAGCTGGATGAGCAAGAGGCAGTGAGAGGAAAGTCCTTCTGTAATTGCTGAATTCTGCAGTAGCAGATGTTTCTTGGTGGAAGGTGAAGATGATTGACCATAGTCCTTTCTTTTGTTTACTGTTAGTTGTAAACTGCACTGCTCATTATCATTCCCTATTTCGGTCCTTGGAAGGGGACACTTGGGACCTGCAGTGCAATGGAGACAGACTCCTTTGATCAGTGCTTCACTAGCTCTGCCAAGAGTTACTAGTAAATCAACAGTTATCCTAGAACTGTTAACCCCACTGTTGCTGAGAAAACACTTTTCATTTGTTCCTTCCATACTTAAGAGAAAACCTCTTGTGAATCCTTTATTTTGTACTTGTTGCATCCAGAGGGCTGGTTTAGACTGTGCGGCCACAGTTGCAATGGCTGGTTCTCAGGGGTGGTTCTCAAGATTCCTTTGGCATTAGATATCTTCAAGTCCTCTGCAGCCAACATAAACTCCAAGTTGTCAGGCCTGGCCATTCCCACATGCATGCAATTCTGGGCTCATGTCTGTTTAAGGCCAAATTTGTACTGCTGGGTGATGTGGTAGTGTGTGCACACGAATGTAAGTAGTGCACATGGAATTACTGTCCATGTACCTGTCCAAAACAATGCAGAGAGATTACTCACATTGTCAAAATAAATAAAAATTTCCAGGGCTTAAGAAATTGTATTCCCTAGTATGTTTTTATGGTTGGCATATTTTTATGGTGTGTGATAGTACATTTTTAAAAGAGGCCTCTACCATAAAATCTGAGCTCTTCTGCAACAGATATCACTTATGGCTGAGCTGAACAGCCAATATATGTGAAATTCTGATCAATCCATTCAGCAGTTCTGAGGGTTTAATTGTGTGACAAGCATTGACAGAGATGTCTTCTTCAAAACAGCTCCAGGTCAATATGTGGGAGCTAGAGCAATGCTGTCAGCAGGGACTATGTACAGAGGTTTTTTTCCTGTGTTTCCCAACACTGTTCCTCTGTGTTTGATTAAATGAATGCAGGATTTTCCCACGGGCTCCTAAATCTGAATTGAGGCCAGGTTAGATGCCCAAATTGTGACACTTTCAAACATACTGCCAAGAAAATGAATGAGAACTCAAAAATCTAATAAATGCATTAAAATGCTTCATCACAAGCCCATAGAGTTAATTGGTATTTTTCCCACACAGGTATATGAAGTATCTGGATTTGGGAAGTGAAATGGCACAGGCAATCAGACACCATCTTCATCTTCTTTCTGTTTTTATGGTGGAAGTCTCCACGAAAACATGTCGTGTGGAAAAATTAGAGTGGAAGTTGAAACTCAGTGTTTGCTAAAAGCAGCTACATAGAGGTGAAAACAGTTTTTATTTGGTTCTGGACAAGTTTTCAAACTTGCACAGTAGAAAAATAGGCATTTTTTGCCCCTTTGCCTTCTGTACCTTAGCATAGGGATATATAAATCAAGTAATAGTCTTACATCCCTGGTGCTCAGTGCTTAATGTAGAATTAAGGCATCTGCTCCTGCCTTTGCCCTGTTTTTTCCTTTGGAGGGGTTAGGAAGGCATGCGCTGTCCACACTTTTAAATGCCAAGACTGCAGGTCTGGGGAGCCTTCTGGCCAGCACAGACTCCACAGGGACCCAGTGGTCTGGAAGGGCACTCTGTGGAAGAGCAAAAGCCAATTGCTTGTCCTAGGAGGAAGGAAACTTTCATTCCCCAAGTTTCACAGATTATCACCTACCAAGGCTCCAGGCTCTTAAAAGCTTTTTTTTCTGTAAATACCCTGTTGTGGTTTAAATGGTGAAACCCTGAGGATTCAGTAATTGGCCTGATGCAATGTGGAAAAGGAAAGTGGAAAACTTTGCTCAGTTTCAAATTGGGTTCAGGTGAAGTAGAAGACTGTACCATCTGGGGAAGTGAAAGAAACTGCAGGCCTGAAAATGAAAACTGAACAGACAGAAACTTCCACATCCTATTGGTGAAGGTTAACATAGGTCAGACTGTAGTGACTTGGTGTGGCTTTTGCAGTGAAATGTAGGTGGTTTAAGAGTACATATTGTGGGGTAAATTGTCAAAGGCATTCCTAGCAGTTAGGTTTATTAGTAGTGTTGTAAATTGCCTGCTTAAGTCAGGAAAGGTAGATGCTTTTATTAATTTATCTATCTAAAAATGGTACTCCACTGATTTCCCTAGCATTTAGATAATTAGGAACTCATTGACAGGATGTGCTATTCTGGTTAATTATATTTGTAATATATCTAGAAGTTACAATTCTAAAATAGTAAATAATATAAATAAATAATATAAAATAAATATTAAATGCCTTTAAGAAAATATTTTATGGTCTTTTTTACAGGAGATGGACTTGGATTGCATTGTTTCCTGGGAATGTCTTGCAGCAAAAATTGTCCATTTTTATGCTACTTAAACAAAGCAAATAACAAAAAACTTCTTTAGCTGCAGAATGAAGGCCCTAGCTTGGCTTTCTCTGCCTCTATGCTGTGTTCAAAATGTCACTTTGTCAGAGATGTTTTTTCTTTTTATTAATATATCAAAACACAACTTGTATTTCTTGGTAAATCCTGTGAGAATTAAGATTTTGGCCTACTGCTGTTGCTTAGCACAGTGTTTAGATGTAGTAATAGCTCCTACTATAGTATAGTTTGCCTTTTCAGAAACCCAGGAAAATATGCACAACAGCTCTAGTGAAAAACTGTTTTACGTTGCAATAGTAAGCTCGTAAAATTAGGGGGAATTTAGATGCTTTGTAGGTCTGATGCTCGTAGGCTGTAAAGTCCATGAAAGTTGTGTTTTGAGCATAAAAAGTGCTTAGTATCTTAAAAAACCAGAACCATTGATCATATACTGGGCACCCTAAGTGAATGAAACCTTTTTGATCTGTGGTGTTCTTGCCTATTTTAAAAGGAAATGGTATAATTGGCCTCATGAGATTGTTGGAGACCTAATTAATGCTTCTGCATGCAATTAGTGGAGATCAATTCCACAGGAAAACTTATTAGAAAGGAATAATTCTCTCTTCAGAACTGGATTTGAAAACTGCTGTAAATCAAGCCTGACATTATATATTGAGGAAGGGGATAAAACAAAACACAAAATAGTTGTGCATTAATGGAGTAGGATATAGCCTCAGTACTGAGGGAGCTGGAAGCCTGGAGGAAAAGGAACAGCTTTTGTGGGCTCATGGGTGTGCCTGGGATGCGGTGTCATACAGGCTTGGGAACAGGCAGGGAAATGTTGCTTGGAGCAAAGTGCTCTAATGTTGCTGAGTGGACCTGAGTCCATCTTTTCTGCTTTCACTAGACTACAACAAAAAATTCCCCAGATGTTTAAGGCTCTTTATGAGATGTGTTTTATATCTTTTTAATTGTTCTGGAAAGTGTTTTTCCAGTTTTCAGCTGAGTGTAGTTTCTATATATAGAGCAGCCCTTTAGAAAGCATGTAAAACAGTGCCATAGTCTGTAACAGTCTGTCTGCAGTGATAACAGCATCACTTCTGGTAGGAGAGAAGTTGGATAATCAACAGTTTAGAATGTAAAGTTTTTGGAGAAAATCTATTTGGGTATGTAGGTACATATGCAAATAAATATTGATTTGCATGTGTATGTGCATATTATGTCTACATAATCACCATGTGGTCTGGGCAATAAAAATGCAAACTAAACAGGAAATAAGAATCAAATATCTGTACAAAATGTGACTGGGGCACTTCAGTTAATAATCATCTGTAGTGGAAGCAAGTGACAAAGCCTTCCAGTTCTCTTTGGTGTTTCTTGTCAAGGGGCTGATTTGCAGAAGAACCTCAGTGCAAACCTCCTTGTAAATTTCTAAGTGTAGGTTTTGGTGTGTCTCAGACTTCAAATTTATTTTATCCTATTAAAGCCTTTTTATTTATCCTAATAAATCCTTTGGGATTTCTCCCATCAAAATACTGCCTTTCCTGTTCCTTTCTTCTGCACTTCTCCCCCCAGGAGCTGTAGAATTCTGGGTGGTGAACCAGTGAGTTGTGGAGTGTACCATGTAGACCCACGCACATACCTGTGTGCTGCAGTGGCGGCAGTTAGTCCCTGTGAATCCTCTTTCCTTTGTTGAACTGCTGGGACTTTGCTCAGTATTTCCCTTTCCCAGCCCACAACTAATTATTGTAGAGAATGATTGCTTTACAGCTTACTTGGACTTACTGATTCTTTCATGCTCAAAAGTGTTGCAGATATACTGTGTTAATTATTTTAATTGTCTTGTCACAATGAACACTGGTGAAAAAAATTGACTGTTTCACTAGAGTTTAGATTGTGAATGCCATTCTTATTTTGGATCATGTCATTCTCACTTGTAAATAATTGCAGTGATCTGTTAAAAAGTAACAAAACTGAGGTTTTGCTGTCTCTTTCAGTACCATGTGGGTTTACCCTGAGCTGAAGGCAATGTTCTGTTTGACCAATCTCAACAATTTTGAAAAAATAGAGATTGCCTACAAATAAATCTGAGAAAGCCACTTTGGAAAGCCATTAGTGGTGAAATGACAATAGATTATTCTTTTTTAATTCATACCCCTTTTAACATTATTGACTTTTTATCCAGAAAGCAACATTTATTTTTGTTTCTCTTTTAAAGTACTTGTTTCATACTATTCCAAAGTTCTAATCAGTATTTTATTTTTTTTAAGTGGTTCTGACTAGATGATTCTTCATGGGTAGGGAGGTTAATATTTACAAGCTTCATAAGGTCAGAACACTATAATTCCTGCTATTTCGGTTCCTCACAGCGGAAGGACCTTCTTGAAGGTCAGGAGTTAAACTAAGTGGATGCCAAATTATTTAATTCCTCTGGGAAAGGGCTGGCTAAAATGAAATACTGGCATGTTATGAAACTTGGTGTGTGTGTTCTTGCAGTATCTTTCAGGTACTTTGCAGTTTTCCCAGAATTAAGTGCTTTTAGATGTGCCAGGGTAACAGGTGTTATAAACACATCATTCACTCTTGTTAATGAAATGCACAAAGAAGTATTTTGTAAATACCATTCTTTTTATTCCACTTACGTAAAAGGAAGCAAAATAATACTGGCTTTATATTTTTAATAATATTTTTAGTATTTGTAGTAGCAGCAAGGAACTTGTACTTTTGTTAACTGTATCTTCTGGTATTATCTTGTTTTGAAAACCTACATTAAACACTCCTGTATCCAGCCTGTAAAACTGGGAAATAGCTCAGAACTGTGAAGTCTATAAATACACCTGTTTATTTTACCCAGAACATCATTTTCCTGGACAGACTCCCATTCTTATTTAATCTTGTAACTTAATATAATTTATGTTCTTCCCAGCTGGGTATTTTAAAATATCCTTGGACCATCCAAAACATGTACAAGTCTATTTTCTTTTTTTCTTTTACAGAATAGTGGCTCAATATTTTTAATAATTTTTAGTAAAGCGTCTTTGTGAAACACATGAAAAAAAGAGGAGAAACATTTTGAAAAAAACAACTGACTGTGAAGTAATATGAGCAGTGAATTTGCCATTTTATTGTAAATGAGATGCAAAGGCAATGATTGTGGGTTCCCAGATACCATCTTTAGGTCTGACCCGTGTGATCCTGTTTAAGAGTGCTACTCTTGGAACAGAATTAAACTTGACTTGCTCCTATCAGTGAGATCAGAACCATGCTGTGTTTCTAAGTGCAGTGGAGTTATTTTGTCATTAAGATTGTTTTGACTGATCTCTTTAATTTAACGAGCACTTTTCCATCCTTGGTACACCAAGAATACTGAAGCACAATGGTGGCAAAAGTCCCAGCAGAAACAATATGGATCATGGAAGAAGTCCTGGAGGTGGTCTTGGAACTAGCTGCTGTTTTTGGTGTGTTTGAGGTGACACACCCAGTGCACACACTTTGGGCTGAGTTTTGGTAGGAAGAGATCCAGTTGTGCTTTTGGGACATTGGATGATCTCTTAAATTGAGACCAGCAGCTTCTAAGTAATAATGTTATATCACAGAGAAGCCTATGCATCTTCAGGATGCAAAATAATTGTTCATCCAGTCTTCTATCATATTCTTTGTCAATATTTGCTGCATGCAAATGGGAAGGGTTCTTCTTCTGTAAGAATTTCTTAAGATTCCAACTTTTTGACTGGCTACAGAGGCAGGATAGCAGGTATGACTTCACAGGAAAAAAAGTGTTGTCAGCAGCAATCTTCCTAAGTATGATTTATGCAAATTCACTTTGAGTACTACAGTCTGACTGCAAAACTACATTAAAACTCACCTTGTGCAGAATGGGCCATATATAAGTAAGACCAGCCTGATGTGACATCTTGTCCAGCTGTGTTGTCTGTAAAATCTCCAAAAATGGCAAAAGAAACCCTTTCATCAAACCTCTATGAGAAATAAAAATGTGTGCATCCTATGGCTTAAAAAGCTGAAGTGCAGGATCTGTTCTGATTTTAAGAATAGTCCTTCTCGGAATGCTTGTCCACACATAGCATTTCAGCCATTTCTGTGAATTATTAACATCACCTTTGAACATTAGTAGTGTGTTTACAAATACTAAACTAGTTGCACAGTGGGAAAGATTTTCAAAGGGACCATTGTATACTGATGTATCACCTGTAATGCTGTTTGTTCTGTGCTGCGAAATCAACAGCAGTTTTGAGGGTGTTAGCATGACTGATGGAGGAAAGGCTGCTTTAAGACTTGATTTTGCTTTGACCTATTCAACAGGAATTTTTCCACTGATTTCAAGGCTGAATCTTTATGTGAAAATATCCTCTGTATAGCTGTTATTTTCCATGGTGCAATGGTTAAGGTTCTTTTCTCTTGCCCAAGTAAACTGCCTCACATTAACCTGGATAATAGAAACATTCTGGAGGAAAACAAAAGCATTTTAGAAAAGTCTGTGCTGGAATCTTTGTTTCCCACAATTGAAATAGCTCTGTGTAATCATTCAGAATTAGTCTAGAGTAAATAAAAAGGGCTGCCAGACTGTAGAAGTTAGGGCAGGCATGTCATAGGATGTAAGTTTTGAACCATGAAATATCACATCTCGTGTGACAGGAATCAGTTTGGGAAGAGCATTAAAATCCTGGGGTGTTTTAACATTTGAACATAAATTTATAAGGGAGCAAACCCCACACTTTTGTCTCTATAAATGTAAATGAGACACTAGTTGTAAATTCTGTTCTGTTTGACTTGAAACTTATTTTGAAAGAACAGCCATATAAAAGTTAGAAGTTTGCTACTGTAATACTGCTTCTTCACTAAAGAAATAAGCAGGGCTTGGGAATTTGCCAGAGCTTGTTGCTTTTGGCTTATTTCCAGTCAAGTTCTTAAGAAAGCTACCAACATGTTATTGCTGTTAATGTCTTTGTGATCAAACACCATAGTCTGCAGAAAACATTAGAACTATGCTAATTTCCTCTCACAATTTTATCTGGTCAAAAACTGTAACTTAAGATTGCAGCAAAACATTTCAAGGGAAATGCCACAGGTTTTTTTTGTAAAGCTCTGGATTATGAAGTTTTCTCTAAAATGTGGTCAACCAAATACAAATGTAAGGAATTACAGTTGATGGACAGCTGACCACAGCAGCTCTAAAAATCTGACAAAGCAGCCTCACTCTTAACATTAATTATAATTATGACACTATCATATATTTCTTCTATCACTCTTGTTATAAAACCATTTCCTTAGTGTTTAGTGCAGGTAGCTTTGAGAAATCAGGTAGGGTCAGGTAATTATGTGGGAAAACTGCAGCCATGGGGAAACAATTTTAGGTGCTCACCTGAATGGCACTGCCCTGTTTCCTGGGCTGCTGGAGGTCAGTTGTGGTCAGCCTCTGGTGCTGATAGCTGTGATGCTCTCTCAGACAAGTTCTTTAGAGGCCCTGCTGTTTTGTAGACTTGCTGAAGGACCAGTGCCTCTGAAAAAAATAGGATTGTTTTCACTTTGCAGTGGCCATTTTGGAATAAACTCACAGCAGCATTTTCACATCTCATATAGTCTTAAGAGCAGTGTTTCAGAGAGAAAGACTTCTGAAAGTCTCACTGCTGTTAGGTTACTGGGGGAAGCGGAAGGGTTTCAGAAGCCTGTCCACAATCACTGTGCCTATGTTTTGTCTGTATGCAGAGCAACTTCTGTGAACAGCAGATGAAGCAGACAGGAAAATTCATCTAGCAGAAAAATAATACAGAAAAACAGATATCTAACTGAATTTTATTTCAGCTCAACACCTATCTAAATTGCTGGGATGCACCAGCACAAACACATCTCAGAAGTATGAGAGAATGGACTTGGAAAGGAAGAAGAAAATTCTGAAATTTAATAATTTTCAAGCATGCATCTTAAAAAAGCAGTTTATCTTTCAACACAGACTTAGATTAGCCATTGTCATGGTATTTGCCATATTTGTAGAACAAGCAAAGAAATTTTTGCCTGCATGGTTGTAACGGAGAAGTGTAATCCCCTGCAGGATTAAATATTTAACTTGACAAATTTTCTAGAAAATTTTGCTCAACTTAAAAATATTTTAAATGGGAGATACATCAGTAAGGCTTCAGAGAAAATGGCTGCTGAGTGATCCAAAGCATCTAGAGTAAACTAGGAAAAAATAGATAAAATAATTATATGGAATAGGATGAAATAACTGAAATAACCAGTGGTGATTTAAAAAAGTGGTAGCTTAGTAAAATTGCAAATATTGAAGAAAAACTTTGACAAAGTAAACTAAAGACAAATAAAGCAAGAAAATTAGAAGCATGGCTTGGCACAGAGAAGTAAACAGGAAAAGTTCCAGTCAATGTAGTTGGAAAGAAATGCAAGAAGTTTTGAAAGAGATACCAACATCATCAAACTGGGTCAATTTTTCATAGAGAAAATTCTCACACAGAAAAGCTGTGTCTACTGAACTGTGTAAGTATGCAGTATTTTTGAGGATGTTCATTGCTTTTCCAGATGTGTGTATTATCCTTTGTGGTTTGGCTCAGATCAGAGAGACTAAAAGAAAGCACAGCATGTATCGGAGATGTGGGAAAGTTTGTTCACCCTTTGCAAACATCCCTCCAAACTGTAGCTGGCTTGTTGTTACATACCATGTTATGAGAACCAAAGAATCAAGATGGTTTTCTTTTCTCATATGCATTTCAGTTCTGTTCTTAGGAGTTGTAAACTTTACTTTCCTGTCCCTGATTGATCTCTTATGTTTCAAGACATCGTTTCCCACTAACAACTCCACCTCTCCTCCTGCTTAAGACCCTGCTTAATTAAGATTATTATAATATTTTTCACGTCATTGGATAGAGAATGATGTTTCTTTTAGGTGGAATTATGAGGTATATTTAGTCACACCTCCCCTACAGCCTTGTCATATTTCTTTAGGAAAATTTCACTGCCTGTGTTCAGTTCATCATTCTTAGAGTGAGTATAAAAATGTTTATTCAAGTAAGAGTTTCAATACTTCTGGTATTAATAAATAATATATTTTTGAAATATAAAAACAGTGTTGTGTAATTTTTGGACAGTGGGAAGAATGTGAGGAGCAAGATTAAAAGAAGATGAAAAGGAAAAAGAAAATAATGGGTTCCAGATATCCATTAAGTGAACAGATTACCAAAGACTGATGATTACAAACTGGAGGGTTAGATGACAAGTCATTTCACTTAGGTCATTAAAATACTGCCATATGAGATGGGAATCAGTCCTTCCCAGCAGTACTATTTGCCATCTAGCAGTTTTAAGATCAACAAGAGTACTTAATTCTCAGACCTCTTCCCTTTGAGTACCTCAGGAAATGTTTCTGTTTCTATGGATGGATAATTCCACTGCATCTGTAAATGCTTGAATTGTTCTGCAGGCATTATTATTTTGTATTTATTAATTAACTTTTAAAATCAATGTCACCATTTTAGGAAATTAAAACCTGAGTTACAGTCAAAGAATTTGATTTTAATTTATGGGTGATTATGTTGTGATAATGGAGAGAAAGTGTTTGATATGAAAGGGGATGCAGGATTTTACATAGGAGATTTAGAATTCTGCTTTTTGTAGGTCTTTATAATTCCTCTGGAAAGAGGAACCCAGAAAAATTCAGAAGTTAAAAATATTGGCTCTGTAGGCTTGAGCCCCATCTCAAGAGCATTTCTTTGTATTGACTCAATTTACCAGTCATACTCTGGTAAAAGCTCTTCATTACCATGGTACTAGTAAATAATTGTTTACTCACTGTCGTCTTTAATTTGTACATTAGAAAAATAATTTTACTACTTAGAAGTTGAGGAATGTCTTGATTTGCAGCCCTTGTCCTTAGAATTTTTTAAGAACCTACCTCATAATCTGCCTTTTTATAGTTTTTCTAGTTCTGAGTGTATTTTTCTGAAAAGCAACATGGTATACTGATTTTTTTTTTTGGTGTGATGCAAGATGTGATTCAGTAATTCACTTCAAGGCTTTCCTGTCTCTTTGTCTTTCTTTTGACTTCCTGAAATGGACTGCAGCATAGAGATACATTTAGATGAAAGGATATAATTTCTTTTTAATGAGGTAGCTGTGACCCTCCACCTGCAAATATAGTAATGATGCTGTGATCATATTAGTTTTGCTGAGACAAAATATATTCTAAGTACATCAATTAGAGCATGAGTACTTACAAATGTCTCCTCTTTCATGATTATTTCTGCAAAGCACACTATCTCTATAGAGAGTCATAGTAGGCAACACCACAGGAGGTGAGCACCTATTTTAAAAAACATACTGAGAGAGGAGGCTGTGCTCATTTTCCAGATGAGGACTTCAACAAACAGGGCACGACTTCATCAGAGAAAACAGCAGGCCTCTCTGCACATCTCCTCATTTGCTGAAGGAAAATTTGCAAGGGAAATAAGAGCAAATACAGAATGCTGCTTTACATGAAACTGGGCAGAGACAGGGCCATGTCCATTGGCATGCTCTGTGCACAGCAGGACCAACCCTGTGGGCAGCTGCCTCTTCAGTGTCCTGGGGTCTGCCTGCCCATGGAGGTGCTCCCGTTCCCCTCCCAGGAGCTGGGACTCAGCCACTCCTGCAGCACCAGTGGCCTGGCTCCGGGGCTGTGCAGACCGGGTGAAACAGGGAGGAAGGCACATGTGGCTCCTCCCTAGTAACTCACTTGTGCCAGAGGCAGAGCTTGGAGGGCACATGCATTGTCTGGGGGATCAACTTGTTTTCCTCAGTAAAAAAAGAGAGCCTACGCATTTGTGCTGCCTTTTGGACAAGCTGCTGGCTTGGTGTTCAAGTTGAAGAGAATAGTAAAGGACATGAAAAACAAAGCAGTCGTTTTGGTTTTTTACTTAGTGTAAGTGAGCACATGACATATATATGAGTCTTGTCTTAAACCTAGGGTAGAGAGTTGTTTCCTTTTATGAAGAAATGTATATTTTTATTGTGCTTTAGCTAAGTGGTGACATTTTACATGTGAGAATAGATGTGTGATATGAGAACAAGGCCTTGCAAAATCCTAGCATCCTTTTTCTTCCTATCTGCTTGGCATGTGCAGAATTCTGAAAAAGGATATTTGATTTGGTACCTGCATGTGTATTTTAAATTCCTCTTTGGGCGTATGTGCAAATGGTTGTTAGAAGCATCCCATGCATTTTGTAAATAAAGTGTAATTAAAATGTGATGGAATGAAAAAGCAAAAAGTGTTTAAAGAGCCCATCATGGGCTCATTATTGGATAGTCTGTTATTTTAAAATGTAGATTGTGTCTTTATTAGTACAGGAACTTCTTTTTGAGGCTCTGTACTGAAAAATCATGTTTATTTTCTTGTAGTTAATTATTATTTTCAGAACACTTGTGGTCTGAAATATTTGTATTGCACACTTATGACTGGGATATGGAACAAATTTATTTCTAATTTTCTGTCTTAAATAACTGTACAAGCTTACTTCCATATGGTGCTTTTCCCTCAAGCAAAAAGATTTTATTCTATTTTCTTTTTAGGAAGGAGGCACAGCTGGATGAAGAGGGACAGTTTCTGGTCAGAATAATTTATGATGATTCCAAAACCTATGACCTCGTTGCAGCTGCAAGCAAGGTCCTTAGTAAGTAATGCAGATATCTTCTTTACCCATTCATCACAAAAAAGGTAATATCCTCCTGCCCCCCAAATCTGTGCAGCAGAGACGAACAGGATTTTAGCACAGGGGAAGTGAAAATGGAGTATTGGTCACAGAATTTTTTTTGAAATCTTAGGAGAGAGAATTGTATTTCTTTATTTCTCTAAGAAAAATTTGCTTCTTTTATTGCTTGAAATTATTTTTATTATTTCGAAAGTATTCCATCTTAAACTGAAGAAATATACCTCATCCATCCACACAACATGGGCAGTGGAACAAGCAGCCGTGAAGTAACAACATCCTGCTGCAACTGCAACTTTCATCCACTGCTGCAAGAGCAGTGAATGAATAAATGAATGAATGAATGAATGAATCCTTGATCTCTGCTGAAAAATAGTGCTGAGTCACAAAAATGCTTGTGGCATGGACACATTTTATTTAATTGCATATCAGCCATTGATTTGGGTTGCATTAATTTTCAATCATTGCAGCTCTGGTCTAGAATTTACAAGGTAGAATTATGCCCATCAGCATTATTTTATCTGCAGACCCAAGTGCGGTATGAAATTGTTCTGCATCAGTAATTAGCCAAGAATCTATAAGACTGATGACTGTAGTAATGTTGAATTGGAGCAGCTGATGTGGTTTCATGCTGTTGTAAATTGGAATTAACTCTGCTGAGGCGAGCACTACTAACAACCAAGTTCCTTTATTTTCAAGTGATTCATTTTTCTGTATCAAAATTTAAATGCTATACATGTGTGAAATGCACAATGCATTGAAATAATAATAATAATAATAATACTAAGTAAATCTTAATGAAATTCCTGTATTGGATACTCTTTATTTGCCATATGAACCCTGAATCTTGCTTTGTTCTTGACCTGCTGGATCTGGGTAGTGTTTAGATACTGTCTTTCTTGTTTATGAATGCAAGAGTAAAGAAATAAGTAAGTGCATGAAATACAGTGTTTGGACTGAAGCATATTTTCCTGTTTTAACTAGATTTAAATGCTGGGGAAATTCTTCAAATGTTTGGGAAGATGTTTTTTGTGTTTTGTCAAGAATCCGGTTATGATACAATTCTACGTGTCTTGGGCTCAAATGTCAGAGAGTTTTTGCAGGTAAGAATTTTATGCAAAATTGTTTCAGATACCAAACAGAATTGTTGCCTAGTCAACAGAAATTTAATTTGAAATTCCAAAGAGAAATTTGGAACAGGAGTATTCATATGCAACTGATTGTAGGGGTGGTCTGTGTTAAGTGGACTTACCTTATTTATTGTAACAGAAAATGTGATCTTCAAGTTTTATGATATTTCTTCTGTTATCTCTGACTTATTATAGATACTGAATATTTCTAATAGTATTTTATGTAGCTAGGGCTCATAACAGCTTATCTCTTAAGATGTTGTCCTTCATCCATGAACTGAGGGTGGGATACTGCAGAACAGCATGATACTGCACTATAAACACAAACAAAATGAAAATGATTCTTTAATAGCATGGAAGAAATGCAGGGTCTTCTCTAGAGTGTTATTTCTAGGTGTAGAAAAATGGCCTTTTTGTCACCTGAAGATTGTTCCCTTCTGTTAGCATTTTGTATTTAAGATTTGTGATCTACATGACTCTTGGAGAGAACTGTGTACTGTAATGAGGTTAAAAGAATTGAACTGGAGAATGCCCAAAAGCTGACTATCAAAAATTTTTATTTTCTCTGAATATACAGCAGCCTCTTGTCATCTGTACCCTTAAAATCTGTCCAGCATTAAGGGAAACAGCAGAATCATGTTTGTTGGATTACTTGAATATTTACTTCTGTGTCTCACTGCCCCAAAACCTTCATCATTCCAGAGCATCCCAGATGCAGTCAACACAGACTTCCTGTACAAATCCCGCAAACTCTAGTTGCTGGGCAGAACAGGGTATGTGGATGTTCCAACATATCATGAGCAATCTGTAAATCACTATGGGATGTGACATCCTTTATATTTCATAGCTTCATTCACAGGCTGCCTTCAAAGCATGCCTTCAGATACTTTGGTTTTATACAGGAGTAACTTTGGTTGCTCATGTATGGGCCAGAAATACAGATTCTATTTGCTTTCCCTCGTGCTGTTTTCCCTATATAATATACTTCTCTTTTCATTCCTTACCACGTGTACTGGTGGAAGGACTGGACATCTTTTTATACACACCAAACATCTACAAAAGTGGAAACAGCTTACATTTATATTTTTCTAATGACAGTGTTTAAAGTTGCTTTGTTTGAATTTCAGTGTTAACAGATGACATTGGCTATTATATACTTCTCTAAGTGTTAACAGGACTAACGTGTTAGTAGCTGTGCCAGAAGTGTACTTTTTTAGCTTTTTATTGCAATGGAAAATCAACACTACCTGTGATTTATTACTTGTGCATCTTCCAGCAGTCATATTAGGTCAGGAAACTACTTTATATACCTGTTACAAAAATATGTGCAGATTGGGTTTAATGTCCCAAACTTTTCTCAGATTCTTAACATAATAGGGTTCCAAAAGGTACTTCTTGAAATGTATACTGAGTCTAGGATATATACAAAATAATTGACAATGGCAGCTTTTTAAAATATATAAAAATAAATCTCACATTTATATTCCATTTCTTTTGACATCTCAAGAAAATTTAGTTTATTCGTAGTTGAAAAACAGGTACTTCAAGCTTATGAAAGAGGAAAATAAAAAGGGCAACTAAATCAAATATTTATACTTCATATGAAAAACTCAAGCATGGAAAATTTGCAAATCATATTGAAAGACACTGTGCCAAAGAGAAGCAATGTGAAAAGAGGTACCTCCTAAGAAACTCAAAGTGTGATTTATGTTCAGTTTAGTAGCTTTCTATTGAATGAAAATCAAAATGGTTTGTTCTGTCATTTAAGGAGTTGTTTACATGACTATTTAGACTTCCATACTTGCAGTGCATTGAAATTCAGGGGATTAACTCCTCTTTTAGATAAGTTTCCAGGTGCTGTGTACCACATAGCATACAGCATGTCTTTGTATTTCACGTGCCAACCACATGTCTCACTTTTAGACAGACCAGGATCAGCCCATTTAGTTTGACTGCTTGTTCTTTCCTGGAGATTCCCTTGTGCGTCCCCCACTGCTGATCTGGAATTGTTCTTTGGTCCCAGCACAAGCTCTGGCATACATCTGAGCAGTTTAGGAGACAGAATTCAGGGAGAGAACTTATTCTGTTATAGACCTCACCTCTGGCTCACAGCAGGTGAACATACAGGAAAAAAAGACATTTGTTCTTTCAGAATCTGCAGTATCAACTTGAAATGGATCGAACATAACAACGAAATAGAGGAGAGGGAGTAACAATGACAGTGTCTAGGTCTAGGAGTGATTTCAGCCCCATGATCTGGAAAAATGTGTCTACTCCTTGATTATGTGTCAGAGTGAGGTTTTGAATACAGTGACCTGTAAGTCCCCAGTCTGGAAGATTAGAGAGTAAAAGCTGAAGGACACATCACATGGACTTCACCTGTGACGCTGCTTTGACAGAGTCAGCCATAAAGGAGTGGAAGGGTGGCAGAGTGGTTTTGCAGAGTGGGGCTACTGCCAGTTGTTAATCACACTTGTGCCAGATTTAAATATTAATACTTAGACAACCATTTTACAAAAAATTCTGTCCTTGACATTGGCTGTTCCATGTTTGAAATTCTTCAGCTGGTGACTGTGTAACTGAAAGATTATTGTCTTTTCCCATGTATTTCCCTGGGAGTTTTTCTCCAAAAGGTCAAAATATCCCGGCTGTTTCTGAGGCATATCTACTGAAACTGCAGCTCTGCATCCCTTGAAGGAGAGCCAGTCATCTCTCTTGCACTTTTCTCATCCACACTCTTTCAAAGCAGTCTCTTCCAATTTCATTGTCTTGAACCCTGCAGAGTTCTAACAGAATTTGCCTTCAAGCATTATGGTTTTTTTTGTCAATGCCCACTAACAGCTGGAATGAATTGACACCCAGATTGTTGCCTCTTCATGTTCTTATTTGGAGATGTTGATATAGCAACAAAAACATGAATTTGAAACAAGCTGAAAAACTGAAGGAGGAAATTCCAGGCTAAGTGCATCCCACGGAATTCATTGCTAAGAGTGTCATTTTGTCTGGAGGTCTCCAAGAGAAAAGGCAGCTGTTCAAGCACTTCACAGCTCGCATGAAATCAAGTTCAGTGTGCCTCCACAAATTTGATGATCGACAGATGCTCATGAAAGGTGGAGAATTTCCGAGATAGCACATTGAAAATATTTTCACTTCACTTCCTATGCTGGAAGATAACAATATGCAAAGCCTGGTGGTAGCAGTCGCTTGCAGGGCAGTGAAAGAACAACATTTAAAATATGCAGTAATGTTCTGGACTTAAGATGCAAAGAGATGCATGAATTTTACAGCATAAATAAAAAATTGTGGGTTGCAACTGTATCCTGCAAACTGGGTTCCTCTTTCTATGTTAAATGTACAGTAACTAGCAACTTGGATCCTTGATAATTGCTTCATAATCAAAGCTGAATCTAGTGTTGTGTTTTAAGTGTGATTTTGATCTCACTGTTCTCCTTAATATCCTGATTAGGTATGCCTATCAGTTTATAATTTAGTTTTCCTCTCCAGATCACAATTTGTCTGGTTAAAATTTAAAGTTAAATGTGTGAGATATCTGGGAAAATAGCAGGGAAAAAAACAAACAAAAGGGCCTCTTCCCTTTCTTGAACAATTTTCCTGATAAATTACTACAGCAGCTCTGCTATTTCTGTTTATTTTGTGGAATTTTTCAATTATTATCAAAAGAAAATATACATTTGAGTTTGGCCTTTCAAGCATTTAAATCTTTACTTTAAAATTTGAACTTTGTCAGGCCCTGTAAACTTGATTTTATGGTGTCAGAACTTGGCTTTTTCACTGATAATAAGGACAAATATTTATGTTTATTCAGACATGCTTATTTGTATTTGGGTCCTGAATTAATATTTGAAGAGGGAGATTATAGAGACAAGAATTGGAAGGAATGAAACTGGATGAGGTACCAGACTGAGAAACACACAGAAGGTCTTTAATTATCTGAATGTTTCAAAGTACAGCATAATCAAGCATGACTTCTTACTATCTGGAGTAATTTATAATAGTCCTTATTTTTATGCCATTCATTGATCAAATGTTGCCATGGTAGATAGAACATTTTGGGCTACCTGAAAAGCCTGCAGGCCTACAGAGAATAAGGCAAATGTGTAGAAGTATGAGCAGTAGGAGAAAGGGAATGTTCAGATTGGACAAAATATGTGCTTACTTTCTTCATAAATAGTGATTTAATGCCTTATAATCATGTTTTTAATTTCTTCTTCCAGAACCTGGATGCTCTGCATGACCACCTTGCTACAATTTACCCGGGTATGCGAGCCCCTTCCTTCAGATGCACTGATGCAGAGAAGGGGAAGGGACTCATCCTGCATTACTATTCTGAAAGAGAAGGTCTGCAGGATATTGTCATTGGCATCATCAAAACAGTAGCTCAACAGATCCATGGTACAGAAATAGACATGAAGGTAATGTCTGAAGCAATATACTCATTGAAAATTTATGTCAGTAGGAAAAAACAAGAAAATCAAAGGTGGATTGATGCAAACAGTAATTTTCACTGTTGCTGTCTTCTGTGAAGAAGTGGCATCAGTATTGACTCTCAGGAACAGCCATCATCATTTGTGTTGCTTGAAGGGCACAGCTGTGTGCTCAGAAGGCCAGCTTTAATTGGCAGCCAGACCTGACTGGGAACAGTACAGAACAATATCCCCTTATTCAGAAAAGGATTGTAAAGAGCACATGTAAAGAAATTAATACTGGCTCATTTGGGGTGCTTTTTTCCCCTTTATTTTATGTTTGGCATATATTTCTTACTGTCTACTGTATTGTCTGAGAACATAGACATTTCCTCTTTGTTCTGTATTCTTCATCTGTGTGCAGACTGTGAGGCTGATTTTCATTGATGAGGCCTGGGCAGCAGGCAGTGTTTTCCTCCCAGCCAGCATGCCAAGTTCTTCCCAGAAAGAAGATATGTTTGTGGGTTTCTTGTTGTCATTGCATGGAAGTGTGACTGGATATGCATTTAGAGCCCCAGAAGTGAAAAAAATGTTCCTCAGTGACAGAGTTAATGTAATGACATGATTGCTCTGTCACTTGTGAAATGGGAAAGAGACTTCTTCTTTGCCCATACAGAGAAACGGAAAGATTTAATTGATCAGGTCCTGTATATGTATTAGTATAAAATCAGAGTTTGGTCTAAGGTGTGGGAGGAGAAACAAAACATTAAATCTTTTTTGCTAATAGAAATACTGCAACTAATATAAAATTTTTTTTCATCAAGTAGAAAAGAACCTAAGCAGATACGCCAATCAGTCTTTGGGTTTTTAAAATATTCCCTAGTCATACTACATTTCTAGCACAGTTTCATTGTATGCTTGCTGAGAAAATCCTTTCATTATTTTATCACAAAAACATGATCTTGCTCAGGTGAGGGATTTGCAAGCAATCCCTCAAAGATATTTTTACTGCTGTATTGGAGTATTTGCCTTTTAGGTTTCCTGTTCTAAGCTAGCTCAGGTTTATAGTAGATGTCTAGTTGTGTATAGTGGGGTGATATACTTGTGTCCTTGTTTAGATTCTATTTTGTAGAAAACCACAGTTCAAACTTTGCAGCAGGTGTTAGTAATCACATACAGAAGGATACAACACAATCAAAACAATCCTCTTTTTAGTTCCCTGTTTATTTGAAGTGTTGAGACAGACAAGAAGGAAAGTTGGCTGCAAAAGTGCTGAAGCTGTTGCTTGACAGACATTTCTTTTGGTAGCAGCTTAAGCAGTCCCTGTTCTCTCAGTGCTCAGGTTTGTCCGTCAGCAGCTTCTTCAGCTCTGCCTTCCAGCTGGTGTCAAGTTATAAAATAAACTATACTGAGGAAGTGATCTGGGTTCAAAACAACAGGGTTTTTTGGATTTTTTTTTACCTTTATGTGTTCCTTTACATGGTTTAGTGTTCTGTCTCTCAGAGGTCCACACAGAGGCAAAAGTGATCCATGGGGCAGAGGAGAAATCTGCGTTGTCCAAAGCAGCTAGCAGCACAAACTTTTGATAAACTGTCCTCTCAATCTGAAGGTTACTTTGCTGAGAAAATTGTATTAATATCCATCTAGAACTTCTCACAAATAATGTATGTTCTAAAGAGGTTTAAATATTTTATTATGTATTTGCTTCTTATTTTAATTTGACTGTTTTGGGCTTTTCTGTAAATTTTACAGTTGTACTGTAAGTAAATAGGTATTTAATAGTATTGGTCTACTACTAGAAAATGAATGCAAAGTCTAATTTAAATCTATACTATTCTTCTAGACTGTCTGATGTAGAAGCACATAGGTGCCTAAAAATAGTATTAAACTCTAAACTGAAGAAAGTTTATATTGTCTTATTTTGTCTGTTACCCCAGTTTTAAACTTCTCCCTGTTGGAATGTACCCTTAACCCTGAACATTTTCACGCCTCTCCTGATTAATAAAGCCTATGTCTTGACTTCTCTAGGACATTACACACTGCTGTACTCCACAGGTACTCAGAAACTTCAGTGGTAGATAAGGTGACAATTTATTCTCTAAAAATGAAAAAAAAAGCTGAAATTTGCAGCTTATCCACAGATGCTGAAGTCTTCCTCTGTTACTCCACAGGTCAGATGTTAATCAGGAATGATATGGAGTGAAGGTTTTAAAGTAAAGTCTGGCATTGTAAAAACTAGGTAGCTTCACTGTCCAAAATATTGAGAATAGGAGAAAAAATAGACCAACTTCTTTCATCTCCATTCTTTGCCTCATAATTTAGTGAGTTCATGCTTTTGTGTTTTAGTCTGTTAGCAATCCATTGTTTGAAACAGCACAGCATAGAAAAACAATGGAATTGCTTTTAATTCCTTCAGGTTTTGTGGACCAATCAGTGCCTCTACTGTAAAATTTTTGGTTTGAACCTCAGTTAGAATTTTGCTTAAGGAAGAAAGGGGTTTTCTTTGAATCTGATAAAAACCTCAGTGCCTAGCTCAAAGTTTCCAGTGTTATTACGGGAGTCATCTTCTGACTTGCAGAAAGAGATTCTGAGTTGTCCTTTCAAATTTCTTTATCCAAACAACTTACATGACAGTCCAACACAGGACTGACTTAGTAAGTTCTGCAGTTCTCTTTATATTAGTATAATGTTGATATCTGCAATTTGATGTTTAATACTTTGTTATCCACTTTTCTTCTCCATCTGTTTTAAAGAAATGCTTATATAAATCTGCTTGAGAGAATACATGCTTCTAATTCTGTATTTTCATGAAAATTTGGTTGAATTTGTCTAATATATTACAATCTGTATAGGTGGTAGCAGAGATTAATTTGTTTTGATGATGCTGGTTTTGTTTCATTAAGTAGTTAGATTTTGTTTCATGGGTTACAGAATGGCTGAGGTTGGAAGGAACTTCTGGAGGTTGTTTTGTTCAACCTCACCTGCTTGTGCCTGGCCACCTAGAGCCAGTTGTTCTGGGCCACACTCAGACATCTTTCAGCTATATCTAGGGATGGAGACTGCAAATTCTTTGGAGCAGGTGCCAGTGCTCCATCTGTCTCACAGTAGAAAAGTGTTTCCTAATGTCCAGACAACACATCCTGTGTTTCAGTTTGTGCCCGTTGCCTCTTGTCCAGGCTCTGAAAAGAGCCTGGCTCCATCTTCTCTTCACCCTTCCTTCAGGTGTTTGAGTGCATGGATGAGATCCTGCTGAGCCATCTGCTCTCCAGGCTGAGCAGTGCTGGCTGTCTCAGCCTTTCCTCTTCTGAGAGATGCTCCAGTGCCTTGATCATCTTAGCAGCCCTCCCTAGAGGGAGTGGACTCTGTCTCATAGCTCTGTATCTCTCTTGTACTGAGGAGCCCACAGCTGGACACAGCAGTCCAGGTGTGGCCTTTCCAGTGCTGAGGAGAGGGAAAGGGTCACCTTCCTCAAAGAAGGTGAAACTAAATATTAAAGAACCATTGTTCTTGTTTTGTCTCACATTGTTTCTTTTGGTGGAGAAATAGCTGAATAGAAAAAAAGTTTTAATTCTATCACCCTTCTTCAGTCTCACACGAAACAATTTTGTGTATGTATACATATATATAAGTGTATATATATATATAGGTATCTAAAGCCATACATCTTCTTCTAAAATAAAGTAGGGCTTCCTTTTTCCACAATGGTGTCCTTTGGGAAGTGTTCTTTCTCTTTTAACACCTTGAGTGTGTGTGTGTAGAAGGAAAGGGGGGATGGGGTTGAGGGGGGAAGGTTATTTTGTTTCTGTTAGATGTTGTTAGCACTGAAAGGAAACTAGTTTGTTTTGAACTTGGATTCAAAATTCCGGTTGAATAGTTCAGGAAAGCCCAAGTTGACATTAATTGATTAATTAGTTCAAATTCAATTTCCATTATCTTCTCTGATATGGTAATCCATTTTTAGCAAATAGAGGTAAGACTAAATCATTTTTGCAGCAGGCATTGCCTCTAAAATTGTTGCTGACTTTTTGTATGCACTAGGAATGTTCATGTTCTGCCAGTCTCAGTATGAGAACTGAAGAATCATCACAATGCTGGTGACAAACTTTGTCACGAGGTCTCTGTTAGCAGCCTACTGGCTATGCCTTCTCTGCTTCACTTGTCAGAGGTTCTTTGTATATAAATGAGGGTGACCTGTGAAGGTGAAGTCAGGACAGGGATTCCCTCAAGGCTACTAATGGTATGGTCAGTAAAGAGTGTTGTACATAATCCTGCAAAGCCCAAAAATCTGTTGGGGGAGCAGACTTCTGCAGTTCTGTTATTTGAGAGCAGACTATCAAAACCTTTTACATAGGGAAGATGTTTTGCAATATAAAATGAGAAAAGAACAGAGAAAGTCCTTGACAAGATGGTAATTTCAGGCTTACTAATGGCAGTTTGAAAACATAAAATGAAGATGTGAACAGCTGGAGAGCTGGTCTAAAAAATACTTGGGTACTTGTCATGGAAGACAAGGAGTACTGGTCCACACATTACAATGCCAACTGTGTGTGAAGATAAGTCAGTCATGGAGCATGATCAGTTTCTAATTTTGGCACTAGGGCAGCTGTAAACTTCCCTATCTCCAGGCACAGTGGTTTGGTGAAGTGAGACAGTCTGCACTGAAACCAGCTGCCAGAGACAGATATCCCCATGGTTCTATCTTTGGGTATGCAAAACTGAAAGTTTTCCACTGCCATTGCCGCAGTGAACTCCTTTGTCTTGGGATCATTCTGAAGCAACTACTGTGAACATTGTTAAGCAGCATTGCACAGTCAGTTTTGATCAGAAGAGATGAAGAATTTCATGCTGTATTGGCCTTTAAAGGGCAAAACCCCCCTGGTTTTGTATTAATTTTCACAATCTCATCAAAAAAGGTTCCTGTCCAAGGACATTCTGTTCTGCCATGCTGAAATACGAGTGTGTCCTGGGGATATGCTCAGATCCACAGAATTGAGTCTTGTAGACATATAGTGACAGCTTAACAGATAGCATGTGCTCATTATATATTCTGTATCACCGCAACACTTCTTGATCTAATATCTTGTGTGAAGCTCACCAAATACATTAAACCACACTCATTTTAAAATAACTTTTCTCTGAATTGTCATTCCCTGAAATATTGGTATGACTTTTCACTCGATTAGACAAGGACAAACTCTGAAGCTACATCTCCTGGAAGGCACAGGCAGGTTAGCAGTAAGATGTTATATATTCTCTTTGAAACCAAGAGAATGATTTCTCCCTTCAGTTGTAACTGCAGTTACTATGGTGATTGAGCTCTTAGACATTGTGAACTGATGTCACTTCACCAGCTAAGACTGCAGGGGGAGGAAGAATTAGACTTGATTGCTGGCTTTGTTGCTTTGTGACTGAACTTTGATTTGTCAAGCATTTATCAGAGGCTTCTTCAACAAATACTGAAATTGTGTGGCTTGCAAACTTTGCTTGCAGAATGAAACAGTAGATAAGTTCTAATTTACTTTAGCAGAGTATCTAGGGCAGGTCCTTATGCCGAACAAGTACCTGGCCAGTTAGGTTGGATCTATAGGTGCAAGGGTGAAGGAACAGAATTTAACATCTTATGTTAACAGTCAAAAGTGCTAATTTTGAATTTGCTGACAAGGTGAATGACGTAATGAGATAGGAAGATTAGATAGTTCATAAGTTGTGTGAGCAGAAAAGACATAATGAAATTGCATATCCATTGGGAAGTTAATTAGGGATGCATCAGTAGATTTTGTAGCCTGGAGAGGGGTATGATTAAAGCATCTGTTAATAAGTGTCTGTGCATGAATGATCAGAATAAAATTGCATAAACCAGCCATGTCCACAGCATATCATGTTTACCAGGAATGTGCTGCTGGCTCTGTGTCTGTCTTGTAGGTCTGACACATGTCCGTGTGTTTGCCCTGGTGTTCATTTGCTGCACTAGCATGTTGCACTAATACAGCAGGCATTTCTAGATGCCCTGGAGCCTGGTAAAAAATAGTGTTTCAAATGAACTTGAAGATGCTTGGGAAATTTGCAGCTTTTCACTGTTACTGGCACAGTTCTAATCTATAAAGGTTAGGAAAATAGCACAGCATGTGTGAGGACTGACTTTGTCACTGTGTGAGCTTGTAGAATCTGCAGAGGGTCATGGCTCAAACTAGCTGGATGTCTGGAAGCATGTAGCAGTTCTATTTTTATAGGTAGTTTTCTTAATCTAAGCCTGAGTTTTGTTCACTGATGCATCATTCATTTATAGTAAATGAAATAAAGTGGGAAGTTATTAAAAACAACCTGTTAAATGGTGCATTGTAGCAGGAAAAAGTCCGTAAGTACAGGTTGATGACAGAATACTAGTGTGCAGTGAGTAAGATGGCTATAAGGAGATAATCTATCTGGAAGGTCATGTGTTGTTAATATGAACATTTCCTTAAAAATTATTAGCTTCTTTAAAATCAGCTTTGCTGAATTAAGAAGGTTTTCATCCAAAATATGCAGGGTTTGTTTTTTTTTCCATTTGTGGCAAGAGCAACACTTTAAAGTAAGATCCAAGACTGAAAATAATCTGGAAGCACAGATCAGTTCTAGAGTTAAATCTTCACAATTTGATAAAGGTTTCTGTTTGTAATCTCAGCTATCTCTGGCCACAATAAAGGTACTGTTAAAATAAAACCTGTGGGAGTGTGCATATGTGATAGAAAGTAAGAACTAAGACTCTTAACTGTCTTCTTCAATATGACCACAGTCTCTCACAATTTCAGGGATAATGATTTAAAAGGAAGATGTGGAAAACCTTTAAATTCTGAATGTTTTCCTCAGATGACTACCATTTATTTTTTCTGAGGTTTACCCATTATTAGGTCATAATTTCCCACTTATCTTTGTCATACACTGGCATGTGGATTACCACTGCAGTTTTTGAGGCAGTTCGGTTTTCTCATCATCAACATCTGAATTTATTTGTACATCCAGCTTTGGGTTCCTACATTAGCTAGTAAATTTAGTAGGCTGATCTTTCTCTAAGTTACTTTCATAAGCAATAGAAAGAGTAGAATAATGCAGCACACAACTATACAGCACCTAAATCGGGCTCTTCCTTTGAACTGACCTCCAGAAAAGCCTCTCTTTCCTTCAAATGAGCAGTCAATTTGTAAATCAAAGAACACTGCCACCTTAAATTAATCATCATTTAACAATAAAATACTGTTTTGTTGCTTTACACTCCTCCATTTGTTTAGGAACAAATAAAGGCATCAGCACTCCCTAGCCCATCAAGTACTATTTTTGGCAGTTTTGCAGATCAAATATTTAATAAACTTAACATCTTAGGGATCAGTTGCAGTGTTTGTGCATATCTGTTCTGTTTTCAAATTGTAACTGTTAATCTCTGTGGTTAAGATTATGTGTAAAGGGCGAAATCAGAATGCTTTAGAAATTTTAAGAAATATTTTTTTTTGCTTCAGTGACTTCAGAATCAGAGTCAACATGAAAGTAGAATCAGGTGGGCCATGTTCCAGAAAAACACTGCTAAACAATACTATGTAAATAGAACTGTTCTTTTCCAATCATTAAGTGTAATTAAATTTGAAAAGAGGTGGATTTAGCTTCTCAGGGTAAATGATGTTATTCTACTAGTTATTAGCTTAAATTATATTGCCCTACATGACTCTCACTGCAAACAAAATAATCCCTATTAATTTCATATTTTTTACTAACCTTGAGTAAAATTACTGAAGAGTGCAATGCTGTGTTAAGGACACCTTTTTGTTCCACTGATGTAGATGACTGTAGTTTTGCTGTAATTTCCTTTAATATGGAATACAGCCCAGAGAAGATTGCTTTTAGTTTTGTCTGTTGGCTCTGATCTTGCAGTCTGCTGGAATGTATAAGGACTGTATATCCTAACATGGGTTCCATGCACTTTCCTTCTTGCTGTCAGTGACACACCCACCCTCTTAGCACTATTTAGTCATTGCTGAACAGTCAGCACTATTTGCTGTTGTGTTATAGACCTTGCAAACAGCTTTGATCAAAATAAGGATTATTGGTTCTGTGGGATTCAAGGCTCACACAGGTTCATTTCAGGGGAAGGGGCCACCCTATTTTTTGGCAAGAAAAAAAGCAAGCACAACTTGAGCCTTGACCCCTCGTTTGAAGATTTGCATTTCACTCGGGCTTAATAAATTGTATTTGGGTGAGCTTCAATATGTTGCTCTTGTAGAGAGCAACTGTGGCCAAGCAAAGGCTTAATTATTCACCTGTAATTACAAAGACTGTGAAATCAGAAATTTTTACTAGAATATGATATTTTTCAAGATGTGGATATAATTCTTGAATTTATCTTTCTCCTCTAAATACATTTCTGTCTCCAGAGTAGCACTCCAGTTACTAATGAGAAGCAGAGTTTTCAGTTTTTCATTTTTTCTTCATTTCTCTAGGTTATTCAACAGAGAAATGAGGAGTGTGACCACATTCAATTTTTAATTGAAGAAAAAGAATCTAAAGAAGAGGACTACTATGAGGACCTTGACAGATTTGAGGAAAATGGTACCCAAGAGTCTCGCATCAGTCCCTACACTTTCTGCAAGGCGTTTCCTTTCCACATCATATTTGACAGAGATCTGGTGGTCACACAATGTGGCAATGCTATCTACAGAGTCCTTCCACAGGTTAGATGATTCTTATGCATGGATAGCCATAGAAAATTCATAGTGATAGATGCTTCACAGGTTAATGATAAAGATGAATAAAACAGATTTAGGATTCTCTGTCTAAACAGCATTCCTTTGTAAGTGTATAATATTTACTAAATTGTGCTTCTCTTGTTAGAAAAAGGACTTGAAAATAACCTAATTCTACAACAGCTTTGTTCCTTATGGTCATGTCCATATGCAGTAAGAGAATAATTTAAAAACTTTGTTATTCAATGGAGAGATGCATAAATTATCTTCTATTCAGTACTTTCATCTAATAAAATGGAATATAATTTCTCTATGTATATTTTTATTATAAAGCATAACACTCAGGGTTTTTTTCCTCTTTTCTGTTTATTAATATTCTAGCTGCAGCCAGGAAATTGCAGTCTGCTGTCAGTTTTCTCCTTGGTTCGGCCTCATATTGATATTAGCTTCCATGGGATCCTCTCCCATATCAATACAGTCTTCGTGCTGAGGACTAAGGTAACTAGAAAATATTTTCCCTGTTTTTCTTTAAGGATATGTGCTTTGGAGAGATAAGAAGTGCAGAGAGCTCAGAAGTCTTCAGAGAAATTCTCTGTAGTATGCTCAGACCTTTTTGAGTCTTAAGCCAAGAGAGAGTCACAGGTATGAATTTGTGAATAGCTGTTCAGTAGAGTGTTGTTTTATAGGAATAGGTGAAGTAAACACACTTCATGTCTGATGCTTTCTCTGCAAGGTGCCAGTCTAGTTTATGGTGTTGTATCAAAGCAAATGTAGAGAGGTAATTACATTTACTTTACTTCGTAAGAGTGTGGGAGACAAATATGAAATGTGTTCTTGCTTGGGCTCCTATGTTCATACAAAGGTCTGTGTCCTGTTCTCTAAAGAGGGCAGGAGACAAGGTGTGTGATATGAGCAGATGCAGTGTGTAGAGTAACACCTACTACATCAAGGAGCCTGTTTATTTAAAGAAAACTGTACCTGAGAGAAACCAGGATGATTTCTTAGAGATGATCCCAGGCACAGATAGAACTTCACAGAACAGGCAATACTATTGTCAAAACTATTGTTAAGGAGCATTGTGGAAAACAAGGAGTTAGGAACGTGAATGTAAAGAAAAATACCATCCTTTGTGTCTTCAAGGTAGCAAATCACTGTATTAAATTAGAGACAGTGCATGGTGTTCAAACGAGAAGTTAATCAAGGCTTAATGTAAGCTGTAAGTGTATTCCAGATATTCTGACTGCCTTTGTAGTGAATGCACTTACAGACTAGGCTGGTGCATAACACACCGTGGCCCTTACACAGTGGTGGCTTTTCATCACCAGGAGGGGCTGTTGGATGTGGAAAAGTTGGAGTGTGAAGATGAACTGACTGGCACAGAAATCAGCTGCTTACGCCTGAAAGGGCAAATGATCTACTTGCCTGAAGCAGACAGCATTCTCTTTCTTTGTTCACCAAGGTACTTCAAACCTAGAGAGTTCCATGATATTGATTTTCATTTTACAATTACTAATTTTAAGAACACTTATGAGAATAGTACTACAGAGACTAATTGGTTCAAGTATTGATTTAATTGGTTTTGATGTGTTTATACTAAAAGAGGTAGGAGCATTTAAACATTGGAACTTGACTGAGTATTAAATACTCAGTATAAACATTGGCTTGCTCTGGCCCAGTTTGTACAAATGGTTATTCCTCATATTCCTTTTTTTTTTGCAAGTTTTGTTTTTTACTCAGAGAATGCTAAGAAATGTGACAATGATTTGGTTTTCTATGTGTATTTGTGTATTTTTGCAGTAGTTTTAATGTAATAGATTGGTGATAAAAAAGTGGTTGGAATGGAGAATTGAATGGAAAGATTCTTTACATAATCTCACTTTGTGTGCTGAAGTACATGCATTTGATATTCTCATGGAACTCTTAGTGAGAATTCTGTATTTAAACACAAAAATCGAGCTGTGGGTTAAAATGAATGATCACAAATAAGGTGTTTTCTAGAAGGGATATTTTGTACAGCTCATCACAAATTCAGAAGCTTCATCTTTCTACTGTTATTCAACAGACTGCTGTTTATTTGAGTTTTAAATGCTCCTTTGGCAAGTTTCATTTTACCCATATTATTGTACATTTCTCTGCTTCGCAGTGTGATGAACTTGGATGATTTAACCAGGAGAGGTTTATATCTGAGTGATATCCCATTGCATGATGCTACCCGTGATCTGGTTCTTTTGGGAGAGCAGTTCCGAGAGGAATATAAACTGACCCAGGAGCTTGAGATCCTCACCGACCGACTGCAGCACACACTGCGTGCACTGGAGGATGAGAAGAAAAAGACAGACACGTAAGAACCAAATCCCAGTTTTGGGCTGAAACACCCAGAGCAATATATTATTTATAGCTACCTTCTTTAAAGAATAACAGAAGTAAGTAAGGAATATCAGAAATAATCAGGACTGGTAATTTTGGAATCGAGAAAGAACATTTAATAGGGTATTTCTTTATTTAGATTGTCAAATGTCACCCACAGTCTAGGCCATTATATGCCAAGATGTTTTGATGGCTCCCTCCCTGACAAGAAAAGTTATAAAAAAGGAGCTGACAATTCATTTTTACTTGTGAATTACCTAAAAGTTTGGAAACTTACGTGCAGTCACTGTAGCGAAGGTGAATTTGATGAATGCCCAAGTGGTGTTATTTGACAGAGTTCAGTAAACCAACTTTTGTCTTTCTGGCACAGAATAATAGAACAGAAAAACATATCTTATAAACCTTGAAAACAGTTTATGTAAAGCTGAAACTTTGGAACAGCTTAATGCTGTGAATTTGATGTAGTAGTTACTTGTAGAAATGAATTGGGGTTTATCTAGATATATGTACATAAAAATAACGCATAACAGTAAGTGTGCATTGGGCCCCAAATCCTGTAATACAGATAACTATGAAGTCAATTTCAAATGTCATTGGTCTATGGCATTTCAGCTCAACAATGACAGGCAAATAAAAAAAAACTTTTGTGAAAAGTAGCATGGAGTTCATTATTGACTCTTATTTATAAAACACAGTCCGATCTCTGTATTAATTCTATTGACAGATAAGTTTTTTCTGTAATGGAGTAATGGAAATTATTTTTAAAATGCTTGAAAGGGATGGACAGGAGAACCAGAGAAAACAAAGCCTAATAAGTATTTTTTCTCTTAATTCCTGTTGGCTCACTTTATAAAGTCATTTTATCTTTAGGAATTCTTGCCTTCATGGCAGCTGCTGGAACAGATAGTGTCACTTACTGTGTGATGTGCCAAAAGTATTCACTAATTATAACTCAAGTAGTGGACTTGCCAAAAATGCAACTAATGAGGAATTGTGCAGGAGGCTGTGTACCAAATGATGTTCAAGATTTCTGAAAAAGTCAGAGATCTTCAGGAGGGAAATGGACTTAAGATAGGAGTTAGATAGTTGAAGGAAGACACATGAGAATAGGGTGAATTTCTGTGTGTGTGATTGGATTTTATTTGCATAATTTATAATATGAAAAGTGTTAAAACATCATATAGACTATTAAAAAGACTCTAGACCTTAAAAACAGCATGCTCAACAGAGAGGGAGCATTTAGAAATGCATGAATTGATCAGAGATGGAAAACTGTTTGATCTCTTCATGGTCCTTATTGCAGTTTTTATGGTTCTCTGAGAAAAAACATATGAGCTGAGGATGTGGCAGAAAGAAGTAAAAATGATGCAAGACACTACTAACAAATCATGTCAGAAGAATTAATAACACGTCTCATTTTGTTGATAATTTAGATGTATATTAATGTGTTTGAAATGGTATGCTGATGTAGATCACTTCCTGTTTTCCAAATAACATATTCTTCAGTAAACACCTTTTCTATTGCTTGTTGATGGCGGGAGTATGTTATAAACCCTGTGTGGGGTAGGAAGTTAATATATGAAGAGTGCTGCTGTAAACACCTTTCTCCAGATTCTCTTTTTTCATTTCTGCCTTTCTTTCCTTGCCTGTGTAGGTTGCTGTACTCTGTTCTGCCGCCATCAGTGGCAAATGAGCTGAGACACAAGCGCCCTGTTCCAGCCAAGCGCTACGACAACGTCACCATTCTCTTCAGTGGCATTGTGGGCTTCAATGCCTTTTGTAGCAAACATGCCTCTGGAGAGGGAGCCATGAAAATTGTCAATCTTCTAAATGATCTTTACACAAGATTTGATATTCTGACTGATTCACGAAGGAATCCATTTGTTTATAAGGTAAGCATAATATTTTTGAAGAATCTAATCTGTATCTTTTCTAAAATTTACTATGGTGTCAGTCTTTTCCAGTCTTCTTGGATTTTTGACTTCAAAAAAAAAAAAAAACTTATGTTCTCAGTCTGAACTGTGTTACCTGATATTACATAGCTACAGGAGAGTATTTTGGTTATCTCTAAATATCTGAAGGAGCATAAAGTGCTAAGTTCTCATCACAATTTCTGCAGTCTCCCATTAGGTGGACACATAAATGTACTTCCACGTATAGCTGATGTGAACTCATACAAGCCTTTTGTGGTTCTTCTGACCTTGTGTTTTAAGTTTTTCAGTTCTATTCCTGGGTATTGTAGTTCTAAACTATGACTTACTATTCAGTTACTCAATGTGAATTTCATTCCTTCATTCACTTCAGGAGTGAGGTGTAGTTGCAAATGTGGCTGGTAGCAGGAAGGTATAGAGATAGATATATATGCATCCCATAAATATGTATATGTGTTTGCTTGTGTGTTTATATCTTTGAGGTTTATTCCTAGGTCTTGCTAGAACTGAATTTTGTGTCCTGTACCATGAGTATTAAGGGTGTGAGTCAGAACAAACACAGAGCTCAGTTTCATTCAGAAGACACCAGAAGAGAGACTCAGGTTTACACAATCACAGTCATTGTAAGTTGCAACATTGTGGGTTTATGATAAATCCCCTTCAATAACAAGCAGAGATGACAGTAATTAGGGTGATCTGAATGAAAGGGAAAGGGAACTCTTTTAAAGGAAAAGCAGTCTTGAAGCACTACATCAATTCTATTACTCTAAAAACCATAATAATGAAGTAATTCAAAAATATCTGTCTTGATAGGTGGAAACAGTTGGAGACAAGTATATGACAGTGAGTGGTCTGCCAGAGCCTTGCATGCATCATGCACGATCAATCTGCCACCTGGCTTTGGATATGATGGAAATAGCAGGCCAAGTTCAAGTAGATGGTGAGCCTGTACAGGTTAGTATATGTGGGCTTGAATGAAAACCCATTCTCTGACAGCATGATAATGTTTTGAAATAATATAATGCTCTAGTCCTAGTCCATGCAAGGGATGGGCCTTGTTATTGTTAGATTTTGAGACTGATTTGTAAAATAATATGAGGAGTCACATACAGCTGTGATGTGTCCAGTTCTCAGACCTTAAAATGCTTATTGTGCTTTAAAGGGTAAAGGACTTATTTAGGTCCACATCATTTACATCTGTTTTCTGATAATTTCAATATAATCAGTGAATTCCTATTGTGCATCGAGTATAATCTGTTGAGTCTTTTTCAACTCAAGGAGCAGAAAAATAGTATTTCCTCCCTGATACTTTCAATCACACCTCAGATCCTCATGTCAGAATTAGACATTATTACATTAACAAGAGAATTACAGTTCCATAGACAGATACAGCAATGATTATTGACACCAGTGTATATTAGTGGAATTTCACTCATTGTGGGACATTCTGGAGCCCTGATACAGAACTGTCCTCATCAGAAGGCTGTGAGCAAAAATGATTAATGAGTGCAATGCATACTTCTATTTACATGAATGCTGCTGTCCTATCACCTAGCTCAGAGCTGTGTACTTTATCATGGAGCAAAGCAGTGAAGTGAGAAGGTTTGATTTGGGGCTTTACGGTAACTGTAATGTGCTACGAGAATGAGCTTCTCCAAACCTCTGTCCTATCTCTTTACCTTCTGAGTACAAAATACCATGATTTTTCCTTTGAGAAACATCTTTTTTCTTGACCTGTGCCTTCCTTTTCTGCACCTTCTGGGCAGTCATTAAACACAGACCTGCCTCTCTGCCCACCTCTTTTTTTATTTTCACAGTACATAATAACAGCAGAGTGGATGCTGGAAAATTACAGAGTTTGATTGTTCATGTGGAAGGCAGAGACATGACACTGTACTGAAGTTAAAAAACAAAGAAGTGACAAAATCCACAATATGCAAGGCTTTGAAGAAGCAGGAGTAGCACTTTGGGAAAATAAACTCTAGTAGATATAAGTAGCATGTTGCCTGTGTTTAGTCAGAGGCAGCACATTAATTACATTACTTCTGAATATTCAAACTTAATTTTTTCTCTCTAAAGATAACCATAGGAATCCATACTGGTGAGGTAGTCACAGGTGTCATAGGTCAAAGGATGCCACGGTACTGTCTCTTTGGAAATACGGTCAATCTTACAAGCAGAACAGAAACTACTGGAGAAAAGGGAAAGATCAATGTCTCTGAATATACTTACAGGTGAGTAATGTGTTATTTTTATCGGTATTGACATCTTGGTCAGCATACCATAAAAGGTTTTTTGGAGTTGAAAGTGACAGTCCTCATGCAACCACTATTTAAGTCTGTGAGTTCTCAGGAAGCTGTATGGCAAACTGCATTATGATACACAGTTATTGGTCTGCAAATACAACAATGATGTAGAGATGGAGTTGAATCTTTTGGTAGTCTGCTCACATACATGTAGCATGTTTAATATTTTGCATAGTGTGTGGCATGCATGCAAAGTCCATTAATTTGTATGTTTTCTCTTTCAATTTCAGGTGTCTTATGACACCAGAAAATTCAGATCCTCAGTTCCACCTGGAGTACAGAGGTCCAGTTTCTATGAAGGGCAAAAAAGAACCAATGCAGGTTTGGTTTTTGTCCAGAAAGAGTACAGAGACAGAGGTATGAGAAACTAGAGTGTAATTTTGTTTTTTTCCAAACATAAACATAAAAAAATTAATCTAAACCATGGAGATACATTTACATTTGAAAAACTAAATGTTCCACAGAAAAAAAATTATGAGTTTTGTGCAGCACTCTTTCATTAACACATTTATTATCTTGACAGTACTTGAAAATCCTTGATTATTTGTCTTTGCAGTTTGTGCAGTTCCTGACAGAGTACTTTTGATTTCAAAAAGTCCTTGAGGGAATGCCAAGTGTTTAAATATTTATATCTCCCTCTTACAGATTTCTGCACTGTACTAGATTTTGCAATATAATGTCGGTTTCTGTTTAGCTGACATGTCTGGTTACCAGCACTTCAAAATTTGCCATTTGCTTTCTTGCAGTGAGTGAAAAAATGTGCTTTCAAATCTTTAGGAAACAGTCAAACAACTATTTGCAAGCAGGTTCACATGTGATGTGTGTGGTGGTCTCTTAACCCCAGATGGCCTCTGCTTGTTCAGAGACTGTTGCATGGCAGAGGTCCCCTTTAGAAATACACAGGGTGAAAACTACTTCTTGTAAATGACATATCAGCCCAAGATGAGGTGGGGTAGAGCTCTTCAAGCACTGAGGGACCTTTAAGCTAATGCCTCAGTTTCAGAATTCTGGGCATGTATTATCCAGAATTTCAGTAAAAGCCAATGAGATCTAGACTCAAGGTATGCTGCAGACTTAGACAATGAGGTTACAGTATGTCAGCTGCTTTGCCATAGCTGAGCAGGTGCATACATTCCATCCAGCATATCAACAGGAAGAAAAAAAGGATAACAATTATTTACATAGCTTGAATTTTGCCCCGAAGCAATATAAAAAGAATGAGTTTTCTGCTATGTGTTTAAAACTTAAAAACACCCTTGACTAAAATAATGAAAGTCATCAGTCACCTTGGCTGAAATAATTCTTGTAAGTCAGAGGAAATTAATTATGTGTCTGAATGCTCATGTACTTCTGAAAGTGTAATTTAGGCTGTTAAACTGTTTAGGCTTTTTAGGAGATCTAATCCAGATTTATTACCACTGGTACCCAAGTAGATGAATATTAACTTTTTAATGGTAACTCCAAGTATTAACCCTCTGTACTTTAGCTCTGCATTTTAATTCTGTATTTGAATATATATTACTTACCATTATGTTCTGGGTGCCACTTTTGAGAATACTTTTCTATTCTTATTCTACAGTAAGGTAACTATAACTTCACATGGCTACCATTATTTCAAATCTATTGTTGTATTTAAAATACATTTTAATTAAACACCTTTCACTTTTTTTCTGCCTTATAAATGTCCTATCATTTGTTTCAAGACACATTATAATTTTAAATGTAAATTTCAGAGAGGTACTGAGTCAGATGGGTATTTTCCTTGTTTCGGCCCAACACATTTAGTACAAATATAAGGTTCAGGTAGTTTAAGACTTCCAGAAATATTGTACAACAGCTGGTTTTGTTAATCCTCACAGCAGTCCTGCGAGACACTTGCTGATACTATTACACAGTAATTGAGCTTTGTAGAGGGACACATGAAGGCAGGAATAAACCTGACTGAGAAATATTGTGAGCCTGATTTTCAGGAGCATTTAGGACTCACAGTTTAAGCACACTGAAAAAGCCTTTCTAATTTTGTTAGTTATTATTAATTCTAAAATTCAGGTGTAAATGTAATTCTTAGAGACAGAAGGACTTTCTCTCAAGACAGGTGTCTCTTTTAAATTGTACTAAGTTTGGGAGCACAGGAGAATAGAAAAATACACTGATGTGATGATATGAACTGATAATCATTTTGTTAGAAGTGATTTTGAAAAATGAAAGAATATATTCCTCTAACCTTTTGATTCTTTTCCACTGACTGCACAATTTCATCTGTCCATACACAAAAAATGCACAAAATTTTATTCCTTTAAGATTTTCTGAACTATTTCTCCTGTGAGCATACTGTTCATGTTTTTTTCTGGCACTTTATAGGCTGTGCATAATTGTTTTTATCCAAAAGCAGAAATCAGATAAGCAACTTTTTATGTTTGATCACTTTAAAGTAATCACTTTGCTTTATGCACACATGTAGTCCTGGTTTTCTTTCCAGAATTTTTTTCAGAAGGCTAATGTATTATTTTGTGCAGTGCCATTTATTGTTATCTACAGGAGGACTGTACATGACAATAAATAAGGGCATATTTAAATATATTCAGAAACTATGTGGTAAACTTCCTGAAAGGTCACTGCAGAATATTGCAAGAAGTGGCATATAGAAGTAAGCATGAAAATATTTCTTAAATCATCCTGAAGACACTTCTGCTAATTATGCTTTTACTGTAACGTTTTCTTTCTCCAGTATCTTCAGTCTAGGATCAATGCACATTAGTGATGTATTTTTCTTTTCATTATATCCATTGGAGAGTTATTATCTCAGCATTTCAAATCTATCAGCATATTTTACTCTGAAGACCAGTAATAAGAACATGGTGAGGAAAAGGACAAAACGTTCAGAGATGCCATAGGAGATGTGAAAATAAAGCTAAAAATACACTGTTTCTCTACTAGGCCAGTAGAAAATGATAGGGCTGAAGCAGCTCAGCATGCCTCAAACTTGATTCTGGGTTGACATCTCTAATATCAGTCCCCATGAGCAGCAGTTACTTCTGAGAAAGACCTAATTTATAAGAACAAGTGTTGGTTTGGAGTGCTGCACCTTCACCTGTTTTCTCTGATATCTCTTCCATGATACCAGTACAGCAACAAGTAAAATTGCATCAGAAATACACATACAACAAAGCAACTGTGACCAGTTATTCACTTTGCATCTGCTTGTTTGCATAAGATTAATTATTACTGTCTTCATTATTTTAACAGGGGTTCAGCTGAAGTTTCTTGAGAAACAGATTTGTTGTAAAAAATAAATCTTGCCAAGAGCTTCAGATGTATGACTGCAATTTTACTCCCTCTCCAGTTTTTAATATCTTTCTCTTCTGCCCTGTTCCCACATTACTGGTGGGAACAAATTGAAATATCTCAGGCAGAGCTGATAGTTCACCAGGACATGTAGGAATTGTTTCATTCCTACATACAATACTTATGAAAGAAATACATGCACTACCTATGCTTTTTCGGGTTTTTTTTTAGTTTTTACTATTTACTGATACTGGTTGCAAGTTGTAAAATGTATTTTGTCACCGCATTAACCCACTATGTTGTTGCTTCAAAGAAAATTTCTTACTTCTCAAATTCTGCTTGCATGCTCTCAAGGAAACAAAGCAAGATGCTTTCTGAGCTGAGGGAGGATGAAGAGGACGCTGAATAGAGTGCAGTACTGTCTCCAAATAGGGTGCCAGGCAGTAAGGTTATGTTATGGATGTTCTTTCACATTGTATCTCCCATTGCCATGTGCAATACCATTGTCTTTTGCCGTACTCCTGAAGTCATACTTTTTCTCCAGGCTTGCTTGCTAATTTTTTGTCCTTATTGTTTGGTACTGTTATATCTCTGCTATGAGCATGTATTTCAAGCTTTCCTTTTTTTGATATGCATTTTTGCATGTCAGTCATGTGACCGACCATTCCTACCACCAGATAATATTGAATGAAACCATGTAGTATGCACGCCAAAGCTAACCACTTCAATCTGATGCTTCACATCTTCATCTTCATCTCTGAAGTACTGTGGTTATGTGAATTGATGACATTTCTTGAAAGATAGGTATTTCAGTTGATAGGCAGAACAATGAACCTAAGGAGCTATATTAAAATAAAAAAACTAAAGCAGCATTACGAAAATTATTGCATACATGGTATCACATGTAGTTCTGCTATTACCATGCTTCTCATTCATTTTGTGAATAACACTTGATGCTCTGTAAATTCCTGGTTAGGAAAAGGTTTCTCATTTGATATCATCATGCATTTTCGCTTTGTGGACACTGTAAACATCTCCTGTATTGGAAGGGGGCAGCTGTTTTTCTGATACTGCCATTTGAAGCATGTGCCAATGTACTTACTGAAATGCTGTTCACTTGCAATGTATTTCTCATTGATTTATATAAACTAAATTAAATTTTCATATTAGTAATAGATTGCTGGACAATTTTAGACCACTTGTAGTGCATTGATTCTCATCTGATGTAGCCCCTAGAGTTGGAAGGCATGCTGCTGGGACATGGTTGATACAGTTGCCTTTGGGTTTGGTCTCTCTAATTTCAGAAATGATCTTATTTTATTCCTTGAGAAGACCTGGTAATATTCTAGGTATCATGAATAATTAAAGGATGTAAAGCTTGGAAAGGGTCATAGTGTGTTTCATCAGCTGACACAGTTAGTACAAGTGGACAAGTTTTTAGAGGCATAGCCCTTCCATAACTTTAATATATAGTGCATTTTTATGTGAATAGTATCTGTTCTTATCTGACTGATCATTTCTGAATATTTGCATTATAAAATAGAATAGTGCAATTACTCTGTGTATAAAAATTGTCTATATCTAGTATATCATATTAGCACAGAATATATATGTATAAATGTTTCATGTTAATGTGCAAAAGAAATTGCAATAAATTATTTTTTCCACGGACTTCTAGGAATCTTGTGATTTTCTTTTGGTAGGAAACTTTATTTCATTGCTTGGTACAAAAAAAGTACTTTCTCCATTAAAAAATTTGCAGTTCACATTTAAATAAATTGTTGAGGAATTGTTCCAATGTTTGCAGATGTCCAATTGTCTTACATATTCAGATTAATGGATGACATCCTCAAATTAAAGTAGTGTTCAAAATGTTGAGGTTAATGCTTCAAAAATAGTAGATGAGGTGACAAAAATGCATAAAACCTTCCTTTGAAACCCTTGGGCAATATTTAACAATCAAACATTATTAGCTGTATGCTTTGAGCAGGATGTACATTAGCAACCCAAGCTTTAGGAATGGGGAATGAAGGGAGGAAACCTCATATTTTCTTCCTCATCATCTCACTGCTGGACAGCAACACATCCCAAGACATCATCAGAGGTTGCCCTCTCTCAGACAGGTACACAGCAGCAGTTTGGATTGATCAAGTTGTTCAAGCTTACAAAAACTATGGTGACTTTGAAAGACATGGAATTTGTAACAGCTGTGGTTGTGTATTGATATAATTCATATGCAAATGGTTCTGAAGAAACTGAAGTTCTGTATCACACTTCAAGCTGATGGAAGATGGCATGCCAGAAAACTTAAATAATGTTCTGGGTTTATATTGTATCTCCTTAACAATTTCAAAATATTAAAGCTCCCATTAAGCTACTTTGTAACATAACCAGTTTCTTAAAGCATAGAATAATAGCTCATATTGTGTTCATGTAAGAGCTTTTATCTCAGTACAATTTAGGCACTTACCCACTTCTGTTACTAAAACTGGTCTTAAATGCTGCATTCAGCTACTAAATTTATAGTTTGGTTAAATATTGCTCTCAGCTAACAGTTAAACACTTCTGCAGGTATTTAGTTCTTTTTTGTGTGTTCTACTGCCTCTTTTATTTAACTGTAGTGATTTGCTTTTTCAATAGAAGCTCTCTAGCTGAAACGTGAGGCAGAGTAATCATCAGAGTCTGTTTCAAAGTATTTTAAATATTTTGAATAATAAAGTCTGTTTAAATGTATTTTATTCTGGTATTTTTTTTTTGTTTAAAAAAGAACTGGAACAAGGAGAAAAAAGGGCAGATCAGCCATGAAACTGGAAATTATGGAATGCTTAGGTGTTTGGAGTCTCCTGGATCTTGTGCATTCCTGTGAAATCAGACACACAAGGGAAATTGATTTTCGGTGGTGTTTGTGCTTTGGCTGTGCAGGGGACTCTGAGACTCTACTGCTGGCTTAAAGTGGGTGCTGCAGTTGGCTTCTATCGGAATCGGCTGCTCGTCTCTGCCTGATACGCGCGTAGGATGGTTCGTGGGCAACCCGCAGTTAAATGATGAGACTGGACTCCTCGGTAGTTCGGTCTTCAGTTAGTTTATTGTTGGTTATCTCAAATGCTCGCTCTGCCCAGCCAGGATCTGACCAGCACGGCAGCCACAAGCACTCTGACCGCCCACGGGGCGGCCGTACATTTTTATATTGATAACTACGTATACCATATTTACAGTTTTCTCCCAATACCCCACACCTATGTTGGAAAGTGCACCACCACCTAGAACCAATCTAAAAGTGTCTACGTCACCCGAAAGATGGATGCCAAGAAGAAGGAGAAAGGCCACGAGGCTGGGCCTGCATCCTCCATCTTGCCTCCATTAGACCCCCCTGTACCAAAACTAGAGAAACTACATTTCTACCCTAAAAAGTGCTATCCCTCCACCATTCACACCCTGGTGAGTTGCAAACCCTCACACTCAGGCGGCACATCCTTTAAGGGATCAAAATCAAGCCACCAAGAACTCCTGGCTACATTCCAGGACTTTCGAGCCCCCCAAGGGTGGTCCTGGGGACTCAGAGCAACCGATGAGGTGAGCTGAGTTCCCACAGGCTTCCAAACTGCTGGGTCAGTCCTTGGTCAGAACAAGCTCTGGGACATAACTTCATGTTTGGTATTTTTTTTAAACAGAATGATAAACAATGGATGAGATGCTCATTTGGATATCTGCTTACAGGATTATCACAAAAATGTCATGACTGAAAGGGTAGTCAGGCACTGGAACAGGCTGCCCAGGGATGTGGGAAATGTGTTTTTCATTCACCAAGTAGACAGGTCAACACTTTACTGTATTGTCACAAACTCTAAAATGGTTATTCTATGCATTTCTAGAGGCATCAAATATTATTTAAAAAAAAAAGTTGGGTCATCAGATTCTAGCACTATGAGAACTTGAAGAGAATTTAGTATTTATGTTTTCCAGGCAGTCAGCATACTGGTACAAATGGAATCTTTTGGGCAATTATAAATTAATTCTGCCAGTCACTGTGTTGCCTTATCATATCCAAGTAAAGGGAAGTTACTGGACTTATAGTCCTGTTTTATTTTAATAAGATGTTGTTTTTTATTATAGCAAGATCCTTTCTTTCTTGGGGGAGAGAGTCTGAAACTCTTGTCATTTCATGCACTGACCTGACCATGATGGGGGGAGCAAGTAATAAGCCAGTAAACAGAGCTGTGCTAATGTAACTGTAAAAAAAAAATAAACCAAAAAAGCAAAGCAAACGAACAACCTTCCCCCAAAAAAAAAAAACAGCAAAAAAGAGGTTCCATTCCTCAATCAAATAGCTGCACATACAAGGCACTGAGGTTTTTTCTACTGTTCTTTAGATGTCTGTCTGACTTTGGGTGACACTTTGGAAAAACTGCAACAACACATGCTGTCTCTACCAATTAATCCTTTGTTATTAACAGGAAAAGGCTAATGTTCAGTTTCATCATAATCAACGGGTCTTTTTGCCAATATAACTATTTTGGAGACAATTACAAGAGTGGAATGTGAAAACAATATTGTGATTATTATTCTGGGATGAAGATGTGTGATCTCTATTATAAAGGATTTGTCCCAGACTGTTCCCCATACCCAGCATTCACATTGGCATTGTTTCCCAGAGGTGATTACCTAATACAGATTCAACACCACAGGACAGCTGTGCTTTCAAGGGCAGCAGTTTTGTGGGCTGAGGATCTATGTTCATATGCTAGGCAGCTCTGGCAGGAAACCTGTGTGCCTTTTTGTATTGTAGGTTGTCAGGGTCATTCTGGCCTTTAAAACCTGATTTTACACTTTGATAAATGTGCTGTCCTGTCTAGTGCTCTAAAAACTGACTTATGATTAAAATGACAGAACTTAGCTGAGCCCCAGCAAAAGGCTAAAAGTGTTCACAGTTCCTAGCTGGTGTTAACCATAACCCTGAACTGGAGACCAATTAAGCCAATAGTCCTTAAGTCTTTGTTTAAAAATAAAACCAAACAAAACCTCCCACAAAAACTACAAGGCCATAGTTTTCAGATGAGGAGTAAAACTCTGAGTTCAGGATTTCTGCCTTCAGCCCCTGTGTCAGTGTGAGCATAGTGCTCTAATGAAGTGTATGAAAAATAAACCACCTTCATAACTCACACTGAAATATGCAGTGTATTAAGTGAAGAAATGCACATCTATTTCTTACAAGTCCTAAACACTGGGTCTAGGGTTCCTGGAAAGAAAAGACAGCTTGTTATGCCTTGTTATTTTCAGATATTTTGTGCAAGCCAACTTAATAAATGTAAGCTCTCCCACACAAAGTGTTCAGAAAAAACCTAATTAAAAAAAAAAAAAAAACCTCATATAAGGAGGTTGAAGTGTAAGTATTCTTTTTCCACAGAGGGCATAGTGAAGCATTCAGAGCTTCACCTACCTGTACAAGAAATCAAGCCTCACTTTCTGTCACATTATATATGTGTTTCTGGGCAATTTTGTAATGATCTAGAGGATAAGAAACTTGCCCACAAAATAAGGATTCATGCCTTTTCACACAGCCTTTCCTACATCATCTTACCCTTCAGGCTTTATAGATGCATGTGTGTGTACACACACACATATTTGAGTGCTGCGTGCTCTTTCATAGAGTATCATGAGTGGTGTGCAGACTGCAGATTCTAAAGTTGGCAGCTGTTGGAAGAATTTGTTTAACTGAGGTTCTCAGATCTCCGAAGGAAGACCATGGAAATAACTACTGTTTTGCTTTTGTCACTGGAAGAAAAGAAAAATCAATTTTGTTTATACAGATAAGTATTTAGTTTTGAAAGCAATTGCTTCTTTCCATTGCTCATTTTATAAGTCTGAAAGGAGGCTATTTGGGCAAAAGTGCTGAGGTTAATGATAACATTTCTATCTCTATGAGAGACTCAATCTCAGTTTTCACTTGAACTGTATTTTCCAAACCATGCTGCATAGCTGTCAAGGAGCACTATCCATCCTTTTAGTTCATTGGTTTTGTTTTTACTAAGTGCTAAAATTTTCACCTTACCCTTGACTGCCCCTGGCACCCTGAAGAAAATCAAAAGCCTTTTCCTTCTTGTCTGCTGACTCTGCTTTGGACTTCAGAATTCAGTCCAATATTTGTGGTTGTTTCATGTGTTACTGGTGCTCTTGGTGCTATCCAAACCCCATACATCATGTAGCTCATTACATTTTAGTTCAGGAATGCACAAATCAAATGTTTTGTCTCTGATGGATATATCAGAACTTTGAATTGTAACATCTCTCATGTGTAGAAGCAGGTAACATAAGCTACAATTTTAAATGAGGATATAATATTCCAACATCTAACACAAGACATGGTTACAATGGCATGGATCTTTGGTAACATTTTGCTAAGGATTATGTAACAACAGTGTTGTTTCTTCAGTTCAAGAAAAGTTCAACTTTGCCCAAGCAGCACTCAGCATTCCTATAGCTACGTTTAGGAGGCTCTTAGAAGGAAAGCATCCTAAAAATAACTAAAGGTTGTTCCATCATTGGAGGTCATATTTGAGAGATAGTTTGTTTAAGCCATTTAGGAACTACAAGGCAAAGATACTACAGGTATACCAAGACTGACAGGTCTTTCTAAACATTCAAATTCATCATTCATGTGTAGTTTCTCATATAAAGATTTTTGGGTCATTTCTGCTTGCATAACTGATTTTATTGCCCCCATGAATGTGAAGGCACATGGCAAGTGTAACACTGCTGCTGCTGCTGCAAAAAAAAAAATATCTGGTGTGTTAATTAAGTGTTTGAAAGAGCTTGTCAGCATTTTAGGAGTGGCTTCTGTTGTAGAGTGCTCACTTTTCTGCTAGGAGTTTCTACTGACCAGCAGTGTCACTCCTGATGCAGAGTAGTCCATTTTACACATCTCTTTCTGTGCCTTATGTTCATTTTCTCTACAGCTCTCTGGTAAATACACAGGAAAAGTTCTGTTGAGACAAGTGCTACTGAAAGTGTCTCTGAATTGAAGACAGGAATTAAAAATACTTGCAAATCAGGAAGAGCTAATATATTATTTCCAGGCTGTTGCTTATACCTGGAGTATGCCAAAATTCCCTGCATCTGCTTTTATTCTGTTCTGCAGTTCTGCAGCCTTCAAACTACTTCCATTTTTAATTATGAGGATGTGGACAAACTGGAAGGAGTGATATTGAAGTCTTTGCTTCTTTCCCTCATCTGTTTCTGTAACAATTTCCCTTCTATGCATCTCAGTTTTGCAGATTTGAACTTTGGGTTGCTTTATTTATCAGAGCTGTTTTATTTGCTCAGTCAAGTGCTTGAAAACATCCACAGGTCATTAGAGTTACTAATTGCAGCCACTAGGTCAGGTTGGAACATCTCCTGCTCCTAAACAAAAAGCAAGCAGGAAAGCTCCCTGCTTGTGGAAAAACAAAAAGCAGCTTTATTCTGGCTAATATGCAAGTGGATGAATTCTATCAGTGCACAGCTTGGTGCAAAAAAAATTAGTAGCAATCAGTGGAACAGGATTCTGAGTGGGAAATTAGGCTATGAAAGGAATAGTCCCCACACACCAGCACACAGATTAGTCAGGCAATAACTTTAAGCACTGCCACGGCTTTTTAAACTATGCTTCTTTCCTTTCTTCTGGGGCAGTTGGAGCAGATAATCAGGAGGGTGAAGAAAAGGAGACTTGGTGCTTCCTGAGCACCAGGCCTCATTTAGGCTTCTCTCATTGTCTGCACACTTGCGCAAGCAGCAGCATTTGGGATGCACCTGCCTGGCCCTGGAGCAGAGGCAGTGTGGCTCTGTGGGTGCAGGAGACCTGGGCAAGGTGCTGGAGGTCCAAGTCCTTGCTGAGGGCTTTATCTTCCGTCAGCTTCCAAAGAAACAACAGTACCAAACAATGTTGCTCCTTTTCCACTTTTAACAAGAAAAAGAGGGACAGAATTTGGGCGCTAACAGATTCTGTAAGCATGGCCAAAAGAGTTGTTTTGGTTTATGGATCCGAGAGCTGCCTGCCATCTGTTTTCTGTTCTGCTGTCCTTCACCTCCTTAGGGCAAATACTCATCTATAAATGCATGTGAACTATGCGTTCATTTTAATTATCCTGTATATGCTTTATTTCATCAACCTCCTCTTAGTAATACAAAACCAAATGCATGCATTCAGAATACATGATAGAAATCCATTCCACTTGTAGCTTTCGCAGCAGGAGAGCCATTCTGTTCAGCTGATTGCTGAACAATCTCAGAAATTAACCCTCAACCTCTTTCTGCTGATTGTTTGAAGGTAGAAAGCTTTTGAGTAACATTTTGAGTAACTTTATTTATAAATCAAGAGGGAGACTGAAAAAAAAAGTAGTCCAACTTTGTCCCTGATGTAATCCTGGAGAATTTTGCTATCTTTAACCACTATTGCATAGTTGTTGTTAATGACATTCATATTGATAAGTAGCTGTTGCATCTTTTCCTTACAGGGCATCCTGGGTCTGGTCTTGATATCATGTAAATTACTTATCAGTTTGTGGACTTATATTCTTTATTAAGGCAAAAATGTCAGAATTATGCAGTTGAAATCAGAACTATATTTGTTGACTTTGCACTGTGAGAATGTGATGAATGTTTTATGTAGGGGTTAATTAATGGAGCTGAAGAGCTGAATTCTGAATTTGCACCCATTGCTGGGTGCAAATTCAGTAGATTATACCTTTAGAAGGTGTATTTCCTGTTTGGCATTATGATAGACACAGAAGTTGAGAAAGCAAAAGTCTAGTGTTTCCCTTAGTACAGCAACTGTTTGGACCCTCAGCCCTCCTGATTTTCCTCAGAGATATGCACTATACCATCATGAGAAGTACTCTCTTCTTCAATTGGAACCTACCCCTTCTTCTTCCTAAAGAGATGGTTTTCACCCTTGGATGCATCTTTGGAATTGAATACCATTACTAATTTGCTAATAATGTTCTTGATTTCCAGACAGAGTTTTCTGGCAGTAGTTTCTTATTGGCTTAGTGTAGTAAAAACCTCCCATGGAGTCTGCAGAAACTGGCAATGCCAGCCAGTGAGAATTCAGCCATAAAGTGTCAGCAATAAAGAATAAATAGATTATTTCTAAATATAGATATAAACCTCATAATGCAGTATTTGCTAGTGTCACCAGCAGGCTTATGGGTGTGAGTATTTTCTGGAGCAAACCCAAAGATGTCATCAAAACAACTGGGTGACAGGAAGTTGTTCTGTCCACATAACTCAAAATCATTGTTTCTCCACCCTTCATACATCAGGTGCAAAACCTCTTTGCCTTCACAAGGGAGGCTCAGGAAAAGTCATGTCTATCACATGACAGTGCTCTTGCTGTTCTCTGCTTGCTATTAAGGCCATTTGTTTTGAGACATCTAAACTTCTCTGTGCAAGAAGGAAGAATGAGAGAAAAGGTAGTTGCCATTGCCTGTCTAACCACACTTTCTTATCTGATCGTGTAAAGTGGCTTCCCAAACACACAGGTGCTTTGAGGAGCAAACCAGGTGCCTTACAGTTTTCTAAAGCTGAAGGACTTTTGGAACAGGGTCTGTGAGGTACTTCACACAGCAGAATCCTTGTCTGAACTGGAATACTGGAAAAAAAAAGAACAAGGAGCAACTTACACTTCAGGACAAATGAATTCTCTAAAATCTGGTGCTGTGCTGCACTCTATGACTTCACTTCTCTCAGGTATTTTTTTTAGAATTATGTAGGTCTCTTAGTAACAGTATGGCCTTTAAAAATTTTTTCCTCCTACTTGTTACTGTTTGCTTGACTTCCATGTTTAAACAGTGAGCAGCTTCTTATAATTAGTTTTAAAGCAGACTTTTGTGATGTTTCTCCAGTTAAACAGGGCTTTTTTCCTCATACCTGTTTCGTTTCATGTAGGACATTGTTTGCCATTTTAATTCATACATTGCTTAGATGTTTGGAGTAAAACAACCCCAGAAAATTCCATTTATTCAGATTGCAGGAGGAGATTAAGATGTGATGCAACACTTCCAGACTAGAGCATTCTGTAAGTGAACAGTATATTTACATGGGCATGGTCTGAAGTTGTTGGCATTTTAAGGCTGGAAAATTTCTGCTGAACTCTGGATCAAAGTGTGTAGCAAGTAATATGATTCCTACACAATGGGGCTAGAAATCTTTAGGTGTAATTCAGGATTAAACATGTAGCAGGCCAGGTGACCAACAGGAAAATATTCCTGGGCTAGTCCTATTAGGGAGGATCCACAGTAGCCCTTCTAAGTTTTGATCTTCTCTTTGTAGCTACTGTACATGGAGACCTGTTGGTTACCCCAGGCAAATGGGTTATATTAAAATTCTTAGCTAAAGTTATTGGGAGTATCAGTTACGGAAACTGCATAAGAAATGAGTCATTGTTGTGGGAGGCATATGGGTTCAGTTGAAAAACACCAGAAGAAAATTTTCATTTTTAATGAACTGTTTTTGCATGTTCTGTGGTATGTGTGCAGCCCTGACAAACCCACGTTTTTTACAGCTTGTGCATGAGAGCATTCCTTGTTGTAACTGTTCCTATTTCTTATCTTCAGCTGATTCACAGTATGTCAGGGGTGCAACAGGAATGGTCAAACGTGTAATTATCAATCCTGCCTTGCACACCTGCTTGCCAAGTCCTTAAACAGGTAGAAGTAGAGAAGGGAACCCAATGCTGTGCTGAGATTGATATCCACAAGGGACACAACCTGTGTTTATTTAGTGTTCATCTCTTTAACTCAAAATGACTGGCTAAGGGGAGAGTGGCTTTGAGTGTCGCAAAATAGACAGAAATAGTAACAATTATAATATGGGCTATCATCCTTTCCATTAAGGACCTTAAAGTGTACTGGAAGTGGTACAAATTTTCTAAAGCTCAGGGTTATTTCTTTGAAAGTAACCCCCAAGAATTAGGAAGGCAAAACTAGATATGCATTTAACCAGGCTTCCTGTTGCAAAATGACATTCTTCTCTGGAGATAGAAGCATTTTAGAATTTCACAAGGGAAAGAATAGCTACATGTGTGAACCTCTTTCTCCTAGTTTTGTGGAAGCAGTCCTGATCCCAAAAGATGCTAAAAAATAATCAAACAAAAACCACAAAACCCCACCACCTTGGGCGTTTCTGTCCTGAGACAAGAGATGTGTGGGTGTTCCCTATTTAAACATCAATTGTGTGTGTAGTGGGAGGAGCCATTTGGAAGTTTTTGTGTTCTAAAGAAGCTTTCCTTCTTGTGGTGACTGCTTTTAGTGAGCAGTGAACAGAGGTGAGCATCTCCTGCTGGATAAAGGGACAGAGTGCAAGAGGGTTAACAGTGCAGGATGGCCACAAGCAACGTGAACAAGATGTGATGCTAACCCTGCAGCAGTACCCTCACCATACAGAATTTATCATTTATAACCCTGTCATGTTTCAGTGTTGCACTAAATTGTTAATATGGTACGAAGTTGGAAATATTTCCTGCATCCTGAGTTTGCTAAGCACACTGACTGCCAACACAAAAATGTGTTTAACTCTGGATACAGTTAGTATGACAAGATTTACTAATGTTTATAGCCTAATAAGGGATACTCACTTCTGTGTACAGAATTATGGAGTTCTGGAAACACTTCATACTTTGAGAGACAGTGTGAGTGAAACAATATGGTTTATGTTGGTCTGGGAGTTTTTAGAATTGCATGATGATGTTTGGATTTCCAAAATACTGAGCAACTGTGAGGCAATGTTTATTTCTAAGAAACTTAGCTGTTTTGTGCTGCCATGAGGTATTGCTCAGGTGAGGAAGAGTTCTTTTCTGAAGTTTCGCCAGCATCAGATTCACACACAGTGCAAACACTCGTATTTGGGCTAGGGCACAGCTAATTACCTTCAAACTTGAGTGATTACATAGGGAAATACTCCCCCCCCCCCATAGTTTCAGCTTAAAATAGTTGGTGAAGATAATTATTTTACCTTAACCAACACTTTCTTAAGCAACATTAGATCAACTGGCTTGTATAAGCTTTTTGAGAAATGCTTTGGTAGCTTATTTTGATGCAGAATGGGGATGGCTGTATACTTTTGTTTGTTTGTTTTCCTCAGAAATCAATCTAAACATAGTGCTGCAAATGACGTCTCTTAAATAATGGCAGATCTAAATAATGTCAGGTTTGTCAGGAGCTCCTTCAAAATATTTCTCCAGCTGATACATCATTAACCAGGGAGAAACAATCTGACTTCAGTCTGACTTCAGTCAGAAGTCAGATTCTCTAAGAAGTGCTGAGAAATCAACTGTGCAAGAGGAGCCTTGTGAAGAGCAGCCTAAGGTAAGTGGGGCATCTACTGGTGAAATGTGGCAGTGAATTCATCTACACCATGAGAATCTGCTCCAAATCCTTCTGTACGTGCCATTCTGTACCTTCTACATTTTGCTTTGCCAAATAAGCAAGTGCCAGACCTGTTTCCTGAACTCTTTGGGAAAAAAATGCAATTTCTTCTTGAATAATTCCTTACTTTCTGGTACTCCTTTACTATTGCCATGTACATTGCAATAGTAGTATTGTGAGACAGTTAGAAGAAGGAAAATGAGATAAAGAAACTGGTCAAAAGGTGTGATTCATGTCTTTAGCTGTCTCCAACTTTCCCCCACCCCATTTTCACATGGCAAGTTTTCTGATAGTTTATTAAGTTTGTCTTCCTTATACCAGGAGCTCTGACACTCTGACTAGGCATTGAAAATGAATACTATGTATAAATAATACTCTATGTATAAACAGTACTCTGTGAAAAATACTTATAAAATTCATAAGTGAATGCAACACTACTCTTTAAAATCCAAAGCTTCCAAACAAACGTCATTATCCACATAACTAAATTGACTTCCTTGGTTCTTCAGAAAATGGATGCAACAGTGTGAGATTCTCTACAGCATTAAAGTTTAATGACTTCTACAGAATGCATTTTAAAATGTATTTTTAAATTTGTTTTACAAAATTCTGTGTTGCATCTCTTTTTGCCCATTAGACAAAGACTTGAGAGAAGCTTAGGGGAGCTTTCCCAATCATATAAATTAACTTCATTGTTAGGACTACCATTTTAGAATCAATTGCTATGGGAAAAGCTTGCCAGTGTGTTTACTTGGAGCATGGATGTGTACTTGAGAAAAGGAAAACTGAGTAAATAAGCGACAAAATAATGCTAAAGTAGGAGATGACCTGTTCAAACTGTTAAAACACCCTGCTTCTGCTGTCATTACAGATATGACATTGTCACTCAGTCAGTAAAGCCAGATATTTCTTTAACACTTTTCAAAATCCTTTTGCCATAATAGAGGAGTAGTCATACATCAAAATACAAAAGCACCCTTACTTCTGCTCTGCTGCACAGCACACATGCTAAATTTAGATGTGCAGGGGAATCAGTTGCTTTATATAATCTTATCACAAACCATTGCTGAAAACAACCCATCCAAGTCTGTCACTTGACCTTGGGCAAAACAAGTCTTTGTGCTTTCTTCAGAACTCCTTCTGCCACGTATGTTAAAAGAATCTGTAACCAAGCCGTGATTTCAGCTGTCCTTGTCCAAAGTCAGTGGAGTAAGCAAAAGTCATTTTAGTCTTGTTAAACAAAGCAAAGATTTCAGTACGTTCCCTTTCTGGGAACTGGTGCTTTTTTGGCTGATTTTTAGCATGTTCTGTGCTTCATTTCACGTGAACCTTTGGACAGAAACAATACCAGTTTTGTTTTCTTTAGTTCTTACAATACTAATCTTATTTTATTCAGCTCTTATTAATAGAAGCAAACAAAACAAATCGTTGTGATTGATAGCTACAAAACACTTTGATCTCTGAAATACAAGGTGTGCTTGATTACTATGTTTAAACTTTACCCTGCTTTTCTTTTTTTCCAGAAGTCAGATAATACCTGGTTCCTACTTCCAAACCTATAATTTCTTTTGGCTCGAGAATTTCACAGTTAGAAACTGTTTGAGGCTGGGAGAAATCTTTGGAGAAATATTGCAGTATGTTCGCTCTGTTCTTTCCATTCTTCCTCTGGGTTGGCTAATGCACACCTTGAACAGTGGGGTTAGAACAACTTTTTTATAGGGGTGCTGAGCCAAATGTGCCTGTTCCTGGTAACAGTGAGAGGGGAAAGTCCCAGCAGAAGTGGAGTGACCAATAAATAAGAATTGAGAAAAAAGGTTAGAGGACAAAAATCAAGGCATCTCTTTCTAGGTAGCAAAAACATTTCCTGTGTTTCCTGAATTGCAAATCCTAGGGCTTATGCTGAAGGGAAGCTGCTGCCAATGATGGCCAAATGGTAGCATTTTCATGACTTTATATCTGACCTTAAGGACTTGGCTCTTCAGTAAATACACTTATTACTTTATTTAATCACTGCAGTCTTCTTAAAAAAACATAACACTAAACCACCACTGCTCTATAAGCCCAAACAGATGCAGGAAACCACAGAAGCTTTTCTGAATACTGAAATAAATGTTCAGGAGGAAGCCTGAATCAGTACCAAAGCCACAAAATTCTTACACTGACTCATATTTAGTAAGACTTAGATGAAGCCTTTATTATATCATCTTTCATGACATTAAACACTGAACTTGACCCATGTTTGCCCACTTGCCATCCACCTGGATGCCCCGTGGTTCTCTGTAGTAGCTGGCAGACTGATGAGATTTTTTGATATGTTTCAGACAGGTAGTATTGTAAATTTTATTGCTATTAGGCACATTCCTAATTGTTCTAGGCAAAGTTACCATATTCTTCACTGGAATATGATACAATGAGAAACTACTAGAAGAGTTGTTAATAAGGAACCAGCATTTTAAGAATAGCAATGCTCCATATTTATGGTAGTCAAGAAATTTCTGTGAGATAATTTGGCATGTGTATTATTTCTCATCACTCAAAACACAGAAGATAAAATCTGGGTTATGAATGCTAAATTGTATCATATATCAGCATCACTTGCCATGCTATTTTAAAAATACTAATTTGTTAAAATAAAAATTAAAGATTACATTTTTCTTTATATGAGAAGGAAAGTGAGATTTTGTGAAATGCACTCTTTAAAGTTATTTAGCAGAGTTAAATAATTTTAGGGAATAATAGGGAGAATAAGGAGAGCAGAGAAGGGAGCAGTGTGAAATATTAGAGTCTCCTTTGTATCTTAAAAAGAGAGGGAATTTGCAGAACCAATTAGTTCCAGACTTCCACAAGCCATTAACATTGTTGGATTCTCCTCTTTTTTCCCTTTTGCGTTGGTTGGTTCTGGGATGGATTGTTCCATTGAGGCATTTCAGGAGCTTTCAAAAGAAGAAAGATGCACATCCAACAGAAGTTAGTAAAAATATACTCTAGCAGTTCTATGACTGTAATCATACTGGCACCACAAAACAATCCAAGCTGGCCACCTACATCAGCTGTAAAAGAAGGAAATAAACATATGTCATACAAAGCATCTGGTTTAGTCTAGCAAGCAAACAAACCCCTGCCAGGCCCAAGTGTTGCATAAATTCAATATACATAATCCATCACTTTAGGAAAACAGAATTAATATTCTTAAGAAAGTTTACTGAAGAGGACTAATGTGGTTTTGAAAATTCTAAATAAAGTAAGTACAACATAAGACATCCTACTGTGAAACAGATACTTAAAATATTTACTACTTCTATGTCCTTTTAGCTGTCCCCTTGCTTCTCCTTCCCATGTTCTCCCTCTCCTCTCCAAATCCCCAAAATGTCACTGTTCTTACAGTCCTGTCTGTGACAGAACCATAAACTAGTGCCAAACTTAATTCTTACTCTCAGCTGCTGTCCATACCATGGCTTCTTCAGTGGAATGACAGGAGTCAGTATCAAAAATTACCATGAGACAAACATGATTATTACTATTATATATAAAAATTTGTACTTCTTGTTCAGAAGCCCATATAGTTTTTTATTCAGGAGGTGGTAGAATTTTAAAAATGGGGGGGTTTTGTTGTCTGGCTTTTTAAAAAATATTATTTTTAGATTAATTATTAATCAATAAGAAATATTAATCATTCACTTACCAAGCAACTCAGAGATAGTCAAAGCCTTCTGCTGCTGTGTTATTTTGTAGCTCAGATCATGATATTTAATCTCAATACGCACAAGGTTTTGCCTAATGACAAATACATAGAGTTTACTTGAGAGAGGCAAGAGTGCTGCTCATTTTTACCAACATCTGTCAGCATGGTCTGAGTTCAGGGAGAGGGATGATGTCTTTAACAAAAACTTAGATGATTTTTATCAAAATAAGTTACATGAGAGAAGGAGAAAACCCTAAATCCAATTAACAACAGCAGTTTAGCAGAAGCAGATCTTCCCACTGTGTTGAAAAAGTAGCTCTAGATCTGTACTGTGCTCTAGACCTAGATATTTTTTAAGGGTCACTGAGAGAAACTTGAATGGAAATGTCAGGTAAAGTGTAACCTACCACTCTGGGTTACATGCAAATGCATATTAAATTGTGCTTATTTCAATTGGCATATTTGTGCAGAGCAGTGCTTGTCCTAAACTTGGATGTTCAGCTCTACCCTCTGCAATTAACATCACTTACCTAATTATATTCTTTCCTGCTGCAAAAGTGGAAGAGTATGTAAACCTCAGTTGGAGCAAGACCTGTGTAACGACTGAGTGAAGAGCTCCTCTTTATGGTATCTTGTCTACAGAAAGACTCTGCCTAAGTCTTAAATGGAATATAAAAATAATGGGTTTGAAGAAAACCGACACAAAAACTGACTGCACACATAATGTCAATGGCTCAGTGTCCACGTGGAATATTTTGACCAGTGCTGTTGAACATCTTTTTAGTGACAGTGGCACTGAGTGCTTCTTCAGCAAGTTTGTCAATGACACCGAGCTGTGTGGTGTGACTGACATACTGGAGGGAAGGGACACCATCCCAGGAGCTGGAACCTGGAGAGGCCTGAGAGGTGAGCCTGTGCAAACCTCACACAGTTCAGCAAGGCCAGGTGCTAAATACTGAACCTGGACCAGGGCAAGCACAAGCCCAGGTTGAACAGAGAATAGAATGAGAGCAGCCCTAAGTGGAGGGACTTGGGCTGTTCATTGAGGAGAAATTCAACACAAACCAGCGATGTGCCCTTGCAGCCCTTGGAGTCAGCCTGGACTGCATCGAAGGAAGAGTGACCAGAACATTGAGGGAAGGTCCACAAGAGTGAAGTAGAGGGGCAGAATGGAACACCCTGGAGTGTTTTGTCCAGTTCTGGGGCTCCCATCATGAAAAGGATGTAGAGAGAGTCCAGAGGAGGCCATGAAGATGATCAGAGGGCTGGAGCACCTCACCTCTGAGGACAGGCTGAGAGACTTGTGGCTGTTCAGCCTGGAATAGAGAACCCTCTGGAGGGAAATTACAGCAGCCTTCCAGTACCTAAAGGGGGCTCACAAAAAACACAGAATGGGACTTTTTACAAGGACATGTAGGGACAGGACAAGGGGAATTGCTTTAAACCAAACAGGGTAGGTTTAAATTAGATATTGGGAAGAAAAGTCTTTACTGTGAGGGTGATGAGGCACTGGAACAGGTTGCCCAGAGAAGTTGTGGATACCCCATCCCAGGCAGTGTTGAAGGCCATGTTGGATGGGGCTTTGAGCAACCTGATGTAGAGGGTGGTATCCCTGTCCACGTGGGTTGGAACCATCCAGGGGTTGGATGATCATTAAGGTCCCTTCCAATCCAAACCCTCCTGTGATTCTTCGGAAGTGTAAGAGCTACAGGGTTTTGCTTTGCCAGTGACAGTGAGCTCATTAACAATATTCAGGAAAAAAAAGTATTTTCTACACAAAATCATCACTTCTATCTCTTTGGGTGAAAATTCTAAAATTCAGGTAGCACTAATGTATAAAAATAATCTTATTCTCCTAGATTCTGTTAGTAAGGCTCCTGCCCTTGTAATGGATTTGCTAGCAGAATTATCAATAAATATTTAACTTTTTCCTCATAACATCTTCAGAAATAATTACATCTCTATGTTTTATAGTTTGAAATGTGTACTTATTAATGTGTTGGCAGGATTCCTATTGGTTAAGGCCTAGTAACAGGGGAATTTCTTGTATGTTCCCTCACGTAATTGAATAATTACTGAGTTGTGCATGGTGTTTGCAGACAATAAAATAATCAACAAAGATAAAATGTCCTGAAGGGATTATTATTGTTTGTATATAACAGGTTTAATTTTCATAATGTTCATTTGGAACAGACTTTTAATAGGGCCTGTAATAGGACAAGAGGTAATGGTCGTAAACTAAGGGTAGATTCAGACTAGGTGTAAGGAAGGCTCCTTTTACAACAAGTGTGGTGAAACACTGGAACAGGTTGCCCTGAGAGGTGGTGAATAGCCCATGCCTGGAAACATTCAAGCCCATGCCTGGACTCTGAGCAACCTGATATAGATGATGATGTCCCTGCTCATTGCAGGGGAATTGGATTAGTTGACCATTAAAGGTCCCATCCAACCCCATTTTATTTTTTGTTTGTTCCTGTGCATGTATAAACATATGCCAGCATTTCAGTCAGCATTTGCAGACTGATGGCTTCAAAAGTGAGAAAACCAAAGTCACTGAGACAATGAAACTCATAGATATTTCATGAATCAAATGTTCTACAATTGTTTATGAACACACTTTGATGCTGTATATACTAGGAGTTCATGCAGCACCTGCCTTAATACTTATTTGCACTGCTGACATCTCTGGCTATGAGAAAGAGGCAATTCAGTGTATGAAACTGTATTAAATTTTCTACCTCCTTTTTCCGAGTAGGGCTTTCAAACACACACAACCATCCTGTTTCTCTCTTCTGCTACGTCTTGAGAATTTGGTATCTCGTGGTACCAAAGATTTTCTAAATAACTTTCATAATATATAGAGTATTAAGAAATTGTGCTAACAATAGAAAAGGTTATTAAATCTGTGACATTGCTGCTACAATAAAACCCAGGACTTCAGTATTTACAAAACATCCTTTGGAAATAGGCTAAAAGCAGAAAAACTTTATACAGCATCTATTTGTGTTTTTTCATTGCCTGAATTTGTGAAAGTGTTAAGATTGGTTTTCTCTACTGAATGCATTGTGAATAGGTTTGATAACCCTGCTTTTTTTATTCCTAATTGAAACAGTGATCAAAAAACTTTGTCATCGGAGATTAGTGAGAGAGAAGGTAATTGAGAATATTACTTTGTAATTGCATTATCTATTCTTCGTTATCCAGTCTTAGTGTATCTAAGTATATTATATGCATATATATATGGATGTATGTGTATAATACATACATACATCAATATAGATATGAATTTGTATAAATCTTATCCAGTTTTGTGCAAGAGATTATGTTATCTCACAGTTATTAATACCATATATAAGAATATCTTTTTAAGGTCATATTTTCATCATACACTCTGCTACCATGGTTAAAAGGAATCAATAATTTCTTTGTTAGATGAGTTGTTAAGCAAGATTACCTGATGTATTCATGAATCAAATGTTCTACAATTGTTTATGAACACACTTTGATGCTGTATATACTAGGAGTTCATGCAGCACCTGCCTTAATACTTATTTGCACTGCTGACATCTCTGGCTATGAGAAAGAGGCAATTCAGTGTATGAAACTGTATTAAATTTTCTACCTCCTTTTTCTGAGTAGGGCTTTCAAACACACACAACCATCCTGTTTCTCTCTTCTGCTACGTCTTGAGAATTTGGTATCTTGTGGTACCAAAGATTTTCTAAATAACTTTTATAGTATATAGAGTGTTAAGGAATTGTGCTAACAATAGAAAAGGTTATTAAATCTGTGACATTGCTGCTACAATAAAACCCAGGTCTTCAGTATTTACAAAACTTCCTTTGGAAATAGGCTAAAAGGAGAAAAACTTTATACAGCATCTATTTGTGTTTTTTCATAGCCTGAATTTGTGAAAGTATTAAGATTGGTTTTCTCTACTGAATCCATTGTGAATAGGTTTGATAACCCTGCTTTTTTTTATTCCTAATTGAAACAGTGATCAAAAAACTTTGTCATCAGAGATCAGTGAGAGAGAAGGTAATTGAGAATATTACTTTGTAATTGCATTATCTATTCTTCATTATCCAGTCTTAGTGTATCTAATTATATTATATGCATATATATATGGATGTATGTGTATAATACATACATACATCAATATAGCTATGAATTTGTAAAAATCTTATCCAGTTTTGTGCAAGAGATTATGTTATCTCACAGGCAGTTATTAATACCACATATAAGAATATCTTTTAAGGTCATATTTTCATCATACACTCTGCTACCATGGTTAAAAGGAATCAATAATTTCTTTGTTAGATGAGTTGTTAAGCAAGATTACCTGATGTATTCTGAGCTTTTCTTCAGTTTTGTAGAAAAATATTTAATGGATTTTTCTCCTCCAAAGTTTGAATAGGTGACAGTGGTAGGATAATCTGTTTCTTCACATGGGGCTGGGCAAGTGGAATTGTGTGTTCCTACTGTACATAATCCTTTTATCTCTATAGTATCTGAAATTTCAGAAGAAATAATTTTATATAATGTTTCTTAAAAAGCACACAGTTTAAAAACTTTTTTTAAAGTGCTTATTAAATTAATTTTAATTGTCTTTGATAAATATGTGGATTAATTATCCCAGGAAAAGTGGATACTTACCAGTATTGAAGGATCAAATAAGTGTTTGCAACTTTCATTTGGGAAACTGGTGCACAAAAACAAGGGTTGAGATATTTTTCTCACTTTTTCCAAAGAAATACAGCACTAAGTCTTTCTGCCTTCATTGGGGCTTTATGTGCTTATTATTTCTCACTCACAGTTAAGCAAAAAGATAGCAGAAAACTTTCCATTGTTCTGTGCTAGCTTTTTAATTAAATACTTAGGTATATATCCTTGGTCTTGATGCCTTAGTGCCTGTCCAGCTCATTTCAGTGCACAGAAACAGCTTCCAGAGCAGTTCCAACTGCAGTTGGGTATCATCTGATAACTGCAAAAACCTTGGTAAGATAAGTTCACTTTACCTTAACCCCTGCCTGCCATTTAATAATTGAGCTCAAGGCAGCTAAGAAGGCTTAGGGAAAGCTTTGTCTCTTCAAATACTGAAGAGGTCATAAAATTCTGCAGGTCTGGCTGCCGTGAAACTGGGGAGCCATTCATCTTAACAAGGAATTACAGAAAGAGCTACAGAAAATAATCATTACAGAAATCTGGCAAGGCTAGAGAAAAACAATGTGGGTGAAAATTTGTAAGGCATAAATGTTTCCTCCATCACTGTGAGATGAGTACTGTGATCTCCTGCCTGTGATGCTCTATTTGTCCTGTTTGTGGGGTGGCAGAGGTGGTGCCTGTTCATTCTGCTTGTGGGCTTCTCAAGCAGAGAAGCACAGAGAAGGAGATAGCTCAGCCTGTTAGCTGATGATTTGAAATACTCTCCAGGGATGCTGGGATTGTGGCTTTCATTCTGGAGAGGCAGCCTTTAGAGCTCCTAAAATAATGCTCTTAGTGGGTCCTGCAGATACTGGGTAAGTATGCTGTTATATAAGATTTTGTTATCAGGTGTCTTACCTCTCTGACATCGTCAGAGGAGAGTCAGCCCCTAAAATGAGATCCCAGTGACCATATATCTACAAACCTTCTGGGATCCAGCTCTGAATCCTGGCCATCCTTCAGAGGAATTTAGGGTCATGTTTGCTTATTGCTCTGTGGTTTCTTTGACATTCAGTCACTGAATATCTATTAGGTAAAATAATATACATCTTCCCTCATGACAGGCTTTTAAGGATCATGGTTATATAAGAATGTGAACTTAGTGGAATCCATGTTAAAATAGCTACAGGGAAAATAGTAATTTTTCACAGTAGTGGATCTGACCTGAATGTTGCACACACCTTATCAAAACAGTCCCCACCACCAACTTCTCAGTCTAATAATCACTCAGAGTCAGCCACATTACACAATAGAAACCAAACCAATTAAAAAAGAAAGCTTTCTAAAGTTCATGAAAAGTTACTTCTCAGATTACCATTTAAAGTATTTTCCACTCTGTTGCAATGGCTTCCAAATTTCATACCCACGGTGCATAGATTATTTGTTTATGGAAAAGAATTGCATTTCAAGTGCTTTCAAACTTTGTAATTTACTTTTAAAAAGATGAAACCTTAAAGCTAGTGATTTATGTTTTACCTGTTAACAAACCCGTTATTATTGTACTGTTCACTCTTCTTGCACAAAGAACATTGGATCTAGAAGGATGCCGTGAAGATGTGAAAATGCTAGCCAGAGGCTTGGTAATTGAAAACAGATTAGTTGGATGTTCTTCCATTTTAAACAATTTCTGATTGCTAAAATGAATTATTCTATTAGCTTATATATATATACATACACACTTTTTTTTGAGTATTTTTGTGTGGTTTGTTTTTTAATGGGCATATATTTCATGCTCTGTGTGGTCTCTGTTTTCAGAATACTATATGAACTGGGATGTACTCCATTTCAGATTACTTTCAGTACTTTGGTTTAATTGATAGATATTGTCTACTATTTGGAATTGGCTTGGAAATCATGAATATGAAATTACTACTTACAGACTGCTGGATAAACACATTTGTAAAACTTCAGCAAGTCACATTCTGTTCCATTTCCTAAAAATAAATAAAAATATTTAGGAGCCTCAATTGACCATCTAACCCTTAGCTCTATTTGTGCTAAACTGAAATGTAATGTCATCAAAGCTTGCTCATCACTTCAGGTTAATGATTACACAACTGAGAAATCAATTCAGCTGGGCACAGTGCAGTTGCCAACACCAGGAGGGGCACAGGCTGAAAAGACACAACAGACCAAGCCAGGAGGCTGCTGTTGGAGCAAACACCTTCATTATGTGTACCAGCCTGAACTGCCTTTAAGCTTAAGAGTGACTCACTCTTGGTGTTAGCTTGCTAAAGACAGGAATTTCTGCTTTTCCTAATGGAAATGAAAAAGATAAAACCCAAAGTAAGGTAGATTTGATGAGATTACATCCCATGTGTTTCTGCAGAAATTCTGAGCTTCATGCAGGAGTTTTTTGGAGATCAAGGAGGTAAGATAGTATGCTGAACTAGAGCAAAATTTTCAGTTGGCCTCAGTTTCACCCCATTTTAAATTTTTTTTCCATCACATGGAAATGTTGTGTAGCAGTTTAGCACACAGTTCCAGAAGGCATTGCTTTCCTTTATCTAATTGTCCTGGTATAAAGTTTTATAAAGCTGTCACCCCAGGCATGGGAGACCCAGACTTAATTGTCTTGGCAACCCCTTTTCCATGACAGTTTGCAGAAGACTGCCAGCCTCCTTTCCCAGGGGTTCTCAAACTAACAGGCTAGAGATTACACATTAATGGGTCTGCTTTAGTAAGAGCATTCTGCCTTGCTTGAGCATATTTAAAAAATACAGTGAGTCAGTATGGGCTTTCTTGTGATCGAGTGGCTTTCTTGCCCACCTGTTGTGAAAAAAGAGGTGCAAGAGCACAAATCTGGGTTCCAGGGTTGCTTTAGGTGACAGTATTGTCATTAATGCTGAAAAGGTGTGAGAGCTCAGTGTTACTGCCTTACATTTCTAGAGTGATTAAGAAACCTGGATACTTTTGGGGAGTATTACAGCATGCACCTGGTGCTCCGCATTTGAAGCTGATTAGAAGACTTCATACTGTCTTTTTGGCTTTGTAGAGCCTTTGCTGCTGCCAGGCTCTTTCTGTGGCTCATGTGGGAGTCCTGAGATTCTGTCCTCAAGCCAGCCCTTCTGCTGTGGTTACTGAACACCTGCCTGCAAAGTAAGTTGCCTGGATTATGTGTGAAAATGTATGCCTTCTTATGGATTTAGTTCCAGCTCCTTAGGAAGCCAAGTTGAAGACTACAGACCTGTCTCACACTCCTGAGGCGTAATTGTTTCTTTCTGTTTTTTGGACTGTATCCCAAGAATAGACAATGACCCAGATGCTAGGTCTAGCCTTGACCCAATATCTTGCTTGTTTTCTTGGAATTTTAATTAATATCAACTGGAGATTTCCCTCAAATGTGTGCTCTATCTCCTTGGCTATTCACTAACATATGAGGTCTTCCAGGAAGATGATCAGTGTGTGGTGTAATGATACTCCTGAGAAATACCTGGAAGAATGAATGGCAAACAGCCACACCAGTCCTGTATGTACCGGGCTTTGCATTCCAGCAAACATCCATTAGTACTATAAATCTTGTGGTACTGAAGTTTTATATCAGGCTTGCACTCTCCCCATGGGTAATCTTGGATAATTGACTGTAGGGTAATAATAACAAAAGATACAAATATTTTTTGGGTCTGTTTTAAACATTGGTATTGCTTTTCCACATTTTAAAGTGCTGCAGGAAGCCTGTTGAAGACATAAGCTGTAACATTGTGATTTAATTAGAGGCAATTACAGTTCATGCTCTTGGGATTAAAAATTCATCTCCCCTCTCTCAAAGCAAAAGGAGGGCCTGATTAGACAGTTTAGTGTGAAATGGTACTCTGCTCCGCTTGAGTTCTGCTAGGAATGTGAGACCCCCTTCATGGTAGCAGAATGTGTTGATAAGGGAATTCTGTGGTGTCTTTGCATCATTATCTGTCAATGGGGTTGTAAAGTTATAGGAAATAAAGGCTGACTTTGATTGAGACGATTTGATAGAGAAATTAGGAAAACCAGTGATATTCTCCCAGATTTCGCTTGTGTCTGGAGGAAATGTTATTTTTTGGACTCACTAAGGCATAATAAATATTTTACACTCCAAAATGTCTGATTCATTGTTAGTGCTCCAGAAGAGAATAGGAGACAGTAAAAGCCACTATTTCCAGTCCCTGGGCAAAGCCCTTACCTTCAGCTGGCGAATGGCGACCTGCGCGTGCATCCCCACTGGTGTCAGCAAACCTAAACCATCAAAGCGTGGCAGCTCTTGGGGTGAGTGGACAACAAAAGTTATTCCAGCATCAGTATAACCAAGGGCAGGCTCATCAGTGAATTTGTCCTGATATAAAAGAATTGTTTAAAGTAGTTTCGGCTTTGCTTACCATCTGAACTTTTAGCTGTATTTATTGTGGCACTGTGCTGTTTAGTAATATTTTTGGCAATTTACAGGAAAGTATAGAAGCAAACTGACTTGGATTTCCTTTGTTCATTACCTCTGTGGGTTTCCTTCCAGTTGCTATAAACTTTTAACCTTTTTATTCTTTTTGGCATCCCCGATTTTAAATACAAGAAGTCATAGGTCAGCATTTACTCATAACTTGGAGATTTGTTCTTTTTACTTGCCACTACCCATCACATTTCACTAAGTTTTCCATTATTCTCTTCAGAATCTTTCACTCCTGACTCATAATTCCTAGAGAACAAAAGCCAATGTCTAAGTAATTTATCAATCTGTTAGTTTCCTTCCCTGTTTGCACAAAGTGATATTCCCTGTGTTCTGCTTTTTTGTTGGTCAAAGACAATTCTAATGTCAGAGCATTTACAGTGCAAAGGTCTTGGCTGGCATTGAGCTCCTGCAGCTGCTGTAACTAAAATTTGGTGCTACATAGAAACTGGCACCAGGTGACCTTCCCTTCTGGGCCTTTTATTAAGATGAACTGCTGGTATAAAATTAAATCACTCTTCTGATGACATGTTTCAGTTTTGGGTGAACAGTGCATGTATATGCTCACTCACAACCTTCTTCCCCTTAGCTGGGGACAGTCACTAATAATTCTGTCTTTTTAAATCTCTATTTGGGTATTTCCTTTAAAATACCTTCTCACTTGGAAATAGTCTTGATTTTGTGCTTTGTGCATGAAATTCTGGAGGCCTGTGCAAACCCAATCAAACAAAAATCCCAACCCAAACAAAAAAAAAAAAACAAAACCGAAAAAAGCCCCACCAACCCCTCCACTAATTTATAAGTTAGTACATGATTCATTGCTTATAATCCTTAGGATAGCTGTACCTGCTGGACATCAAAAAGCAAATGTAAGCCTCTTCCAGACAAACTCACTCTTCTTGCTGAAAGATCATTGTGATTAAAAGTAAAGCAGTTTCCATATTCAGTGAAAACATGTTCAAAATCCTTCAATAAAGGAAAATAGGGAAGGGTGAAATGAAAGAACGAACACTTGTAGTTTCCTTAGTTAATTACAATGAAATAAAGGGACTGCTGGGGTTGTTGTTGACTTATTTTGGTTTATTTTTTTTCCTCCAAAGTGCTCAATATTAAAATCAGAAAAGAGGTTTATAATGAAATATTCAAAAGTATTGCATCCCTCTCGATAGAAAATTAAGCTTAAAGGAGAAATTTCACATTCTTTATTAATACTAAGGAGCTGCTCAGAATAATTTAATGAGGTCCTGTGTTATTTCTATACCTGTTACATTATATAGAAATTATATATTCAAAAATAACTTTTAATTTTTTTCCATTAGCTGCTTAGTGAAGACTGTTTCAAAACTAAATGTCATGTTACATATGAAAGTACAATATTTGCATTTTTCCCAAAACCACCTTGTAATTTAATATGACTGCATCTCATTGCTTTTGTTTAGTTCTTAGCACTAGTGTCTTCCAGTTAAGAGAAGTCTCTAAGGCCTAATTTTAGAATTTACAGCATATCTAAAGGTTAGATTAAACTGAAAGAATATAGACCTGACTTCTTTGGTCACATTTTCTGTCTAAGTTGAAGAATTGACATAAAAATGGGATGATCATATTTTTTGGCTGTTGTCCCGAATTCCCAAGGATGGGCTATTTTATTTTCAACATTTAAAATTCCTGTTACCCTGGCTGTCTGTATTCTTGACCTCAAGAACAAAACCACAGACTCATGTCATGTAAAAATACTTGGTTCAAACTGTCCTTCATTGTGGGCCAGTGATGGAAAAGGTTGTTAGATACAGCCTGGGGGTATGACAGCTTTCAAGGGCTGCTGTCTGTGCAGAAGTGGCATTAGGCAGAGAGCAATTTAAGCTGAAATCCCATCTTACAGCTCAGAGAGTCCAGCAGGCTGCCTCTGTAGTCAGTGGGAGAACTGAGACCCTCAGGGTAATTTAGAGCAGGACTTTTGTTCTCTATTTCCTGACTGTAAAAGAGCATAGGGGGAGCAGGTGGCAAAGCTAGATATTTTGAGTATAAAGAATATATCCCCTTCCTCTCTTTGCTATTGTTTTAATAAAATAAGCATATTTACCTGTGGGTAACATGGCTTTCCAAAAAAATCACATTCAAGCAATGTGCTGCTGTTCAGATAAAACCCATTTTTCCTTGTAAAGTCTTTGATGCTGAAGTTCTGGTTCCCAAGAAGGAAATCATTTAACTCCTGGGAATATTTGTCTTCCATAGCAAATTTTTGGAGAATTGCAGATACAATGTTCCAAATTAAAAAAATTACTTTCAGGTTGCTCACAGCATGAGCTTGAAACCAGCCAGTGAGAAGGAGAAAGAATTGCTTGGGATTCTGTAGTTATAGGACTGATCTCAAGGCTAATTTTGACAAAAATGTAATAATTTGCTGTCTGCTCACAAACTGGAAGTGATTCTTGCCCAACAGGTTGCAGTTTGATCTCTGCAACATGAAGAAACAATATAGTCCCTATCTCTAGGATTGTATCTTCCATATCTGGAAACAGCAAATATACACCTTCATATGGGAAATATTTCTGGTGTGTGTGGTTGTTTATAAAACATTAAAAAGCAAATCCCCTGAGTAGCTGAACTCAGGGGGAGTTCTGTCACTGCCATATTTTCTGAAAAAATCCCTTTGCCCAGGATTCTTCTCCTGGGAAGCCGAGAAGCCTCAGAGAAAAATGAAAATAATATTATCTTCTCATTTGCTACTCCTGTGTTTTGCTGCTTTGGAATGTGTTTGGAGATTGTTTAGCTACAGGTGATTGTTTCATTGGTTTCTGGTGTGAGTGTTTTCACTCATTGGCCAATCAGTGCCAAGCTGTGTCGGGACTCTGGAAGGAGTCGCGGGTTTTCATTATTATCTTTTTAGCATTTGAAAATATCCTTTCTGTATTCTTTAGTATAATTTAGTATAGTGTTCTTTTATTTATTATTTTATTATATTGTAATAAATTACCCTTCTAAGAACATGGAATTAGATCCATCATTCCTTACTTTGTCTGGGAGCCCTGCAAATACGAAAATGAACCATTCACATAAGCCAACAACCAGATTAGTAGAACCAATGACAACCTGAACAATTGAGTTTACATGTGGGAAACTAGCTGAGAGGAGCTGTACCCCTTCAGAAAAAAAGCTGTCTTCTTTAATTTTGAAATTGAATTCTAAGCACATTTGCAGTAGTCTGATGTACCTGCTTTACTAAGGCAGAGCACCACCCCACTCTAGACAATGTACCTTCCCATGAACTGGTGGCACGGTGGTTTAAATCAAAGATGATCTTTACTCTTTGAATCTACTTGAAAAGTCTCAAAAACATGATGAGACTTTGGTGGTGCTTTCCTTATGTACAGCATTGAAGTTCTTTATTGAAGTAAACTAAGGCTTTACAGAAGGTATAAAGCTATTTTTAAAAATGTATTAATGTAACATATTTGTGTAATAGATCTTAATGCCCCAGTTTAAGGAAGGTTAGTAGGAACAGCTCTTCACCACTAAATTTGAGTCAAAAAATGAAGACAAAGGGAGTGCTGTGCCTCTTTGTCCTGCTAATGAAAAAACCCCACTTAATAAAAACAGGAGGGGAGGATAAGCACAGCGTGACTGGCAGATGGATATGGCATCAAAGTGATACTTAGATGGGAAAAATGCTGTGCTCAGTGGCTGACTCCTTACAGTGTGTGGCTGCTATGGTTACAAGAAGTGAGGCTTGTTTATAACAGCCAGCCCACTGCAGCCAGAGGGACTTCTGTCTGCAGGGCACATTGTGTGGTGTAGCCCAGGGTAGCTTTATGCAGGTGATGAGGAAGTGGCAGAAGGAGGCAGAATGACTCCAGGTCTTTGAGGCTTGGGCTTGTGGCTGATTCTGCCAGCAAAAGGTGGAAAATGAGAAAACATATTAATTTTTGAGAAAAAAATGTGGATAAACTTTCTGTGTTTCTAAAACTGTTCCTAAATTATGTTTTTGCTGTAAAAATCAGGCCAAAATTTTATTAAATTATTTTTGAATTGGCTACGCTAAATGTTGGCCACTGTTTTCAAATGTAGAAATCTCTAGTGAAGTTCTTGGTTAGACACATGATTTCCAAAGAACCCAAATACTTTCTTCCTGCAAAAACTCCAGACATCAGCAGGAGTTGTAAAGGCTGAGCACCTCTGAAAAAGGAATATCTGTTTTATCTAAGATTTTTACCTTTGCATGAAGTTTCTATTTAAAATCATTTGTTAATCTTGTCTTTTATTTTAACTTGAATGTGGCTGATGGCTGTCCCCTAGTTACACTGAAAAGCAACACTCATACATAGAACACTATCACCAGAGTTTTTCTATTCCAGCTTCTGTTGTGAAACTTAAAAATCATGTCATTTGAAGGAAGGGGAAGGTTAGAAAAGCAGCCTCCCATTCTTGATTCTCATATTTTAATCTTCTTTTAAGTACCATGTGGTGGTGTGGAAGACATGATCCTCACAGCGATATTTTCCTTGGTTTATGTGATTTGTCCAAACAGGTTGTGGAACCTGACTGCTTTCAGATAAAGATGTGCTGTGCCTCAAGAGCAAACAACAAACATATTTCTTACCTGTTCAAGTTGCAGAAGGTCACAGCGGGGACTTGGACTTTCTCCACGTGCTGAACCACCATGGTGGTGGTGGTTGGCCAGCTGAAGTAGTAGATGACGCGGCTGCAGATCTGCCAGACAGCAGCGGCAAGGCAGCCTGCCACCACCAGCAGCCACAGCGCCCTGCGAGCCTTGCTCTGCCTGTGGACAATGTTGTGCACACCATGGAATGAAGTGGATGAGGCAAACTCCTCATGATACTTCCTTCTGTCTTCCCAATCTGGCGGCAGTTTCTTTATTAAACACAATCGTATCTTTTCCAGTATTCCTGAACGTGGAACAAAGTTGAAATTTCAAAAAAAATTAGCATTTAGCCATCACTTAAAAAAAGGAATCCAGATAATTCTGATGTAAATTTTCCCTTTAATTGTAAATTCTCTCTTTAAGTAATGAACTTGATTCTGAGGATGGAAGAGTTGTGTGCTAAGAGACGGGCTCAGTGTTGCCCTGAGTATAAAATATATCTCGCAGTATTTCAAGCCCAAAAATGTTTAAGCACTTTAATTTAAGAGTAGTTTCACTTTTGGGGGAAATATAGGATTTTGACATACCTCAGGGCTCTAAAATCATACGTTGCTGTGAGCTTATGAAAAAAGTTAAACATCTAATTTTTACAGTAATAACTCCATAAAGGACTGGTCCTTCACACAGGCTCCTACAAATTAGGTTTAAAATGAACAATAAGGAATGATATGAAAGGAAATTTCACTCTTTCACTCTTAAAATTTTCAAGATAAGAATTGAAAGGTTGCATGTTCAGAAGAATGTCTAATCTCATTTTCTTGGGTTCACACTTGTCTGATTCCATAGCTCTGAGATGGGATAGGTTTAGTTTTCATTTGCATCATGTTTTCTATAAACTGATATTAAAATAAACCAAACCAAACAATTTTTAAAGTTTAAAAAGGACTATAACAATAATGAATGTAGTTAGTATCTGGAACTGCAGTAACTTTCCTATGCTTAATGCTGACTAATCTTTTGGACATGTATTTAAACATTATTTTCTCTCCCAAAATATCCAAATAAGGGAAACTTCATGAGACCTTTTTTTGTACCTTATCAAGATCACTCTTTTTTGCAAAGTGCTTCTGTTATGGATTGCCATCCACTACTTTGTTTTGGCATTAAGTAAGTCCATAAAAACAGTAAACCAAAGAAAATTTGTGAGACAGTTTTTAATATATGAAATGTATTATTTAGTCAGTGTTTAACAGCAATTAAATGCTTCCCTTCTTCTGTTTTCATCCAAAAATTAGATTTAATAGTTTGCATGTGTGGTAGGAAGAGAATATAGCCTTTTTAAGGCTGATTTACTCGAGGCTATTACAGCTGGGCAAAGGAACAAAGAGATCTAAGAGTCATCTGCCAGAGCCACATCAGCCACATCATGACCACATCAGTACTCTGGGGCCTTTCCTTGGTCTGCAGTCTCTGGACCATGATATTGAAATCCCAGATGGTGTTGGATTTCATAATGTTTCTGAAGGGAAAGAATTTACTTTATGTTGCTTTTTTAAGGTCTGTGTAAGTACTTTGATCAATGTTATGTAATTTACTATGACCTCGTTTTATCCTCAGACAGCTTTCTGCTACAAAACCATTCAAAAGTTTCTCTCCTAGCTCTAGTGACTGCTGGAGCCCACTGCAAATCTGTTCAGTCATGTGTGGTTTCGTACATGGTGCTGGAATGGAATGGAGAAGATTTCTGGTTTTGCTGTAGGCTTCTCTCTCACTATCACATGGGCAGTGGGACAAGTTCTTTACATGTTCCCCAAAACAGAGCAGAGGGACAAGTACATTCCTGCATTCCTACATCTCTGCATCTGCTGCCTGTAGACTCCAAAAAGAGATCACAAGCAAGTCAGATCCTTTTCTCCAAGGATAATGCTGTGACTATTTATTTCTTCCTGTATGCACTGTGCTAGGTATGAGAATGATAGCATGTCCCTACATAGACACTAAGTGCCATCAAAAACCACTAGTTACCTTAATCAGCAGAGGCGTAACTTTGAATCTAAGCAAACATCAAGCTAAGATGTATTTCTCCTCCTGTGAATAGCTAGTACAGTAAATAGTAGTAAGTAAAAATGATGTTTCACCTGAGAAAAACATTAAACTTTTTGCTTTTAATGTATAAGATTATCTAATAGTAGCATGTTGCTGCTTTCATTAGCACTACTTTGTGAATGCCTAAAAGAATCCTTACTCTACTTCCAGATTTCTTTAGAAAATGCTATTTAGCAATTGCCTACTTAAAGTTTATTAGTTTTATTCTAACTACACAGAGGGCCAATAGCTAAAGGTTTTTAAATTTTCTTAAGTAAGCATACAAGCTTTTTTTGAGCTCTCCCTTCTTTGTAGTATCTTGAAAAGGTACAAGGTATTGCTACTTTTGGACAAGATGACAAATAACAAAGCTGTTGGTAAAGTACTCTAATATACCTAGTTACATACCTTTGGCATCCCATTGAATGTCTCTCCTGAGCTGGTCCATGAGGCTGTGCTTATTTCAGTAAGGAAGGGATGGATAAGAAGCTGCCTTGCCACTGTGATCACTGCCAGGTAATGGCTTTTATAGAACACCAAATGGGAGGTGATTCTCAACGATGCATGGGACTGGGTAATTTACCTGCTGGGGTTGCTATGTTTTGCCTTTTATTAACACAGTCTGCAATGTGAAGGAGATAATTTTGATAACAGGATCAGATGTACACCTTTATATACATTTCAATTACTTTTTATGCTAATAGTAGTACAAGTGCTCTTGTGTATTGCATCACCTTACAAATTTATTTCATATATTTTCCTTTTGTTTTAGAAAGGCCTATGGTCTTTGCTAAAATACTGTGCTGTTCAGAACTGAATAGCTTCTCTTGAAATAAATAAGGAGCCCCTTCCTGGTCTGGAGGGCAGTAAAATGTCTTTCTTTGGGTTCCTAGCAGGAACAGGATGCAATTCATTCACACTTTGAATTGCTGCCTTCAGAACCAGCTCCAGATTTCATGTTCTTGTGGACATTTCAGCAAAAATGAGCTGTTACTCCCAAGAACTAACCCTGTAGGCAAGGATGAATATACATGCAGGATCAATCATTCCAGCAAGGTCTTATGCAAAAGTACAGAGGCTGCTTTTTTTGTTAATGTGCAAAATTATCTTGTTTGAAATTTATTTCAAGAAAAGAGCTGAACGTCTAATAAAAGTGAATAAAAATGCTAGAATATTTAAACCTGGGATGTACTTCATTAATGCTTTAGGAAAAAACAAGAAAAAAGCCCCTTCACATTCTCTTTCTGATCTCTTTACTTCTTTCCCTCTGTTATTAGTTGTCCCAATCATCACCTACAGAGTTCTTGGGTTACCAGGTGTATTGGCTTGGGTCCTTGGTGCCTCACTGCCTGGTTGTTTGCTATTTTCTGGCTGTGTTGTTAATGCTACAAGCAACAAGGTAAAGCACCGAACTCCATTTAATTGTTCCTGGCTGACAAGGTTTCTGTACTCTACTGCTTGGAATTCCCAGCTCCATTTATCACTGTTGCCTCACTGGTGGGACTCTCTGCCAGGGCAAGTTTTGCACAGCACTTGTGTTGACACAAGCAGTTTTTAAGATGTTTGTAGCTTGAGCCCATGCTCTGCTGAGCAGTTTCTGAGCCCTGCAGATCCTTTGACTCCTATTAATGCAAACCACTGTAATTCATAGAACCCAGACAACACCTCTTGCCCGAGTTGCTTGAGTTCATAAAACAAATTATGTTAATATTTTATACTGTTATGTGTATAGAATTAAGAAACACAAACTGTAAGTTACTTGGCTTTATATACAGCAAGTGATTCAACTTTCTTTCTTTTTTTAATTGTGTTGCTGCCTTACAAAGAATTGTTATGCTTATGTAATACTTTTGATGAACAAGGCTTATGTTGTCCCCTTGTGTTTTACATGAAAAATTTATTTTGAAAAATTTTTTTTATGGTTGTTTTATGTTAATTCTTAAGAAAACACTAATGGGCAAAGACCAACCATCTTATATTTGTTCATCCTTCCCAAAAGGCTTGGACAAAAAGGTTCCAGGTTGTAAATTGGTCACAGGCAGCTTGCTCTGGCCACTCGCTCCTATCATATGTATCTGGTTATTAAAACCACACATTCTCTAATACTTAATGCAGTAAAGATAGGAAAACCAACTGTTAACAGAGGTGGTCACTGGTTTTTGTGTTCACACATAATGCAAATTTCGTACTCAAATTATTATTTGAAGTCACTCTTAAGTGCTGTTCAGTTCTGCTGTTATTGTGATAAATTCAAAAGTAATGCTGCAGTCAGCATAACTACATAGCTATTTTCTGAGACAAACATGATTCTGATAAAGTTATTTCTTTATAGCCTAGTTGCAGCAAAATGTCTTCTGAGAATTCTTATGGGTTGCTGAGATAAAATGTATGTGTACACATTATGTATTTGGTGTATATTTAGCTTTCATTGGACAATATTGTATTTTTTAGAATATATTAAAGTGTTTCTTTCCAATGCCTGTTACATTGCATCACCCTCTATAATGCTTTTTTGACATTAATGCTCCTGATGTTTTGCTTAGCTCTCTCTTTTAATAGAAGCTTCTCAAATATTATCTGCTTTTAAGACAGAAGTAATGCATTTGCTAATATGGCAGACTACAAATACTTTTACTCAATTCATACAAAAATATTAGCAGAAAAAGGCAAAACAGGAAAATAACAATGGAGTGATCACTGCCTGGGTTGTTATAAGGTATTGCCATTGGCACTTCATGGAATGCTGGTAACCAACAGCATGTCTTGCTCCTTCCTTAGAGCATGTGCTGAAAGTGGATTCAGCAATGGGGGCAGAAGGGGCTGCAACAGGAGGTGCTCAAGGAGACTTTGAGGACTCATTGGGTCTCTCTCTACATTGATGAGGAATCAGCTATGACTGGAGAAATCATGAGCTCTCATCATTGTTTTTAATGCTTAAAGATACTAGAATTTCCTTATTTTTTGTTTTCTTATGTCTGTGTTATCTTGCCATAATTTAAGCTTCTTGCTCCTTTTCCAAACCTGTGGTGCACTGGAAATTACTTATTGCCCTTTGTTTTGAAAGGAAAGTATTTCTCACTTTTCCATCCACCATCTTCTCTTAGTTATACAGGTCAATTCTTTCCATCTTTCTTAAGAGGCCGTATTTTCTGCATCAAACATTTGTTGTTCTTGCCATCCTCTTCTGAACCCCTTCCACATTGTCTTCATCTATCTTGAAGAGTGGTGCCCAGGACATAATGTAATGGATAAAGTCTTTTTGATGCTGGATAGAAGTGAGGGGTTCCATGCCATGCAGAAAGTTGCTATCTAATAATTCCAATATAAGATTTGCTCTAAAGAACTTCTTATTTTTAAGTTTGGTTATCATGGCTGAAGTTCAAAAGTACTGCTTTTTGCATCACAGAAGCTGCACGTGATTAATTTCAGTGCATTAAGGTAATTCTGAATTCCAGCTCCTATCTGCCAGCATGCTATTAGACTTCCCAGGCTGCTCTCATTTGTCAGTTTAAGAAGTGCACAACCTATTCCATCAGCCCATCAGTTAATGATAATGCTGAATGGGACGAGATGAGCACGTTTTTGTCAACGTTTGTCCTAAACCAGCCCTTTGCACTTGCCAGACAGCTGTACCACGGAGTAAACAGCAACACGAGCTGAGCCATGTGGCAGCATGGGAGTAGCTTATGGTTCCAGGTTTGTGCTTCACTGGACCTGACAGGTAACCAGGACTGGGCTGCTCAGGAGGGGAAAAACAGCCTAAAGGATTATATACTTCATATACTGAAGTTCTGCACCCTGCAATATGTGGCTGCAAGGCATTAGTAGGGGATAGGTTTGCCTTGGGACAATGCTGTGGAATGTTTTCAAGATATGTTGTTTCTCCTAAGTTTACAGTTCCAGTTGGCACTGTTCCATTTACATTGATGAAAGCAGGGTGTTTGGGCAATAGAAGTGAAAGAACATTTTCTCCATACTTGGGGAATAATTATCAGTCAAAAATAATCAGCAAGGGAAAGAAATACTGCTGCATTCTGCTGATCCACAAATGAGAGATGGTGAGGGGAAGGTTGTGCTGGGATGTGTGAAACATAAATGGAAGTTAAAAGAATTCTGGGAAGTGATGACACAGTTCTTTGTGTTTAAGAATTTGAGCAAATGCAGTATTTAGAAAGAAAAAAAATTCTTTCCAGCACTATCTCATCTCTTTGTTTGTAGTTTGCAAGACCTTGATCTCTGTTCCTCCCCCAGGTACAAATGTCTGATTGGATTATTAATATTGCATCAACTTTGTTTGTTTTAGCCTGTAGTCACCAAATTTTAGTTTTCTTAAAACCAACTGTTAATTTCAAGTGCTAGTTAGATAGTAAAGTGCAGTTTGGAAAATCACAAAATACGCAGAGGACACATTTTGGTTCCAAGTTTATCTTCTGCTCTTCACCTTCCTTTTATGTGTCTTTATTCAGATTTCTCTTTCAATGTCATTATTGGGTGAGGAAGTGATTTTTGTTCAGTGCTGGCAGAGTACTGAACAAAAACAGCACAGTGAGGTTCTGGCTTAGGACACTGGGGGCTTCAACTCTAAAATTTGAGTTGCACTTTGTCAACCCAAACAGTAGCTGCTGCCCTGTATTTCACTATTATAGTTGTGTGTTATCAAAATTATTTCATCACTATAATTTTATGAAATTAACAATGCAACATCTGTATGTAGAAAAGATATTTTTCTTTTGAGTACTTTGTCTCACAAAGGTTGCAGCAGAACCTGCACAAATGCAGAACAGGGTGACTGGGACTACAAAGGTATAGTGCACCTATTTCTCATTAGCCATGAATTAATACCACAGAGAAATGAAAATTACTTGATTATTTACCAGGAAGTTTGAAAGGTTGCACATGGAAATACTCCTTCACATGATGTGTACTGCAGTTATGGAACTCATTGCTGCAGGTTGTGGAGTCACAGAATCCACAAAAAGGTTATTAAATGCAAGAACACAGAAATCTTAGGAAGTCCTGGGCTATCAAAATTGGAAAGTTACATGAATATTCTGGAGAAATGATTGCACTCTAAGCTTGCTTATAGGCTTGCTTTTTAGTTTGTTGGGTTTTTTTTTGTTTTGGTTTAGTTTTTTGCTGATGGTGTTTTGTTTTTTAATGTTTGTTTCTTTTGTTCTAATAGCTCTTCCCAAGAAATCCTTTACTTTCTCTTTGAAACTTTTCAGCGTGGCATGACCTACTTGGATCTTTGACTGACTGCAGGCATTGTTACATAGGCAGAAGCCATGTGTGCTGGGTAGCTCCTAGTCTGCAATTGTTGGACCAGAGTGTTGGGAAGCTTCAAGCGTCATTTGTTTGCAGTCAGAAGCTCTCTGAGCTCTTTCTTCAAGTTAGCAAACACTAGACAAACAAATTGATTTGTAAGGATTTTGTAATCAGGATGAGAGTTTGAGCAGTAGAATGGGCGACACTGTCCAAACCACTTGTGTGTGTACTTTTTCTCCATAAGTGATTTCATGTAGGAAAACTTGAGATTTGGCTTGGGTGAACTTCCAATTCATACTTTTTTTAGATTCATGGCAGTGTGTAGAAGGTCAGTCTTACTTACCTGTCCTCATCAGACCATAATGTTTCAGACAGAGAGCCCCACAGTGAGAACATGCAAACTCCTGGCTCTGGCTGCATCCACAAATCATGCTGCAGGCCACCTCTGCCTTACATGGGACCTCCCTCAGCCAGGCTGGAGAGAGGCTCCCTTTTTGCCCATGTGAATCTCTGCTCTCAGTCCAAGGAAGTTCAGTTTGTCTCTGCTCTGCAGCCCTATTGCAGCCAGTCCAGCCACCCCACATCCCCCTGGGGAAGGGCAGGTAAATGGGAAGGGGGCCAGGCTGAATCAAGATGGGTGCTTAGGTCCTTAACAATTCCCAGGCTTGGTCATGAGGGCCGTGACAGTGCATTTGAAGGCCACAAAGAGAAGTTCTGGGAAGCTGAGGGGTTTTTTTGGTTTTTGTGGGTTTTTTTGGTTTTTTTGGTTTTTTTTGGTGTGTGTTTTTGTGTTGTTTTTTTTTTTCTATTGTATGTAACTATTTGTCTTGTATTCAGCCCAGTCACAAAACAGAACATTCTCAATGTCTGCTGAAGATTAGAGCCCTCTGTGATGAAAAGAAGGCTTTTTATCTGACTTTCATGTTTTAGAAGTAAATTAACAAATAACTAAATAAAAGTTCAAGGGCACACACACTCTTGGCTTTCACAGCCTTGCTCAGTCATCTGCAGCATGACAGCAAGTTATGCATGTGGCTAGATCTGCTTCTTTGTGGTTTTGAGAGTTCAATGTGAAAAAGGGAAATGAAGGCACATATTAAGAAAAAAACAATAGCAGAATTTAAAATTAAAGTTATGTTTTGCTTTTGGATACATTCACATTGAAGAGCTTTTTTTATCAAGACTTGTTTATGATTATGCTAGTAGGGAGAGATGAAAAAGTGGCTAAAAATCTCAGTCAGGATATAAAGGACACTCAAATAAAAACCAGGTCCCTACATTGAGCCCCAGATTTGAGCAGCATGGCAGAAGTGCATTTATTTCTAAGGGTGTCTGCAGCCATGTCAGAGTTCAAGGCTCTGAGCTGCTCCAAACCTGAGGGCTCTTGTAAGCTGTGCTGTCATCTACATTGCCAACAGACAGTTTCATAATCAGGTCATACAAGCCACTTAAATTATTTTACTACCAACTTAATTACATACTTTGAAGTCTTATCGAGATCAGATGAAGGCAGCCAGTGAGAGGAATGACCTTGTCTATGTCTGAAAACCATTGTCTATGGTTTTATTTCAGGGGCTTTCAAGTCCTCATCAAGATATCTTTTTCCACTGATCTTGGAGAGTTTGAGATCTTTTGTAGTTGCAATGGTTAGAGAGTTGAATTCAGCTAGTGTGAGATTAAATTTTCTTAAATGAATGGATGCAAATATTATTTGTAATATTACCCCATTTTTTAGGAATTGATCAGTTTACAGCTTTGGGACCAATCAGCTATGAGGTCCTTAAACAAGGAATTTGACCCGTTGGAAACACTGGAAAAAACTTCCTAAATTGCTCTTGTCTGGCTGATTTACTTGATTGACTGAAGCCTGTCTGTTGCTGAATTGGAAGGGGTGTTTGTATAGTTGTTGCTTAGACAATATCCCCAGCTAGATTTCAAGTGAGTTTGCTAATCCTGAGTGAATTAATGGTTCTATTACTTCCCAAATAGGGAGTTAATGTTTTGTTAAGTAGAGAGTGTAAAAGGGCTCTGCTACCTCAAAGTCCTTTGCCTACTCAGAGACCATTGCACCAGAAGTTTATAATTCTCTGTATTTCACAGAAGAAAATAAAACTGCACAAGAAAACATGCATTAACATATTTTGTGAGGTTAAAAGTTCAATATTTTCCAACTGTCCTTATTTTTACTAGTTTCACATGCTTTCTTTCTTTGTGCCATGAGAAAAGATAACAGCTTGATTTCATTATGCAGGCTCAGTCTGCATGTTTCAGGTAGAAGATTCACAGGAATGAAAAGATAAACGTTTTTTTTTTTTTGAGATATATGGATGTGCAAGATTTCCACATTTGTAAATCAAGCTGTTTGAGTGCAGATATGTGGCTCTCAACATTTGATTTCTGATGTCCTCACTTTCATCTTTAGTTGTCCGCATCGCTGAGCACATGTGTAGGTGCGTGTGAGGAGAGGATTATTTTCTTCTGTCAGGTTTTATGTCAGGAAGGAAGAACTCCTTGACCTTGATTGGGGAGTTGCTTCAGTGAAGTCCTACATTTCTTGTGGCTCAACCCAATTTTAAGCTGATTTGTGTAAAGCCTGACAAATGACATCTGGCTGAACATCCCATCACCCACATCCTACATCTGCATTTTTTTAATGAGAAAACTACTCTTAAGTGACTGGAACAGCTGAAACCACCACACAGACACCACTAAGCACAGTAAGTCTTGCAGAGAGCAAATGATCCTGGGTCACAGAGGTCCTGGAGTTTTGTTTGCAGTGAAACTGAGCATTCACTTTTTTTTTCTGAAAGGGCTGGGCAGGCAGAAAAGAAGTGTATGCTAGTTACATGTTACTTCATTGTGTGTTAAGCTGATGACCAAATAGAATTGAGTAACATTTGTCAATAAATGAGACTGAAATTTTTGTGCAAGGAGATAAAATTAAGAAATAATTCTGAATTAAATACTTGGAAAACCATGATGTTTTTAGTACTTCACTTAATCTGTGTACTTTTTTTATAAATTATATATATATTACTTGAAATCTCTTTGAATAAAAACTATTTAGTCTGTCATGGAAACACATTTTTTCATTTCCACCCCACCCCTCTTTTCTCTTTCCCTGTGTCTGGTTTTTTAAACTTAATAGTATTCTGATACAAAAGGCTGCAGGTTAAAAGCCTATTCTAACAATTCATGGTTTTATTAAATATTGCCTTTTTGTCACATTCAGACCCTCATTGACTTACACCTTACACACTACACCGTACAACTGCATCCAAAGAAGCAACTGGTGGAAACCTTGCAGTAAAAGGCACAAAAAGCCTGTGCCATGGGACAAAACAAGCATGTCATCCATTAGTTTTTTAACTGGCAGGGAAAAACACAGTCCTGGAGAGCCAACAACACATGAACTTCCTGACCTTTGTGCTGTGATGGTTTCTGTCATTATTGAATAGTGGGGATGGACTGAGGGCTAAGGAGGGGAATTTGGGGGTTGGCCTTGGCAGTGAGATAAGGCTACATAAAAGGGATCTGCAGCAGGTTTGGGAACACTAACAGGGTATTTTCCCCCGTGTGCAGCTCAACGAGCTTGGATCCAGAAACCATGAGCCAGTGCCCCTTTGCGGGGAAGAATTACCTGTGAGTCCTTCCTCTTTCTGTTTTGCTCTATAAATTCAATTCAAATGATTAGGTGTTAGTGCAAAATATGAAATCTCAGAGAGGAATTACTTATTACAAGCAAATAGCTGCAGCTGTAGCTATAATTTAGCTGTTGCTAAATGAGAAGAGATCATACAAGGACCTGTCTGAGCACTTGTTATTTTATGTGATGTTACCAGCTGTTACTGTGACAAGAAGAATTTCAGTTTTTATCAAAAGCCTGCTTTACTGGTTCTGTTTATCAAAATAAAGCATTGATTGAATTGTAGATGTTAGTAAAAAGGCAGGTATAGTCATCATACTTTAATTAAACAATTTACGTATTTACTTCATTTTCTTCTTAGATTTAATTTTAGCAAGCTATCTTTGGAAGATGAAAATAATGACAAATCTCAAGAAGGAGTAAATAAAGCCAGCAAAGGTGGGCTTATCTATGGAGAATACCTACAAGTAAGTGAAATGATTTCATGTTTGCTGTGCTGGTTGCTCTCGAGGCAGCCCCTGTGGCTGACACTTCTCCCAGCAGTCAGTCCCTTACTGAGACAGGTCTCCAGGTGCAGCAGGCACAGGTGCCCATCTCAGCTGGGACCTCGAGGCGGGCTCTCAAACTGCAAGGAATATGGATATTTTGGGGGGGTTGGTAGGGAATTGTCCATGTTGGTAAACTGTAAAGTGACACACCACTAAAAGCTTTCTTTGGTCAGCAATTTCTGCAGGAAATTATGTCAGCAGGATCTGCACAATGTCCTTGAAAATCCAGAATACTTGGCTGGAAAATTCTATTTCAGAAATCTCTAGGGGATAGGATGTTGACTTGGGGGGAACATAAAAGAAACCCCAAACAAAAACCGCTTTTCTGCAAAAAGACGTAATTAAGAAATAAGTACAAATAAAATACTGTAGGTAGTAAAAGAATCCAGAAGTTTTTTTTTTTCAGACAGCATGAAGTGAAGGGAATTATTCTGCTTTTGAACTACAGTAAGAGTATGTCAACTTTGATTTGTTGACATACTCTTTAGAATTTTGCAAAGATTAATTTGAAAACATCTGTGATTAGATTGCAAATTTGACTAAGAAAAAAATTTAGTAATGTCAGAACTGAAGTTATTATTACTGCCTCAACTCAGAGCTCTTGTGCTGATGTTGTATGATTACTCAGAATTTTAATATAGAAACTCTGTTTTCATGGGACACAACAGTATAGATCTAAAATCTGGAAAACATGCTGAATATTTTGTTTTCTCTATTTTTTTAACTATGCATATATATATTTATATAATTAAAATTACCCTTAAAATTATTGTCAAAACCTTATTACTTGAGGTACCTAAATGTTCCATTTCAGGCAAGATTTTTTTTCTAACTAAAAAGTAAAAGTCATACCTAAGACATTTAGTCAAACTTCTCATATAACCTGGAGTGTGAGGTCTGTATGTGTATTTTTAAAAAATATTATTCTTAAAAATTAGCTGTATGCAGTAAAACTGCCATTACTAATAGCAGAGCTTTACACAACAGTTCTTACCTTTATTTTTAAGCTGAACAAAATATTGAATGCTCAAGAGCTTGAGAGTGAAAAGAAAGGGAAAAAAATCCATGATGAGCATCTTTTCATTGTGACACATCAAGGTAAGTGGAGAAGTGCAGTGGTGGTTGACCAATGTTTTTGCCAGAGAGTTAATTGGTGCTGACACGTGCAATACACCATTTGTTCTCATTTCAGAATCTGGCACAGCAATATCTTTGTATTTTATCTCTTTTTATATATGCATATATTCATATATAAATTGTAAGGCAGTAATCAACTCTTTGCTTGTGAAGCCATAAGTATAACCTTTGGATTTGGTGAACTAAGATATGGATGGTTCTGTTCTTAGAGAAATTAAGGCAGTGAAAACCTTGGTGTCAACCAAGCAACAGGCTGCTATGCAGCTTATTGTAGGCAAATTTTGGATGTTGCCTTGTGCCTTCACTGAAATTCCAGTTTTAGCCATTTAGAATCTGTCAAGAAACCAGCATGCCAGTTAGGTACTCCCTAATGCCCCCATCTTCCTGTTTTTCAGACCCTGGCCTGATGATATTTTCTGCTATTGACAGAAAACACGTAGTTTGTAAGCATGTGTTGAGTCAGATTTTATTGAAGTTTCAGATCTGGATTTTCTCTTTCCTCTTTTTGCAATGAGCAATCTGCAGATGAAATATCTGATGTGTAAAATATATTTTAAAAAATTTTGTCAGTATTCTCAACTCTAGGTTATTTTGCTTAATACTTCAGGTAAAGGACAGAATACTGTAACACGTAATAAGTTTATGTGTCAGTATCTTCTGTTGCACTGGCAGTGTCAATGTAGGCTATTAATTTCAAATCAACTTGTAAATTTGTTTTTTCCTGGTGCTAAGAAGAAAAAAGTAACCTTGAATTTGATGCTAACAGTGTCTTTCTTGTTGTAGCATATGAACTTTGGTTTAAGCAGATTTTGTGGGAAATGGACTCTGTGCGAGTGATCTTTCAAAATGGTCATGTAAGTTAAAACAAATAGTAATTTTGGGAAAATTCAGCCCTGATATTCTCTTGCTTCCTGCCTCTCAGTCTGACATACTTGGGTTTACTAAAGCAGCATATGCTTGTTTTAGAAACAGCATCAAAAGACCAAATAAAATTTGGCTGAGTGGCTCTTATATCCTGATAGTACAGATTTTTGATCAACAAAATCTTATTTCCTCCTGAAGTATGCCTTTTGTGTAGATCCCCTTCCAAGGCAAATTTCATTGGCCAAAATGCTCTCATACTCTCTTGCTAGTGCTGGGTAACTGCAGAAACTTAAGTTGGAAATATCTACTGCAGAAAAAGCAGGCTCAGAGGCAAAACTGTAAAGCAGATGGCTTACAGGTATTTTAATATTGAAAAGTAATTTCTGCCTTTGTTCAGTTTCTGAAGTCTACATACTATCTCCTTCCATCCAGTATCTGCTGTGAGGAGAACTCATTTTTGTGATTGTGTAATAGTAAATCCAACAGAGAAGCCAGAATCCAAAGCAGTGTGATACTGAGCAAGAATTCATGAAAATTACAAATATAAGAAACTCTTCACATTTGTCCAAAGCTAAACACACATTATAACAGTGGGTAAGAATGGAAAACTCCTGAATTGACACTACATCCACAGAAAAATCTGACTGTATGCAGTTTGAGAAATACTTTGAGTACATCATTAGCATGTGTCTAAGCAGCAGATTTGAAACTAGACCAGATTGAAAGAAGAAACTTTCTTTTCAAGGTCCAATGAAAATGTTTTCTTTTTTCCATTATACTCCTAATTTCATTGGCATTTTAGTTTAATATTTCATCAAATTGTAACTTACCATAACCAGTTCTTAAGAATTTTTTTTTTTTTTGTGAAAAATGAAGACTTGCTTCTGATCAGAATTTGAAATGCCACTGTTAAGGTCAAATACACAGCTAAGCAATTAGGGAAATGAATATCATCTGCCATTTTTTGTAGTTTGATATTTCCTGGTTGCATGCCCAGATTTTAGAGAGAAGTTTAATCCCATTGAAACTGAACGGAGTTTTAGCAGACTCCTCTGCAGGCAGAGTGTTTAATTTAGTAAAAAAAAGAACTTCTGTGTTTTTCATTTAATATTATCTATTTCCCACCAGATGGAGTCTTTTCTCTTCTTCTCTGCTTGCTAATGCACATTTCTGATGAAATGTTTTAGATGTCCTCTCCTGATGTAGCTGTCAGATTATTTAGCTTCTCAAATTCTAAGAAATTTCCCTACCTGCCTTATGGCTTGCAGAATGGAGCAAAAATAGAAATTATTCTGGAAGTAATTAGAACAGAAAGGATATAATTTTCATATATATAATATTAAGTTACAGTAATATTGTAATTATTGGAAATTATAAATTATTTTTATAATTTAATTTCTTTAACTTCTATTTTAGTCAAAAATATAGAAAATAAAAAAATGTATGATAGGCCTACCTATCATGTAGCATCAGTCAGTAAAAAATGGATTTCAGTCTTTGAAATTTAGAGTTTCAGTTTTAAGTTAAACCAGAGTGCTCTATTCCATATGAGATTCTGCCTCTATGGATTTCACATGGGAAGGACTTGGGAACTACAGTGATGTACAACAGTGAAAAGACATGAAATAACTAGGTAGGAGCTAGACAAAACACCATTCTGGTCATGATCTTAATTTTTTTTTATAGGTAAGAGATGAGAGGAACATGCTGAAGGTTATTACTCGAATGAACAGAATTTCACTGATTCTGAAATTACTTGTGGAACAGTTCTCAGTTTTGGAAACTATGACTGCATTGGACTTCTTTGATTTCAGGTAAAGATTTATTATTCCTCCACAGCAATCCAGGAGCTAGTAATTCCCATCCTTAGAACAGATTGTGAATTTTGCCTGTGTGCTTGAGTCTGTCAACGATCTGAGAGCTCACCTTGGAGAGGCAAACATGGCATTAAAGTGCAAGGGTCAGTTATGAAATTGACCCTGACTGAGTCCAGCATGTTCTGCAAAGAAGTACAAGTGAATTGTTGACTCTTTTGTGTAAGGTGCTGCTGACTGGTTTCAGGGTCAAAAGTTAAAACAGCAGAAACAACAGAAATAGCTCATGGTTCTGCTAGCAATTTAGTTGAAACTTGGCACTGCAAACTGAAGCCCTGCTGTATGGCAAATCATAGAAGTGCTTGGGGGACACACATGCACTCTCTCTAGATTATCAATCAAACAGGCATTTCAGCTGTCTTGGTTTGCATGGTGTTGCCTTGGGTCTGCAGTGCTGGAGGCTCAAGGAAGCATTGCTGTCCTTTGTCCTTTTCCCCCAATAACTTCTGCTGTCCAGTTGCAGCTCAATGCACTGCTGGGCTGGATGGTTGTACGTCTTCTGCCTTCTGCTCAGGCTTTCTCTGGATCCTTTGCCTTATCTCACCTCTCACATTTCTTTCTCTTCCCTCTCTACATCTAAGCCCTTTCACCACACATCCACTGTCTTCCTTCCCTGTTCTTCTCCTGCTTGTGTCACTTGTGCATATCTGTCTGCCTTGAGACCTCAGTGCCATCCAGCATCCCATCCACTTTTGTATTTTGGTACCCTTTCCCTTCTATCTTTTAATGTTCCCTATTGAAAAGAGCAGGAAACTATGAATTTTCTTCACTCGTTTGAATCGAGCATTACCCTACAGCAGGGGAAATCCATGGGCTAATCATGCATTTTGATCCATACCTGCTTCAGCTTTTCAGCCACATACTCATTTGATAAGTAAACATAAGATTAAATCAATGGTGTCAAATCCTGTACTCACAATTCAAATGCATTACAATTACCTAGCAATGTGGGATTTCAGGTTGTTTTTATTAGTAATTGTTTTTCAGCATGATTAGGTGATTTAACTGAAGATTCCCATTAATGAATCCCTCAAAAAAAAAACCCCACTGGAGTTTTTCTGAGCATTATTCTATTCTGTAGAATAAGGCAATATACAATATTGCATATATACATTGCATGCATGGACTCTTATATAAAGTAATATATGGAAATTATGTTGTGTATCAAGACTATTTAAAATGCATTCATTGCCACGTTATTGCTGTGAAAATTTTTGTAACAGCTTTTTGGGGTGCAGCTGCCTAGTCTATTTGGAAAGGAAATTATATTCACTAACATTGCCTCCTGCACATCACGTGCACAAAGCTGCCCTTTTAAAGCACAAACTCACACATTCACATGTGCACTACTGTGTATGCACAAACAACACAGAACTAGAAAATGAGATTATAATTGCACTGTAGTGTATTAAAATTGCTTGGTTTTTTTCCTTTTCCTAAGCGCAGTCATATAAAAAAGTCATCAGATAGCTATTTGATATTCTTCACATGTGAAATATAGGAGATTTTTAGAGAACAAGAAAAACCCACCATTTTCCTGCATTTTTGTATCTTCTTTTCTTCTGTTCCCAAAGGTACTACCTAAGCCCAGCCTCAGGTTTTCAAAGCCTGCAGTTTCGCTTGCTGGAGAACAAGATTGGAGTTCCCCAAAGCCTGAGAGTCCCTTATAACAGAAGGCATTACCGTGATAACTTCAAGGGACAGGATCATGAACTGCTGCTTCAATCAGAGCAAGAACCAACACTACTGCAACTTGTGGAGGTAACAATATCTGTCTTGGACTTTGATTCATTTTCCCCATTTCCCAAGATTGTCCTTCATTAGTGTCAGCGACAAATTCTCCTACCTTAAGAGAAACAAGCACGTTTCTGTCAAATCTCTGTCAACTGTGTTTTGGATTTTTGACAAATTTGGCATGAAAGAGAGTTAATTGTTAGTAAACCAACTGATTTTTCGCAGCATCTCCCTTTCATCTGAAAATTCTGGCTGTTAACCTGGTAAATTGCATTGTGGAAGTGTGAGCTAAGAATGCAGATGCACTGTTTCACTTGCATTGCTTTTCATGACTTCAAGCCCTTTTGGGAGGAAAACTTTAAAATTAGTCCTACTGTTAGTGATGACTATTAGAGAGGTTAAAAACTATAGATGGCTCTGTCTTCCTTCTGAGACTTATCATTACTCTTATCTTATATATATATGGAATAAGATTTGTTTTCCTGTAGTTTGTTTTAAAGATGTCCTTAGAATGAGACAGCTTCTGTCTTCCAACAATGGCCATGCAACCTGGAACCTGAGGGGGTTGGTATGGCACCATTATGCAGGTGTAAGTCATCCACATGGACATGCTGAATTTAGCACTAAGCACTTCTGCAGGATACTGTAGATGTGCTTATTGTTAAACCAGAATTGTAGCAGTAGAATTTATATTGCTGTAACTTGTAATTCTGGGACAATGCAGTTGCATTGCTATTGTTTGAATATGTTATTATCATTACTACTACTATTGCTATTATTATTAAAGGCATGGCTGGAAAGAACTCCAGGACTTGATTCAGAAGAATTTGATTTCTGGGGACAATTTGAAGAGAATGTTTTAAAAGGCCTAGAAGAGGAATTTGCCTTGATACAGGTATATAGTTTACTCTTGAACTAACTATAGGCAAAGACATCTGGCAAAATGATATTCTGACATAAATTTTTTTGGCTATTCAAAGTTTCTCACTCACTTCACTTAATCTTCATCAGTCTTTTTCTGCAAGAAGCAGAAAAAAATGCAAATTCTTCAGGAAATAGGAATATTTTTTTAATTTGATATCTAAGATGATTTAAAGCATGAGATGCATGGATGATCAGGATTGCAAAAGGGATGGATTAGTATCAATGGAAGGGCTGAATTTGACTTTACTGAAACTACAACTTCACCATTAATTAGTACTTGCATCTACAATATAAAGTAAATATGAAGTTTGGGCTCCTGAGCTGTGGATATGGAATGTCCCTATTAACAGCCCATTTCTGTTTAACAGTATATGGCAATTTGCTGCTATGTGATCATTTGAATTGCAATGGCAAATAAGCATCAGAAAATCCCTGACTCTTTCAAGACCTGCAGCTTTAAATAACATTTTTTAATATTTTCATTTTTAATGAAAAAAATAATAACAATTTATAAACTTCCTGAGAATATCTGTTTATGACTTTCCAACTTATTTAAACTTTTTATTTACAGTTTTCTTGCCCACAGCTCTGCAATGATGTAATTTTTTGCCTTGAAAACAAATATATCAGACTTCAAATAAATTATGATTAACCTTTTTAAGGCCTCTAGACCAAGAAATGTGATAAATTGCCAGTTTGTTTGAATATTCATTTATCTGAGTTGTGTTGGAATCTATTTAATTGTACATTTCTTGGTAATTGTACTTTTCAAAGGACAGTGACTCATGTATCTTATTTGAAAATACAGTTTTTACATCTAAGATTCAAACTTCAGAGTATTTATTTAAATAAAAGTTGCAAAATGAGTCATTCAAGTGCTTAATTTTCCCTGTTGAATTCTAAAGCTTGTCTTTGCTTTAAATACCAAAGGCCAAAGCAGAATCAGAAGAAAAAGATGACTTATTGTCTGAATTCCAAAAGCAGAGAGATGTATTACTTTCATTATTTGATGAAAAACGCCATGAACATCTGCTCAGTAAAGGTAGATTTTTTTTACCATATGTGAATACATACTTTGTATGTTTTACACATGTTATTTATAAATGTTTGTTATAGCCCTGAAGTTGCAGGAGAATGAGCAACCAACTGAGGACACTTGTATTTTTCAGGAGAGAGACGGCTGTCCTACAAAGCACTGAAGGGAGCCTTGATGATCTACTTCTACAGGTGATGTTGTAAGATGTGTCCTTGATGGTGACTGGCAGGAGGAGAGGTGAAGGTTAAGAACAGCAGCACAGGTTTAGTGAGGCTGGAATGGGCTGTGGGAAGGAATCTATTTCAGCCCTCCACAGGAACTCTGATTAGTCAGACACAGCTCAAAGGTCAGATCAGGCTGGTCAGGGAGGGCCATGTCCTACTGAGTTCTGAATATCTTCAAGGATGGAGATTGCACATCCCCTCTGGGCAGCTTGACCAGATGCTGCCTCTCAGATTTTAACTAGTAAATGCCTTGTTCTACCTGTCCTAGAAAGATCTGGAGTCCGTTTCCAAGTTGAAAAATAAAGGGACAGATCAAGACGTACACAGCAGAAGCATTTGTTAAAATATCTAGTGATATTCCAGTACCAATTTAGGAAAAGCATGCTTTAAGTCACTAAGCACTGGTGAAATGCAACTTTGAAAAATACAGCTTATGGTGAGAGGTCTCACTGTCTTCTCTTTCATTTTCCAAGGGAGGAGCCTCGTTTCCAGGTTCCATTTCAGCTTCTTACCTCCCTTATGGATCTCGATGTGCTCATGACTAAATGGAGATGTAAGTTTGACTTTTTTGACTGTGACACTCCTTCTTCTAGATACAAATAAATTGTTGTGTCTCTGAGTTACACCCAGTCTTAGAATTGAGCTTTAGAGTTCATGCATTAGGAATGACTCTTTTTGTTTGTACTTCAGCCAAGAGGAAAGATAAAGAGATGCTTCTGTGATCATTGGGGTACATAGGTATAGCTATCACTTCTCTGACCTGCTTTAACTGTACTATCTTATTTAGGGACAGATATCTATTTTTCAATGTATCCCAGAAAGTCACAATGTCATGTCTTTATATGCAAACATTCCTTCTGCCTCCTTCCGTATCTATACATAAGGGAATGTGTAATTCTGTATTCACAGAGCATAGTAATGTGTAATAATTGTGTTCATTCCGAATTAACAATAATTTTATATAATTGACTGAAGAATGGCAGAATTAACTCTTGCATTGCTGAACACCTAAAAGTTTTGTATCCCTCTAAAGATCTCTGAATGACCTTCAATAAGTGTGACCCTTTAGTTATATTTAAATACTGAACATGTGCTACTTTCTCCTGTTTTATCATTTAGATAACCATGTCTGCCTGGTGCACAGAATGATTGGTGGCAAGGCTGGCACTGGAGGCTCATCAGGCTACCACTACTTGCGCTCAACTGTGAGGTACAAATAACATGTTTCCCCTGTACCTGCAACAATGCAGCCAGCTCACACACCCTCTAATGCTGGGAGACATAATTCAGATGGCTCACTGGAGGCCAAAGGGCTGCTGACTCTCTTCTGGGACTCTAGCACATTAGTTGTTGTACATTTATTTATCAGTGATATATAAATTCTAAGCCTTCTAGGGCAAAAAAGTCCCTTTTGATCACTCATGCCACCTGTAATTCTCAGTCAAAGCATTACAGTGACAGCAATAATATGAACCCTGCATTGTTCAGCTGGTGTGCCAGCTAGCCCAAGTTAATGAGGTGACACAGGCTGGAAGTTAGCCCCAGCTACTGTGTGACAGAGTTTCTTTATTCCCTAGCATGACCTCTAATTGCACAACCTCCTTAAAAGAGGATCTTTGAGGTTTGCTCTCGAAGAGCTGTGAACCACCATGATTGAATGCCCATGGTCTTTCTTACAAAGCTCTCCCACTCTGCCTTAATGTCAGGTTAACATGATTGTTCCTAGATAAATTCTGCTAGAGATCACACCCTATGGACTCTGCATTTTCAGAAGAAAGACATTACTATAGATCCCTAATAAGCCTAATCTGCTATGCCCTAGGAAGTCAGGACTGCATTCTTGCTCTGCAATATTCCAGAGGGTTGGTGCAAGGAATCTTGTTATTTGTTACTGAGGATTTAGAAATTATGGCCTTCTATGCTGATGGAATTATTGTTCCAATTGTCTTTTTCAGTGACAGATACAAGGTGTTTGTGGATTTGTTCAATCTTTCAACATTTCTAGTCCCAAGACACTGGATACCAAAGATGAACCCAAGCATTCATAAATTCCTTTACACAGCAGAATACTGTGACAGCTCCTACTTCAGCAGTGATGACTCTGACTAATCTGCCTTTCTAGGCTGTTCCTGTTATCAACTTCCTGACTTTCACCTTCAGTGGTGCTCCCAGCCATTCCCACCAAGACTGTGGGTGTGTAAATATGTATTTATGTATGACAGCTTTGTGAATAGTACAATTGTCCTGTGGAAGGAACTAATTGCTTGTAGAAAAAATAAATCTGTATTGAGTTAGCCTATGTTAAGAGTAACATGATACCCCAATTCAACCCAGGGCCAATTTAACTCTTGGCTGGCTCCTTAAAGCCTGCACCTAGAGAAAGGGAGAAAAGTACATGCAGTTATTATGATCATGACTTGTTTGTACATATTTTTGTATTTGCTTGTTTGCCTAATGGCTGCTACTAATTTATGACAGTTAAGGGTATAATCAATCTCATCACCTTCAGAAGAATATTTGTTTCTGAGCTCTAGTGCAATTTCAAAAGGAATTTTGGGTTAAAAGTTTCAAAAGCTAGATTCAAAAAGTAAGTCCTGAATCTACAGAAACCAAAGCATCCGGAACTTATAATACATCAAGAATCATGTTGCTATCTCTTTACATGTGAATAGAAATCTCTTGCATAGAAATACTGTTAAAAATAGCAGATAGAAGTACTTACTTTGCATTCCAAATAAAGCAGTATTAAAGCTCATCTTTTGTTGTCTCCTTCTAAAGCAAACTATAAAGTTCAAACAAGAGTATGACAAGCATTTAAAGGGATTTTTATTCAAATTGGTATACAATAAAAGGCAACTTTGGCTATAGAATATTGATAAACCAGTGCCATCTTATTAAATGGACTTTTGTCTTTTTAAGTGCTCCCTTTGGAAAGAAACAAACACTGTAGGCTGGAATTTCTGGTAAGTTCCCTGTACCACAGTACTTCAGTTACTTATACCTGGCAGTAGCACCTCAAAAACACTGGAGGCACATCTGTGTTTCATATTGCTGTGATTGCATTACTCCTATCCGTGCCCAATAGGGACTTTGTTTTCCAGTTATGAAAGAGTGCTATCTTTGTTTGTAAGCCACTCAGTGAAGGCCAGACTACACAACACTCAAGAGTACAGAAGACTTCACATTTTTTAAAACTGAAGTTTTCAGCCAAGTAAATTCAATAAGTAGCAAAACCTGAAGTAAAGAAACATCACACTTGGTCTTCCTTTCATTTAAAATATTAACGATTAGAAGGAATAAAACAGCATCACTTAACAACATACAGTTATAAATACTTGTTGCATTGGCCATAAAAGTTATAAAAAACTAATCTAAAAACATGGTACAGTAATTGAGTGCAAAAAATTACAGAATTGCTTCAATACTTTTCATGGTAGGCCTTCTTAAAAGATACAGGTAAAGCGTTTGAGGTGAAAAATTCAGAGCATTTTAGAATTACATGTTTCATTGTGAGTTCTAGTTACATTTGCCCACAGCTGCAGTTTCACTGCTCAGCAAAGCTGGAACACCTTTTTATTACTAGCAAGGTGCAGGTCTGAATTCAGTTAATGAGGGAAATTTAACACTCACTCTACCAGATATTTTCTGTAATTGCTGACTTTCTAAACTGTTTCTCATGATTCTTCTTATACTCAAATGATTTCAAATATACTCTTATAGTATTGATTTTTTGATTCAAATTCCTTCTTATTTGTCATCATTTCTTTCCCTTTAAGATTTTTCTATCGAGTAGCATTCAACACCTGGATAAAGCTTACATTTGAGGCTTCAGTCCATCTTTGTAGCTTCTATTTGTGCACTCTACAGATCAGTCTTCTTAATCCATGAGAAATTTGCCATTCAACACAAATTCAAAATAAAAACATTTTTAAAAACTTCAGCCAGTAGTTGCAGGACTTGCCCTTACAGCCATTTCTTACATTTGAAAATGGTGTTTTGAATTCCATCTTCATATACAGTGTCTGTCCTCATGATACTTGTGGTCTTTGACCAGTTGTAGAGGCTCACAGGAATGTCAAACAAATACTGCTGAAACTGTATCTGCTATACCTAGAAATGACATAAAATTTGGTTTTAATAGATACTGAAGTGGAGACTTCCCAGAATTCATGTTCATATAATTCCCTCTCCCCTCCAAGCCATGGCAGTAGGAATCCAGGGAATCATCCGCAAATCTTTTATTTCTTCCTCTCCTGGCTCTATGTATAACTGAAACATAATCTCCTCCTTCCTCTACTTTTATGTTCAAAATTTTATATCCTGGTGGTTTTAGAGCACCTCTTAATCAGAAGACAACATCTCTGTGGGAAAAGGAGGAACTACTGTCTTTGCTGGGTCGTTCTTGTGTGGTACACTACAGAAAATGTGAAATATCCTGCTCTTTGAAAGTAACACATCTGTTCTCCCTGCCATCTCTATAATTGACTTACTGTATCACTACTTCTAAATTTCTCTTTCCAAACTGTTTAAACAACAACAGTAAGAACAAAGATTCAGTAACATGAGAAAGCTATGATTGGATACATTGCTCTGATGGTTACTAAGTGCAGGCAAACTGAATATTGTCTTTTCTTTATGTGCAGAAGACCTAGGTAATCTAACACCTCCTGCAATGACTGAGAGCTGCTGTGAAACACACAGGGAAGGGAAAGCCATTGGGTTCCTCTAACACATAAAATTACAACAGATACACAACACTTCTTATCTAGTGGAACCATTCCACCAATTTGGCTCAGCAATCTGATGATAAACCAGAGCTTGATTTGCCTTACCTCCATATCTAGCAGAAACTGGGTATTTAATGCTACAGGAATCCCTCAAACACAAAGAAAAAATTCATGCAAACAACAATAGGCCAGGAGATTGAACTAGCACTGAGGATATCTCTCTCCTACAAGAAAAGCCACAAGCAGGGTACACCATTCCCAGGTAGATCAGTTTTTCATATTTGTTTGTTAAACTGAGCCCAGAGATACTGGCACCCACCAGACAAGTACAGCAGTTGTTTTACCTACAGGGAGTACAGAGATGGCACTCACCTACAAGGATCACACATGGCTGGATATTTTACAGTGCCATTACCTCTGCATGGTAAGGGACAAGAGTACTTTGATTATTTGTTTTGTCTTATACAGCTTTGCCTTTACATGGTGCTTTTCAATCATTCAACTACATGCCTTGGTTGAACTAGCAACCACTTAATTTATTTTTCCATCAGGACTCATTTAACCTCTTTTAAAGCACAGCAATGATTTGTACTGCCTCTCTGAGGATCCCATTATATTTTTATTATATATATTATATTATGATGATATTAATTTGTTATAGCTATTGAGAAACATATCCCAGCCCATGGCCTTTACCACTTACTTTTTGTCAGACTTACCACAAACATTGCCACCCATCTTAACACGAACGTAGCCATCTATTCCCCACGTTGGCCCCCAAGAGTTCTGCACAATCCAGTAAGGAATGCTACCTGGAAGAGACATTTCATGAACAAGAGACAACACAACATGAGAGCTGGGAAGCTTTAGCCTCCTAACACTCCACAGAGTTAATCAGCATTTCAGTATCTCACAGCTTCTGATGGATGGATGATACAGGCCAGTGAAACCTACTGTTGTTCACATAGAGAACAGAGCTAATATTCTGGTATAGGAAGACTGGATATGGGCTCTTCTAGCATAAAGACACACACAGCCATGGTCTTGGCTTTGCAAAGATGAAGTCCTACAGAACTGAAGAAGAAATGACAAAAAGAGTTTTTCTTCTGGCTGATGTGAAGATGATGTGATCTTCACAGAACTTCCAGAACTGATGTGACATCAAACCCAATAGCTTCCAACAGAAAAATGAGCTCTGGATTTTAATCACTTGTCCCACAAAAGGCAAGTTGCAAGTAAAAGAAACCTACTGTGCTGAAGTTCAACTGGTGGAAACGCACCTGTTCTGTCAAAACCAGTGATAAGAACAGCATGGTTTGCTCTTCCACTGGAGCAGTGATATTGTATGATTCCACCAAGATAATCCTGCCAGCTAATGGCATCGACTGTCACTGCCAAAGGGCCCCAGCTGACAAGCATCCTCATCATTTCCTCCTCTTGACCACTGCAAAAGAAGTGAGTAAAAATACCAAGTTACTTAAGTTAGCACACTAAAGTGATTAGTGATTGCAATCTACTTGTTAAGAACAGTTTAAAAATCAAATAATTAAACTCTGTCCTCCAAATTTACGTATCACACATCAGTAATTATGTATTTCATATACTACAATACAGTGATAAGTGATACAAATATAGGACACACAAACTATGGGACAGGTGTAGATCCAAACAACGCTATTAAATAGCAGAAAGTTTCTAGGTCAAACCAGTGGGAAGTGGAGAGCACTTCATACTTTTTGTACATCACTCTTCTCAATCAAAACCAGCTTTGAACAAACCAGTAGTCTGTAACAGAATTTCCCACTGTTTTTTAAACCTACAGAAGTACCTCTTAACATAATAATACACTAAAGTATGTGTCTCAAACATATCAAAACACAGGACATTTCCACTATCAGACATTCATCATTAGCACCCTCACACAGTTTTATTTATCTGGAGGAGGAAATTTTCATCACTAAAAATATGTTCATTAGCTAAATTTGGCAAATACAGACTGGCAAAGATATGATTGATTTTGGTTACTTATAGCTAGAAGTAACACAATTTCTAGTCAGAATAATATTTCTTGTCTTTATTCAGTAGGTGTACTGTACTGAAAAATTAGAAATGAAGTTTCTTCACACAGAAACCTAAAAAGCTGAAGTTTTTACAGAGTTCAGCTGGCAACACTGTTTCTAAAGTCAAGGGCTGGAGAGGATGTGGGTAGATATGTAAATGCATGAATACTGAAGTAGTTGAATGCTTCCTATTTTTTTCAACAAATTCCAGTTACTATTGGTAGGATTTACTGTTTCTGACAGAAGTAGTGTAATGTTCGTATATTAAAAGCTGTAACTGACTATGTTCCAGTTTATAGCCAATTTAAAAGACCCAATTTCAAGACACAAGCCTTCTTATTTGAACAGGCTTTATGATGGCAGTGTTGAGTGGATTCATTGTGGCAACCCTTAACTCAAAGATGTTACACATTAATCCCTCTCCAGCACACAGCTACAGAACTGATGCAATCAACCTCATATCCTTTGCCTGGTCAATGCACTGTTCCCTCCACCTAACTCCATGACTGCTGAACACAGAAGGAAAAGGACAGTGAAAGAAAAGAATGAATAATAGCTACCTGAAGTCATATGCAGCAAATCCTGTTATTGAAACTCCAAAATCTGAGCGCTCAAAATAATGGCACAGTCCTGTTTGAGCTTTGAAAGTGTACTCTGAATCTCTCACGAGTTTTACTTTGGTCTGCAAGAAGTAATTGAGCAAGAAATTAATGCATTTGACTTTACTTCTATGCACCTCAAAACATATGGAGAATGACCACACAACCCACTCAAAATTCAGTGTCTACTGGGCAAGATTAGAAGTAAGAATGTCACATCATGAAATAACTATCTCTAGTTTCCTTGTTTACTGAGCTTCAGAAGGGATTCAGAAATCTTTAAATAAGAAACAAAATTTAAAAGGCATCTCTGGTTAAAACTATCCTCATAAGCAATCCTGTCAATTTCAAGACACAGATACTCATTCAGTTCATTCATCAACTACTCATTCTCTTCAAATGACTTCCACACACAAAATTATATTCTCCTTGGGACAGTTAAAGAAGCACAATTATCCCAAAAAGTTATATAAAATACTGTAAAGTCCATTCTGTTCTTAGCATGTAATTCTCATGCTAGTAACATGATGTATGCATCAGTCTTTTATGTTTTTCATGTCTTCTGGAGTACAGCATATTTATGACAGTGACTTCTTCAGCCTAATTTATTTGTCGTTCCTCTGCTGCCAAGAGGGAATTTTCCTTCAGAGGAATAAAGGTGAGTATCCTCTGTTGTTCTTGATATTCAAACTTATACAAGTTATCTAGACTGTTATTAGGCATGGGTATATTACTGTTCAGGGTAGAATTACGCTTTCTTAAATGCTGAGTTTTTTTTTTTAATTCAAAAAAAGAAAGCATTCTTTTTATATTTTTGTAATTCAATCTGAGAGAGTATTTTTTATTTCAAAGATATTAAAATGTTTCTGTGTACCTATGTTATTAACACACATTTTGAATTTTTAATTAAATTAAATATTTTAGCAACAACTGAAGTAGAAATTTTGAATGTATTTTCAGTGTTCTGGTCTTCAAGGGAAACAAAGGTAAATGCCATTCATTTTGTTCTAAGGTTCTAAATTATGTTCACACTTGTACATAATTTTACAGTGTTTGCAAGAGAAACTACTGAAATTTGAAAACAGATAATGTTAGGATCCTTCCTTTTCCCCAGATGCTGGTGCTTTAAATTCACAAAATGCCATATGCATAGGTGGCTCTGTCTACACTGGTACTGTATGCCTGCAAATGAATCCAGGAACATTATTTTGAGCCCCTGTGGACTGATTTGTTAAGATCACAAGAACATGTATGGACCATAAAGTTCTAATCAAATTTCAATTTTGCTTGAATTATATTAAACTAAATAAATAAGCACCATATATGTATGTATGCATATGTGTATGCATATATATACATACACATATGATTCAACAAAAACCCTGTACATTTCACCTCCCCCAGCACTTTTTTCCAATAAATAAGAATGCTAATCGAGAAGCTGATGAAGTTTTTTGGGATTTTTACAAAGAGTTTCCAACCTGGTTCAGCCAGCTCAAAGCGCTAACAGTGGATCCCCCGCTGCAGCCGTAGTTATTGTATGAGCAGTCGATAACTTGCTGCACACTGAGCTCTTCCAGGGTGTTTCTTTTAATTGCATAGGCAGATTCTATGCCACCTACCACGCTGAAAGCCCAGCAGCCTCCACACTGATAGAGACAAAAGGGAAATGGCAGAGAAAGCAAAAGTCAGCTTTGGTTTTGAAGCCTGGAATGAAAAAAAGAGGCAAAAGAATCTTCCAATGCTCCTCCATTAACATATCATCCTTGAACTCTGTTTAAAAGGCAATAATAAATGAATGAAATGTTATCATCCATTTAAAATACTGAACTATTTTTCCCCCCTATATTGCTCTCTGATTGCTAGAAATGCATTATGGGTGTTTTTTAAGGACTCTTTCATCATGAATTTTTGTTCTCGATGATAGGCTTTTACTGTGAGATATCTACTTTCCAAAAAAAAGGTGGCCTCACGATGAAATCAGTTTTTAATCACATTAGTAAGTTTTTCTAGAATTTTGTACAAGCAGATTACAGTTTAAGAAATGGTAAAGCAAAATTAAACATATTAGAAAAAAAACTTAGACAGTAACAATCTATACTGCAATTCTAGGCTCTTTGAACTGTGACATTTAAAATAAGCAGCAGAATTTATTCCTCACGAGGTCCTACGTAAAGCATGGAAAGGAGACACTGAGGATTGAGCAGCTTGTTTCTTACCAGTGCCCATAACCACTTTGGGACAAATTGTAATTGTGTGGGGTCTGGTTACTTTGCTGTCATGAATGCATCCCCTGAGGAATTCACTGGTAAGGATGTGGGTGTTGACCAGCCAAGGGGATTCAGTCATGGGAGAAAAAACAACAGGAAAGGATCTGCACCTCTCCAGGTGGGATGAGATCAAGTGCCGAACTTACCTTGGCTCCTCCAGAAAAACACAAAACACACATGGTGCGAAATACTTGGAAATTCACTTAACTAGATCAAAAAGAATATTACCGTTTCTCAATGCTCAACTCCTACATCTCATTCTTTTAGGCCCAATACCTCTTTACATAAAATACTACATGACTTTGTGTCTGTTCAGCTGGCCGCTCTTGTGCCAGTGCTCTAAGGAGCCTTCAGGAAGAGCTGGTCCCTGCAAAACCTTCCCTGTGCTCTACAGCCCACTGCTGACAACCAGGAAGGAAAAACACCAGGACTTACTGTCTGCTGATTTCTCACTTCTGCAATGACTTTCTTGTCCCTCCAATCAAACTTCTTTGGCAGAGGCTTTTCCTTCCCCTTTGGCACTTTTATGTATTTGGGAAGTTTGTGAGGCATGCTTCTCAAGTAAATAGCTAAACATGGAACATAAACATATTTAAATCTATAAACAAAAAAAATCCTACTAACAACTACTTTACTAGAATTCACAGGTAACTTTGCTCTACAATTACAAACAAAAGATTGTATCTCATTCTAAAATCCATAGAAAAATCATGTCTTTTAAAACAATCATTGTGCTCTAGAATGAGTGTAAGTATTTCTATAGTTTCAGAAAGAACAAAAATACTCTATGTAGGCATTGTGGGTAGAAAGTGTGAAGATTTTCTGAAGCTGAACAATAACCATAACCACTCCATAAAACAAATTTTATGTGAAAATTTCCAAAACCCTTTACTTACTTAAAAATACTTTGTTTTAGCCATGTACAAGGGGAAAATAAGAGAATAAAGTAAAGATTCCAAAACACCTTAAAGTTCATGGGTTTTCACTGAAATTGTTGTTTAATTATTTAAAATTAAAGAAAGATGCTAAATCCCCTGATGAACAGAAAATGTAAGAACAGACATGAACAGAAAGAAAGGAAGGTATGATACAAGTTTTCTAGAAAAAAAAAATTAAGTATTTCATATTGCTTGGGAAAGCTCCAGCTGTCACTTTGCAGCTATGGACCTCCAAGCATTGTTTGGACTGTGGTCAGCTTTGTGCTGGGGTAGGGAATATGAACTTACTGCAGAACCTTGTGCCTCTTCCATTCTTCTGTTGTAATTGAAGAAAGCTTTAAAGAACAGTGAGAAGAAAGAAGGAAAACCAGAACTGCCTGAATACAAAAATATATTCAGGCTGTGGGTAATTCAACCTTGCAAGACTACAGAACACAAAGAGGATTGTTGTATTCTCCAGAAGTACTTACAGTTTGGTACCAGCCATTGTAAATTAGCTGACTATCAGCACAGGAAGAATCTGTAAATGTGAAAGACACAAGGTTCTGGGAAAGAATTTAAAAATGACAGAAAAAGCATTGAAAAACCAGAAAATGTACCTTTGAACTCTTCAGGAAACAGGTGAGAAAACTGATTTATTCCATAGACAGCAGTCATATTATCTTTTGATAATGAATTCAATAATCTAATTCTTTTGGCGCTTTCCTGAAGGAATAAAAAAATAATTGTGGGCATTATTAAGTTAGCAGCAGAGAAAAAACTGCAAAAGCAAAAAAAAAAAAAAGTTAGTAATAGCAAACATGAAATTAGATAACAAGAATTGTTCACCTCAAATTCATGCTGTATCCGTAGCAATAGGAAAGCCATTACGCTAATTTCACTTCCAACAGATACCCAAAAAGCATTTAAGTGCAAAAAATTGACATGAAACAGACAAAACAGAACAAGTTGCGTCAAACTCATCTGATGTCCTTCTTTGACAGCACAACAGACCTTGTGGTTGAGAGATATGCAAAAACGTCTCCAGATACGAGTTAACCCCATCACTTCACGAAGCCAAAGACCAGCATCATGACCTAGAGGCCTCCCCGCCTCCCCCGGAGGCCCGATGTAGCTGGGCAGCCGCTCCGGCGGCCGGCGGCGCTCCCAGGGAGCGGCACCGGGAGCCGCGTCCGGGCCCGCGGGAGAGGCGCTCCGCCTGCCCCCGCCTCCGGCCTGCCCCAGCCCCGCAGAGCCCGCCCCAGCCCCGCAGCGCGGACGGCGAGGGCAGCGCGGGCTGGGACACCTACCCGCAGAGCCGCCGCCGCTCCCTCTCGCTCCCGGCCGCCGCCGTCCCGCAGCCGGGTGCCCGTGAGGGCGGCGCTGCCCGGCCGCACCAGGCACAGCAGCAGCGCCAGCACCGCCATCGGCCACCGCGCCATGGCGGGGCGGGCCCGGCACGCACCCCGCCCGCGGAGCTGAGGTCCGACGGGTTCCGAGCGGGAAAGAGGCCGAGCCCTGCTTCCTTCCCAGCCCGCGGCCGAGGCTGGCCCCCGCTGCCGCTTCCCGCGGGGCCGGCGGGCTGGGCGGGCCCAGGCGGGGCATCGAGGAGCATCCGCCCCGCACCGCCGCTCCTGCACCGCCGCACGGGGCTGGGAGCGCTGCTGCGGCTCCTTCTCCTGGGGCTCTGGGGGGATGGCGCCCAGTCCGAGCTGTGCTCGAGGGCGCTCAGCAGCGCCTGGGCAGGGCCGTGTTTCCAGCAGTGTTTCTCATGTGGGAGCCAGGCGCACAGGGCTGGCAGGGAGGGGCGAAGGGATGCTGAGCGTTCAGGCATCTGCCAGGTTATAAAAACCTCCTCCGAGAGAGTGGTACCTGAGTCAGGTCCGAGTCAGCTGGTACCTGCAAGCTGGGCTGCCAGCAGGAGAGGGAAGCAGCAGCAATGCGGGTTACAGGCTTTAGCGAGGGAAGGCACGGGCGGGCAGAGCAGAGCTGCCCGGTGCCCGCAGCCCCTGCGTCCCAGTGAGAGAGCTGGTGCTCAAACAACTCACGGAGAGAAACCATGACTTTCCTCAGAGACTGGTCATGCTGGTACTTGGGTAAGCAGTTCAGTGTTCAGCGTTTAAAAGCTCCATTAGGCCACTGCGAGTTAATAAAGCCCTCTTAGTTAATTTCCATCACCAGGCATTTTTATGCAGTGTCTGTAAATAGGATATTTGTATGTTTTAAACCTGCTGTATGTTTCAGTTCTTTCTGCTGCTTTCCCCCCATGTGCACTCTAGAACTAAACACAGGTGTCCTGTCCTGTGGTGCCAGTAGCACTGTGCTTGGGGAACAAACCTGTGGGGACCATGATCCAGCTTTGCCTTTGCCCTCCTCCCATGGAATTAGCTGAACTGCCACTGGTTTTGTTACAGGAAAGGCTATTTATGGCTTATAGCCAGTGTATGGAAGAGCTTGTTAGCAGGGCAGATTTTATTGGTTATTCTGACACGGTTCATCACTGTAAACCCAGGACTGTTGTTATTACAATTTATTATAAATTCATCTTGACAGATTGAGGTCTAGGATCAGCATTGGGACTGAATAGGATGACATAAGAACTGAACGGTGAAATGTTTTTAAGGATGGTTTGAACCTCACCAGCCAAATTTGGGGGCAAATTCCATCAAACTGCGACTGAGCATGGAGGCCCTCATGAGAAGTGCAGGGTGTGGGGTCTGGCAGGAATGTCAAAGGACAGCTTGCTATGGTCACCATAGATTTGGATGTACTGGTTGTGGGAGGAACAGCAGCCTTAATGCAGCAGTCACATGGTTTTATTCTCTATGGTGCAGTAGAATGGAACAGGAAAGAACTTACTTTGCCAGTTAATGCAAGCAACAGAAAGATGTTGAAATTATGCTTTATTTTAAAACATACTTTTCATTAAAAATTTAAGATTTTCCATCTGTCGAACATGATCAACACTCTCTAAATTGGCCTGCTGTCCTTGAAATCTGTTGTTCCAGGAATGTGATTATCTCAAGCTGAATATTTTTTAATATTTTTAATAAATAGTCATTAAATTTTAAACAAGTCAACCTAGCTTTAATAGAAAAAAGGCATGAACTTTCAGCTATTTTTCGGTTATTATTTGTATAGTCTGTGCTGTTTTCAAACAGAAGTAATCCTGATTCGAGGAGCTGTTTTGGTTTCTATGTAGACTTCAAGGGTTACTTTGCCAGTGAAACACATGAGGGCAGCAAAGGATTTCTGAAATGTAGTTACAAACCACACAGCTTTAATTTTTATTTTAATTAAAATAAATAACCCCCAAACAAACAAGCAAAAAAAAAAAAACCCTCCTATTTTGGGGACATAGATGCATCTCAGATTGATTTGCATTAAAAATTCTGTATAGTATAGGAAGAGGAAAAGGTTTGTTTCCCCTGGATTTGCTGTCTGTGTACTAAATAGATGTTTCAATATATCTTTTTCAGGAGGAGAGATTGTAAGAAAAGTCAATGTCTCCTCTGGTGACTGGCTCAGGGGAAAGAAGGTGTAACAAACAGCCAAAGTGTTTCAGATGGTTTTCTTTTTCCACTGCAATTCCTACTGTGCCATAAAAACATTTTGTGCCTGTGCTTAGATGAACAAAATCCCACCAAAGTACACAGAGAGCTCAGTCTGCAGGCATGCAGTCCCTGCTCTGCTTTAAATTACTCCAGTGTAAGTTTAACCATGCTTCATTGAGATAAAAGAAAATACACTTGTAAAAATGATGTAAGAATAAGGCCTATAAAAAGAATAGGGTATACAGGTGTTTGTTGGGTATATTGTTTTGGGTTTTTTGTTTGGTTGAGTTTTTCTAAAGGCTTTATTGATGCAATTCTTATTGGTTCATTGACACAGGTAAGCCATATATTAGTTACACTAGTCATCACAGACAGATGGTAAAAATATTTTTATGCCTTCCCCCCCCTTTTTTCTGATTTAAAATTTTATAACTGTAAATAGCTTTTAAAAATATACTTTAATGAAATTTTAGCTATCTCTATGCCATTCTGGCTATTCATTAGAAGTATTTAATGAGCTGAAACAATGCATACCAAGGGAAGAAGCAATAATGAATATATATTTAGGAACCTCTAAACTCATTGTAAGATGTTTTCTTTAAAAAGGATATTCCTTTGTTAAGAGAATTTGCTTCCCATCAGCTGCAAAACACATATTTCTAAAATTTCTCATGGCACATCAGTGTTATTAGTGGGTGGGTTTTTATGGTATTACAGGTTCAGATTGAAAGATCATGTTTATATTTTCTAGTCAGGCTTTTTTTTTTTTTCTCCAGTGATTTTTGCCTAAATGTTTGAAGTAGCTAATTAAATCTGGTTGGACATCCTAGCTTCAGTGACCCCTGGCCTCTGTGTTTATAATTAGCATAGCAAACAGGGCAAAATACAAGAAATTACTTCTAAGTTGGAGACAAGTGTGCCAAGGATGGGTGTTGCTGCTCCTAAGGGCATTAATGTAGTAATGGACCTTCAGTTAGGAGTGATGCCTTTCTACCACTTGGGGAGGCATTTACTTAGCACCAGTTTGGATTCCTGTTTTAGGCATATAAGATGTGTAACAAATGGAAAAGAAATCCATTTGTGTTGTGTGGTCTTCAGCCTTAGAGAGAAATTGTCCATATCCAGCAGATGGAGCTAAGTCCCCTTTCTTAAAAAGGCTTGTGGGGAAAAATTGTGTTCAAGGATTTGCTGAAGACCTTGCAGAGATGTTGTTTGCTAATACAGTTGCACTGGTTACAATTGTTAAATGTAAGCAGAGCAAGTGAGAATTGCAATCTTGGGATGAAATGTATTCCTGTGAGGGTCAATGAGTGCTGTTGATGTAGCCAACGTTCAGAAGTTGTCTTTTCTGAGCAAGCTGGACTTTTTAAATTTGTGAGAAGCAAATTTACACATGGGAGCACTTGTGTTTGCAGGAATAACCAAACTGTGCCAGGGGCTGCCTTAGATGGATCATGACAAACATCTGTGTTGACCATGAAGTCTCTCCTGGTAGAATGATCTTCCTTTGCAAATAATGAAAAACCTGTAGGATCTGCTTCTCAAACCTGACTTCATCTCAGCTGAAAATCCTAAACACCAGTAAGTAGCTCCTTTTAAAAGGTTTTTCTTCAATCTTGTCAGTAAGGGATGAATTATGAATGAAGGAGGCTGGCAGTGGAGCTAATACTCAAAATCAAACAGTGAAGCAAAAAATAAAAATGCAGAAAGGAGCAACACCTGTTCTGTGTGAGAATGAAGTAAGAAGTCTTGTCGGTTTTAGGGATCTGAGAATTGGCTTTTCTCTGAGAAATCTGATTTGCTCTGTCTTCATTGCCAGTCCCACCTGCCAGTGTCTACAAATTCACATTAAATATTCTCAGCTTAGAAAATTTCTCATATCCAGGTCATTAAAGTCTTATTTTATTGTTGGCTTTTTGCTTGTTTGTTTTCAGTCTTTTCAGAAAGTGGGTTAAGTGGTCAGCTTTTCAGGAAGAATTTCAGGCAATGTTTGCTGCAGCTTGGCTTAAGGGCCTAAGTACAGATAAACATTTTTTCACTCTAATTGTTCTGATTTCTTCCATCAAACTTTTTAACCATGGGATGTGGACAAAGGGCTTATATGTAGAAGTAATGCTGTTTTACAGAGTCTAGTTTGCAGATTTCTGTAAATGCTCCAGTTAGTTTGTTTGTATATTCTTCATGAATTCCTCTTCAGTGACTTTGTTGGTAGAAGAATCCAGCAGGAGATTAAGAGGGTTTTCAAAATTCCCCTGAAAGGAGAAACAAAATTAAAGGGAAAAAGCACCATTTAGGAATCAAGGTATTTCTATTCTACATAGATTTTTGTTCTCCTTTTTGGACGATCTGCTTGCTGACTTTCTCCATGGGTGATTAGAATTCAAAAATGCTGTTGAATCATCCTAACTTTATATTCTTTCTGTTTCATTATTCTTTCTGTTTCATATGCAATACCTTCCTCTTCTGTTTTACTCTGGAACTTAAAAGAACGGATTTTACAGTCACATTGGTGTGAATCAGTTGTGACTTACTGCTGTGATTACAATACTATTGAAGTTATACTTTGTCCCTGTAGTGCTTTTTATACATAGAACTCCAATGCCTTTTGTGGGAAGGTCAGCAATGTAAAACCAATGTCAAATTTTCACCCAGGCATGAGGTCTGTGTCCATGACTAACCTGTGCACAGAAATAGAGGGTCTGTTTTACATCAGTGGTTGAGTTTTTTTGTTGTGTAAAGTTTTGCTGGAAGGTTAACTTGTTTTGTTGCTTTAGACTTTGGTCTAAAGGGCTTTCATGCAAGAGGAGTGACAGTCCTGCCTTCCCTGCTGCTGCTTGTGTGAAATGTACCTCCATGTTGCCAGTGTTTCCAGTGCTGCTAAAGAGGATGAGCTTTTCTGAAGTCTTGCAGCTGTGACATGCTGGGAGGGTATTAGAAAATGGGAGGATTGGTATGCAGGAAAATAGATTTAGAGGAAGAAATGTAGGACTATGCCCTTGTTTCCCTCTTTTGTGTCCAAGGGAAGCACACAACCTGCCATGGTTGTCATCTTCAGTCTGCATCTATGGCAGGTATAAGAGTGCCATGTCATTATCCTGGTATTTTAATCACAAAATGGATGAGATTGGAAGGAGCCACTGGCAGTCATCTCGTCCAGCCTCACTGCTCAAGGAGGGTCCCCTACACCATGTTTACTGAGGATTGTGTCCAGATGACTGAACATCTCCATGGAAGGAGACTCCAGGACCTCTATTGGCAATCTGTACCAGTGCTCGTCACCTGCACAGTGAAGTTTTTCCTCATGTGCAGGTGGAACCTCCTGTGCATCAGGTTCTGCCAACTGCCTCTTGTCCTATTATTTGGCATTACTGAGATGAGCCTGGCTCTGTCCTTCTGTCACCTTCCCTTCAGGTACTGAGAGACATTGATGAGTTCCCCTCTCAGTTGTCTCTTCTCAAGGCTGAGCAGGCCCTTTTCTCATAAGAGGGGCAATCCAGACCCTTCATCATTTTTGTAGTCTTCCACTGAACCAGCTCCAGGAACTCCATGTCTCTCTTGTCCTGAGGAGCCTAGAACTGGACACAACACTCCAGATGTTGCCTCACCAGGGCTGAACAAAGGAGCAGGAGCAGCTCCCTTTTCCTGCTGGAATGTTCTTCCTAATACATCCAAGGACATCATCAGCCTTTCTGGCCACAAGAGCCCTGCATGTCCATCCCCATGGACAAGTTGTCCCCCGGGATCCCCAGATCCTTCTCTGCTGAGTTTCTTTCCAGCAGGTCACCCCCAGCCTGTCCTGGAGCGTGGGGTTGTTCTACCTCAAATGCAGGACCCCACAGTTGCCTTTTTTAAATTTTTGGACAGTTCCTCTTGTTCAATTGCAAGAACTGATTATTCTTTTTAGAAAGAAAAAAGTGCAGTAGGAATGTGTCATATATTCTTTCATTGATAAAAGTTTGGAGAAAAAGAAAAGGTAAAAATGCTTTTGTCATGAAGAAAGGAAGGATGTTTCAGGATTCATAAAGGTGTTCTTTTACTTGGCTTAATGTAATCATCTTGTAAATTGGAATTTGAAGGTATTTTGAAGTTGGGGGATCATAGGATAATTTATTGTGTGTATGTAAAGCAAAAATCAGGAAAATTCTGGGCTTGTGGTTGTTTATACTTCATGTAAATTTTGGACTTAAACTGTTGTTTTAACATAATTTCAAAAAATAGTTGACTTTTCCTGTGAGCTGATGCTTTTTTATGACTGTAAACAAAAGTTTAGTTTCACCATTCTGTGGTCCTAGTGGGAGTTTTAGATGGTGTAAACAAGGAGGAACTTTGTGTGAGTGTGTAATTATAGTGATATGAAATTAATGTTATTGTGGGCACAACTGAGCCTTGTATATTTGTCTTGTTACAGACTTCGAACTTGTGTCTACAGCTTGTCAGGGGGAAGGGAGAAATCCTATCACAGCTTTTAGTTTTCTTTTTACAAACCACTACTTTCAGCCTCCTGTGTAAGGCCATACATGGCAGTGCACTTAGTTTCCCAAATGATTTAATTACATTGTTTTGAAAAAATTAGATGATGTCAGGAACTGTTGCACAAAAAAAAAAAAAAGTTTTCAGTAATTACTCAAATATTTATTGTGTTTGGGTTGATTTAAAACATAATGACAGCTTACTTCACCCTTTGTTAGCAAAAGTTAATTGTGGTTTTAAAAGGGTAGTGCCAGGTTTTGGGTCTTAAGGTCTGACTTGTTTTGGTTCATGAGGATACTGAGCTGCTCTTCTAATTTTCCCAGGAAGCAGAAACTTTATATGTAATATAAGGCAGATTCTTAGTGATGGATTTAGTATTCTGTTCTGTACCCCACAGCTTCTCATGTGTAGCTGAGCACAAAGGAGAACTGGAGAGTCAATTTCTTTTGAAAACCCTCATCATGGCAAGTGTTACATGTTACCTTCTAAAAGCAAAACTTTCTTGTATCTCAACTTTTCCTTGGCATATTGACAGCTCATTCAAGTTGAAGCCCTTCATACTAGGGATGATTAGAGACATCATTCTTTCAAAGGGACATAGGAAATATATTGTGCTTTTACAAAAAGCCCTTGAAAGTATCATTTTTCTCATAGTTTTTTTTTTTTAGATGTGTTTTTAAAACCAGGCTAACCATGTACCCATGTACAGAACATCTACAGTGTGTTTGTTGTTATACCTATGAGTACACAACATGGTTGAATTTGAGGGAAAGTAGTAGATATTTAGTATTCCATGAAAAGGATTTAATATCTAATTTAACACCTACATTTAAGTTTCACTTGAAATTCACAACATTACAGTAATGTTTTTAAGCAACAGATTTCAAATAGATTGAGGTAATTCTTGAGGGAACATTTTGTCTGAAGAATGGTATATGTGTATAGGAGATGCTCGTGCTAAAACTGTGGAAGCTTTTCAGACTTTGAGTCTGTCAGCCCCGTGAATATGTCTGGGTTGAGTTACCAGTATGTCACTTGGCTTTTAATACTAATGGAGAAACATTGTGTCAAAATATGTTTTTTTGTTTTTGTGTGGTCATTTCTGAGGAATGTAAACATAATATTCATGGTCAGATGAGGATGTGTGGCTGGGATGGGTACATGCTGTAAGAGAAGCAATTATCTCTGCTAGTTTTTCAGGTTGTGTTGCCAGTTGCTGAGTAGAAAATTGCTCTTTATTGACAGGTTACCATATGTGTTTCTATGCAGACAGCATTTGTTTGGTTTGGGTTGGTTTTGGTTTTTTTTTGAGACTGTGAGGGTTATCTTTCTTTTGAACTTAACATAATTTCTCTTTGGGATGGTTAAAAAAGTTGTAGAATCTCTACCGGGCTGCCTAGGGTCAACATCAGACATGCTGCTTCTTTTGGTTGACCATGAATATACACTAAGGTTAATATTTTTTTGTGCTCAAAATAGTTTTTCCCATTAAGTTAGTCATGCTTAAGTGTTTTGAAATGACAGAGAACTTAGTGAAATTAAATAATGTATAATTTGAGCTGGGAAGAACTGCAGATGTTTGGACTATGTTTTTTAACTCAAGGTACTTCATTTCAATGTTGAGAGGATATTTTTAGTTAATACCACCATTCATTTCCAGCCAAAATAAAGGCAAAGAGAGTACAAAGACCTACAAAATTAGATTTCACATTTGTAGACTGCAGAAGGAAATGATCACTAATGAGTGCTTAGAACATTTTTTATATACCTTTGTGGTCCAGTTTTGGGAAGAATATTCATTACCTGAGATGTCATCCATTTACAGCACAGGCTGTCTGGCCCTAGCAATTAAATTACTGAGATGTTATTTGCCTTAACAATTTGTTGTAATTCAGACCCAAAGACATGTGTGCAATTAAAATGGACACTAAATGCTGTGGCAAGAGGTGCTTACCTAAGCCCAGCTTCCAGAGCTTTCAGGAAATCATTTTCCCCAGCAGACCTGTCATATTACAGTCTGCCCTTGCTAGTTACATGGGCAGGCTGCCTTAAACAGTGCTGAATTTGAATTGCTTTTCTTTATAAAGAGTGTATTTCTTTGGAGTGTGCAACCACCCTGCACTAGCTGCACCTGTACACTCATCTTTGCAGAGATAATGTGCTTATCAGGGATCAAGTGCTGGGAGTGCACTTTTCCTTAAGATTGGTCTTATAGCTGTGGGAGAACTCTACTCAGAGATCCTTTGTTTTGAATCTGAATAGACTTGGGTTAATTTTGCTCCGTTGTTTGAATTTTATTAAAGGGAATTTAATGTTTCTCATTCTTCTGTTCTGTTGAGTGTGATTCTGCCCAGCCAAAGGTATCCTCTGGGCCGTGCAGCAGGTGGGGAGCAGCACAGGGAGCCAGCTGGGCAGGGAGGCAGTACAGGAAAGCAGCATCAGGAAATGGCCAGCAAGTGATGATTTCCAGCTAAGCCTGGCCTGGCTGTGTTTTCAGTACATTTCAGGGAAGGAAGCAAACCCACTAGGGTGGAGTGACTTTACCCTTTCATAGTGTTAGAAAATGCATTCTTGTTGGAATCAAATACATTGGAGAGAGAGTGAATTGTGCCTTCACAGTGAGAATCTGCCCCCTTCAAGATTCCCAGTTATATCCTGCAGCAGCCAGGGCTGACTGCAGGCTTGGCAGCCACCCATGTTCCTGGTGAGCAGCTGGTGCAGCCATCCCATGCTTAAGATAGCAGGTGACATACAGACAAAAATGGAGATGTTCGTTGTATTATTTGGATGTTGGGTCAAATGGCTGGTACTATCTCATTTTCCTTTTGATAAAGGTGTTGACCATTTTAAGGACCACAAAGTTAAGACTTGAGTCAATAACATCTCATTTGAAAGCCAAGTATGCCATGCACTGTCTTTTCCTTGTTAAGCAGAAGAATATCTCATCAGACTGTATTGTTTTGATCACCCCTGGAAAGTGAAGATTGTTTTCCAACCTTTTGCAAATCAAAATAAGGAAGAAGACAAAGACCAGCAGCTGCTCTGCTATTAATCCAAGCATGGTTCTCTCCTAAAGTGTAGATATAATGCCTAACTAGAATTGCAGGAAGTCCTGCACCATGAAAACTTGGTAGGTCATTGGTAAGTTTCACACCCCTCTGATGTGCCTGGTTAGCCTTCCTTGAATTTATTGAAAAGCTCTCAAGTGGATTTTAGCCTCTGATGGCTTTTTTTTTCTGGACTTAAATTGCAGTTATTGAGTTACCACCTCTGGGGACTAGAAAGAGAGTGTTATAACATGATAAAAATCTAAATAATTTTGTCGATTGCTGGCCAAATGAATTATCCCTACAAATGCACTTGGTTCATTGAAATATCAAACTCCAGATTTGAGCTGTGGTTGGTAATTGTAGAGAAGATAAACTGGTTTAAGTACAAGTTTAGTTCTTAAATACTGATTAGCCATCAGAGATGACTCCAATTTTGACTTCAATTTAGTCCTTCTTTGCTTCCCTTTGATTCTTGTAACCACTATGAAGACTGAAAATGTCAGGGCAGCAGCTGTGTCACTAACAAAAATACAGCACGAAATTGGGTGCTCAGTGAGTTTTACTGAGCAGTCTTATGTTCTGTGAGTAGGAAAAACATTCTTGAAAATAAGTAGTCCCACTGCTTTGGGAAAGAATAATTGAAAAGGATGATTAATTTATGAATTCTTTTCACTTTCATTTAAAAGAAATTACTCTGGAGGCAATTAAGAATTTCTTCCCATGTAATAAGTTAAAGTGATGAATTGTGGTGGTCTAAAAATGGCTTAGATTTATCTTGGGCAAATGCAGTCTATCAAATTAAAAGTTATTAATACATTTTTTAACAGTCTTTCAATAAACAAAGAAGCCTCACTGGAACTGATAATATAAATGCTGTCTGTACGTGATTTATCTTCACCTCACTGTTTGAGGTCTTTGTCCATGACTTAAGTTCAACTTTTATGTGGTATTATTTCAGGAGGACAAACAATTGGTGCTTTTGAGTCAATGAGTTATGGACAAAAGACATTAATTTGCTGAATTGTTTTAACCTGAATAAAAGATATTTAAAGAACTGTATAAAGTAATCAGGTTGCCACCTTTGAAAATACTCTAAGCAGTTTTGCTTTTCTGCAATGGAGATACTTAGCAATAGTCAGGAATTTAAAGCACAAGTTTCCTTGTGTTAAATTTTTTTTTTCCAATTTGTCCTTTGATGGTGTAAAGCCTGTGGAGAAGCTCTATCATCAATTTCTAGTCCTGAAGCCTCTTGCATCTTTTCTAAACACAAAATCCAACTAAGAGTTTACTGTGGAGTTAGTTTACTACTAATTAACTATAAACCCAGAAGGATCAAAAGTAGAGTTCTACAAAAGGACTTGAACAGTGTATTTCACCAACTCTCAGCTAATTCTCATTAACCAGTAGCTAAAGAAAAACTGAGGCGCCCCAGCTGATAGCATGGTGTTTGGGTATTGTGCAGACATTCGGGTGTGTTCCTGCTGTGAGCAAGGAGAGGACTCTTCCAGGAAAGGCAGAGACAGAGAGGAGGGCATGGTGGAGATGCTGTCATTCCTCCTTCAGCCTGATCCGTGCCAGCTTATACTGGCTCCATGATATTCCATTCCCAATCTAAAATGTAAACTAACTACAGAGAACTTGATGGTTATGATGATAATAATAATGTAGTAATAGAAGAAATGTATACATGTATGTAATTAACACAGTGTAGTCTTAAAAACAAATGATTTTTTTATTATAGAATATAAACCTACTTTATATATATAACTATGGTGTCTAAAGTTATAAGCTTGAATTACAGTAAGTTTGAGGTGCATATTATTTATAAAAAGGTGTCTAAGAGTTGAAATGCAGCAATTGAAATGTTTTTAAACAGTATTTTACAATTCTCTTCACAGTTATTTAAAAAAGAAAGTATTTTAGTTAAATAATATCCAGAGTGTATTTCAACAGATGACAGGTTTTCTCCCAAGAGATTATGAGCACTGGTAGTAAAGACCTACATTTTCCAGGTTGCATTTACCAAAACAGAGAGGGTCATAACTCAATCTTTACTGAATACCCATTGTTTTAATAACAGAACCACCACTTGATGTAAAACTATTTAAAAGGGTGCATGGATTTTTGTTGAATCTTGTTTTTCTGTCAAACCCTGTCAGTCTGTGGAAAAAAGAATGAATACTTAAAAATATCTCAGTGTGGCATAGGTGGGCAATATGCTACATGTGAGCACATTTTTTAAAAATCTGTAGCTGGGATATAATATCACAATAAAGTTGGGCATAGAGGTGATCAGAACTTTTAAGATCTGGCTGTCTGGAAACCATCTCTAAGCATATTTCTCAGCAAGAGTCAAGTGGGCTCTTTGTACAGAGCAGGGAGTCAGACACAAAATGCATCAATAAAAGATATTGAATAACCTGTACCACAGTGACATGTATCTGCTCTTGGAGTTTCAGGGGTTAGTTTAAACCTCAGTCTTGTACCATATTAACATTTGAAACTTTGTCTGGTCTGATGTATGCCTGTGTATTCACTCAGGCAGTAGCAGGGATGAGAATGGCATTCTGGAATACTGTACGTAGGATAGAGATGCTGGTTGAAATGGATCTCTGCGCAACTGCTGTGACAGAGACTCAATTGCACTCAAACATAACTTAATATCAGAGGATGGTGATATTATACATAATATCTAAGTCTTATTTCCCACTACTTTTTCTTCAATCATAATTTGATGCACTAGGTAAGAATGTAGCCATTTAAAGGGTGGTTACAATGGGTAGCTGTGAAAACATCAACAAAAAGGTTTTGTTATTCTTGTGCTGTTGCATGCTAGCTTCCCTGAATAAACAGCTGCCTAACCAGAAAGCTAAAGAAGTCAGGGCTTCTGTGCCTTGTTTTTAGTCTAAACAAACCCTCTTTCCTTGTCCTATCCCTACATATCCTTGTAAAAACTCCCTCTCTAGCTTTCTTGTAGTCTACTTTTACATATTAAAAATGTATCTTTGTTTTAAAAGTTTTGCTTGGTCAATCAGAAAAAACCCAAACAACAACAAATAATCCCCAAACACACTAAACCCACTAATTATTTTATTCTGATCCAGTTCAGTTAGCTTTTCTCCCCTCAATGATTCAAAAGTTGATTTTATCCACTTTCTGTGATCAGGAAGTGAGCTTTTGTTACAGTGTTTCTTCTGTTGTGTCATGCTTCATACCTGAACATCAGATTTAATTAAAATTGACTTGTTCTTTTCTATCCTATGTCTACATTATACCCATTTCAAGAAGAAAAATCTTGAGTAGCAACTGAAATTTTCCTCCCTGTGAAATAGGTATAGATTTCAAAGAGAGTGCTGCACCTGCAAAGATGTACAGACTGAGGATGTCCAGAAGGTGCCATTTCCAACTGCACTTCCTTGTGCAGGTAAGCATGATTACTTCAGAGATTTATCTAACTTTGTAGCTTCTCAATATGCTGTGTCCCAAGAGCTATCAGCTGTGACTTCTGCTTTTGTTATTCCCTGTGCCCCCTGCTGATGCACAGAGTTCTGTGTGGTTTAGGGCTCTCCTGTCTCCACAGGCTGTGGTATTACATCTTACACGCTGCTCTGTTATCCCTTTCTGTATTCCTCTGTTTCACTCAGTCTTGTTCTAATGAGACTGTGAATAGGGATCCTGAGTCTACGCCTGCCTGACAAGTGTAAGGGCAACTGTCTCAGGCTGGCAGTACTGCAGTGCCTGAAAAAAAACAAAAAAGTTTTATGTTATTGTTACAGTGCTGCAGTTCTCAAAATGGATTCCTTTTATTAAGTCAACATCATGGTATTGAGTGCCTTAACAGCTGCCATAACTTCATTAACTTCTCTTGCTGTTGGTATAGAAATACATATTTACAGTGTTCTGAAATAGCTAAGCAAGTTAACAAAAGGCGAAAATAGCAAGAAAATCATAGAGGTTACTAGTATTTTATTTCTTTGAAATCTGTAGAATCCTGTTAGCTAAAGCAGATATTGAAATAGGAACAGCTGACACTAGGTAGGTGTTACATAATTTATAAAATAGTGTGTCTGATCATGAGAGTTGTAGGTGAGGAAATGACTTGAAGCTGTGAAAGAGTAAGTTTAGATTGCCTATTAGGAAAAAGTTCTTCACTGAGGGAGTGGTCAAGCACTCGAACAGGATCTTCCAGGTAGTGAGCATGGCCCCAAGCCTCTTGGTCTTAAAGAGGTGTTTGTTAAGATACATTTTTAATACATTTTCAGATATAAAATTTAACTACTAGGTTGTGCTGTGTGGATTCAGGATGATCCTTGTGGGTTCCATCCAAATCAGGATTTTTATAATTCTACATGTACCCACTGTTGAATTTTTTCCTGGATCTCTTGTCTTCTCAAATTCTTTTATACTATCACCAAGCTGTAATACATTTCAAAGTATTAAATGCAGGTGTTTTCTGCTGTCCTATTTGTGAGTCTGTATATGTGACATATCATAGTTAATGCATAGCTTTTGTTGGCCGATACACTTGTCTATAAGATGGCAAGAAAGAGAGTAATTTTTTTTTTCTTTTTAAATGCATTAGTAGAAGAGGAGGTAAGAAGTAGGAGTCGGCAGCATATGACCATTCCACTATTTTTGATAGCTGATGTGTCCATACTTAATTGTTGTAATTATTCCTCAGTGCTGCCTTAGGATTATTTTACTAAATCTTCATGGAAGCTCAATTATGGTCTCAAAAAGCTGTGTTTCAGCAGTAAAAATCAGTTTCAGATGTAACGGCTGCAATGAATAGAGATCAAGATCTTGGCAAAATCTTTTTGGGATGTTTTACAGATTTCACTCTTTGCCAAAAGCAGAAAATGTGTCTTGCTAAAATGGTAGCATTTTACTCCCATTGTTTTACACATGTATAGGAACACAGGCAAACACAGGCTGTAAAGGAGTAAAGAATTAGGAATTCAGTTTTGATACTGGGCTGGTAAGATCATTCTGCTTCTGGTAAGCTACACCAGGAAATCATGATATCAAATGCTTTGCAGCTTACATTTATTTTTCCAAAGCAAAATTTTCAGTGCATGATGTTATATATCATTCTAACTTCTGCTTACAGATACATTGATCTTTATATTGAGGTAAACAGTGCAAAGAAAATGAGGCTGAGATTTGGTGTCTGCTCATAATGAAATACTACTTCCCACCCCTTCTCCACAGGATTAATTATATAATTTAGTGTTCAGACACCCAGTGGCATGGCAGAGATTGTTCTTCTGAGCCAAGTGAAAACTAAGAAATACTACTTTCTGTACATCACATATCAAAGGACCAGGACAAGGAAGAGGAAGTAAATGGTAGTATGTTCACAAACAAAAGTCCCAAATGCATATTTTGTGGCTGTTAGGGGATGCTATGAGGACACTCAGGTTGGTGTAACCTTAGAGCATTTGAGAGATGACTCATAGCAGCCTTTTCCTAGCTCCATCTGGATGTGAGTGAGTCCAGGATTTATGAGGTGATACACAGTAACTTTGCTTTCTGCCAGCACTGTCTTGGCCTTGGTTGAAAAGCCAAGGATTTTTTGGCTTGTGAAAAGGTTTTGTTTGCCTTTAGTGCTTACGTGCTATGCTAGAGTAGAGCAATAAACAGAGCTTGTCTGGTTTGCTGTGAAGAGTTATGACAGTGTGAAGTGCTCAAAGATGAGATACTGTAGACCAGATGCTCTTAAAAACACAAGCAATGAAGATGAAGAAGTTGAAGAAGTTACTGTCTACAGGAATCAAGCTATAACAGTCCAGCCTGGAGATGTGGAATTGCAGAAAATAACTTAGGTGTCCCTGTGGACAAGCTGAACATGTGAAAGTGATGTATCCTCTCAATAAAGAAGGCCAACTGCATACTAGACTAAAAGCAAGGGCATGGAGAGCAGGTGGAGGGAAGTGCTTATTTCCCTCTCTTTGGTGCTTGTGAGACTGTATCTGAAACACTGTGTACAAGAAATACATGGATATACTGGAGTGAGTCCAGAGAAAGGCCACTGGGATGCTAGGACAAATCATATACAAGAAGAGCCTGAGAGAGCTGTGATTGTTCAGCCTGAAGAAGAAAAAAGGCTGGTGCTGTCCTAAACTGTCTGGTGGGTAGTTACAGGGAAGATGAAACTTCTGGTAGGGGCACAGTGACAGAACAAGAGGCATCAGAGAGAAGTTGCAATGAGGTAAATCCAATTAAATAGTAGAAAAAATTTTACCTTAAAGGTGGTCAGACATTAAATCTGAGAGTGATTGTGTAATCTCCACCTTCAAAGATATTCAGAACTTGAGAAGAGAACCTCAGCTAGGCAAATTTGATCTCATGAGAGCTTTTCAATCTGTTCTTATTCTCATTCTTATTTCTGATTCTTATTTGTACTCTGCCAGAAATGGTAGAAAATTTTATTAATAGATATTATTCCACAAAAGGTTTGCTTTGAGTTTCAAAGGGCATATTTCAAATCAATCTGAGGTACTGATTTTGGAAGCTCATTCCTGTCTCAGTTTAATGCAGCCTTTATTTATCAGACTGGACTAGAGTGAAAAAATGTTCAGTCACTGTTGTTTGGGCCAACAGCTCTGTCTCTCTCCAGACAGCTGAGAAAGAGAAAATTACTTTCCACCAATGGATGTATTAGACATGTCTGCTGTCCATCTCAGGGTATGCCTTCAAACTTCAGCTTTCACCAGAAACTAAGTGGGTTCACTTGCCCTTGTGTTGAAGCTGACATTTTATGCTAGAGTATCACAGAGCAATTGGACTTTATTGCTATGTTTTGCCCTAAAATTTCTGATAGTCTCTTCCTTTAAGCAAGATGAGAACATTTTTAGTGTTTTGTTGGGGTTTTTTGGGGGGGTATTTTTTAGGTAATAATGTATTAGGAGCACTTGAAAAATTTGTAGAGTTTTTGAAACCTTTTTCCATTATGTAGATTAAAATATAGGGTTTGAATTGGAATATGTGGGCTATTTGTCCTTTTCATACAAGGACAGAAGAAAATCACAGATTCTGGGGCTTTATTCACCAAGAGGTGCATAATACGCATAGGCTGGTGGTGAAAATTGTCATGTGAATTGATACTGTGCTTGAGCCCATCTGAAGCGCCTCCTCCTGATTGCTGCTGCTTTTCAAAGGAAAGGACAGCTTTTATGCTGGTGCCACTTTTGGTGAAGTCTCAATGAAAAAGTACCCAGTTCCTATCTTAAAGTAATGAATTTATTGCATTCAAAATAAATGTGATACTTTTTAATGCTCACCTGAATAATAATCCATGTAATTTTGATAATAACAGGATTATTTAAATTGTTTTTTAAGGCTATGTGTAAGATTAAATCATCCAAATTGTTTATTTTTTACACCAGTAGAAATCAGGGCATGGATTTTTCTTGCCTAGTTATTTGCTTACATAATTTTCTGATGAGAGTCAAAAGTAGTGGTATTAGTGATAGAGATGACAGTCATGTCCTCATCATTTGTACATGAGAGATCCAATAAAGATGAGAAAAACTAAATGTGAGAAGGGACAGAATTCATTAACTTATCTTAGCAGAATCGTTAAACTTCTTTAAGTGAACAGGTTATCACTGTATGATCTGATGTAATGAACAATTTGTCTTGTAACCAAGATGATACTTTATTCTGTTTGTCCTTGTTTGTTTTGATAGAAAAAGAGAACGTAATTTTTATTAAAGGGGAACTTTTTGATTTGAGCTGTTTGGAGAGCTGTAGGATTGTTATATATGAAGTGTGTGTTCTACTGACTCCACCCTCCTGTTGTATTTTCTTGTTTCCCTGTGTGGTTTCACTAAGAGCCCGTTTTGTACTTGGGTGCTGCCTCTGTGCCCAATTATGTGTCTGTGTAGCTAACAGATAACCCTTGCTTTAACAAGGGATGGGAAAAAAAATTATATATATATATCTTGCTTTTGTTTTAGTATTTTCTACAATATTTGTCTAACACATGTAGGAAGCTTTGGATCACAGCTTCACAGTCTTAGGCCCAGTTTTATAACTCATCACTTACCTAAATTCATTTTTTCTCAGTTGTTTGTTAATAATTCAGTTAAATTCTAAAGGTTTCATAATGTGTAAAGGGCTATATGCCTCAGAGGTATTCATACTATCTGCGCTAGATCATTTTCATCAGCTATCTTAATCAGTTGTTGGGCACGATGACTTCACAGTGCTGCCTTTAAGTAGCTGAGAGTAGGCGTTATCAACATTTCATGGTTTTTAGAGATATTTATCTGTTTTTTGCAGATTCTAAATTGGATCTTCATCTCTGCCCTTTAAACAGCAATGAGTATGTTAGATTAAAAGGAATAGAAATGTCACAATCTGTCTTCTTTATTCAGAATTCCCAAACGTGAGTAGAAGCACAGGGAGTGTAATGATGACAAAGTGTCTTTGAGTGTGCCCAGGTGTCATGGGTTAACTGGCCAGCAGCTAAGCACCCACCCAGCCACTCACCCCACAGTGGCACAGAGGAAAGGACTAGAAGAGCAAAGGCTGGCAACCCCTGGGCTGAGATCAAGCAGCAAAGCTGCTGCATGTGCAAGCAGAATAGCAAATAAGAATTATATTCCCTATTTGTTGTTGGCAGGCTAAAGTCCATCCAATTCCTGAAAAGCAAACACACATATGGTTGGTTGGGAAAATGAAAGCTATAACCAAAACCCCCATCTTCCTTCTCCTTTCCCTGAGGTTTTATTGCAGAGCATAATGGCATATTGTAGGAAATGTCCCTTTGGTCAGTTTGGATCCACTGTCCCAACTGTGTCCCTTTCCAGCCTCATGTCACTTGCTGAGGCAGGCAGAGTAGCGAAAAGAAAACCACGGTGCTGTGAAAGTCACAACACTGGTGTGTTTATGACACTGGTTTAATCACATGTCCAAAATACACCATGATATGGGCTTTACTCAGGATTGACTCCATCCCAGCCAGACCCAGAACACCAGGGAAGGCAGCATTTATTCAGAGGAATAGTTACTTTCCCTTTTCCCGTAGTAAAGTTATTAGTAAAGAAAAATAGCAGGGTATACAGCTTATAAATATAATGCAGCTAAAACTCTGCTTCTTTTTTTGCTTAGTATATATTAGACTAAAAGAAGGGAACTGTACAAACTTTTATGTACTTATTAAAAAAATAATAAATTGATGGATTGTCTTGAGATCTGTGACTGTGCCACCATTAAGGAACTTACACAATTTTCAGCCTTGCTGTTTTTCACTTTTTATATCAAAATCAATATTAGTTGTCAATGTTTAATTAGTGTATTTTCTGGACATACATTTCACATTCTAAATTACCTTCAGGTAATTTCTTTTGTGATTTTATCTTACACTGATTTGTACTGAATTTCTCAAAATAACAAATGAAGATTAAAAAGAAAAAAAAGAAACAATTGATTAATAAATGTTTTCCTTAAACTAACCCACCAAGGAATTTCTGGCTTTCCTGTTAGCACTAGCACAAAAGGAGGAGAAGGGAGAAAAGAATAGATCAAATGCTGTGCTTCTGTTCATAAAGTTTTGTTCTTATTTGATCATCTACTTTATCGTAGAATGAATTTAGCTTGGTTTGCAGGAGGAGGAAAGGTCAGGCATGTATATAGCTTTGACTTGGAGTGCTTTCTGAGCTAAGTGCACTTAAGGCCTGGCAGGAGGCTGCCATGCCTGACTTCTGTTGATGTACAGTCACTTCTCATGCTTGTGGATATTCTGTGCTCTCAAAAATGAGGCCAAGTCAGATGTTTTTAGAAAGACCTGGAAAAAAGTTGTCATCTTGGTGATGTAAAGGCCATAACGAAGAGAATAGACTCTTAGAGTGTTCTTAGTCCCTCTCAGTTCCCACAAACACACTTTCCCATATCACTAAAACATTGTGTGCTTTCAGCTCTGAGTTTTGCCTGATTTTGTAGAATCAGGTATAGAAATCAAGTAGAGGCTGCATCTGGTGCAATATTATTGACTTCAGTATTCATTTCTCGCCCTGTTTTTCTTTGCTGAGTTTATGTCTGCTGCAGCTTTTTGTCTCTGTGAAAAGGAAGTAATTTAAGATTATCCTGCCTCTAGCCAGACATTTGCATGGAAACCTAAAATAACTAAAATGTCTTATTTTGCTAACAACAGTCCTTGTTGGGTTTTAACAAAACTAGTGCAGTGTTTGTCCAACATCAATGTGCTAACTTTGTAATAGTAGTGCAATTCCCTGAGATGGTGATGAAAACTAATATTAAAACTATGCAAATGGTGGAACATAAAGGACACATTTCAGGTGGCCATGCATAACTGAGCCTTTGGTATTTGGGCAAAGAGTTGATTTGCATATTTGAATATATTTTGCACCTTATTTGATCACTAACTAATCAGTGCATACAGATGGCAATCGGATTTCTGATCTGAATACACAAATAGTATCATGTGAATTCAATCAAGGGCTGTGAAGCTGCAGATGGGGAGCCCTGCTCAGTTGGAGTGAAAAGTTATATTAATATATCTCCTATGATTATGAAAGTGGAGGAAACAGGGTTTTTCATTAGTACTTTGAAAGGACTTGCTAATTTATTCATATGTGGAAGATAGTTGAGAAAGTAAAAATTGGCTGTGGACTGATTCCAACTCCACTTCCCAATTTTTATTTTTAAACTTTATCTGCAAGAGTGTTATAAGTGTTATCACTTACTGAGGAGCAAATGAATGGTATTCAATACTTTCAGAGTACTTCCAAAGATTTTTACCATTTCTGTCTTTTACTTTCCTTAGGGAAAAGAAGAATTTCTGTGGATGCTATGTGAAGGTGCCCACATGGGCTTTCATATTCCAGAGAAGATCACTGAGATTATAACACTGGAAATGATTCTTGCTTCCTAATTGCTGTAAATTTTGCTAGCAGTTAAAGTATCCATATGGATGAGTCAGAAATCTGAAGATTCCACTTGATGTTTGCCTGTCTTTCTCCCAGTTTTTATTCTGTGTTGATAGTTGGACTGGTAAATTGCAAATGAAAGATGTCCCTGCCCACAGCAAAGAAGTTAGATGGTCTTTAAAAGCTTTTCAGTTTAAGAAATTTTGTGATCTATTAGAACATCAAATAACTTTTACATGTTCTTCAGATTTCTATACTATCTTGTAAAACGTTGTATTTTTGTTTTTATTTCAGCAGCTTCTGGGAGATACATTGCCCAGCTTTACTTATCAGTCATGCAAGTAGCATATTTTAAAAAGTTGGTAAATGGGGAGCTTAAATACATTGTGACTTGTGGAGCTACTTGTTTTCCCAATCTTGTTGTTCAGTGGTCCATAGCCACTTCAGTCTTGAAAGTTATTTTTTTCCATTAATGTTATCAGCTATAAAACTCAAGCTATTGACCTATCAGCAGGCTTCTCCCTGAAAAAAATTCAACTTCAGAACCCTGTTCTTTCAAAGAACTTGACTTCCAACTGGCTTGACCTTCCATTGACTCCCCAGCCTGCTTTTCACTGAAGTGAAATTTCTGTAATGGCAACATCATTAAGAGTGCAATTTCCTTTCCCTCTGAAGTATTACCTACATTGGCAAAAGCCTCTGTACAAACATTTTCATCTGTGCAAAAGGCTGCTGTTCGAGGTAAAATGCTGGTGTTGCTTCTTGCAATAGGGTGTTGATTAGATATGATGCAGTGATAAAGTACCATGGTCCCTGCATCAAGTGAATCTACTGGCCTGTCTCTTGAAAGGTTTCAATTCAGTGTTGTAATCCTGGCCAGCATTTTATTATTTGTGTATTTTACTGAAAGATGCAATTGATATGCAAGCTGTGTTTTTGTTGTCTTTCATGTTGCAAACCAAACTGCTGCTGATTTTTAACTGGAAATATTGTGTAGCTGTTTCATTACTAGTTTACTCAGCAGCAGCTTATAACAATATTATTTTAAATGTAAAAATTATAAGATAAATGAGGTTTATGTTTTGTTATTTAATTTACCTTCCTATTAGATGGTGTAATCAAGTAGACTAAGGCAGCTTCCTAAAATAATGAGATTTTATTTTATCAGAGTAGACATTTGTTTTAAATGAATCATTAATCTTGCAGTTAAAGCACTGATTAAGAATATTCTCTGATTTGCATTCCTTTGTCTAAATTTGATTTAGGACAGAGGCTATTATAAAAGAGGTTGACAAACCTATTTATTATAAAAAATAATATCTCTGGTATCTTGTATATCCTTTGCTATTCATCATCTGTGCTCTGTTTTACTTTTTGGACCTAACCTTTCGAGCTCTGAGACAAACTAGTTTAATATTTTCTTTTTCAATAACTCAAAAACTATGGGACTGGTCAAATTAATTTGAAGTACTCACTCTGCATCTTCAGAGGTGTCAGTGAGTGCTTGGAACTCTGGCTTCTGGGGCTCTCCACAGGCCTTTCCTGCCCCTGTTAGCTTTGCTGTGGTGACCACATTCTAGCCAGCCTAGGGAAGGGCAGACACACACTGCAGTGCCTGTGCAGGGCTGGGTTTTGGGTGGGAGGAGGCAGCTGCTGTGTATGAACTTGCTGCTGCCTGGCAGGACAGCCCAGCAGTGCAAGGACCTGCTTTTCCACAGCTGGGGAGCAGAAGGCTTGATGTTCAGAGGTGTGAAACCTAAAAGATGTGGAATCACTGTAAAAAACAAACTCTAGAAATAGAAACAGTTTCAGAAAACTGTCTGTTAGATGATATATTAAAAACAAAAAGACTCAGATATTAGCACAGATTTTTATGCTCTGCTGTTTGAAATCCTTTTTGTCATTCAAGTTTAAGCATGTAGGGAGTTATTAAAGTGCAGTGAGTCACAACTGCAGCAAAACAAGCTTGATGTGAGTGTCCTGTAATGGGCTATGACTGGTCACTGTTTCTACTCTGTCCACCTTTCATCTCTTTAATTGCAGGTAGGGCAATCTTTGCATTTTCAGGATCAAGGCTTCTGTTTCTATGCAAGACTGTATGACTTTCCATGTTTGTTCTTTTTCTTTCTCACTTGTTTGCTTACACTGTATTTTGCTCTTTGCTTGGAGAAAATATAAGTGTAACATTAATCTATTCTCTTAATTTAGAAGACAGGAACCCACCAGAAGTTTGCAATTTATCTCCCTTCCCCTCTCTCCACTTGCACAGACACATTTCAGAACTGAATCCTCTGCTTTTAAAAGTTTTAGAAAAAATTGACTTCTCTTACCCAAAATTAAAAGTTCTAAATATAAAAAATGGTTCCCTAAGAAATCTCACGAAGATGCTGCAGGGAAAAAGTAAGTAAGAAGATTTTAATGTGACTGTAAATGTATCTAATTTCTCCACTGCTGAGCAGCCCACTAGTATGAAATATTTATTTTATCTCTTAAGTAGTTATCAGCTAAAATGCAAAAAAAAATCAATCATTTTGATAGCATTTCAAAATCTAATTGTATTTCAGAAGCATATCTCTTAAACAGAATTTTTGTGTAAGAGTCCTTAATGCAACATTTTGAAATCTAAATGTAAACTAGCAGTTAATACCTCTAAATTACAATTTTTTTTTTTTTTTTAGTTTGTTATTACTCTGTTCCTTTTGTGACTTTGAAACTTTGCCTCGGGGTCAGGTTAGAAAAGAGTTGTACATAGCCAGTCATAGGTTCCTGGAATTCAGTGTTTACTGGCAGAGTTACAAACATTACTTTGTAAAAGATTCTGATAAAAAGAATGTATCACTCTAATGCTCCAGACCAAAGGAGGATATGGAAGTGATGTTTGTCTGAAAGAGAAAACATCTCCTTCATGCAAAGCTGTGAATGGTAGTGCAATATAAATCAAGAACTTTCAGGTGGTGGTGCTCCATCTTCTCTCCTTCGTGAGCACAGAGGCCACTTAACAATGACTGCAGATATTCTGTGCAGGAATTTAGAGCTGTAGGTTGGGTTTTCTTTCTTTGGTTATGCCTGGCACTTGTTGTCTCAATTATCTCTTTTGTTAATTTTCATTGATGGATCTTTCATTGACACAAGTTCCACAGGTCTGCTTTAGTTCTGCAGGTGTGTGCTAGGCTGGGCTGTGCTTTGTTATACACCCAAGTCATGAGATCCCAAAAGCAGAAGAAATGTGTTTTCAAGTCACGTGGTCAATGAGTATTTCTAAGCTAATTTAATACTTATTTTTAAGACTGGGCTGTTTTGTGATAAAGGTAATACTATTAAAATTGGACACTATTTTTTATTTAATTAACTTTCAGAGCTATAATAAACCTGTAGAAGAACTAGGGCTCACCTTCCCTTGGGATGCCTTTCCTAGGGATTCTTCCCTCATGGTGGCTGTGTCTGGGCTCCTTGTTTGAAACCATACACTGAACTGGGACATTTGTGTACCTTGGCTGTAGCTGAGGCTTTGGCTTGTGTACAAACTGCTGGTTATGATTGGACTTATTGCTAAGTAATGTTTTTTGCTAATTTTTGTGTTGTCCTGCTTTTGCTGGTTCACCCAGTGTTACAGTCAAAGCTTAGAATTGGATACTTTTTGTTTGGTCAGTGAGATTTTTTTTTAACTCTTCACTGTTGGTTTCATGTCAGGTAGTGATCATTTCTGGTGCTTGAGTATGTTGTGTGGAAAGGCTTGATCTAGCACCATTAAATGGAGATGGAACCTGTGTGCTTTATCTGTGAATCTAAGAACAGCCTAGGAAGCACAAAAGTGAAAAGGAACAGGTTGGCCATTCTCTGCATCTGATTGCAGAGGGCTGCCATAGGATGTGTGGTGATTGGCTGTGTCAGGGCACACAGTGACAGTTCCTCAGAATTCATACTCGTGGCAATGTGCCTTTTATCCACTGCTGAGGTGACAGCTCCTGCCCCCATAACAGAGTGTTTTGCTCTCCTGCCAGAACTTGTCCTGGTAGCTTAGTCTTAGATTTCAGTTTGCAGCCTGCTCATCTTCAAAGATGGCAATAAATTCTCTTGATGGAGTGCAGAGATGGTGTTCCAGAGGTCCAACTTCCATCTAATCCCTCCTTAGCCTTAAGCTACCTAAATTTGTCTTACTCTGGCTCAGAGCTTCATGCCAATGCAACATGCAGCCTTCAGAAAAGATTGGTTTGTTATGCTATGCTGAAAGAATATATCTGCTTTAAAAGAAAAAAAAAGGGGGAAAAAAAGAAAAAGGAAAAAACAACAAATGGTATCCACCATTTTTAAATTGCAGGAAACATGGTTTAAAAATATGAGGACTTGCACTTTTTTATGTGTACTACTTTTCTGTGGTCACTTCTGTACACTCACTGGGAATTATTTCTGCCTATGGCTGTTTTGTAATATAGAAACAAATCTTTCTGTAATAGTATCTTTACACTTTCCTGTAAAATGGTTATGAGCAGTATTTTTGTACTTTCCTACATTATGATGCGTTGTAGATTTCTTCTAAGAGTGAGCTTTAGCAAATTATAGTTGTGTATCAGATTTCAGGCAAGATAAAAAAGTTGGGAGCAGTGGTGGAAGCTTTTAAAATGTTGCAGTGGGCATCTCAAAGCTGGAAATGTGTTTGGAGGAAAAGGGAATGAATTTAGAAAGAAAAGCAGGGAACTGATACTGGTAGGTGTGAGTCTTCACTGGGAAGGGAGAAAAGAAACCTGGGGCAGCAGAGGGAGACAAGTTGAGATCTGAGGTTTCAATGCATTTGGTGCCACTAAGCATGACTGTCTCAGCACCTGTGAGTAACAGTCTGCTTTTGGGAGGAAGGGTTGGGGGATTGCTGGTTTAGAACTAAATTCTGGCAATGGTTCATTGCAGGATTATACATTAGGAAGGGATCAACAGTGGGATGAAAGAGTAGCCATCTGGATCCTGGGTTTTGATCCATAAAGAGAAGTTCCTGGGCCAAACCTGAAGAATGTAGGGTGACAAATGCCTTCCTGAGGATATAGGTATAAGAACAAGAAATGCTCCATGAGCTGCCTGCAAAGTTTCTAGTGTCTAGGTTTGAACTGTATGGGAAAGAGAAGGTCTCCTGCAGGACCTGTGGAGGTAGCATTGTTCTGATGAATGAGCACTGCCTTGATGGTCTCAATTGGAGTCTCAGATGCTTCTGCAGTTCCATCAAAACTATATTTTCTGATTGCATGACTTATTTTTCTAGGTAAATGTAAAAAAAATATCCTTTGTCTGAGAAAAACTCAGAAATTTTTACTAAAATGCGGGAGATATTTCCATTTCTTGGGAAGTAAGATTAAAGAGAAAAAATGGTTCATTATCATGCTGGGCAATGTCTTTCACAGACTAATGTGACCATACTGATTATTCTAAAAATCGTCTGCAGTTCCTGATTTCAATTAGTATACTTGCTGGTGGATGTGAGGGCAGGGAACATCTGCATTTGTTTGGAGTTTTGGAATTCAAACATCCTAATTGCAATCTGCAATTTGGAGAGGCTTAAAATATCACTTGAAATATCATGTCTCTTTTAATTACAGTGTCTCCCCAATTTACTCTGAAGTTGTGAGATTATGGGACTATTTATGATCTCTGTATTATTTCTTAATACTTTAAACTCTCTTACCCAGCTGTTTGTGCAGAAATGCTTGTGGCTTTCCGGGTGAATTTTTTTTCTTTTGCTTAGCTTTGCTTTGTGGAACCCAGCCTCTGAGATTTTTTGAGAGGTGTGAAAAGAATCTTTGTTTCAATGGTAAATTGTTGTTTTGTTCTGACCTTTCTGGGGATTAGTATATTTTCATTCTTCTCTCAGTGTGTTGAAAGGAAAAAAAATAGGTTTTTATGGAAAAAACATGCAATTAAGAGGTAGCAATTAATTTTCATTATTTATTCCTTCAAGTGAAAAATGTCTACAAGATATTTTGTCATTAGAATCTTTGCACAGATCAGGACAACACAGACACCCATGAATAATACTTGATCTAATTGTACATTTATTAATCATGTGAACCACACAAGACCTATATCTTTTTTTTTTTGGAAAACGAGATTTTTTATCCTTAGGCCATTGTTTTCTCCTTTTTCATGGTCATCCAATATACTAGTATATAGGCAGTTTATTGATCATAATTTTTTACTCTCTGGGAAAATATTCTATGTGTGCAGTTTGCATAAAATTCCTCAGTAAATGAACTAGATGTGCTATTGCTATTTTCTCCCATAAATCCAGACCTGCTGGAACAAACCTCAAATGAAATTTCCATTATCAAATTTGCCCAGAAGAAAACCCCAACCTTTGTCTGCCAATTGCTATTAAAAACAGGCATGCTGAGAAGCCAGAAGGCTGCAGTAGGAAAGTGCTGGTTTTCTATTCAGTGGCTGGTCTTCTGCAGTGGGAGTCCTGGATAATCATTCTAGTGTATGATTTTCTCTTTTTGATGGAAGTTCAGAATTCTGCTTTATTATCCAGTAAAGTATATTTAGTATAAAATAATTCTGTATTGAAATAGAACAGTTCAAAGGTATTTGATAGGACAGTTACAGCAGTGTAGCTAAGAAATAAAATGTGGATTGAATTGAGTGGGAGGAATTGTGCCCTTTAGTTCATATTATAGCACGACAAGTGTCAGGCCTCTAATGCATCAATCTCCTTGTTTTCGCGGTTTACATTTACCGGATCTCAAGAACATTGGTTAGCTCTTACCCCTTATTTAAACAGGATGAGTTTCAATGTCCTGAATACTGGCATGTTGTTCTCTGCTGGCCCTAAGGCAAGCCAGAGCATGTGGCTCTGGTTAAGTCTGTGTGTCAATGCTGGCTTATAGAACTAGTGTGGAAGTCAGTGGAGGTTTGAAAATTGGAGGGTGGTGGGGATTTTGTTGCTGTTGTCCTGGTTTTTTTATCTCACTGCAGAGAAGCCTGTTTGCATTCTGAAATAAGGCATTCAAAAACCACTAATTGTTCTATTATTCTTTGTAAATACATTAATGCATCATAAATATGAAAAATATTTTTTTAAATTTAAGTAGCCATAGGAAAAATTACATATTGTCTTAAGGGTGAAAATCAAAGGTGTTGCAACTATTCAGTAGTTGTAGTATGAGCGGCTCAGAATTGCACAGTAGTTGTATTTCTCATCTGCTAGGAGCAGGTTCACACATGCTCACTTGTTTTATGAACATAAGTATTTGATTTCCCAGGCAGTCTCTTGGGAGATTAGACTTGGCCACAGCAGTAGCCTTAGAAAGTTTTTTTTGATCTCCTTGCATCTGCTAAGTGTTAATATGGATCAAAATAAAGACTTGTTTATGTAGTACATGTGTATTTTTATCTTACCTTAAAAATGAAGGCAGAAGTTACAGCAGCCCAACTATCCCTGGATTTTTCAAGCACCTGCTGGCCTGATCACTCTCTGTAATGCATTTTCTTTAGTCATTCATCTCTTTTACCTGTCAGGGAAATCTAGTAGAGATGGTTGTACCAGTTTCAAGAGTAAAGATCATATAAAGATCATATAAAGTGTCAGCACAAAGCTTAGAACAAGTTTGTAAAACCATTGTAAAATATTACCTTTGCATTTTAGAATTCTAGATATGCGACTGTAAGTCTTCTGGCATGTCTCTCAAGTCTGTTCTTAGTGATATGCTGTCTTCTTTGCAGCATGTCTGACATGTGGATGTGTCTCCCATGTTCGCCTTAGCTGCCATTCTGGTCAGTCCTAGGAGTGCTTTTGTGCTCTCAGTGGTTTCCCAGTGCTCTGACTCCCCTGACAGCAAATGGTGACTTCTGCATGTGACCTGTGTCTGTAGCCCTTTCAGCAGTAGGGCTATACAGATTGAGAGAAACTCCCTTGTGAGACCCCAGCTGCATTACTGTGCCCAGGTCCGGGGTCTTCAACACAAGAAGCACCTGGACCTGTTGGATGAGGTCCACGGAGATGGGTAGAGGTGTGGAGTACCTCTCCTTGAAGACACCATGAGAGACCTGGGGTTGTTCAGCTGCATGAGGAATTAGCTTTGAGGAGACCTTACAGCATCTTGCAGTGCCTTGAGGAGGCTTATAAAAAGGAGAGAGAGAGGGCTTTTTTATGAAGGCAGATAGTGGCAGGACAGGGGACAGTGGTTTCAAGCTGAAAGGGGGAAGGTTTAGTCAGACGTTAGGAAGAAATTTTTTTACCATGAGGGAAGTGACATTCTGTAACATGCTGCCCAGAGAAGTGAGGGGTGCCCAATCCCTGGAAGTGTTCAAGGCCCTGAATAACTGGGTCTAGTGAGTTACATCCCTGTCCACAGCAGGGGTTTGGAACTAGGTGATCATTAAGGTGTCTACCACCCTAAACTTTTGGGATCCTGTGGTTCTCTACTGATTATTTGGGACTGTTTACCAATTATTTGAGAAAAGATTCAGTGCCATTTGGGCATACAAGACACACTATCTTGTTTGCAGTCACAAAGTTCAAATTCAGACAGTTAAGCATTTTTCAATATTTTATTTGTGAGAACTCACAAGCTCTGTACAGAAAGCATGAGATTATTCATTGTAGAAAATTTATCTCAACACTTTCAATTAGACTTTATATATATAGTTAAACGAAGTGCCTCAATCCTTCAATGGGTTGAGTATCATATAATCTTTCAAGCATTCAATGATAAATCTGTCAAAACACAATGTATTTTCCTTAAGCTGTGCAATTAAAAGTTTCTATTTTGTTGAGGTGTTTAAGCATTGGCAGACTTCACAGGACATATGTTTTTAAGGTGGGTTTTGTGGCCTATTCACCTTACCTTAATGTGAAGTCCCATTTTTTACACATAAGGATTGAAAAACACATGATTTATTGGAAATAAACAGCAAACTTTATTGTTGTCCAGAGCACCATGGAGAAAAAAAACTCTGCATGTTTAACTCCCATCCCACCTCCTACTCCTTCACTGGAATGCTGAACTATTGTTTACTGTAGCCAGTAGCAGTAAGAATTGATATCTATAAAGCAGTGTTCCTTCCAAGGGTTTCATAGTTCATATTCACAGTCCTTGCTACAATTACAGATTAAAGGCAAGCTCCCTCTCTCCTCTCAAGGATCTCTAGAACTGTGCCTTATATTAATTGCAATTTTGAATGGTAATAAGTCTGAGAGGTTTTATTCCTAAAATAATGATTTAAGGGAAGTAGTGATGGTAATGAGTTGATAGCTCCACCAGACATAAAGTGAAAACATATGCATCTAATTCCAGTCACATGAACTTTTATGAAATAGAAATGTTGCAGGGGAAATACAATGAGCAACATGGAGGTGCTGTTAACTATTCAAGATACATCCCCTGAATAGCCTCTGAAATAATTGAGACAAAGAATACCTCTATTTTTGTTGGTTTGTTTTTTTTAAACCAGTATTGTATAAGAAGTCATAAAAATGTTGTTTGAATGAACAACAGTTATAATTCCTCAGGTTTGCTGAGGGAATAGAGTAATTCCATATATGTTTCCATAAAGATTTCTGTGATAAATTTTTATTTTTAAAACTTTCTTAATTATTATTTAATTCACTTTGAACAGAAATGTTTAAATTTTGCAATTTCTCAGAATGACATCCTAAATTAAGGCAATAATTTAAATTTAAATTATTGCCTTAATTTAGGATGTCTTTCTGAGTACCACTCCCTCCCAGTTTTCAGGTAATGAGTTTGCTTCATTTCAACAACTTTTAATGTGATGCGGTATCAAATATAAAACCTTGCTTTGGTTTTCTTTTTACTTTTTTTTTAAATTGCCTTTATTAAATACAGATTCATTAGAGAAAATGGATGTCAACATTCACACATTCTTCCTCTTTTTTAGATAACATTCTCTACAAGGTGTATATGTATAATCCTGATATTTTCAGAGAAATGTCTACATAAAAGATTAGATAAGTATGTTCTCCTAGGGAGAACCACAGATGTATAATTTTTACGACAGGGAGGGAGAATCAAAAATATCTTTGGCCATAAGGATTTAATCTGTGCTCTCACATTTTTTGAAATTTTAATGGACTGTGTATTTTATAAGGTTTAGGAACCTTTATTACTTAATTGCAGTGAATGTATGCCAACCTTAATACTTGAATGTGTTTTATCACAAATGAATACTTTTTTCTTTCCATTTTTCAGATTATTATTTGTACAATAATAGTTTATTACTGTTTTCGAATGGCTTGTTACTATTTTTGCAAAATATGTTGTTGTAGAGGTTTTTTCTTCAAAGATTTGTTGGCGTATTTCATGTTTTACTCCATGATTTCATTGAGACTGACTCACTAATTCATTCTTTCTGTGTTGTGTCCTGTGTTTTACTTCTCTAGTGTCAATGGCAGTAACTTTATTTTACCTCACTTGGTATAATTTTGCTATAATTTAGTATAATTTGCAGTGTAAGAATAATTTTGTCAAAAGTTTTTGAAGACTAATGTGTAAGAGAAAATAGTATGGAGCAATTTAGCTATCACTTGTGCAACTTGGTAGAAGTTCACCCTGTATACCTGGTGAAGAATAGTGAGCATGCAGTAATTTATTCAAGTTTGTAATGAGCACAGGGTGACAGTGGGTAAAGACAAATAAAAACTTGAAGGTCTGAATCAAAACCACTGAAATGGGAAAATTTCCATCAAATTCTTAGATTAGCCTAATGGAAATGCAGCACTCAGGTATTGGTGATCTTGACATTTCAGCTGGCATGTGGAATTATTACCATAATTTTGCACAGGCTTGCAAAAGCAAATCTTCAGATCTGTTTGGGAATGCCTTATATAAGTTACTGAGAATATTATTGCTTATCCTGTAAGAAACAGATACATTCTGTTCAGCTCAGAGTTTGCATGTGGAACTCAGAGTGAATTACACATAGCTGTCCAGGTTTTGTGAATTTTGCCCTCTAAAATGTTCAATATTTTTCTCAAGTATTTAATTGCAAGGAATTTTTTACATTTCTTTCTTTATATGATAGAATAATATTTTGACTCAAAAGGTACTTATTTTTGGACACTTTTGTTATAATAATAATGACCTCTCAGTAGGCCTTATTATTATATGATGCCAGGCAGCTCAGGAGTCTAATCTAAGGCATAGACCAGATGACTGAGGCTAGGCAAAGGCCAGGCCGCCAGGCTTCCTCCTAGCGAGCATGGTGATATTCAGCTTTAGTGATTGCCAGCTCTTTCAAGGTTTCAGCTTGCTGCTAGGTAGGAAAGCCCCGGGGCAGAGGCACAGCAGACGGGTAGAGAGAGGAGAAGAGAAGCCGCCGTGGTTCCGCAGAGATGGTTTATTCAGGAGATCAGCGAAGGGGTACAGCGCTTCTTTCTTCTAACTTATGGGGGTACAGAGGGCTATTTTTATAGCCTTGGCACGGATCCAAGACAAGCCAATAGCCGAAGGTTAAGGATATTCCTAAAAGACCAATAGCTAAAGATTACAATAGTATTGCCTTAAATGGTTAAAAGCTAGGTTTGGGTTGGGGGGGTCAGATGGACAGGATAGTCCTTGCTGCCTCAGCATTCGATTCTCCAAGGAGCTTTTCCCGTCTCTCGGGGGTTCACTACATTTTGTTCTAAAATTTTTAAAAAAAGGAGTTGAGTAATATGCAAAGCTTAAAACTTAAAACTACTACAGTTTTTATAATTTGTATGGCATTTTACTTCACAGGCAGTGGTTCAATACAAAGAATACATAAATGATTTTCAAAGCATCACATGAGAACTTTGTATTAAAGGTAAAATAGTTTTCCAAGTCAGTAGTTAAAGGTCATTTTCATTTGGTCATTCTTTATCTTTTCTTTTATGTTTCCAGAGAACGAGTCCATTGTATTCTCAATCCTTGCAGAAAATAAAATTAGGGGTCTTAGATATTATTTTTTTATTTTATATGCCTATTTCATTCTTTAAGCTCCACTTACGCTTTCTGTGCACCAGAGTGGGATTTTTTTTATGATAGTGAATTATTTGAACTGCTAAAGATGTGGTTTTGATTTTTTTTAACTCAAAAATGCAAAGAACTTGTGTGGAAATAGAGCAGCCTGTAAAAATTTATCTGGAAATGTTATTCCAACTCAGAAATCATATGCTGACCTATTCAAGGATAATTTCTCACATAAATGACCTGTAAGAAGTATCTGAAAGTCAAAATAAGGTAGCCTGTCTAGATAGTTACCTAGACAGTTATTTTTATAAATGTGACTGAAATGGGTGGAGAGACTGATAAGGAATCATGGCTCCTTTCTGTTTGGCTGCTCTCTTTTTGTTTGCTGAATGAAAATCTCAAAATATCTTAGGTCCATTATGGAATAGTGTAGGAAGTGCTTGCATTTTAAAAAGGCATGATGGGTCATGAAAGCCAGTTCTCTACAAGCTCTATGAAAGGTAACCACCTTTCAGGGTTTTTGTTTTGTTTGTTTGTTTTGTTTTTTGTATGTACAGAACATGGTTGACTTGTGACCAAGAGTGGGTAAGTGTTCTGTAAATAAATATTTGTGTCCTAGTGGTGTGATTTAGCAGAACGAGAATGGATCAGTGGGAACCTGACTCCTTACTTCATCCACCTTCTACAGGGTGAATTCCACCTCTGTGTGGAGTCTGGAGCTTCTGTCAAGGTAAGAGCTTAAAAATGCAAACAGTCCATTTCAATAAAGTGCAAAGAAACCTCAGTTAATTCGGTTGATGGTCTGTTTTTGTAATTATCAGGAAAGTTTTGCCTTGATTGTGATATTGTTATGGAGAATGTATGATTTTTTTTTTGCAAAGTTGTCTTACATTTAATGTTTTCTGGATCCATTTTTTTTATTTTTTTCTTTGTTATTAAAGGATATGTCCCTTTAACATAATTCAAGTAAATGCCTTTTGTATGGTATATAAATTTACCATAAAAATTACATTACAAATTAAATTACAAAATACAAATTTAAAAAGCTCTACAGGTTGCTACTGCTATTTTAATCAAACTAAAATTGATAAGTATAACAGTTTATACAGAAGTGTCATACTGATGATGAGATCTGTACGAGTCTTCTGTGTGTTTCTGTTTTGGGATATATTGGTTATATTGTTGTTTCAGAAAAAGTCTTTTCTCATCAAACAGCTTTGAGTTTATGGACTTTTCCTAAAGGAAGGCTGCTGTGGATATCCTGCATTCCCTGTCTGAAGTGTGACATTGAGGTCCTGTGTCAGGTATTTTGCAAAAAGACTCAACATGTGAGACCTTCCATGCTACCATTGATAACCTTTATTTAAGAAAAAAGTTTAACAAATCTCTTGGAGAGTCCTTCAGTGATGTATGGATAATGATTTGGTAGGGAAGGAGTACAGGAAGGAGTGCCAAGCTGACCTGTGATTGTTTCAGTCTGTTGGATATTCTTGTACTTCCCATCAGGCATTTAGTGTATTATAGTGGTATGTGGTTAGATTACAAAACTAAGTTTTTATAGTAGCTATCAACCTTTATTTTCTACTTAAAAAAGGGAAAATTCATTTCATTAAACAGTAGAATGTGGGATGTAAAATTTAAGCACCTTTTTTAATTTTTCATAGTGACTCATTAAAAATGAATGGATATGGAAAGGCAGGAGTTCAAAAAATTCACCCTTTGGCAGTCTCTTTTCTAGTTTCTCTTGTTCTTCTTTGTGGTAGATTCTAAAAAATGTGAAGTGTTCTGAGCCGTGTTTTGTATCTGTTATTCCTTGTACTATTGATACCTTGTTTATATTCCTAAGATAATTTATTTGTATTCACCTGTGGATCATTTTGTATACTGTCACATGTAGTGGAAAATGCATACAAGTGATCCACTGAATATTGAAATAACAGAATTGTGGGGTAATTCATTTTGGAAGGGTTCTCTGGAGGTTTCTAGTCCAAAGTTCAAAGCAGGGTCAGTCCTCAGGTCAGCCTGGGCTGCTCAGGGCTTGATCCAGCTGGATGCTAAAACCTCCAAGGCTGGAAAATGCACAGCCTCTTTGGGCAGCCTGTTACAGAGAAAGAACTGGCTGATCAGGCATGATTTATCCTCAGTAAATCTGTGCTGGCTCTTCTCAATCACCAAGCTTGGTGTGTACTAAGCAACATGAAGGCTAAATAACTTCTGAAATGCATGAAATGTGACAGATTTGTTAAGCCATTATCCTACCAAGTAATTTCAGAGGAACCTTGGTGTACATTGGAAACACAAATGGAAACATTTTAAAGGTCTGGTGGGTACTATTGACCTTGTATCCTTTATCTCAGATTCATAGTTTCTCCATGTCTTTGCATTTAATTTCTGCTTCTGCCGTGTAAAGTCCTGGGCACAAGGGAAATTGGGAAAATTTTTTATAGATTTTTTTTTTTTTACTTCAGAATGTGAATACTGATTTTTTTTTAGTCAGTTCTAAAATTTCTGTCAGTGTTTTGTCATTCTGAAATGTCTCTGAGCCACTGAAAATCTTTTACTTGATACTGCAGTAAAAATAATAGTTATGCAACTGATAAGCCTATCTAAAAGTGTGAACCTTCTTTGCTGTTAAACGAGGAGCAGTTCACTATAAATATAGCGATACTTCAGTGAGTAATCTCAGTTTAATCAGCTTTCAGTAAGTTTTTATTAGAGGAAATATTAGAGTTGCTTGACAGTACAAACTATCCAATTTTTAATGTCACATTCTCTCCTATTCCTTGTGTTTTTATGACGTAGGCCAGCATGACAGGACTAGACCCAAACTCAAAGAGAATGAATGACATATTCTGTTTTCCAGTCAGATTGTTCAGTCTTCGTGTCTCAACTGGGACAGAAACAAACCCCGGAGTTGAATATAGATGTATTTTACAGCCTGTCTGAGATATATGGCCTGTAGGTAGAACTATTTTTTTTAAATGTGTAAGGAAAGAATTAATTTAAATCAATTAATTTTAAATCCTCCTTGGCAATGGATTCTGTTAGCTATGGACAGAAATGCTAAAGGGGTAAAGGAATGATCTGTAGTAAATGTTGAGGCAATCTCAAATAGAGAAATTATTAGGCACAAGGTCTTTAATAAGTGTATTTCTTTTCCATTTGATTTAAACATTCCATAAATGTTAAATTAGTCTAAGTAAATTCTGAAAAAAGATGGGGCATAGAAGGTTTAAATATAGTAGATCCATTGTAGCTAACAAATCAATTCTACATAATTGAAAAATAAATAAAAGCAGACTTTTCTTTAAGTGTTTCTTTTTCAGTCTAGCTGAAAATTGTATTTTTTGGATGTATTTATGATCAGCTAACCAAAAATATGAATATTTCTAATCTAGTGTAGTATAGTAGTGATAACTGTGATAAAAAAGTGGCTCCTGGAGTCAACCTTCATTCATTAACATGGAATTAATGAGCTAAGTTTTATTACACCAATAAAAATATTTCCGGTTTATAGAAAGCATTTATATTTCATAGAAAATAGAGTGTATAAACCATATGTTGTAAATGCTTAATGAGAAGTGTTTATATATTGATTTTATATTTTGATTGAGAATGATTTCTCCCATCCCATTTTGGACAGAGAAGTTTGCCCATTGTGCAGTTAAATGAAATAATTGAAAAACACAGGAGTTACAGGCTGGTGGCAGTGCTATTACTGGGCCTAATATATATCACAAGACACTGAAATGCTGCCTGTGGGGGATATTCCTAAGAACACATTTTCACTGCTGTAACTCCACTTCCCTTTTTATGTGTCTTGCCAATTTTAGCTTTAACATATTTAGTTGGCTTTTAATTTCCCCAGTCCATTTCAAGAGTGCAATGAATTATGTAGCTAATACACAAAAAAAACCCCAAAAAGATACTTGTGAACACAGACAAAGCCAGATAAATTGCAAAGGCAACAGGGGTTTTCAGTTACCGAGCTCTTTGGGTATGTAGTCAGATGTTCATCACGCAATGCTTGCTTTTATTAATTGTTTTTATTTGGTTCTCTCCTCAAGGAGAGTGAGAATGAGTGGCTTATGTGGTTCTTGAAATGACTTTTTTTTAAGTGTAAAAAGTTGTGCTAGAAGTTGAAAAATTGAGAGCTTCTATTTTTTCTGTACAAATGAATGTATTTGAACAAGGAAAAGGATGATTATGGTTTGTGTAATTATCTGTCATATGGACGTTACAAAACAAAATAGTATTTGAAGTTCTTTAACTTCTTTAAGACTAAACTTATGACTTTGGAGAGTTATGTCTAATGATCCATCATTATTAATAAACATTTGTGCAGCCTTAAGGGTTGATTTTAACTCGAGGAGAAAAAAGACTGTTAAAAAATAAGCTGTAAAGTGTAATTCAAGTCATATAAAATTGTTCTCAGATCCAGATCATTATTTTATTCTGGTCTTTTTAATAATTGAGTTTTGTATTACATCACTCTTTCCATTTCAAAGGTATCTAAAATGAACCAAAAAAATAGTCCTAGTTGTCATCTTGGTACCTGTGTTCCCCCAGCCCCATGCTGTGTCTTACCAACTTGTGGCTCAGTTCCAAAGTCACAATTACACTGTTAGAGGAATAGAAGAAAGTGTCCTGTCAGTCAGCTATTAGATACCAGATAGTCAGCAAGAGGTACCAGAAATCAAAAATCTTCCATATTTGAACTTACATATAGGATTATGGAGCAGAAATCATCTGTAGCATTCAAGACTACAAATGCTTACACTGACCTTTATTCTTTCTCATGAAAGAAGCAACCATGTTCTCTTAAAATAAAACAACCCTTCCCTAATGCTTAACTGATGTTACCACTGGCACTTTTTTAGGTCTATTCCCTCTGCTATGCCGCCACTGTCTTTTCTCTAGATACTGTTTTTTTATATTGTGAATCTTTTTCCAGAGAAACAGGGAGAAGAGAATTGAAAAAATAGCAAGGCTAGTCTCTGAATTAGTTTTGCCACTGCTCTTCAGAAGATTTGTAGAGGTGGACCCAGAGCACCTGTTACCTTGCCAACCATAAAGTAAATGTAGTCAAGTTCTTTTACTGGTAAATGAAGAGCTCAATGGCTGTTCCATTGGTCTAGATCTCTAGTGCAGTGTCCAGGCCAGCAGGATCACTTCTTCTGTGAGGATAACCACCTCTTCCTATAGAAAACAGCTGCACAGAGCCCATAGCAAAGCTTTTTTTTTTTGTTTTCAAAGGCAGAAAAACTGGCAAAGTTGAGCAGAGGAAGTCATGGGAATAGGGGTGAGTGTAAAAAGGAAGGCTCCTGTCAAGATGAATGGACAAATTGTTCACCTTAAAAATAGATGACTTTGAAACACGTGAGACATGCTGCCTGCTTATTTATCTTATAATGAAGAAATTTAATCCAGATGTGGTTTAAATGACCCAAATCCAAGCCCTTTATGCAAAATCAGACCCTTCTTTACTAAATACCAAAATTAAACTCCTTTGAGTAAGAACTTATAAGAAAAATTACAGTAAAGTAAGCAGGCATGATTGAAATGATTTTTTTTATTAGTAAGAAAGTTCAGCTAGATCATGAATACAGGTTTTTCACTTATTTGCTTGGTTTTGCTGAGGAATTAAAACTTCATTAAGTTGAACCTGTCATTCCCTTTGAATAATTAGGTTTTTTAAAAAATACCTTTCTGTACTTTCTCCAACAGGCAGTGAGTGCTGTTCTTTTAATGAGAATTTTGTTGTGTGTTTCCCTGCAACTCCCCCTTTCCATGTTATTTACTGTGAGAATGTGACCTTATTCTGGGTCACGATTCAGTTTAATCTTTTGGTATGATTTTTATCATGGAAGAAAGGACAGTATGTAATAGATCACAACATGAAAAAGGTTATTTTCATGAAGATTATTTGCTGTAATTTTTCAGTAGCACGCTAGTAAAGAACCTTTATGGTTGCCGTTAACCCTGAGTACAGAGTTATTTTATCCTTCCTGAATTGCTGGAAGGGCTTTTAATAAAAATAAAGCATTCTGCCAGGAGGAACTAGAATTTTCTGTTCATAAAAAAAGTGTAAAGGGCTGATAAAGTCTCAAACTATAACAGAGTAAACATGAATGATGTATATAGTTGTTATGTTACTGTAATTTATGGAGAGTAGGTTGATGGACAAAACATTTCTCATCTGTTTTTTCTATGGATTCTAAATTGGCCCTTGCAGAATTCTACATGAATATCTAAAACAAAAGCCTGCTCAGACAAGGCAGGTGTAGGAGAACTTTTGGTCTTATCAGATAGCCATATATTTTAAGAAATTTACCTTCTATGTCCAGAATCTAGGCCTATCTGTGCAGATGTACTGTAAATATTCTGCTCCACCAGAAGAAGTATTTCCTTAAGCATTTAAAAATATCAGAAATATTTTTATAATTAACAAAAGGTCTGTGAGAAAATGAGAAATATGAACTACCTAGGCTTTTTCATGTATTGACAGCCCAGATGTTACAGGAAATAAGAGAGATCTTACAGCCTTCATTGGTCTGCTCTGATCCATCAAAATGTCTGTAGAGGAAATTTATGTTGATTATGAGTCTAATTACAATTCCTTTTTTGAAATCTGATTGCTTGTAGAAGGTACAAGAATGAGCAAGTAGGAGGTTGCTACCCTCTGTACATGTTGGGTAAAATTCCAGCTGGCAGGGCACTGCTTTCCTCATCTCATTTATCCTCTGTGCTTTTAGCCTTGATGTGAATATAATAGTAGCTTCTTTTAGTTTCAGCCTGATTTGGGTTCCACATTCTCTGGGAATTATTCCTGGTCTACAGAGATGTAAGGGAAAGAAAAATAGAACTGTAATCCTCTTTTGAAAGAATCAGGGTCTTTTGGATATTTATATATATCTATATAATTGGCAGCTGATTCAGATTCATTGGAGGGCTCTTTTTCTTTCTGCACTTAGGACATGGCCAAATACGAATCCCCAGGAATAAAAAAAAAATCTGCAGGACTGAGAACAATGAGGCTACAAAGGGGAGAGAGGTTCCAAGGTTATACCTGCCTCAGGAATGTAACTGTGAACGGACTTAGTACTTTCACATGGAAGGGTCTTTTATCAAAACTGAGATAGCACTGCAGACTCAAAGAAACAGAAAAATCCTGTGAATTCTGCCAGAGCTGAGATTAGTGCCATAGGTTATAGGATCACTTTATGAAGATAAGACAGTTCTCTTTCAGAAGTATCTATGACCCTGTGGCTTATTGGAAAATAAGCAGCAGAATTTTGGACAGAAGTAGTGGCATAAGTACTGTTTGTGGAACCTTAACCTGGGCCCAGCAGGCGTTTCCCAGAGGAAGGAGCTGTCAGGGGAAATTTCCTTTGGCAATCCCTTTGGCAGAATTTTTCTGGCCCTGTGTGTACTTTAGCTCTGGGTTCTCTTTGGTAATCTCTCCCTAACTAGATGGTCAGATGAGTCTTTACTGTGGACCAACAGCCATGACTCACAGAGAAAGGTTTCAGGGGAAATTTCTTTTGTCAGCCTTCTTCTTTGGCAGGCCTTTTAGCCCTGCAGCTCTAGGGTGTGTTGTTTTCTCAACCTTAATTCTGTATCTTCATCTGAGCCTTAACCCAAGAACTATAAAAATAATTTTCTGCAGTCCCTCTCTTGCTTTGGCAGCCCCCTTTCACACTTACCTGGCAGCTTTTGGCTTTCTTTGTTTACAAACTATAAAAAAAATTCCAGGTCTTAACTACAGTTTATGAGAGTGTGTTCGGCAACTTTTACTCTTTTAGGAAAATGTATTAGTCCTTCATTGGGCTGAATGTGCTGTAAATTCATATGCTGCATGCTGAATAGGCAGGCTGTTAGTGCTACTCTTCTCAAATACTTACATAATTTAGTTTGTACTAAAATTCATTCTGTGGGGAAATAGTTACTTTTATGGTATGGAATGAATGGAAACTAAAGTCTAAACTCCTTCAGATGAACATATGTGGTATCTAAAAGTCTGTTTAAAGGCTGTGTAAAGAAGATTGTCTTCTATCATCTGACTGCTATGTTCTCTCACTCCCCTAAAGTAATTGAAATACCTAATTTTGTAGATTCTGCATTCATGATTCATACAGAACCAGAGTGCATAACAAGGATATAAGCACTTCTATATTTTACTTCAAGGAGGAATTGGTCTCTGGTGATTTGAGTGAATATCACTGTCACACTTATTTTAACAGCAAATCCAGCTACATTTTAAACTTGAAATTTAATAATATATGATGCCTTTCACTAGAGCACCTGTCAGAAAAAAATAAATTTTCTTCTCTGTTAGAGGGAAAATAATCACCTTTGCTCATTAGGCATATGCAGACTGTAATTTCATATGGTATATCTGTTTTACTGGCAGATTTTGTAACATGGCTGGAGTGATAAAGCTCACAACATAATTAAAGTGGCAAGAGTTTAACAATCCCTCAGTTTTATTGCTTAAAACATAACCTGATTAAATTTATGAGGTTTTCAAGTGCTGGGGATAAAAAAAGTAGTATGATAAAGCTACTTCATCTTGAAATATCCAGGAGAGGTGGAATACTAACCCATGTGAGGGTAACTCCATTTTGGTAGGAAAAGGCTTAAAAATATATATGATCAAGGTCTAAAAAGTAACAGCTTAGGAGGAAAGTGATGACAAGCAGAAATGTTACTCACAAAATTCCATGGTTCTGGAGTTAAGGGCAGTCCCTGAAACCACTAGGAAGTCAGTATGAAATGGGTACTTTTTCGTGCAGAATGCAGGAGTTCTGAAATTGCTCACTCCAGGAAGTTATGGAGTGGCAGAGTTTGAGACAAACTTTAGCTGCATGGAAAGTAAGATATCACAATAGAATCTTTTACATTCTTAAATGTCAATCAGTTTCACTTATGTTCTGCTTTGTTTTTTTTCTTGATTAAAGCAACACCTTTTCTGATAACACCTATCAAAAATTTCATCAAAATAAAGATGTATTTTAAAAATATGAAGAATCTAATAAGATTTTAAATTTCTTTTTTTTAGACTATTAAAATGAAATCTCCCATTTATGACCCTTTTCCTCAGTAAATATTGGAAAATCAACATAAGTGTTTCATTCTCCTATCCTTACACACCAACACCAGCAGTCAGATAATCTTGTCTTTGTTTATCAGGGTCTTCCCTTGGGTCTCTTAGAGTCTGAATCTCTTCATGATGGTTTGTTTTAGAAGACACATCTAAATACGAGGCAGCCAGCTAGAGTTCCCCTGGAGGAGTGTGAACATCTTAAGTCTATTGGAAATTCTTTTTTATTTTTCAATGAAACAAATCCGATTTTTAAAGACAAGGAAACATGTATGTTCTAGACCCAAATAATTAGCTCTAAACAGAAAATGGCTGAAAATCGTTTGGGTAAACTCTTTCCATGCAGTTTGCAAGGGTTCATGATGGAGGCTAGTTAGAACAGTGAAAAGGAATGGTGGTTTTTCTATCTAGAAGGGGATTGAGCTGCTCAGCAGAAAACTGACAAAGCCTCCTCTACCATTAGGAAGAAGGGAACCAAGGATCCATTGCCTTTTCTTGCATACTGTGATTTTATTAAATAGCTCTTTTCCACCTTCATCCAATGCAGGACATTATATGTGATCTGGTCAAGAGGATTGTATTGTGCAAAACTAGCATGTATGGTTTTCTATGTCCACTTAAAACAGAATAGTATTGTTTGTATATTCTTTTAAAAGAAAATATCAGAATCGTTGCATACAGCATCCTGATTTAAATGATGGCACTGTGGTTTTTCACTTTTATTAGTTTTCTCTCAAAACCTGTTCTGCTAAAGGCTCTGCTGTTGACAAGATGATCTCATTTCTCTTTTTGTGAAGAGAACTTTCCAAAAGTTTGATTTAATAGAAAACAATACTTATTCTACTAGCACTGGGGGCTTAGAGAGGATTTTATTTCATTTTTCTTTTCCCAAAGTAAACATTTCCCTCAGAGTGGTGCAGTCCATCTTGAGATCAGCAGCAAAAATTGAGACAGTATTTAAAGCAGAACCAATAAGGAGCTTGTCTGTCCTTTTGTATCCAATCAACTTTTTGGACTTTGGCTAGGTGAAAATAATTTTTGACTCAAATATATTCATAGTGACTATGAAGAGAAGGCAGGACACTCCAAATATCTTTTTGAAGTTCCATTAAAACATAAAAGTGAGAGTAACCAAAAATATTAGAGAGAAAATATTCTTTGCAAGAACACAGAACTTTATTTCTGCCTACAAGAAAGGCTTAAGAAATTTGAAGATTTTAAAGATAAGATTTCTTCAGTCACAAACGTGACCTCTGCTTGCCCTTTATTCCCCATTTTTATTTTCCTAATTTGTTTTTTTCTTTGCTATTCATTCTAATTTCAGGGCACTGACTTTTAACAGACCAGGTAAAGTGTTGCACATTCTTGGGAGGAGTTTTACTTAAAGTTTTGAAAATATTTGGGTTTGTCAACTCCTTTTCTAATACCCCTCTTCAAAAAAAAATTCTTCTTAATAACCTTCTGGTTATGGGAGTTCACTCATAGTCTGAATTTTTCGTGTCTGTTTCTCACTGTATTGTTTACTGTTATGTTTTGTTGTGGAATCCAGTCATGTTCACTGTGAGTGACTGAGGTATAAAATGATAGAGAATGGTTTTGTTTTTTTTTTTATCTCACTAATGTTTCCAGTAAATGAATGGATATTTATATATGATATTAAAGTAATTTTCCTGCAATTTTATTTAAATAGACCTCTGGCATTCAAGATAAACCAAGGAAAATATTTAAGTACAAATTATGTTCTTTATTTTGTGATATGGAAGTAGATTTACCTGTTTAATTTTGTGTGGTTTTTTTCCTATCCTTTGATAGTATTGTTTTCTTAGCTTATGCTTCAATGGAATTCTAGGAAATAGCCTGTATTTAGACTTTCAAGTATATCTTCCCAGAAACCTGTTAATTTCTGAGTGATGACTCTTGGTGGTGAAAGCATATTCATTTTTCATATTTTAGCCATCTTAAATGAACTATTTGTTTCAGAAAAGGTCATAATTGTTATATGATTGTGAATTACTAGAAATAATTAAGCATTGGTTTATGTACTGGTAAACAGGATATGATGTAAATTTGCCATCTCAAACTGTGGTACATTTTAAAGTTTCTTTTTATTGTTTATGTAGTAATTGATTTCAGATTTTCTGTTTATTTTCCTGTCGGTTGTTCTTGATGATATAAATTTCAGATTCATTTTACACAGAATGTTCATCTTTGATGAAAACACATCATTTACTTCTAGTAATGATTTCTAGAAAATGTAAATGATGGATTCATTTATGGCTGAGCCATAAAATTAGAATTTTAATTTATAATTATTTTTGTTTTGGTGAGTTCTCCCTAGTGTGTTAGGAACCAGGACTTAGTCCCAGCAGACATTTGTGTATTTGATCTCAAATAGTTTCAAAGCAATTTTTCTTGTAGTAGAGTTAGAGGTCATGATTTAATGTATTATTACTGCATGCCATGGGAAGTTTAATCTTTGTTAGTATACAGTGAAATAGCATATTTTCTTAGATCCAGAGCCTCAAAAGCCCTTGGCTCTCAGCTATGGAATGGAGTGCCCAAATGGAATTATTTCCTGACATGGTGCTGCCTAACTTGCCTTCAGGTAAAGTTTTCTGGGTGTCTAGGCAGCTACAGGGAGATTGCCTCCATTATATCACAGTTTGATGACCTGGTATATGTTTTCTGCTCAAGTCTGCTCCAAATCCTCACAAAAGGGTCCTTCAAGAGTTTACTGAGAGAGAGGCTACATTCAATAAGCTGCTTTGATGCACCACAAGCATATGCTAGAATTCCTTTAGCTCAACATTGTAACTCCATTTTGCAAAGGTATGGTATTCTGAAATTGGCTGTCTTTCAGAGTGTGAGGGATTTTACCCTACTTTTTCAACATAGGTGAATATCAGAGCTGGAGGCTTTTGCTAATTTGTTTGCAGGCACTTGCCATTCTTTTATTGAAATTTTTCCATTATGCTGTGAGCAACCAAATTATTGTTGGAGCAGGAAAAAAGCAAGCAAAACTCTCTGAAGGGATTTAGAAATTCTGAAGAGGCCTGCTCTTCAACTCATACTTCAAGACAAAGTCAATTTAGAATAGACAGATATTTTATTGAAAGCACAAATCCAATCTTCAGAACAGGTGTCCTTTCAATTTCTCTTCCCCTGCCCATGTTCCCTCTCCACAAGGTTGAGACATTTTGGGCTGCTGCAGTGACTAAAGTTCTTCCTTCCCTGTCAAAATCTCTTGTGAAAATCCAGTAGACAGTTGTTACTCTAGATCAGTTATGTTCAACTTTTTGAATCTCTTTAGAAAATTCACATTAACAGATTAATAGTGCTGTGCAGCATAAGAACTTGCTTGTCTTTATGTAATGTGGGTTTTTTAGAGATAGTTGGGACATACCTTGTATTATCTATAGAACAGACATAGTATTACCTGTAGAAGAAGCAGAATTGTTGCATTTTCATGGTTCCCCTCTGAGAATACCAATTCCCTTTAGATAGATAACTGAATTTAGTTTTTGTTCACTGTTTCAAATGATCTGAGTTTAGGGTAATGATCTCTAAATAAGAAACTTCACCAATTACTAGTAATTTGGTTTAAATTCCACAGGTTTCTTTTCAGCAGAGGAGGTTCAGGGCTAATGATTACTTCAGAGTAAATTATTTAATGTGAGTGTATAATGCATACTTTGTAATATATTTAGTTCTTCAGACACTCTGACTTTTAGCCTGAGATACTCAATAAAAGCATTAAGCATATATTTAGAATACCTTTAGTTCTTTTCATAAAGACAAGCCATCTGCAAAGTCTGTGTGTACATACATTGTGGGAGTGGGGCATTTAGAGGTTATATCTCTAGCAATCTGGCTCACTTAAAGTTAATTTATTTTCTTATGTAACTTGAGTCCTTTTCACTAGGGCTGAAAAAAAATCAATTTCTATGATACGTCACCTCTTCAAAGTCATAACCCATGCTGCTGATTCATGACATGATTACCATGCCTTCAAAACTTCAATTAGCTCAATCTGAAATAGAATTTCCAAAGGCAGTGTTGTCCTTTGAGGTAATATAAATGTCAGAAAAAATGTACTAGCTGAATAAATACCATCCACTTACAGTTAAATACTAGGACTGTAGATGGATTATGGCACTTAAGCAAATAGAGCCGTATTATAGAAAAGGTTGCAAATATGCCTTTCAACCCTCTAAGTTCTGTCCAAGAAGAATCAGTAGTAACAAAAAATAGACTTGCAGAGTTCTAAAGTAAGGTGCTTCTCTAAGTTGTGTATTTTTGTGAAATTTTTTTTGCTTTGAAGTCAAATGCACCTGAATTCATTTAGTTGCTGTTTTGTTTTTTTTGTTTTCTTTGTGTATTGCTGATACTCTTAGTTCTTAAGTTTCATTAAATTTCAAATTGAACTTCACATAAATTGAGAAAATGGTACTATGTCCATTTTGAAAGAGTTTAACATTTTTTGGCACACAGAAGCTTTGGCACCCAGTGCTGCATCCATGGATGTGGACTGGGCTCTTCAACTTTTCATATCTTGGCTAGACCTCTGGCTTTTCTTCGGAGGGAGGACAATTGCATGCTTTGTGCAGTCTTCACTTCTGTTAATCTGATAATATGAAAAAATGATTCAGGGTAAAAGTAGTCACTGGAAAGGGAAGTTGATAGACAAAGTGGTTTAAACCTAGCCCAAGGTTACTGTGTGTTTTTGTGGAGGGGGCAGAAGAATATCCCAAAAAAGCTGTGAGCTATGGTGACAACAGTGATGAATGCTTGACTGCAGGTTTATATGAAGGGTTTGTATGGTCTTGGATTGTGCAGCATGCAATATGTTACAGGCTGGCTTTAATAGTTTCCCTACTGGGTCTCAAAGTCTTCCAGTGAGTTGTCACAATAACAATTTCTTTTCAGAATGTTTGTACTCTCCTTCTCTTTGTGTTGCTGAGTGACTAATGTGGATGTAGGGTATACAGCTTACTGTAACAGATCTAAGGCTTAAGAATAGTGTATGTTTAAGGCTTTCACATAAGAATATGAACAGTGAAAAACAGACAGTGGAAGTCTTCAGAGAAAAAATCAGAAGCAGTTATTGGTACATGGATTTTTTTGGTGTATGTGATTCTGGATTCTCTGTATTCAATATACCTCATAGAATATTCTAAGAGCTGCCTAGGCATGCAACAGTGTGCTCTGTCCAGGTGTTGTCAACATCTTGGTGTTCTTTCTACATCAGACCCTAATTTAAGACATTGTAAAAATGCTTAAGGAGACAGTAAGTGGAGGAAAATCAGTGTGTTTGGTGCTTTTGCAAACCCTTGTTTCAGCTGTGTTCTGCAAACCCATGTGTTGTGAAAAATATGCAGAAAATAACTAACATTGTAATTTTCTTCAGCCAAATTATGATATGAGGGAACAGGTTTGGGATTCCAGTGCACAGCTGAAAGTTATGGGACAAGGAGGAATAATTTAGTAGGGATGCTACTCTGTCTAGCATAAAATCAATCAAAACAATGGTTTGGGTTCAACATTCTCATCAGCAAAAATTCCTCCATGAGCCAAAATGGAGAACAGGACAAACTGTTCATTTTCAGTTCCTGTGCAGTGAATATGGTGGTGTTTCTGAAAGCTGCTAGAACTTTCAGGCATAATCCAAGCCCTGCAATTTATTTTTCAATATTATTCTCTAAATGGCAGATTTTAATGCTGCTCACCATAATTTTTTCAACTTCTGGTTGGTGCATCTGAGATGCAGAGCTGGGATAATGACCTTTATTACACAGAACCCTGTGTAACAGCTCAAACATTTTTTCCAGGGCATAATGGATGGATTTGATATGACCAGCTTGCTTTTAAGTTTACTGTTGGAAAAAGTGATTACTACAAGGTAATTGCCATGCTGCTGGTTTTGTTTGGAACATAAAGTGACTATTCCAGCACAATTTAGGATGAAATCTGATTAGATTTTGATAAAATCCCAAGTAAATATGCACCTGTAAGAATCATGCTCTGTCTGATAAATATCCTGTATCTATAAACAACAGTTGTAGTGGAAACCAAGCAAAACTTCATGTTTCTTACATTGGTCAGATGGCCCTGGTGCTACACAAGATGGGTGTTGAAGGGGAAAAGACCCTGGATGCTGGTTGAATTTTTTGGTTTGTTGTTTTTTTTATTACATGTCAGCTTTAATTTTGTATGGTATTTGCCATATTCTATATTTTACTTTTTCTTGCTTAAAAAATAAAATATTAACTTGTTGTGCTTTGGGAATGGTATTCTCCAATTTAATAGTCTTGCCAAAACCATGCACTGCTCACTTCTGCCCTCCCCCTCCAAGTGGAAGCCCAAAAGTCAAAGATCATGGGTGGAGCTGCCTTGTGACATAGGAACTTTCTGACTATTTATTTTTTAATTACAAGAAATACTAATGTGATTATAGAACTACAGAACCCCAAATAGACTTTTGTATTGTTCACTAAATAATTACACCTTTGTGATGTTGTAACTGGTTATTGTAGAAAGGATTACAGGGTACCAAAAAGAATTGTGACTTTGAGTATTGAGTAAGAGAAGAAGCCCATTAACACTTGTGGGAAATATTTGAATGATCTCAGAAAGAGAGATATAACTGTCTTGATTTCTTCCTAAAGTAATATTCTACAGGTTTTTGAAAACTGAGTAAGCACTTTTCTCTTGCTGAGAGATACCCTTGAAGTTTGTCATATGATGTTATGTAGAATATATGGTGTACAGGTACAGATGTTTGGAAGAGCCTGTGGGACAGATGAATGAAAAGTATATCTCCTTTATCAAGTATTAAAATTATTACCATAGAGAAGATATTTCTCTGTCTGTCTAAAGCAATGGGAGGCAGATACTTTTTGTACTTTCCAAATTCAGATCTTAAGCTGCATGAGTCTCTTTGAAAGGTTTGCTTTTGATTGACTCTACATAACTTACACAGTATCTACTTCATGAAGTTCTGATTTTTATTTTTTTTTTTGCAAAACCAAGTGATACCACTGAAAAATTTTGAAGCAAATCTATTTCACTCTTTTTAATGAGGAAAACAAGAATATAGCTTTACTGACAAGGAGTCCAACAATACTGAAAGAGTAGCACCTCAATTACCTTATCTCTTCAGGACATAAATTAGATAAGTATGGAATCTGAAAAATGATATTTTTGTAAAGCTCCAAATGTCTTGAAAATAATGAACTTAGTGTAATAATAAAAAAAAAATTTCTAACTTAACTTTATGTTTAAAAGTGTACTTTTCTTCAGCTAAGAAGTATATTTTAATTGAAGTGTGTGTCAGAGAGTGGCCCCACAGTTATCTATGTAAGACACAATGAAACTGGAGAAAGCTGTAAAACTGATTGAAGTTCAAAACTGTTCTAATGAAGAGGTTTATCCAGAAAGAACTATTTTGTTTTATAAGGACAAAGAGCTGGTTTTTTTATGTTGACAAATTAGAAAAGCACTGCTGCCACTGAGACTGAGACACTTTCTTGATAGGTCAGAGCTATTTTCAAGATTACACAAAAAGTTGTCAAAGGAAATACACAAAGAAAGGGCATACAGCGACCCTTTACTGGAGGTGACCAATAACAAATATAGTTTATGTGGAGCTTGTAAGGATTGTGATTATTTTAGGAGGTCGGGCATGGAAAGAAAAATAGGAACACCTGAATCTGGTAGCACTTTGCACTCAATAAGCACTTTCTGTGTAATAAGTGGCGTTATTTGTAATTGCAAAAGTCATATTCTGAAGCCTTTAACTTAAGATATTTTGATGTGACTTTCAGAGAGCCAGAGCTAAAGGATATGGAAATAATAATGTATTCCACAGCAGAAATGATTCCTAGGCTTTTGGTTAATGCAAGCTCTGAAATGAGGTTTATCAGTGTTATAAATACACAAATTGTTAGAATGACCAGTTTGATATTAGATTAATAACAAAAGTAGAGAAGAATGAGTGGAAAACATGCAACATGAAATACATAAGAGAAAGTTGAATGAATTTCAATTAACCAAGTAATATTTCCAAAATTAGTGGTTAGTAGATTTTTCTTTAAAGCAAACCAAGCTATTAAAAATAATATTTTTAATTTGCCAGTTGATCACAACTTGACAATATATAGGTACTATATGTTTTGTTGTTTGCTAAAATTATTTTAAAACTTCTTGAAAATGTTTGGGAACATATAATTGTGCAAGTAAAATTGTGCTGCCCTTGTTTTATGCTGTGGTTACAAAAGCTTTAACTTTTCTTTTTTAAGTGCTGCTTATCATTCTATATTCTCTTAGCCATGTTGTTTCAGCTTTTAACACATTTGTTTTCATTAGTTAATTTCCTGAATTATTATTTGCTTTTTAATTCTGCAGTCTTAGATTTCAGTGTTCTTGTGTCTTGTCAGTACCAGAGTTATCTGTATCCTTCATTGATTAAGTTAATGTAGCAGCAGACTTAAGGGTGGATTTCTGATTATTTCATGCATTTTTGGATATTGAGACACATCAGACTAGATGGCTCCTGTTGTCAGCTATTTTCTTACTCTCATCAGGTCAAAACTGAGTTTTTTGGTATAATTTGTATTTAATGACTTTAGATTTTGAATCCTCTGGCATCAATGATTGTGTGAAACGAAGCATCAGATAAATACTACAATCAGATGAAGTCTGGATTAGTAAAGTATCAGATTGAAATATAGGATATGCAGGTTCTCTTTACTTTTAGCCTAGTGACAGAAATGGACAACTGCAGTCTTTTGAATAACCTAAATTTTTAACTTAACTGTTGAGATTTTTTTTTTGTTTGTTTGTTTGGGGTTTTGTGGGTTTTTGGTTTTTTTTTTTTTTTTTTTTTGTTTGTATCTTGTCTTCCTTTCCAAAGGAAGAAGTAGCTCTGTTCTTTCAAAGATGTGCATGTGTATATATATATATAGTATAAAGAAAAAGTGGTGTATTTTAAAAGCCTTATGAAACAGATCAGTAACTTTAAAGTGATGTGGAAATAAACAGCTCTCTTTGATCTAAAAGTATGGCAAGACAAAATATACAGATGTTAACTCACACTTCTAATTTTTAATACTCTGTGAAGGTGATTCCCTTTGTTTGAATTTTTGTCTGCACACCAGAAGTGCACTTATGGAATTAGGACGATTGGACAACTAGAAATTAGTGAAATACTGATAATATCCAGTTTTTGAGTAAAAGCATTAAAGCAAACTTAACTATGTTCCTCATAAGTAGGAATAGTAGTATGAAATTAATTCCTTGTTAATGATCTTAGTACAGAAGTACAGCTCTTCTGTTGCAAGCAGTGCTAAGATCCTCCTTGATCCTCCTAGTTTTTCATATGAAAAATTACTGCTCAAAAAATTGCTTTTGACCTTACTTGGTGTTGGTGTGCCTTCCTGCAGTAACTGCCAGCATGCAAAGATTGCAGCAGGGATTGACAGACATTAAAAGGGGCTAAACTCTCTAACCACAGTAAAACATAAGACTGTAGGACAGCAAATACCACTGTAAAGAGAAACTGAAAGGAATTTCTGTTCACACGTTATAGAATCTGGGGTTCTGTTTCATGTCTCACCAGTTTGGGCAGGGGATATTCCCTTGTCTCCAGCCACATTGCTGGGTGGCAGTACAGTGAAACAGAGAGTGGCTGCTCTCTGCAGGGGCTTGTCTAGTGTGAACAGAACAATAAAGCCAGTGTAATATTAAGAACTGAAGCAGTATGTAATAACCCTGAGAGTACCTCCCTATTCAGTGAGTTGCATGAAATGAAAATTTGTTTGGTACCTTATCCACAGACTGAAAGCACATTGGAAAACAAACTCCAATAAACCATGGCAAACATAAGAAAAATAAGGTTTTTTTTTCATGCATGAAAACAGAGTTTTTTGAACTACACTATTTATATAAAGTAGAACATGGAAAGAAGAAAGATTTACTTAGAAATATCCAAAATGTAGGTCTTTAATCTGGGATGTGTGAGAGCTACGTCCCTATTTCAAATCTGTAGGAATGCAAAAACCCCGTCATTTCTGACATTTTGGCAAGATCCTAAAAGATGATGATGTAACAGTGTCTTGGAGAAGTTTGCCTATGACTCGTTTTTTTTAAGGTCCTTTGTGGTGATCAGATAAAAAGGGTGTGCAGTGGTCAGTTAGGAAGGTAAAAGAAGCCAGAGTACAGTGATTTTGGAGGGGCTTAGAGGATTATGATGTACTGTGTGAAAGAAAAACAGTAATTAAGGTCTCCAGACCTAAAACATTTATACATGCAAGAAAACATTGAAAAATGAAACAAAATAATTCTGATTCAGCTACTGACTGAATCTGACTATATATTTTGCTACAAACACCTGATTAAAGGGTTGTGAGAGTTGAGGGGTTTTGCTTTGTTTTTTTTCCTTAGGCTGAATTTATATAGTTTCAAGCTGAGATTCTCATTAACTAGGAAAGCATTAGGATGAAAGAGCCTGAATAGTACATGTGTAACCTGTCAAATGAACAAATCTGCAGCCACAATTACAGAAAGGCTTTCATATGCAAAGTGTGTCCTCAAGAGTGTTTGAAAACAAGTTCATCTGGTAATGACTTGGTTGAAAATATTGACAGGGTCCAGGTAAAAAAAGCTATATTCTTTGACATCAATGAATGGCAAATAGTTGATTCATTGGAAGAATGGTTACTTAAGAATTAATCTAGCTGATTTAGCATCCTGTAGTATAATTCTTGATATATCACATCTTCATTGCCTTAGCAACTTTGCTTTAAATAGCCTGTACTTGCCCAAAAAAAATTATTTCCCCCTTTCTTTTGAAAAAAAACATTGGTGTATAAGTACATTTGTTTGTGGGAAAATAGAAGCAGACACCCTTCTACACAATTTTTAAGAAATGTTATTTAAATTGCTTTTAAAAAATTTTGCCTATGTCTTGAATGGAAATCTTAATTAGGTGCTGGATGCCAGTCTTATAATGTAAGGTATAGTATACACAGAAGCACAGAGGCTTCTTGTGCCAAAATGTTAAATTGTTTTTTTCTCCATAATAATTGTGACATTTTTAAACCATTTTAAAATGAGCTTCTTGGTCTCTTAATTTTATGTCAGATTATATATAAACTCTGGAGGAGTTTTCCTTTGGAGGAAGTAATGCATAATTTAGTAATAAAACAAATATGCTTTGTTGTACTCTTTAAAATCTCAGATGTTCTAGCTCATATCTGATGTGCATGGGCACTGCAGTCACTAAGAGATGCTACAGTTTGTCCTACAGTGCATTTCACATGAATCTGTACAATTGTAATGGAACTGCAAAATACATAGTACATGCCTATATTCTTTTCTATGAAACATGTGTGTATCACATGAATCTCCTGAAAAATCTGATTAATAGTTTCTTCCATTGTAAATTGAAGGGAAACAAACTAAAATCCTCTCTACACCTTTTATGGCCCATATATGAGCTAACATGTAGACTATACCTAGTTGTAATTTCATTTCGTAAAATGAAAATGCATTTCTTTTCTCCCTAATTGAGAATTGGCATGTCTTTATAAGTCTGTTTTGGTGTCCCTGAGGACATTGTCAGTGAAAATGTAAAGCCCACATGGTCTCCACAACTCTCTCCTAAGACATGTTTTTGTCTTGGAAGTAACAGAGTGTAATATGAGATATGGCAGTTGCCAAGGTAACTGTTCTTTTCCCATTTAATAGCAGCAGGTGAATGGTTGCCTGGATATCCACAGTAATTTGCTGGGGCTCTAGTAATTCATGAAGGATGTACACATTCTTTTCCAGGCTTGTTTTTCTCTCACAGAAGCTTTGAATAAAACCCCAAGGTACATGATAAGTATTAAAATATTATTCAATATTATTAAATAATTATTCTTCCTTTAGTGCTGTGTTTTTAATATTAATATTTTAATACTGTTTCAAATGCAGAATATTAGACCAAGATCTTTTAAAATTATGGTAGTTCTTTTCAGAAGAACTTATTTTCTGATTTTTTTTTAATCTTGGTTTGCTATTTCAAAACACTTCAGAAATTGAACTAATTAACACCACATTTAAGGCTGGGGCTAATGAGACAAATTTTCAAGTGTAATTTCTGGTTTGCTGTTATTGCACTTTCCTTTAGTGAAACCAGTAGGATGTTTGGAAATAAGACTAGTCTCTCATTCTTATTCTGCTGCGGCATTCTCTTGAATTTAAAAGGAAATGCATCCAGCAAAGAGTTGTTCAGATTTTATGGACTTTGAAAATATCTGGGGAAGTTCTCATGAAGTGTGACATAATAATTATTTTCAGTGATTAGAACATAAGTCTTCAGTGAGTCATAATTAAGTTTTAGGTTTACTGTATGAGACAGTTTTATTCAGTCTGTTGGCAGGTCTAGAAAGAATCTGTTGCATTGTTTATAACTCAGTTTATTATCTCATTGCATACACATGATCAGAATGGAAATAAAATCTTAAGTTTGAGAGATTTCACTTGTGCATGAATTTGGCCATCCAAGCCCCTGAACATGTCTTCTATGTGTGGTCTGAATTCTAACTGTTAAAAAACTTAGAACTGTGAAATCTTCTCACATAATCTCTAAATTTAGCACTTTATGTGAAATAGCATTGATTAAAGAAAAATATATCTCTCTTAATAATTCAGTTGTTATTATGAATAATAGCAAAGTCCCCAAATACTAACATTGCAAACAAGCTGGCAGAATGTAAGTAATCAGCTAAATAAATCCAGCAGCCATATTTATGAAGAGAAGAACAAGACAGGGTCAATGCTGTTCCATCTTTAAGAATTAAATACATACTCTCAGTGGAACTCTTCTGTGTAATGGCAGTCATGACATTCCGAGAGATTTGATGGAAATCTTGTATTTATTCAATTTCTATAGGTTTTCTCTTAGAGCACTTGCCTTCTGAAAAGCACAATTAGTGCTGGAGAGGAGTCTTTTAAAGCTGACAGTGAAACTGCTTTATAACAGAAGTTTAGTCTGCTTTCTTTCAGGTACTGAAATAAAATGGGAGGTGTGTCTTTGTGTGGGATAGACAGTTCTTGGCTCAGAAGTAAGTTGTTTTGCCTCCCTAAAAAGGGGTTGGAGAACAAGTAGATTTGTTTTAGGCATCCATCTTAGCCAAGACTACCACCTGACAGATAGACTCAACATCTTGACACCCTGTAAATGTTAATGCCATCTATGATTTGTTTTGATAGCCTCATCAGACACTTATTCACCAAAAGTACTTATTTAAGTAGATCAGACTCTTAGAATTAAAAAAACTACTGCAATTCCCAGTCTGAGGACACATTTTTACTGGGGTGTGTAACTTCAGACAGATGTGATAGTTGTTTTCTTCTCCCTTCATGACTTGACACTAAATCCTGTAGCTAAAGTGAATGACAGCATTGACCAAAGCTCAGCTCTAAGATTCTGAATTGACTTGTAAGTTCCCAGAAGTGGAGCAGTTTGTGACAAATAAACCTCCTCAAGGCTTCTGGAGGAGCTTTCATTGAAATTATTTTTTAATGTTTAATTAATAAAATAAATTTCTCTCTCTTCCTGTAAAGATTTCCAAATTCAAGTCTGATAATAAGTAAAGGTGAACCAGAAGAATGTTAGTAGAGCTGCTAATCATTTTTGAACAACAGAAAGAAAATGCCTTATTGATACATATTTATTCACTCTGGTTCTACATATTTTTGATTTATAAAGTATTTCAATACTGGAATAGGTTGGAAAATACCATCCTTTTAAGCTGTCAAACTAGTACTCCTGATTATTTCAGTAGGGCAAAACTGACCTTTCTTCAGTGATGCCCTTGAAGTTTGCAGCTTCAGTAAAGTTAAATGTTAGAAACAAAATTAACCCAACCACACATAAAAAAACAAACAAAACTGAGAGTACTTAGATCCTCCTAAAGTTGCATTTCTCTGTGGTAATTATATTATTTTCTCCCATAAGTGTAAAAGAGCTTCTAGAAGCTGTAAGTACCAGGCATGTGTTTTCTTCAAAGTGACTATTGTTGCAGAAATGAATCATCAAATCATCCGTGTGTTGTGTTTTCAAAATTCTTTTTAGTTTGTAGAAGTAAAGGTTGGCACTCTCTGAGAATTTTAACAACTCTGGTGAATCAAATCTATGAAATACAGATATGGGAATCCAGAAAATAGCTTTGAAAGGAGTCAGTATTACATTTGAATAAAAGAAACAATGAATTTATTTTTTTCTATTATTATGTTAAAGGTTGAGTGTTTTTTGTGTATGCGGAAGCTGCATACGCAAAACAGATGTAGTATTTACAAAAAGATTAGCAATGTAGCAATGTTTGAAAACACTCATCTTGTGACATGAGTGATCTTTACAAATTGTTAGACAACCATGTGTTCTGCAGCAAACTTCTCAGCATCTCACTTTATCTACTCTTCTTGTGACTGATTTGTGATATCTGAAAGGATAGGGTGGAGGTCACTAGAGAGCAACTTAACTCCTTTGCAGAAGTGTAAAATTATGTATATAAAGCTTTCTTAGGTGAGTTTTTTCTTCCTTAAAATATGAGTGAAAAAGTTTTCAGGCTACAGATTGATCTTCTGTCAATAGCAAATCAATATCAGATCAGTTAAAATTATGTCTGAACGTCTTTTAAATTTCCTGTAGGGTTTCAGTGCAACTGCCTATATAAACACTTTTTTTTCCCTATTGAAGTGATACAGAAGTAATTTTACTGGCTATAATTCTTCCAAGGTAAGTTAGTTTGAGTTGGGAGAAAAAGCTGTGAGAAAATGCTTGGGCTCATGCACTCAAGGAGCAGAAATGTATTATTTGTTCTGATTTAGGTACAGGAACTAAAGTAGTTAACAGAAGTGAGTCCTTTGGATGAAGAGGCAGGTTAAAATAGATTTTAGTTTGTTGTGATTTTAGTTTATTTTGAATAAGTGGCTATACTAAGGTGGTTACATATTTTACAGCAGATTGAAGCGAGCCCTGTGAAGATCACAGCTCCTAAAACCTATTTCTAGAAATAAGCTGTGACTGCTGTTTACCAGGCAGTGGGAGCCCATAGTGTATGTTTGGGCTTCACTGCACTGTAGCAGTAAATAATATTATGGACTGTGTGTGAATTACTGACTCTTATAAATGGAATTTATCAATGTAACTGGTTTTGAAAATAGTGGTTTTAAAGAATGGGTTTGAAATGAGTAAAGTTTTTTCTATTGCTTATGACGTACACTTTAAAAAAACACTGATTGGGAAAAACAAAGGTTAAATCACAGTTTATTCTTGTCTCAGTCCAAATGGCCACCACAGAACAAATGCTAGTAAAATCCTACTTTGAGTTATTTTGACAACATCAACAGTGTTTAGGGACTTAAAAATTGAATATGTGCAAATGCCATCCAGTATAATGTAAAACTTCATCTCCAGCTTTCAGTAAGCATTCTCAAGTTCTGTGTGTTGTGGCTAAATACAATCCAGGCATTTATGAGTGCAGATGGTGTTTTTAACCAGCTGTACCACTATGATGTAAAAGGAATTCCTTGTAACATAGAAGGGCACCTCATCAGCTGAGGGGAATGCAAGGAGAAGTGCTCTAAATGAGCCCGTAGAAACATCTGTTGCAGTCATAAATATATATGAGTCTGTTCAGCTGTATAGAATTAAAATTATGTTTCAATAACACTTATTTTAATAAGCCATAAAAGAGATTGCATTGCAAATTATAGATGCTGACTGAATTTTAAAATCAAACTAATGCTTATTTTTGTGCTGCATTTTCATATCAAGATAACATTGTGTTTCCCTTAATACAGTTAGAAATAAAGCATTTGGCAAAGAAAGTAACAGGCTTGCCCTGTATTTTTTGTGAAGAGTCATACTTTGGGCTAGAAATTATTAATAAATTTGAAATGTATTTGTATATTACTCTTCACTTAAGAAAAAAAATAGGAAATTATCCTCTTTAACATTCCTGTTGTCTTGGAACTAGCAAAAAAGGCTTTTTAATGAAGCTCGTCATTGTCTTCAATGGTTAATGGATTTAATTAGTTTATAAATTATGTTAATTGTTTTGCAATATTTACAGTCTTAGAGAGTCTTGTCAATGCTAGTAAGGTCACAATGAGTTTCTATGCACTTGAGAGAAAAAAGAGAATGAGTCATACCTATATCCCAAGGATGGGATTGTTTTCTTAAGTCTTAATGGCAGAATTCCCATTCACCTAAGTAGGAGAAAATTTCTCTTTTCATCTCTTATATTTCTTACCTGCAAAATACCTTTCTTAACATGTTTTCAAAGTTGTGCTTCTGTCAATCCCCAGTAGCTTTTCTTTCTGTTTTTTGTTTTCCAGAATGATCCTGTGGTTTAGCCCTGGCCAACAACTAAGGACCATATAGCCACTTCCACTTCTCTCCTCTCCCCACCAGTGCCATGAGGGAAAGAGAATTGGAAGGGTAAAAGTAAGAAGACTCTTGGGCTGAGATAAAGACAACTTTTGGGTTGACATAAAGAAAGCTGTGCATACACAGAGCACAAAGAATTTGTTTCCTACTTCCCATGAGCAGGCAGGCATTCAGCCATCTCCAGAAAAGTGTGGCTCCATTGTGTGTGCTGATTACCTGGGAATACAGGTGCCATCACTCCAAATGTCCTTCTGTTCCTTTTTTCCTCAGTGTCATAGGCTGACCATGATGTCAGATGATTTGAAATATCCCTTTGGTCACTTGAGGTCAGCTGTCCAAATGTGTCACCTCCTAGCCTCTTGTGCACCCCCTGCCTCCTTGCTGGTGGGGAGGCGTGAGCAGTAGAAAAGGCTTTGACTGGGTGCAAGCAGTGTCAGCAATAACTGGAGCACCCCTGTATTGCCACAGTGTTTTCAGTACATACACAAAGCACAGCCCCATACCAGCTACTGTGAAGAAAATTCACTCTATCCCAGCTAAAACCTACTTGTGTGGCCTCTTTAGGGTGGTTAACTCAGCTGATGATGATTTTTTTCCATTATTCTATTATCATTTTGTTCCACAGGTATAGCTTACTCTGATTTCCTGCTGGAAATCCTGTTTCCACTTACTGATCATCTTCAAGCAAATATAGAATACACGCCATAATCAATCTATCTCAGTACCCTAATCAACATCCATTTAAATGCAACACAGGTTTTATGTCTGTCTGGACTTGCCAATCTAACTGACATAATTTTGATTTATTACAAAAGTCCTAAATACTATTACACTGTCAATTAAAATAAAACTCCTGAAGTAGTCTGAAGAACATGCTAGTTGATATTTAGCACTTAAATTTTTAAAATAACCCATTTAACTATAAATAATGTCATTAATACTTGAAGAGCAGATTACTTACTTACAATCCTTAGCAGTGTATTAAAATTGTTATCTCAGAATATTTGAATAGTGATTTAAATGAAATGTTGAAATGTATTAATCTTTTTACTCCTCATTTAGGAAGAATACAATAATGAAAAAATTAATGGTCTGAAATTTGTATGCAGTACTCAGAGAGAAGCTTGGATAATTCCTTCTCCTGAAGGACTATTTCTGTCAGGCCTAGTTATGCTTGACTTGTACCATCCTTGGGAACTGCTCTGTCAAATTGATGTTTATTTGATATATATTTAATTTATCTTCAGTAAATTTGTCCAAACACATGCATCATGTGCACACATGCCTGGTTGTATGCTAAGAACATGAGCAGAAAGGGACACTGGGAGATGTCAATCCATGTTTTGGGTAGTTGTGGCTGTCTGTACACTGACAGGCATCTTCTGCTGGACTGCACCTTCTAGTAACATTCCCTGGGTCCTGCCTCAAGGTGGAGCTGTTATATTTCCAATGGAGATGAAGACTTGAAGAACATTTTCTTTCCCCAAATGCTGTTTCTGATTTGAATAGATGTATGAGTTATATCGGTAAAGAGAAAGAGCGAGCGATTTTCCTCCCCCTCAGCAAGAGCTGGAGTCATCAGTGTGTCACGCAGGTGGATGAGCCTGCAACTCTGACTTTTATTCAACCTGACACCACCTTTTGTAGGCTCAGGAAGATGCATGCCTTTCACTTCCAGTAGGATTATGACAATGTGTGCATTCCAGTTGTCAAAGGCAGTGCTGTTCTTCTCGTGGCTCTTTGTAATTGGGAATGTTTTCCCAGAAGGCAGTATGTGTGTGTGTATTGTGTTCCAATTAAGACTATATGAGGCAGTTATGGCAGGCTGTCAAATCAATGGGACGCTGGGAATATTTTAGTCTCCATGCTATAGTCTAAATAACCTTTTAAGGACTCTGTTCCCTCAATGTGGTAAATAAATGCTGAATGTTTTGTACTTAATAGGCCTTGGAGTAATGTGTTCCACATGGCTTTATTGCTGGAATGAGACCTTCTTATCACTAAATACACAATAGTGACATGAGGTCATTTCAGCATGAAGAGATGCATAAATCTTAAAGATGAATTAAGTCAGTTTATTGTGAAGTTTAGTTAAACAGGAACACTCTAAAGTAAACCTTGGTGGCAAATTTAAGGAAAATGAGAGAAATAATAAAAATACTTAAACTAGTCATCTTTGACCTCTCAGTTCAATACTATAAATGTCTATCTCAGCTGGATTTGTGAAAGTGATGCTCATTTCCTGCCTATTTATATTTCTTTGAGTGAGACTATCTTTATTCTGGTCACTTAAAACTTTGACTATATAATGCATTTCTAAAACTTCTTTCTTCAGAAAAGAGATTGGGCCAAGCCTCTTAACAGGTGTAACAAGTGACCTGCTTTTAGGTCATTTTGTGTGAAGTTTACCAGAAATGAGATGTTAAATTAGGCCCTGAATAGCTTGTGCAACCTGAACTGGGAGCAGATCTGAAGGACTTTGATGGGCTGGATACAAAGCACCCATTGGTGAGGGGGTTCACAATTTGAAGGCAATATTCTATACAGAGCTGGGTGACATCCTTTTTGTTAGCATGCTTACTCGCCCAAAAATGCAACTTCTAATTTCTGGCAGTATTGGTAAAATTGGATTCAGTTAGCTTTGACTGGCACAAAAATGGAAAAAAAGAAACATTCTTGAATGGTGAAACATTTTAGTGTTCTAAAAATCAACATTTTGATCATTTGGGCCTAGACTGGGAACATGGACACTTGAAGATAATGCAAAAAACTGAACACAAATTCCTTATTTATATTAAAATCTTGATTTCAATGGATGTTTTATTTGCATATTAATGATGAATAGTTTTGTCCATTTTGTCCAATTGCCTCCAAGTTTTTTTATTTTTTTACCTGTTACTGAGAACTGTAGCAAACCCCATGGAAATAGGAAAAGCTCCCTGGAGAATTGAATGCTGAGGCAGCAAAGAATATTCTGTCCTTCTGACCCCCTGACCTACAACCTATCTCTTTAACCATTTAAGGCAATACCATTGTAACCCTTAGCTATTGGTTATTTAGGGATACCCCTGACCTCTTGCCATTGGCAAAGTCTGGATGTTTACCAAGCCTATAAAATAGCCTACTGTACCCCCATAAGATAGAAGAAGAAGCGCTGAGACCCTTCACAGATATCCCCAATAAACCATCTCTGTGGAACCACCCAGCGTCGACGACTTCTCCTCTCTCTCCGTCTGCTGCAGCCTCAGCCAAGGGCACCACTACCCAGCAAACAGAGTTGAATATCTAAGAGAGCTGATACCACTACAGAGCTAATCAGAGCTTGCTTGGGTTGGGACCCGTGGCTATTCGGCCTGAGCCTTGCATCGGGCACCTGGTCCCCCTGGGGACAGAGTTCCTGAGCAGCCTGGCATGATAATAAGGCCAGATAACAGGCTTTATTAGAGAACTTTTTTGTGCTTCTAATACATGTATTGATTCATGCAGGAAGAGAATTCATTTCAGGTAAGTACTCTTCATCACTGTGACAGATTGGTAAAAAATAAAAGCAACACTGATTCATATCTTAGTGATGTAAATGATAATTCTGCTTTAATTCTAAACCTACTTCTGTTAAAAATTACTGGGATGCAAGTAATTCCAGCTGGTTGAAATAATTAAGTTTTTCCCTAAATAATACTGGGACTGAAATATGAATAAGTAGGGCTGAAAATTGCGATAGTTTGAGCTTTTTGCCTTTTTTTTTATTTTTATTTTTGATTGTTTGTTTCGGGAGCTCTTCCTCGGGAGGAGCTAAACCTTGTGGAATTAGTCTGTTTGCCTTAGTTTGTGTTGGTCTTGCCTAGTGTTTTTCAGAGTATTTAGGGACATATTTAATACCCTTGATGAAAACAGATGTTGAAATTCTCTGCTAACAGGAGTCCAAGGTATTTGGCTGTGCAGTTAGTTCTGCCAATTTACTTCTGTGTTTTCTATGTGTTTTAGGTGCCCCAGGCCCAGTTTTTGAGTAATTTTGGTTCCTGCCTCATACGCTATTTATGGGTCTTGGATGGATCATGCCTGTTCTGAGAAAGATAATTCCTTATAGCAATATTTAAAGTTATTTGATGCTAATTGGAGGCTGTCTGAAACTCAGAGCACAGTTTTGTTAATTTATTCTCAGTTGGTGAGAATTAACTTGGACTCACTTTCAGACTAAGAAACAACTGAACACAGCCTTGGCAGTTGTCAGGACTTTATTGCAGGATGATGATGATGGTTATTTATTGTTGTTGTTGAAGTATGCATGCATGAATGCTTCCTCTTTGTTTTATAGGTAAGTTTAATTTTAGAGCTTGGATCCACAAGAATTAAAATTAGTGTGGAATACACCTTCTATCCCTGTCCCATCTTTCTTCTCAGCTTATTTTGAGAGGTTTACTTTCTGTCTTTCTGCTCAGATTTTCAGAAGTAGTGCAGATAGCAGCATTTAAAAATCAAACTGTCGGTTTCAGACCCTGCTCTTGCTTATCTGTGCTGGTTCCAGCTGGCAGCTTCAGCTCAGCTCGGCTTGGAGAGGTTGGTGTTGTCAGAAGCAACCTTTGCTATCCTCTCAGCAGAAGTGATCTAAAAAACATGGCAGAAAGAAAAAGATGAGCTGAGTAAGCTTCTAGCCAGCTAATAAGGGTAAGTTCACAAATCCAGTAGGACTTGAATGTCTGAAAAGCATACTAATGCTCATGTTTCCTGAGAAGGTCTTGCTGTACTGTCTGGCCTTAGCAGAGCTATGTAGGTGGATAACTCATTTCACAAAGATACTGTTCCCCTTCTGTCAGACAAGGTATGCCATCAGGAAAGAATCTCTAAAATTTATGAACTGCAGACTCACTCGCATTTTTCAGCCTCTGCTGGTATTTTATATATACTGATAAAGTAATGAATAGGATATTCAAAACATACCCCCATTTTCTTTAAACTTTCTGGCACATTTTAGTTTGTTAAAAATAAAAAGCAATCTGAAAGAGAATAAATTCATAGTGTTGAGAGACTGACTTGATTATGAAATTTGATTATAAATTATAGATGACAGCCAAGTTGTCCTGTCACTCCTCTCAATTCAGTGGTCTCAATCCTCATCCTCCTCCAAATAATTTTCAGAGAGAATGAACTTGGAATATTTCCTTGGGATTTCAGCAAGTTGTGACACTCTACAAATATCAACTATACTTATTTATGATGAATCTGTACTGGATATTGTGGTGTTCTCAGAATGTATCTGAATATCTGAAAGTGCTGTATTTTGTGCCCATGAGAGTGGGTACCCAGCTGATCAGACACCACCTGTACAGAAGAATAGATCCTATACAGAGCACTACTGTGTGAATCGATTTTCCTGAGTGAATGCCTTTGGCATAGCAGCCTGAAAGAAGAAGAATCTATGGGGGAAAAAAAACCAAAAAAAAGCAAACATGTGAAGTGAATTCTCCAGGAAATGTGTTAAAACACATACATCTGTAATTTTTTATTTGTGCATCACACATATAATGAATTTTGTTAAGTAATTCTAAAATTAAAAAAAAAAAAAATTAACCTCCTATGTTGTTTTTTCTGTCAGTCAGGCTGTTAGAATATCTTCGCACTATTTAGAAGTTCTGGAAATCTTGCTCTTACCAAAATAACATTTCTTGAGCATTGAGTTACCCAGTTCTGTTTGTGCTCTTCTGCTGTGACCATCACCAAGTTATTTGTTTTCCTGATCTGTTCCTATGGGAACCATGTGGTTTTAATTACATGTTATGATGTGGAATTATCTTTTTTGCTTTGGCAAGATAGCTTAATGTCATTCCATCTCTGTAATGAAAAAAAATGTATTTTTCAGTTGGCATAAAAATATTGTCAGACATTAAATTAGTGATGATACTTTCCCTAAATTCCATTAGACTGATATTTTGGGACTCCTTATTTCTTCTTTGGGGTTTATTGGTGTTGTTTTTAAAGTATTCTCATTAAAAGTCTTGCAGTGGTGTGCCGATGTGGTGGATGAAGGAAGTAAATGTAGTCATTGTGGAAGATGTAAGCAGAAGTAGAACTGAATTTACTTGCAGAGGGGGAGAGGAGTCGGATGAGGCAGTATACCATATAGGGTTTGAAGGGGTATTACAACAGCCTCTGTATTCAGTAGTTTTGGCTTTCTTAAAAAATCCCTGCATTTGCTCAGGATAGTATATTCTCAAGTTGTAGAAACAGTACTGCTCACAGCTTTTTTATGTATCAGAACTAATGTATTCAGCAGTAATAACTTTAAAGAAAAATTACTGCCTGAAACTCCATTTTTTCCAGGAGGCATTTTTTTGACAGGTAGCACTATTGAGAAGCTGGCAAAAAGTCAGCAGGAGTGCTGGAGGTTATGTGTGGTCAGAAGGAGGCCCAGGGGCAGTGGCTTTGTCTACTGACTCTTCTTTTGACTTCTCTTTAAGTTTGTGATTTAGTGACCTTTTATAGTTCAGCAGACAAGGGAGCCGGCTGGCAAATACATCAGTGGGGCTTTGGAGACAATTGTATTTCATGATACACAGAATACAGTTGTACAGCAGTGGTGTTGAGGGGAGTGTGAAAGTCAGAACACTTTTGCCCAGGTGTTTCTTGTATGGATTTAGTCAGGTATGCTGCCATGGGTAGTGTCAAAGTGTTTTGTGAGTACAGTGCTTGAAAAAATAGTGATGACCAGTCTTATTCTGGAGTGTGCTGTCTGAGAAATACATTAAAACCTACAGAAACTGAAACTCTTAATGGAACTTGTCTGAGTCTTCTAGTAATGAGGAATTTTCAAGGTTATTTCATAATATTTCATACTAAGGTGAAAGTTGATATAATTTCAGTATTATTTCTCTTTACATGGAGAGAAATCTGCTAAAGGTAATCTGCTCAGTAAATTCTGTAAATTATGCAATTTTTGAAAAAAATTCCAGTCCCTTTTTACCCCCCTCTCTTGTTTGAAAGGTTTTATGGGACTTCACCATAATCCTTGTATAATAAAAAGCAGGGAATCATATTTCGTTTCTAAAGTTTAACTCCTTGAATTAAGAAAGATGTCATGTCTTTGAGTTTGTGTTAAGAAATTGCTAAGTTTTTGTAATAACTAGAGGGTTTACATTTTTCTGACCCTCTAAAGCACAGCTTCCAGAAAAAGTAACCTTACTTTTACAGTACAATGAGGACAGTAAAGGAGGTGTGTGTGGGGTGAGGTAGAGTAGGGTTAGTGTTTCTTTCATGTTAAGTGTTTTTCTAAGCTGACATAAACAGAAAATTATAACATTTTCTACATAGTATCAATACATGGGTTGTTGTCCACTTAGGGAGAATAGAATGATCCCTTGATTTCTACTTTATGCCAGAAAAACATCAATAACAGTTTTTTAGTTAGATATTTGAGTACTTTTTAAACCTGCAGAATAAAAAAGGGTGATGTTATATCCAGGTTTTACCCAATAGCTTCATGATATCATGTCAGTCTTTAGTGTTTTCATGAAAATATAGATTGAAAAATTAGCATTTTCTTGCATGCTATGCACAAAAGGATGAAATGGTTAATCTAGTTTCTTTAGCATTTCTATTAATTAGTTGGAACTAATTACAAAATTTCATGGGTCATGACCTGAAATGACTTGTATATTTCTATAGCTGCTTTTTACAAAAGAGAAATATTTCTGTTGAGATTTAACATACGTGTTCAGACAGAACAATCAGGAACAAGGATTTCTATGCCATTGGTCATGCCTGATTTCTTAGCATTACTGATCTATAAGTATTAAGCTGTCTTTTATAAAGCATACACTTGTATGGAGATGGAAGTTATATATGAATGGAGTGGGATTGTTTTAGAATTGCTGTGCACTAGCCAGATGATCTAAGCCTGTGATGTTCATAAACACTGAGCTGTAATGTTCATAAACACACTCTGCAAACTCAGTTTAACTGCTCTTTAATTGATAGGGACTTATTTAGTACTTTCAAATGCATTTGCAGGAATTAATTGCAGTTTTCTTGTTTTGTATAATCTCAGACCTCACTAACTTTAGTTGCAATCAATGAAAATCCCAGTTTCTAAAATCAGATATATCAAAAAATGTATTCCAGTACTTTTTGTTGACTTTAACAGTAAAAAATTGTGAAATCTAACTTAACAGTTTTAGGACAACAGTTGTAACACCACTATCTTTTTGGTAATCTTACTGTAGAAATTGGTTCTGTTGATGCCTGTGTTACAAGAGAAGGAATTCCTCTCTTGAGCCCTTCTGTGCCACTCAATATGTACAGAAAACCATGCCTCTGATGAAAATGTGTATTTTGAATCATGTTCAAAAAGAGAATGCTTAAAGGAAATTAACTCCATTATTGCAAGCTCTTGTCATTTTCCTTTCATAGTAAGACCAATGGAGACTGTGTTGCATGGCAAAGAAAATTGGACTGCTTTTATTCATTTTCTATCTAATTAATTGTAGTATTGCAACATGAACTTTGGTTAAATACCTGTATATTGATGGGACTAGCATTCTACTACCTTTTTCATTGTATGTGAACAATTTTTGCTAGTGGAAGAAACTATGTTCCAACAGCTTGAATATCAGGTTTGCATGCATTCTCTTCAATAAACCAGAGTTATTGTCATCACAAAGTTCACCTGAAATAGTCTTCTAAGACAGCCTTTCTTTGTGTGCAACTTAGTGATTTGCTTTCCTTTTGCTGTTTGCATGTGGGTTTTGATTGGTTTGAAATCTTTTGAAGATTTTTCAAAACTTTGCACGTGTTGTAACAACCTGTAACAATCAAGGTATTCTGTGTTTAATATTGTATTTAAATTTTATTTTCCTTTTTTTTCTTTTTTTCAATCAGATTGTAGTGTTGTTCACACAGTAAAATATTTCAGGATCTCATCATTTCAGTGTGTTACTGTCTCACTTTGCCTAAAGCATTTTAACAGCTGTCTTTAGTAGTTTAATGACCTCATTGCTCAAGTATTTGCTGGATTTAATTCTGAATTTCCGCTTAGAAGATAACCTTCCTTTGGAGTAATGCTTAAGACTTTGTATGTATTTTAATTGGATCAGTATTTTAAATCCATTCTAATTTTTCTCTAAGGAATTTGCCAGCATATGAGAACAAGTTTGAGTACTCACTGTAGGGGAACATTTACACAGTATTAAATAAACAAACTTCTGAATGTGAATGATGCAAACAATGCAACTTTTATCACAAATTTTACTAAAATATATCAAGTAAAAAATTATTAAGTTGCTGATAGCTACCTCATTTACATGTGAGTGACCTTTTCTTTTCTTCATTTTCCCCAGAATTCGATTATTGCTTACCCTTAAATGAAGATTTTTACTACATTATTACTAGGTATACTGATTTTTATTAATTTGGGTTTGAATTGTTTTATTGAGTGGTTTGGGTGGGCTTTTTTTTTTTGGTGATTTTTTCAGGGAGTGGGTTGTGGTGGTGTTTTGCCTTGCTTTTATTTTTATCAGAAGCAATCTAATTGCTTATTTTATATAAAAGTCACATTTTTTATTAATTACATTAGTGTAATTCTCAGTGCTATGAATTATTTAGTTATGCATGGATGCTTTTGTCATGGATGCTCAGCACTGTCTTTTATCTGTGTGGTAAATAAGTCAAGAAGTTGGAAAGCTGTTGAGGTCAACTAATCAAAAAACTTTCAATTTTCATGTATATTTTTAATAGGATATGATTTTTGCTTTTTTCTCTAGATTTTTTGCTAATCTTTTATTTCTCCAAAATATCCATACTCATGAATGTATGAATTTCTGGATATCAGTAGTATCTCACAGCATACACCTTTGTTGAAGTAAAATTGTAATGAGTGGCTGTGGGTTTTCCTAGGTGAGGCTTTTGATTTGAATTATTTTAGCTGAGTATAGGCAAACAAAAGAGTTAGTGCCTGAAACAGAAGTGCTAATAAAAATCACAAGGAAAATGCCTTTGTGTCTATAGGCACAGCCGATGTGATACTCTCAGAACAAATTTATTTCCCAAAACACCAGGGAGTAAGTGGTTGTTTTCTGGAGATTTTTGCTCATGTATTAGCAATAACTGGAAAAGCTGATGGTCTTAAGATAAAGCATCTACCTACAAAGTAATATTAAGGTATCCTGAAAATTTGTGGTTTTGGGACCTCATATACTGTGAATTTGGTGCTAAACAAACAGTCTAGGAGATGTAGAATTTTATGTCTTGCTCTAAGAGACTGGTGTCTTCCACCCTACATTCTCAAAGGACATGGAGTATCAGTAGTTTGCCGTGTGATGCTGCACTTTGGGTCTTATCTGGAAACGTTTTCTCTCTTAGTTTGTGCAATTGGACTTTATAATGAAAACCATTAAGATCTTCCTCTAACGAGTTTGAAAGGGCTTAATAAAAAGTTGGTAGTATTTTTATTAACATTTTCATCAAAATAAACAGTTCAGAGCTCTTGATGTAGCTCTGCTAGATGATAGTCTGACGTAGTTTTGAATTTGGGGCTTGTACTTGTTGGCCACATTATTAGAGATTGGTCACTGCTCATTTTCCAGCACATTCTGATTTTAACTTTATATGCTAGGTAAAGGCAGAGCATGGATGGAAGATTTGTCCCTTCAGGAGTTGCTGGTAAGGTTTGACAAATGTCTGGACATAGAATGTATGGGGGGAATGTATGGATATATATGTGGGGGAGAAATCTAGTCCTTATACACACGTGGAGGACCTTGAAATTCCAAGGTGTTTCACTGATGCTCTGGACTTGGCTGTGATTGTCTACTTATCTTGTTATAGCTGCAGGTCTTCAAGTGTGCATGTGGAATGAAAAGAATTAAAAGGAGGGAGGAGTCCCATTAAAATCAGATCAAAAATCTGGTCCATGAAATGTCAGTTGGACGCTGATTTAGTTAATTATAACTAATTGTATTTCCTTGCACTTGTCCCTCAGTAAAATCACATTTTTTCCATGAGTTTTTTGGCTGGCACCTGCTCCTTCCTCATCCTAGGTGTGATCCATCCTTCTGACATGGACAGCTGCTGCATTGGCTCAAGCAGGGCTGTGGGTGGTCTAGCGTGGCTTCTGGCTGGGCCAGCGATCCAGTTCTGTAATTTGTCTCCTTTTGCAGGCAGTTTTAGGGAGGAGGTGAAGAAAGGCTGGAATTAAAAGGAAAAAAAAAAAAAAGGTGTCCTACTCATCTCGCTGGCAGCTCTTGTCAAACAGCTGAGGTGCACAGTGGGAAGCTGGGCTGCCCATCCTGGTCCTGCTCTGAGGGAAGGAAGCCCAGGGATTCAGTACCCTTAGTTCAGCACTGATTCTAAAGAATTTACTGAATTTATAAACCTGAAGGAATCTCAATTTGCCTATCTGTGTCTAGTAATTTGTTCACATCAATTTGGTAAAAATATGTCAATGTATTGCATAGAGGCCTGCTTTTTTCCTGTTTTTTTGTTTTGTTTTGTTTTTGTTTGTTTGGTTGGTTTTTGTTTTGTTTTGTTGTCTTTTTAGCAAATCCTCACATATTTGTTTTATTTATCACACAAGATCTTGAAAACTTAACACAGAATTTGGCTTTTCATCAGATGGGAACAAATTTCCTAGTTCTGTTTGGATCGGATGTTTTTTTAAAGACTACAGCCAATGTCAGCTTTCTATTAATATGGTGTTCTTAAACAGGGGAAAAAATTCTAAGTCATTAGGTATCAATGTCTTGTTGTTAATCATATCTTTTAAATCATACAGATATTCAAATTGAAAACAGAAATCCTAACTTGCTTCAAAATGCAGATAAGGGAACACTGCTGAAATTACTTCTGAGCAACTTTTAGTTGTCTGCTACATGAGAACTAGTTCTTGATGGCATAGTGGAAAAAGAATTTCTACTTTTTTGGTCTATGCACCTGGTCCTCTTCATGTGTGTCTTGAGAACATGGCATATGTGAGCCTGGAAGCAGTACTTGACTTCTTTCAGAGAGGAATAAAGCTCAAGCTTTTTGTTTGTTTGTTTGTTTTAAATTAATTTTATTCCTGTAGTGTCTGTGAGCCATTGAAAATACTTTTGGCTAGATTACTTGATTGCATGGCTGTGGGTTAAAGATCTATCTCAACTGTCCCTTGTTGCCAGAGGTAGAAATTGAGCATGTTTTAGGAGAGCTGGTTATCACTTTGACTAGAAAAGTAACCTTAAAATACCTTGTTCTTTATAAAATAAATTCTTTTTTCATTTTTGCCTCTTTCTTGTCTATCTTTGTGCATCTGCCATGTCTATAAAACCAACTGCTTACCATATGTGATTTTAATGTGTTGTTAAATTACAGTTTAATATAACAATTTACTTTAATGAAGTAAATTTCAAGCAGTAAATAGAAAGCAGCTTCAAATGTATTCACAAATGACTAGACCATTATTGTACTAGAATGTTTGCAATAGAAATTTTGTCTCTTAAATGAACTAAGTAGTTTTTTAAAATTGCTATTTCTCATTTGAAATTTTTTAACTTAGGAGAAAATAGATAGAGAATTTTTCTCTGGTGCCTCTTTCCTTTCCTCCTCCCACCCTCACCAGTCACAAAGAGACTTAGAAATACCACCAAATCTCTCATGTGAATTAGTTCAAGTGCCTTATGTCCCACATGTTTGTCCCTAAAGATCCAGTTTTCAATTTAGATTGTTTCCCATGACATGCTGCAGAGATTCCATAAGTTCATTTATTTTTCAGTGCTTTAACATGAACAAAAATGTTGAATAATGTTTTTTTTAAGGGACTGTGGGACTATTTCCCAACTTTTTTTTTTTTTTGTTATCTGAAACTTTTGGACATTAACATTTATTTTTAGTTATAATATCTTTCTCTAATGCATTGTTTTAGTATTTGAAAATTTGCAGTTTCTCTTAGGAAGAGCAATACACCTTTTCAGCTGTATTTTATTCAGTAAGTAGTGTTGCAATGTTTCCATTTTGGTCTTGAATTTGTTATTATATTTCTTCCATTAGCACACAGTATTTCATCAGTTATCATGATAGCAAATGTCTTCAAAGACAGTACATTTTCTCTTAGTCTTTTGGCTAAAACCACAACCACTGGCTGCTGCTTTTCATTCCTGTGTCACAAAACAGCAAAATTCAAGAAGCAATATTTCCACATACTAATATATAACAGTATGTAACACAATAAAAGCTGCCTTCCATATGGCTCACTTTCCATGCAAATTAACTTATTAAAAGTTAAATAATGGGATTAATTATATTGAACTTATTAATAGTTTGGCAGGCAATGGATTCTCAGCCCCTGAATTTCACAGGCAGGCTTTGGGGCTATAACAATTCCAGTGCTTTATAATTCCTGTATAGAAAGGAGATTTTCAAACAGAAAAGACTGAAAAAGATCAGCTTCAAAGTTTTTGCTTCTCAAACTCCAGGGTTTCTGAAGAGTATCCTGAGTCAAGTCTGACTATTGGGACATAATCCCCTCCAGTTTGAAAAAGTCCCTATTGACCTCAATTAGAGTAGAACCAGATTGCTGCTGCATGCTACAAAGGCTTTTGCTCTAATAATTTCAGAGTATCAGTATTAAAATTGGGCACTATCTTATTATGTGCAATGAGAGATTTTACTGGGGTTAGAGAGAGCTTGTCTTCCTGGTTCTTGCCTTCAGGCCAGATCTAAAGAATTTCTATTGGAAATTGTAAGGTTTGCTCCCAAACTCACATTTTTGAGAGTGAATAGCGTTATGCAGTTTGGCCAAAATGTAAATTGGCAATAACCTTGTCACAGAATTGAAGTAGCTTGAATAAGAATGAAGTAGTTTCATCCATAGTTTTGTCAGTTAAAGGCAAGTACCTGATATTTCATTGCCTTTCTGGGAGAGAGGGATTTATGGGGAAAAGACAGAAATTAGAAAAAAAATTTAAAATCCCTAAACTGGGACACCATGCTCTTTAAATTACTTATAGGTCATCAGCACTTAAGGCTTGAGATGTTGATTCTGAACTTGGCTTCATGAAGTAAAAATAGTTTTTGTTCCTTCTCTCTATGATTCATATCTTGGAAAACACAGCTGTCTTTGGAAGAAGTCTTACCATTCTTGCCACGGTGCCAAAATCAGTTCTCTTAGAATAAGAGATCAAGAGAACCCTTGAATATTGCTGCTCATCCTTAAATTAGGAAAAAAAAAAGGCATAATAAAAGAGAACTTTATAGCTTAGAATAATAAATCCAAGTCCTAGATGAGTGACTGAAAGAGAATAGAGAGGAACAAAGTCTGTTTAGTAGAAATATAAACACATACTTACACTTTATTTCACTGATTTAAAATATATTGCCCTTTTTAGCTTTCCCATACCATTTGTACTACTGGAATGTCATAAACCATTTATTTTAACTTTTCTGATGATCAGAAAAAATAAGCAGATGGAGAAAAGGGTGCTTGTCAAAGCATATCATAGTTATTTTGGTAGCATGCACACCAGAGTTAGCTTTTCCCTTTTCTGAGTTCTTCATTCATACAGTGGCTTCTAATTTTGATCATTTACCCTAAAAATATTTTAAAGTGAAGTGAACTGGAGAGGGGTGAGGGGATGTAGTAACTGGTCACAGTGAAATGTTTGTGTTAATTTGCAAATCAATTGATAAATAAACATTTTATTTTAGGGCCCTGCAAGGATGCTTCTTAGTCTGGAATTTTTTTCCAGTGATTTTTCTCTTGGAAACTACAGAATACCAAGAATTCCAGAACATGAAAATGTGCATTTGTACTATGATACTAGTAGCTGGAATAGCTGTCCTTAAAGTCAGTTAGGAATATTTAATCCTAGAATTTTTGAAGAACAAAAGCGACCACTCTTTATATTTGTGCAATGTAATCATTATTAAAATTTTTATCTGAAACAAGTATCCTAATTAATAATAATTCAGTCTCACCAAGCCACATCTTCAGCATATATTCTTAAACTAAAAAGCAATATAAAGTACAACATGTTTGAAGCATTATGTTCATATCTAAAAAAGTCTTGCTACTGCAAAGGATGCATTTTTTCAAATGGCATTTTAAGTCTCCCAAAAGTGTGAAACAGAGTAATGAGAAAATACAGATTTCATGAGAAGAATTTATGTTAGAAGGTTTTATTCCTAGTCCATGTTTTATTATTAATAAGATAATATCTCCTAGGAGGAACTTTAAATAAGAGGGCATTAGCAGAGTGTTTTGGTTTTTTGTTTGGGTTTTTTCCTCTTTTCTTTCACATTTTGTTTGCTTAGAAGGAAGTACATCTCAATGTGGGTAACTTAGTGTTCTTTTATTCTCATATACTATCAGGTATGCTTCAAAGAAAAAAAAACTAAAGTGGCAAGTTCCTGTATTTCTTTATTTCCTTTAAAACCAAGTTGCTAACCTAATTTTTATTGTGAAATAGTTTTTGTGATGTATAAGAAACAAAAGAAGCATTTTGCAGCCCAGGTAGTCTTACTGTTTTTTCCATGGTATGGCTACATTAAAAAAAAAAAAAAAAAAGGAGAAAGCAATGCACTTACTTTTCTGCTCAATGCTACTTCATGGAGAATTATTGAAAGAGACCTTATTGACTTCCATGGAATCTTAACAGCTGTACTGTTGCATATAGTTATATATTGTCCTGTGTACGTCTAAACTAGGTACCTTCACTTTAACTACAGGCTTAGTGATAAAACTAAATAAATCAGTGTTTATGGAAGTGGTATTACAACACTCCAATATTCCCACTAGTGTTGGTATTTTATTGTGTTTAAACACATGCTCTATTCAGTTCTATATGATAACACAGGAGGTGTGGCCAGTTGTTCATGTGAATTCCATACCCAGCAAAGCCCAGTTTTTCAGCTGGATTCTATTTTCTGAGTTTATCTATGTCACACAGGTAGTAAATCTGTTAATTTATACTGGGGCTACCAAAACTTTATTCTTCTGGAGCATACCCTTTCACGGACAACTATCCAATCTTTTTCAATGTAATTTTGTTGGGAATGGTCAGGTTGGCTGGCCATGCTCCTGGTAATGTATTTGATGTCAAGTGAGGCAGGGCTCTGGGCTGGGGATGCCAGTGAGGTCTCCTTCCAAACGGTGACATACCCTATTAGCTGAAGATGCATTAGTGTCTGTATGGCCTGGAATTCATGGATGCTGCCTTAGCTTGATCGTAATTCTTGGTTTTGCTTCAGGGCTTCTCACTCTGCATCTCACACATGCACACCCAGGGGAAAAGGGCAAAGGAAAGGACTGAGAGTATGTTAATGGCAGGGCTGAAAAATACACAAACACATACAAAAGTAGTTGTAATGAGTTTGCCAGATCCTTCTAGACTTGCTTATGACTTTGTTCCACTTCTACAGATGGAAAGGGAAGGTATTAATAAGGCAGATTATATCTTAATGGTTTTTCCATGGAAAACTATTGAGAGTGATTCCAAGAGATAGAAAAGATTATGATCTTAGTAATGAAGGTTCCTCCTCTAGAAATTAATAAGAACTGTTATTTACAGGCATTCTTTAAATGTCTGTACAGCTGCGTTCCCATGTAAGCTTTTTGTAGTACTTGGATTCTCTATTTTCCTTTACACATTAGTCCACACCAGAAAGATAATTTCAAATATCTACTTGATTAAGAACATTCAACTGTCTTTGTTTGGGAGGGGTTGTTGTTTGTTTTGGGGGTTTTTGGTATTTTGGTTTTGTTTGGGTGTTTTTTTGTGGTTTTTGTTTGCATCTTGTTTTGTTTTTTGAGTGGGGTGTTGGTATTATGGTAGGTTTTGGGTATTTTATGGAAGAAAAGTGGATAGTGGTGAGTTAGCCTGACTAATTTCATCTACTTGACTTGTAGTTGAATTTTGTACTTTGACTTGAGTGATATCTGGGATTAACAAAAAAAAAAGTGCCTCTACCCAAACACTGTGAAGCATCTATATTTGATCAATTTTGTTTTATATAAATTAATGAGGAATGTAGTTCAAGTCTGGTTCAGGTCTCCAGATTCAGAGCCTGGTTTTACTTAGTTGCCCTACAGTCTTCTCTTAAATTGGACTTCCACTACTTCCCTTAAAAACCATGGTCCTTACTTAGTTATCTGGGGTTGAATCCATGTGAGATAAGTGTTATGGCAAAGAGAGAACTGCCTGGCAGTGGGTTTGGAAATGCTCTGTTTGCAACTGTGGTGAGAAATTGAGTGAAATTTTTGAGAGAAAGCTGAAGGGTATTATGTTTATTAATTCATGTATATCATCTGCTCTATGCCCACACAGTTGCAACAGATACTTCTGGTTAAAAGAATTTGATCTATGTGTGCATTTATATGGACAGAACATATTGAAGTATTGCATTTGCTGTGAGATATGATACTTCTGAACATGGAAATATTTTATTTCCTAACTAGACATACTGTAGGCTCTGAAATTAAGTTATCTTTGTCTGATGAAAAAGACCACTTGTGAGTTAAATGGATTTATCATCATCATTGATCATCTTTTAAGATGCAGGCTAGATTTCGTTTCAATCTTTCTTCAAGCTAAATCTAAAGAAAAATGAAAACAGTTTTGTTCTGCATTGAATGTATATATATGAAAAAAGGGAAGAAACTATTGTTGCTAACTAATTTTTTAGGTGATTTTTTTCCCCTAATGTCTTGTATTATAAATACTTACCCTTCCTAGTTATCACATTGGTCTCTTTTACCTTATATTAATAAGGAACTTTTTTATCATAGCCATAGTAAATTTGTAAACCAAAGTATTATTTTCTTACTTCAGCAGTTTTTTCCTATGTATGCCTGAGGGACAGCAGTGGTGTCTGAAGGAAACAATGCTTGTTTTCCTTCAGACACCTTCCATATAGTACTAAATAGCTTCCAATGTGGGAAACAGCCTGTGAGTAATTCTGTTGATAATAATCTAATCTTTGCACCTACATTTCTGAAAGACCTTCCTTTTTGAAGCAACTTTTTTTGCAAAAAGACAAAAAAAACCCTTCTGTAGAAAGAAAAAGTGTGCTGCAAAAGAAATATTAGTGCCTATGAACAAAAAGACACCAACAGGACACTCTAATATGCATTTCCTAGTTTTCCTACTACCATTCACTGCCTAACCTTTTTCTGGTCTGATTACAAGCCACACCTTTTAAAAATTAAAATGCCCAGTCTTACCACTTCTATTTCATCAAGTGAGACTGTTCGAATTCTATTAGAAGAAGAGGGTAATGATGCATAAACAGATTAAATTAGTATTGCAATAGCAGTGGGTTTTTTTCAGGTACAGGGCAACTACAAAATGAGGAAAATATTCTATTATTAATTGCTGCCTAAGTCAGTGAGTGATTCAGAGAAAAGTAGAAAACTTCAGGTATCCATTTTCAATATTTGACTACACAGAAGTGCTACAAGAGCTGCTGGAGACCACAAGTTTCAGACCACAATTAGACCCTTTCACAGCAGCTTTCAATTAAAATGAGACACGTTTACTTCCATTCCCACCACCAAATCCCCCCATCAATACTCTGAGTGGAAGCCTGTTCCAAAACCTGATTTTTTGATGGCTAGAAATCTTCTTTTAATAGGCCTTTTTTCCCCAGTCTTTTTTTCCCCTGGTGTTTTTCTCTATAATAACTGCTTGATAAAGAAATCTGTTATCTGTTGTATCAAGGATTAGTCTACAATCTGTTTCTGGAAATTCAGCCTCCTGTAATGATGTGATTCTTCACTTTTTGTAATAGCAATATATAGATCTTTAATATATCCAGGGTAATGTATCTATATGGAGGGAAATGGACCTCATTAAACTTCCTTTAGTACCTTTTTAAATTTTGTTTTTTATTTTTAATTTCCTTCCTGAAACAAATTCTTTTTTTTTTTTTACAATTTTTGATCCCTTACAAAAGAGGAGATGCTTTCTGTCTTCATAGTGTGAAACATAAGTTTTTTAGAGCCACTTTTTGCTTTTATCAGGTGACAGCATCTTTTAATTTCATAGCATGTCATTATATTAAATTGGGTAATACCACTGCCATGGATAGATATACTTGTTATGGAAAACCAGGTCCTATTAAATGGGTGAAAATTGCTTAGAAAGAAAAAAATCATATGTGTGATAGAAAACTTCCTATCTGCATAGAATATTTAAAACATTATCTGGAAAGAGAAAACTTCTTGCTCTACATTTAATAGCACCATGGATCTCTATGTAATCACAGAACAGAATGACAGAATATTCTGAGCTGGAATGGATCCACAGGGATCATCAAGTCCAACTCTTTATGTGAATGGTCTGTATGGGGATCAAACCCACAATCTTGGTGTTATCAGCACCATGCTATTCAGGTTATCAGGCCTGGGTTTTTCCCTAGATGGACCTGGTGAGGATAGGCCGAGAGAATTGAAAAAGGGCATCAATAGTCAATCTAAAAAAAAAAATAAAATCAGATCTTTAAGAGAGAATGGCATCTTAGCCAAATATGAATATCTGTTAATTAGCAATATGAATTGGTTTAGAAGTAAATGTTGAGCACTGTATTAGAGAGTAAGTGAAGTAATGACAGCTGTGTTCTTGTTAAGGACTACTACATAAAAATGTGTAATATTTCTGTAGTTCTTCTTAATTAAGCTGATTCATAGCAATGCAAGAACAGAAAGACTCGTGTAAAAGTGTTAAAACAACTGCTGTAGGTTTTATCAGGAAAGGAGAATCAAGAGTTCTAACAAGTTTCTTCATGGACCACAAATACAAGGCCAGTGGGGCAGAGAGAAAAGGTTTTTGATAATTTCTAACAGACTTTAAAATAGGAAGTTTTAGAACTATGGGAAAAATATATCAGAATGGCCTCCTTTTCAGTACTGCACCACAGGAGAATGTTTGATTAACAAGGAAGGTATTGATTTAGTGCAAGCTATGATACAGTTATATTTTCTATTATTGCTAATTCCGTCTCTCTGAAATGCCAGAGATTATGTGTTGTGGATCCTATACTTGCTTTAATTACTTGGTTAACAACTGCAGTTTCACTTCTTGGTTTTGACTGCTGAGAATAGATAGATATTCATTTCTGAGCTAAGCAAAAGTAATTACTTAGAAATATTTTCAGATGCTTTAAGGAGGTGACTTTTAGACCCTTTTCAGAGAAAATTAAAGTAATTTTATTAAAACTTGATGAATATTTTTACCAGAACTCTGTAACTTTAAACAGGTCATTTAAACCTATGAAGCCAAGAAGATATTATAAGATATATATAAAAAGAAATGGCAATGTCTAAAGGGTGCTATTTCAGCAATGTTTTGATAAGATAAGATGACATTTCTTTACCATTATGAATGTCTCCTTGTCATCAGAGATAAGCATTTCTTCATGACAGGGATTTTTGCCTGTTCATTTGTCTATCCTAGGCCCTTACACAGGGCTGCTCATCATCCCTGTATCAGAAAACATTCAATAAAAATTGATACAGTGGCAAAGAACCAAATTATTTTTCATTAATTTTATTGTTGTATCCCTTTTCAAATGTTTACATTTTTGGATTCGAAGTTTCAATTTATCTTTTGTTTCAGGGACTGAAGAAGTGTTAATGACCTGGGGATAGTATAAAAACATAGTGAAAAAAATTTCAGATTTCAAAAAAGTATATCATACAAAGAGGGTTGTAAAGGTGCTAGTTATAGAAATCTGCAATATAGGGTTTTTGCCAGAAAAGTACTGTAAGCATTGCTGTTTTGGCAGGACAAGAAAAGAACTCCATGTAATTTATATCATCCTATACAGTTAAACACTTTGATCATGTGAGTAGACAAATAATGGTAAATCAAGAAGGTAAAATGGGAAGGCACTTTGTCTCCTGTCATGTGCTCCTCTGCCCTGCAATGTCCCCTGAACAAAGTCCAGCATAGAGAGTAACTACAGGGTAGTTGAATATCTGATGTTTCACGATGTAATAGTTGATTTTGATGAGGAAAGTTTAACATTTAGTTACTAAATGTATTTATTTTGATTCTGCAACTATAGTCTGCATTATAGCCACCTCCATTAGCAGCAACAGTAAAGTGCCAGTTAAATGCCCACAATGAATACAGTGTAGCTTTCAGAGGTACTGAAGCTGAAGAAACTCATGCTCTTAACCTTGTTTTCCAAGTATCAGATCTCAGATAAAGACAATCTGGTTTCTGTTTCTGTATCTGAATTTTTTTTTTTTTTTTTTTTTTTTTTTTTTTTTTTTTTGAAGCAGCTATTCTGCATGGGTACTGCTTTCCCAAGAAATTAAGGGTAAGAGCATGATGAAGGTTTATCTTGCTATTAGGGGAGTGTGTCTGGGGGAATCCTCATTATTTTCAGAAAAAAACTACTTATCCAACATAAAAATGAATTGTCTACTGCCTAGAAGGATTGTGTTCTGATCCACATCCTTTTCAGGATCTTGCTTTGGACTCAAGCTTTGGTAGAACTTGGTAACACATCCAGCAAAGTTGATAATGCCAGGAATGCATCAGTCTTCAGTTGACAGACCATCAATTGAACGCAATAAAACATCTCTCTTTATATTGTTGTTGCTGTTGTTGTAGTTCAATTAATGACTTCTGCACAAATAAAAAAATCATGTAGTCCCAGTGTAATTTTGAATATGTAGCTAATAACAAAGCTACAATAATATCAGTTAAAGAATAAAAGTATGAATCCTCCATTCATTTGTTGAATGCTGTTCTATTAAATTTCTCATGCTTCTGTTTATGACTCTTTGTGCAAGTAGGTTAAGCAGTTTGCAGTGCAACTTAGATACTAGACTAGATGTTCTAAAATGTAGTTGTCAAAGAATTGCACTCTTTGATTTCCATTTTCATGTGAATTATCCAGAGATGCAAACAAACTTAGGCAAATAAGAGGGCTGCTCTATGCAGCTTTAAGCTGGACTCAGTAGAAGAGTCAGCCGCTAGAAACAAGAATTGAGTCTGATGGTCTATTTCTTTAATCACCATGAGGATTTATTTGGTATGTTTCAATCTGATAATCCTTAGCCAACAAACTGGCTGTGGCCCTATGCTCTTGCTGCTGATGTGCGCTGCATACAGAGTGCTTAAACTAAAATGATCTCCTCTTCTTGTGTTCTGATGTTTGCTTTACAGAGATGAAAACAGACTAATTCCCCTTTGCCAGCTGTATCATTCACTTTGTTAGGCACCTAACCAGAATTGATAATATGATCATTACAACTTAGAAATAAAAAAAAAAAAAACAGTATAAATACATCTTCTAATGAATGCTCAAATTGAATGGGGTTAAAACACACTACTCATTAAATATTACTGTAAATGGCACTAAGTGATCTCAGAAAGGATTATTGCTCCTTCACATTATTATTTTGACCATCTGTAGTCCCTGATGCTATGAGTGTCTTGTATTCTGAATATGTCTGTCTGTGGCTCCACACAGGGCTTGAAAAAGATTTTCATCTTATCTCCAGATCTTGAACTGATTAGAAATGGAAAAGTTTAATTAACTTTTCTCTTGGACTCATTCACCCTTTATAGAGCTATGTAATAAGAGAAAGGAAGAAGATGGGAGATGTAAGAACCTCTGGATTTCTTGCCATAGATATGAACAGCCAGCCTTTGTGCAGAGGATTCTTCTGAGCAATTGTTTTCAGCTGTGGTGAGATGTCAGGCAGATCCTCTAGTGAAGACCAATACTTGTAGACCACTACTATAGAACAAGATGACAGAATTTACCTGTGATAAGCAAGTAAACAAGTGACAATCATGTAACTGGTTTCTTAAAACCACACTTAAATATTGGTGGTTATTGTTGGGAGGTTGAAACACGTCAGGCAATGTCACATCTATTGAAAGTGACATTCCTTGCTGGTGCAAGGAAAATTTTTTGGTCCCTTTAGGAATTCTTCCTCAATTTAAACATTTTTCAATACTTCAAATATGACACTGTGTACAAGCTGAGAAAAAAACCCCAAACCCAATAAACTACCACCACAATGGGAGGGAGGAAGATTATCTATTTGACCAATTAGATAAGTGATTCTTGAGTTCTGACTGCTATGCTGAATTCTGAGATGAATGCCAAAGCTTATCCAGCCCAGAGGCAGTTCCATTTACCCTAGAATATGAAAATCATTTTCACTTGTTATGTAGAATGTAATATTCTGTATAGTGTTCAGAAGATTAATAAATCAGCATTTCTTAGGTATTTCAAGGTGCTACTGAAATGTAAAGATTCTTATTGTTTCACATTTACAGTTTCCTACTGAGAAATAAGGAAGACTTTCCTTATATTAAATTTTTGCAGATACTGTATGTTTGTAAATAATAAATGTTGCTGTACTGTTACTTGGGTGGTGAAATACTTAATAGTTTAGGAAAATGTTTAATACTGAGTGAGTATATTCCTAGTTAATAAGCTTCCTAAGAAATCAGAAAATCAGAAATCACAGCAAAGCTAATGATTTCAAAACTGATTATTCAAGAGAATTCTAATGGATCACTAGATTATCAGTACATTTTAAAATAATCCTGAAGCATTTCCAATGTGTTTATCTCAATCTTTTCAATTCCAAGTACCCTGATTTATCTTCTTCAAGATACTTTTCATATTGTTACTACTAATAATGTCTCAAGTCTAAGAGAATAAGCACCTTCAATCTATATGAAATTTACTAAATCTATTTATCATATAATAAAAGCAATAAAGTATCTTTCAGAGTGTTAGGAAAATTTGACCATTGCTTCTTTTTGGCCTTGTTTATATTTTTAAAATATTCAAGCAGTCAAGAAAGGCAAAGCGTCTGTCAATATCTTTGTCTGGATTAACTAATGAGTTTTCTGGTTTAGTTTCCATTAACCTGACATTTTGGACTAGGGGGAAGGGAGAAGTAAAATTAACATGCTGTTAATCCCTGTGCTGGATGACACTGTTGAACCTGTGTAGTTCTGTGATGTTACTGCTTGAGGAACTGTTCTGATTGTCAGTTTACACAACTCTGCTTTCCAGCATTTCTGAACTGTGGTTTTGGTTGTATTTTCTGTTTGTTTGTTGTTTGGGTTTGAGTTGCTTTTTTTTCTTCTTTCACTCTGAGGAGAGAGAAGAAGAAATTTTGGGAAGAGTTGTGCTACCATGTTTTAAAGAGAATTGGAAAATTCTCTAGAAAACATGGGGGTGGATGGTTCTAAAGCTGTTGTCAGATTCCTCTTAGCAGCCGAAAAATATTAAGCGTTCTACATCTGTGTTTCAGAGAGTACTTTAAAATAAAGGAATATTTTATTTAATTTCAGGAAGCACTCTTTTATTCTTAATGGCAACCCCCTAAATTTTAAAAGCCTGTAAAATCTGTCATTGCACAGAACATTGAGAGAAGAGAGTTGTGTAGTACTTCTAAATACTGCACTGGTAATTAGATGTTGGATGGCATAGCTACTGCTGATTATTGACTTCTCTGCTCTTCATATACTCGAAGTGCTTAAAGGATAACAGAAAATGTCACTGCTTTCCCTGAAGGAAATTGGAAAATCTAATTTGTCTTGCAATCTTTCAGTGAAGCTAAAGACAATAAATTAGGAAGTATATTTTCTACTCTTCACAGACTCTGACATGGACTCCATGTGCTTGCAAAGCAGCTGTCAGCGAGGGCAGCATTTTATATTGAACAGCACATGTGAAAAATCCTGAATGATGCTAGTTAAATTGTACTTCCAGATACTGAGCTGATATAAAAAATACAGACTATAAACATGCATGTAGTGGATGTATTTAATGGATGTTGTAAGTCCTTCCTCATTATTGAAACAAATTTCTCACCCTGGCCCCAATGAAAATCAAATTCCACAGCAAGCAGAAATTGAGTATTCTTCCAGTGTAACATTTCCTCACACATCCATACCTAATTCAAAGTAGCAATTATGAGATTTACCTATGTATGTTGCCTTATTAATGAGGAATCCTGGAAGTTTTTCATATTATATTAGCAAAATTTAAATTAATGCCTGAAAGGCAGCCCTTCCCTAGGACTGTGACTGTTGTCTGACAGTGAAAACTGGAACAAGACCATTTATCTTTTTGTACTGAAAATATAGATAGCTAGACTGTTAATGGTCGGGCATGGCTGGACAAGCTGGTCTATCAACCAGCCCAACTTATAAGAAGAGAATAACTGAAATGAAAAAATACTAAAGAAATTATGAAATAACAAAATAATGTTTGTCATAGCTTTGGAAAAACACCAAGGTTGGAATCTGAAGGACAATGCCTTAGTGCTCTGCAATATTTATAAAGAGTGGGACAGAAGAGGCTAATAATAAGTGCATGTGTAAAATTTGTATTTACCTTTCGCTGTTTGTTTTCTTTTTCTCATATTTATAATCCTGCATTTTCAGGATGCTTTGCTCTATGTGGGGAGCTTAACATTGCCATTATGAGTACAACAAATAACTCTGTCCTTGAGTATCTCCTTGCTATCAAATCTCAAAGTGCCAACTATGCAGATGCTATAATTATTTGAAAGGCCACTTATATGCTAGGATTTGGTTTTTTTCTTCCTCTGCTGAGTGAGAGTTGTTTGCTATAAATGCTGAAGTCGCAAAAAAATTTGTTTTGTTTCCTTCTTATGAAAAATAATCCTTATTAGAATTACACTATTCATAATCATAAATGCTTAAAATGCTCAACACTTAGAAGACTACTGAGCACCAGAAAGTTTTCTGAGAATGTATTGCATAACCAGATATATGATAGTAAAGGATAATTTTGCACTGATGCTCTCTACATTTTTTTGCTACGTATGTATATATTCTTTTTCAATATATACTCCATAACTGTGACCATCCATATGTGAAATGGCTCATAATTTGTAACTTGTTCCTATAGTTTTAGCAGGACTACATTCCACTGCTTATTTATGAAGAAATACAGTAATTTATCCTTAGTTAATTATTTAAATGTTGGCTGGCATATAGTACATACAGATGACAGCTGACAGAAAACAGAGATAAGGGAATTCTAACATAACAAAATGCCTTTTAACACAAAGCTTTGGAAGATTTTTAAGAGTGGAATAGAAAGGGTATGAGGTTAGTTTTCTGCAATATTAATGTTAATTAAGGCAGAAGAGCCTTGTGCAGTTTTTGTGCATGCATGGAATTGGTGACTTCAAAGTAAGCAATGTGATGAGGACTAAAAGTCACAGAACAAGGAGTGAGAAGCCGTGATGCCATTATGCTGCTTTTCCAGAGACAGAAGTTGTGGAGAGTTGAGTTAAACAGGGGGAAGACAAGGGCAGCAGTTCAGGGAAGCTTGCTGGAAAGAAAAGTTGACAAGTACTGCTTCTGCTGTGTGAGGACCCCAAAGAAGATTGCTCATGAGATTCCATAAAAATAAGGTTGCTGAATTGCACCTTGCCAAAATTCAGGTTAATTATGAGCTTGATGAAAAGCATCCTCCATCTCTTCTCTGAACTGTATTTCTATATTGATTCATTTGTGTGCCTTTATAGCACATGGTACATTAATAATTTTGATATTTCATTGTTGAGTTCTGTTGAAGATCCCTGGTGGGTACTGTCTGGCTCTGGTGGTGTGCTGTCCTTTGCTTGGCCCGTGTGTGCTCTCTTCTATAGGATTGCCAAGTTAGGACCTTGATGGTTTCTTCCACAGAGAACAAATTCAGAGAATTCTCTTTGCTTCTTTGTAATAATCTTTTCCTTTCACCGTACTGTCTTCATGCCATGAATGCCAATTGGCACTATAGACACTTTGGCAGGCTTTTTTCTTTTTTCTCTGAGGTGTTAAAAGAAGGATATAGAATTAGTTTTGATCCCTGTATCAACTTGCTCCTCAAACTCTTTTTTCAGCCTTGCTAACTACATTATTAAATTTAATCTGAAGTTTATGATCCTTTCTTTATTGTTCCTTTGGTTAAAATTTTATTATTTTAATGTTATCTTCTTATTTCTGTCCCATGCATAGGATTCTAGCTTTTGTGTGGAAATATTTCTGGGTAAATTTCTGTAAATCTTCCCTTATTAAGTGAAAATTCCAGATTTCAAAATTTAAAATAAAAAACTCTTCAAAAGCACAAGACTAGCTCCTTATTTTGAAAAGAATATGAAAATTCCTTTTAGATTTTGTGAACAAGACCTCTTGCCTACCAACAGTATTTTGGGTGTTGAAAAATTTTACAGATGAGAAACAAACAAAATCTAATACATGAGCACATAAGATAAGAGTAATGGCATAATTTAAATTATAAAAAAAAGTATTTTGAAGGAAAGTAACTATAAAGAAAGAAAATAATGCAAGCCATAACCTTCCACAGTCACCTTTTTGTCATGGTGTCTTTTTCCCAACTTCACCCTTCCTTGAATTTTAAAAATTAAAACATTTTTAAATTCACTTGCTAAACCATCTTAAGGCAATTTTTGCTGTTTCAACAATAAATAAATTGCAACACATTGTCCTTTTGCAGGACATCAGAGCTGGTGTGGGCTGTTTAGTGTATTTCTTGATAAGCTTAGAATGCTTTTTCAAATAGTTTCCTTTATGCTGACATTCCCATACTTCTGGTTTCAGAATGCTGAAAATTCTCAAGTTTATTATCATTTATGTTTGTATTTATTATATGGTATAAATGTAATATTATGTTAATAACTCTTGTCACATTTTCATGGCTGTTTCCAAGAAAAAGTGTCCAAGCCAAAGGCATGAGTCAAAGTATATTCCTCCCTCTCCTACTTTGTTTGTATGTGCCCAGACAATTACCAAATCTCCTTGCAGTGCACTGGCTTTGTGGCCTGGGTGACATAAATTACTGCAGGAGATGGGAAAATGCCCTTTAAGGCTGCAGAAACTGTAAGCCCTTACAGCTATTACTGTCCTATTTTTATCTTTTTAGAGACTGTTTTTTGAGGAGTGAATGTATTTCAATGTATTCACAGTAGGATACTCCTTATCTGTAGATCTTTGGGGCTTCTAAAAATGTTATATTATTTTGTAAAATAATATTGAACTATTTGGTGATGTGAATAATGCATAATATGCTGATAAAAAGCGTATTTCCTGAGGCTGCCTCATGGATCCTGTGTGCCTTTCAGCTTTTAGCAGCACAGGACTAAAGTATGTTTGTGGATCATGTGCTGGAAACACCTTTAACTGTCTAGCTGAGTATCTAGGAAAATAAATTCTCATCTGAAGAGCTGAAAGTAAGAGGATTGAGAACAAAAGATTAGCCAGATGGCAGAACTGGGAGAAACTACTGTGAAGCAACTGTGGTGTTTTTGGAAAAATGATCCGTGCACAAGAGAAGTACAGAAAAAAGCAAGAAAATGTGGGAAGGCAATATTATGAATGTAATAGAGAAACTGAGAGATCACAGAATTAATAAAAGATGAGTGTAACAAGGGAGGCTGAATTTTAGGAAAGTGAAGTTTAATTATGGTTTGCTGGCCATTTAAACCAATGTTAATTTTTCTTTTCAGTGCACTTTGGTTCCCTCCATTTTAGTTTGGTGGTGCTTTTTTTGTTCTTGTTTGCTTGGGTTTTGCTTGTTCTTTTATATTGGTTTGGACATTTTTTTCTTTGTTTGGTTGTTTTTTGGTTGGCTGGGGGTTTTTTGTTAGTTTGGGTTTGGTTTGGTTTTTTCCTCAAAATGTAAAGGCTGGGACACAGCTGAGGTGTCTCTGGAGCTTATTTGGGCTCTGGTTATCTCAGAAAGCAGTAGTATGGTACATGGCTCTCCACTGATCCAGAAGGAATTCCTTCCAGAAGTAATCCATGCAGTTATTAACTGTGCTTGGAAGAAATTATGACCAAATGATGAGGTAGGACTGCAGCCTCCTTTTTTGCACTCTCATTATCTGTCATTATGGAATATGCTTTTCTGCCTGCTGGACTGCTGTGTGCATCACATTTCCTTTCACACACTTGTGTGAAAAATTTCAGAGTCCCAATGGTGCTATAAGCCTGACTGCTCAGTGGGGCATGTATTGGTAGTGAAAGCTAAAATACTGGAACATAAGAGGGACTGAAACCCCAGCATGGTCTATGGTCTAGCAGGATGCCTGTGCAGCAATGGATACCAAAAGCCTGACCCTGTCACAGCCTCTGGCATGGACTGCAGATCTAGGAATGCAGCTGCTGAGGAATTCAGTAATCGAGTAAGCTAAGAAAAGCAAGGTATGATTCTGTTGGGTTTTGGGGTTTTTTTTCCTAAGGAACCTCACCAGAATGAAGCATTCTCCCTAAAATACCGACCTGGAAAACACTACTAAGAACATACCTCCATATTTTCCAGCTGACTCTAAAATCCAGAATTATACCTCTACTATGTTGTGTTACATGAATTCTTGTTGCTTAAACAAATATGAAGATTAATGACCAACAGTTTATACAGGGCTGATTTTCTGGACTCTCTGAAATGGCTCACTTTAATTTTCTTTAATTTTTAAAAATGCACTGTCAAAGATAAAACTGAAATATAGGAGGAAGTGTGTTTTTTTTTCTCAAATCCCAGAACTGAACTTTCTTCAGATGGTACCAGCTTGCTTGGGATAAGTTCATTCCAGATAATGAGGATTAAAATATTTGAATGAACTAACAATACCAATAATAGAGACTATAGATACAGGTCTATCTGTTTTACTATTATATAAATACTAGATATAAGTCTAGGAATCTGTTTAGATCTGTTAGGTATAGTTAGAATACAGATATCTATGGCATTGTGGGAACTTTCTTGATGTCAGTGAGAATATTAAAAACAATATCTAAAAATCTTTTCCTTCTACCTACCTATTGTTTCAATTTTGTAAGGACACCATTAGACTTCAACATGGAAAAGGCAAGAAGGAGGAACCTTTTGGACAGAATTTCTTTACAGAGTTTGGGACATTAAGATTAAAATAAGTAATATTAAGACATTTATAATTCTTGAGGCTTGCCTTCATTCCAATAGATTTTAGTAATTTTAATTATACAAGTGTCAAACAATCCTCCCACACATAAAATGCACATGAAATCCAATTGTGAACACTTATCCCAAAACACCTGATTCGTGAGCGCCACAGGGAGTGCCAATTAGGCAAATTGCATTCCAGATGGTGCATCCTCTGGCTTTGGATATTTTCTTTAAATGATACAGTGTAAAAAAAAATAAAGTAGCAACCTTGCTGCTGTCTAAACATAGTATCTAAAAAGCAAAGGACCCTAGGAATTTCCCTGGGCTTTAGCTGTAGGGAGCACAGGCAATGCGTTTAGTGAATTCCTGATACTGAAGCACTCACGGTGAATGTGCAGTAGAAACAAGTTGTTTCACAAACCTGTTTGTAAGGATCAGTTCAGCAGCAATTACACAGAACATTCAGATTGCCTGAGTGTGAAAAAAGCATTATACACCTCTGGCCTCTGGTGTGCTTTATCATCATAACATATAAGGCTGTAAAAATATGCCACTCTGTTCTAGTCCTCTAAGAGAGGTACATCCTCTTTCTACACTTAGACCAGAGTGGTGTAGTAATACTGTCTCCAGCTGTGGATTTGAAAAGTCCTCTAGTAAAATAAGCAGAGTGTAAAGATCAAACAGAACAATGTAATTTTTTCCCTTAATTTCTTAGTTTATTTGCTCTCAGAGCAAGGCACATCAAGTGTGCATGTGCATTGTGGAATTTGTGGTTTGTTGCATGAAACTTCTTACAGCCCTTGGTTACTTAATGTAAAACCACAAAAATGTTTAGAACCTGTTACAGAAGCAAATGAAGGGAAGAAATCCACTGGATAAGAAACAATCTGCTTATGTTGGTGTTACACTTTAATGGACAGAGGGAGAAACGAATTAATTGTTTTCTTCCTTAGCTAGGTTCTGTGTGTAGAAATGGCACTTGTAGAAGCTTTTCAGTGCTGTGAACCATCACTGAATGTCAGCTGGCTCTTGGGCTCTTTCTGCTTGAAATGTGCTGGACTTTGGTGAGGGAGACGTTCGAGGGCAGCCTAAATTTCTACTTCTGCAGGGATATCATGGTGTCTCTACATTTTATGGAAGTTCTCTCCATTAGAGAAGGGAACTCATTTTTGTCTCCACAAAATTCTAGAATGTTCAGTTTTCTGAGCTGATATGAAGAAACATGTTTCCTTCTTCCCATCTTTCTAAACAGAAGTAATCTGAGTGCTTCTCTTGTTTTCCTTGCCCGACAACTTTGAAGTGAAACTGTAAGAACAGAGCTACACAATACAGTATAACATTTTTTTCAGTGGAAACTTGTTTCACAGTGAACCAATATTCCTATAAGATAGTATATCTCTCACTCTATAGAGTTGAGAGAGAGATTTATGATAGTCAGAGTGCATTTTAGAAATACATTATAGCTCGCTCTGTTGTGGTTTTGGGTTGGTACTATTGACAGATTGACATAATTGACAGATCTGTTCTGAAAGTTACCTTTCATATGTTTATAGTTTATCAGCAGTTTAATTTATCCCAGTGTTTTTCTGAATATTGAATTTAAGCCATTTTGTTTATATTTCTATGTCATTTTCTCATTTTTTTAAAGTACCTTTCCTGTTTACCATAGCTTTTTAGAGAGAACTACTCACAGCTTTGAGTTTTCATTGGCAGTTTGATACAGTGTTCTAAAATGCAGCCTATCATGCCCAGTCCCTCTGAAAACATCTAATTTATCTATATTTGCTTCCACCCATTCTCTCTTTTTCCAGTATTTACCCCTTAAATCCAGGTGTGGAAATTAATAGCAAGCACGTCATAGTTGACATGTTAATGTGTATTGAGGAACATGAGACAATAAATACTTTTAAAGTGGATAGGAATTTGGTTTTAATGTGGATTAGCAGCCTGAATTTAACCTCAGTCAATCCAAGAGATATTTCATAGAGCTAAAAACTGAAGCTGCTAGTTAACCTAAATCATATAACCTCTGTCCTCTTCATACCACAATTCCCTTAAATTGACACAGAAGCTATGTACCACCCTCTAGCACATATTTAGATTTCACACATAAACTCAGTTTGAGAGCTATTGTTTTTCTGCAGTCTCAGTACTAATGCTGTGTTGAATTGGCTTTTTATCAGTTGGATTCAACAAGTCACATTTTTTTTTAAACTGGTATTCCTCTTCTTGTATTTGTGGAATGATTTTAGAATACTTCACTACAGTATACGAGGATTTGAAACATATGACCTCATCAGCATGAAACAGTTCTTTTCTAGACTGAATCTTGCAGTACTGTTCTCTGCAGGTAAAATCATTAAAAAAGAGGAAAGGCGTTGCCCTTTTGATTTATTACATTTGGACTACCATATTACTATCTTTCCTTAATAAGTGTCTACATAATGTTCTAGGAAGTAGTCAAAGTATGTCACTCCCACTACGTCAAATTCTATTCTTTCTGTTCCCTTGTATTCATGTCTTTCCTGGAAGAAGTTACTTTGCTAACTTTAGAAACTTTTGTCATGTTTGGGGGCAGATATATTGTGTGGGGGTGTTTTAACAAATATTCTCAATTACATGTAAAATATAGTTATGTAATATAACAAATTCTTTTTCAAGCAATTTAAGAAAAGCCTGTGAAAGTAACACTGCAGCTTGAGTAGAATTATCTAGAAGATGTACTTAAACCAGCTTCAGCTGAACCATTTCAGAGCTTAATGAATACAGGTTTTTCAAAGACCACAAGACTTCTGAACTCTCTCCTTGACATTTGATCAGTGTTGGATGATCTGAAAAAGAGGCTCCATTCATAGCTGTGCGGAACATGTTGGGTTTATAAATTTTTTAAAGACTTTAATCTATGTGCCTTTATGTTCATTGAATTTTGGTTTGTGTTTGGATTCAGCTGGATCTCCAAGTAAAATACTGGTTTCACCCAATTTCACAATGCAACCATGCAAAACCCACAAATTTCTGACAGGTTTTGATGTGAAACCATAACATATCTTGGCCCAAGTTCATACAAAATCTATGTGAACCTTTCCGTTAATGTGGGCTGTGTTCCCAATTTGTAATGAAACATTAAACCGAACAGGTTTTTTCCATGGCTCTGTTTGTGTTGTACATGTTTTGTTTAGAACCCATGTCAAAACATTTCCGATACCTTAAAAGCAAGTCTGTTCTTCTATAGCCTTCAGTGTATAATTGCTTTTTCAGCTGAAACCAGAGGAAGATGTTGAGCTGAAGCCCTTTGAAGGGAAGTTGCCGCCAGATTGTCTCCTACTAAGTTACTGTGGGTCAGAGTCTCATTCTCTCTTCCCTCATTAGTCCATTTGTTTCAGCATTAGTCATTGTTCATGATTTCATAGGAAAGAAAAATAGGGCCCTGGGTATTCTACTGTGGTTTTGGTTCACCTGTTAGCTGGATCATGTCCCACTCACTGTTGGTTCAAGGTTTTATGGGACAGTTATAAATTCCTACTTATTTTGAGTCCACTGCATCGGTAACTAAAATCTTCTTTCTGTTATTACAAATATTAGGTTTATTAAGCCTGGACTGAGAAGAATTCTTATGGAGAGTGGGAGAAAGTAGTCTAATAAAGGGCTTAGATTTAATCACTTATTTTGTGAGCCAAATAGTGTGAGATCTTGCATATAATACCAAGATGAAGCAAAAGCTACAGGTATTTTCACCACTGAAAAATATGACTCAGTTCTATGAATCATTATCTATATACCCTTTTTATTTTTTCTTGTGCTGATATCTACAAAGATTTCACTGATTGTGAAATATATTGTTGTCTTTGTTATTTGCTTTTAAATCTCTGACAGTATTACATTCCATTTGTGACTAAGTGAGGACTGTGAGACCTGACACTTTTAGTGCTTTTCAGCTTCAGAAATCCCCAAATACTTGAGAAATTTAATTGTCTGTGTCTGGGAAAAACAGAAGTCATAGCTCAAAGAGAAGTTTCTCAGTGGTTATTACTTACCTTAACCAGACCCTTCATTTGCAGAAGCATAGGGATGAGTGGCACTTTGCACACTGTGCTCCACAGTAAGCTACTTGTACCTAACCCAGCCCACACCTTAAAAGCAGTGGAAAAATGGGGAATGGGTTACATTCAACTCATCCCAGGTACCCATGGAAACCAGTGCTGTAAGGAACAGTGAGGAATGTCTTAAGTGAATTTAAAAGGGGACATATAATTGGAAGACTCTTTATTTCATTTTTTTTTTTTACTTGGCTTTGCTGAAAATGCCTTTCATAGTTTCCAGTCTATCCTTAGTCTCATTTTAGGCTTAGATTGTGTGCTGCTTGGGGAGGAGGTAACCTTGTTTTCTTGTTTCGGCTTTTCCATGTACAAAGGATCTCAGCCTGTTATCTGTTCCTACATCCATTTGTAATCATGTAGAAACACTTGCTAAGTTCAGCAAAACAAGAAGTAAGCTTAAAAGCACATAATAGATGTTTGTGATGGTTTGAAACAAGCAGTGGTGAAACCTGGTTATCTTTTAAGTCTCTTAGCTAAAATAAAGTCAGCATTGTTTATAAAAAGAGAATCATGTTACTCAGAAGTGTCTATAAAAATCTCTTATGAAAAGCTCACAGAGGTATATTGCTGTTACTGGTTTTAAGAAGTGAGAGTTTCAGTTGTGGGGCCTATTTATTGCATAGCAATGAAGTTTGAGTAGCATGTAATTATTAACCATAAAGAACATCCAGCTGATATTTTTCTTTGTTTCTGCCAGCAGGTGAGATTTCATATACTTTCCCTTTTTTGGTGAATGCCAAGATTACACTTCAGTGCCATTCATGAAGGTAATTTACACAGGTTTTAGTTGCTTACAGTAATTCTTGGTGGTTTTTGCTTTTGTTTCACTAAACATTTCAGTTTTACCAATAAGTCTGTCTACAGGAACATTTTGTTCTAATTGATCTCTCATTCCTATATATCCCATCTACATGTACATTTAAGTCATCATTTGAATAGATATGCTTGCTTTTCTTCCTATGCATCAGAATGCTGACCCTGTTCCAGGTTCAGTGTAAAGAGAGTTTTAGAGCTGTTTTTAGCAAGTGAGACCTAATATCTAATCTTATAATTGTTTATAGTGGACTAAATCCCACCTAACTAACAGTCTGTTAGTAAACAGTTGCCACAAAATCAAGGGTGTTCTCCTTTGTGACATTATTTTGCTACTGCAGAGAGAAAGAATGTAGAGGAAAGTAAACATTACATTCTTCATTTGCTCAGGTTAAATACTAGCTATACTGCATCAAAAATGAATTATTTTGTTTTGACGGCATTTACATTGAATTACAGGGATTTCCTATTCCTTCTTTGTCCAGGTCTTTAGAAGAAAGACAAAAGAGGGTGGAAATAAAAAAAGTACTCAGCTATGCCAGCATCATCAAAATACCAATATGCTTATGCTTACTAACTCCAATAACTTTTTCTGTGGGAATGATAGTTCCTTATATTCCCCTTGTGAGTGCATCTTTCAGCATTCTCCCCGTAGCATTTGCTGCACAGGAAAACACAATAGCCTGGTACCACATTATCTTTTGCTGCCCAAATGATATGGATGGAGGAGACCCAATATGTCAAGGGGGGACCCAAAGCAGTCAAACTGGTTCCTCTATTTGTGTCACCTACTTTTGATACAACCCCTCAGCATTTATGTGAGAGCTACAGTGAATGACAAGCTCCAATGAATGACTTCTGCAAAGGGCAGAGCCAGAGGTAAATTTCAACCCTTCTGAGGCTACACTCTTCCTTTCCCATGCTGGCACAGTGGGATGCATGCACAAGCACCATCTGCCCTTCTGAGTCTGAACAGAATTGTTGTACCTACTCTATACTGCATACTGTAGATCATATTCCAAACATCCCTTTCTGTTGTACTTTTTTTCCCTGGATGACTATTTGCAGTTTGAGAGTGGGTTTGGGTTGTTTTGGTTATTATTATTATTCTACTTTATATAGCTAATATACCCACTGTTTTAAAGGCAATCTCACCACTCCACTATATGTAGCATGTGAACAAACCATAAACAATTCAATGTTTAATGGTAATTATTTTATTTTTCTTTAGTAGAACTTAATAATTATTGTGATTATGTTATTAAATGGAACTCTTCAGTTAGCTCATAATAAGTAATATGATTTAGATATTCAGTAAAGTATCAGAAAAAATTACAGCATACCTTCAATGTGAACACAACTCTAGTTTGATGATTAGTTCTCTTGGGATTGCTACTGGCTGGAGCAATGTACTGTAATTAAATAGCTAAATTATAACCAATCTGAAAAATGTAATTCTGAACTGTCCCAAAATAGTATAAACCAAAACCAATCATGCTGAGAAACTAATAGGCCAAACCAAAAATGATAATCTGCTACTAATTAAGATGACATAGAGACAGGCAATTAAAAACTAATTGCTAGCTGACTTTTTCATTTTTTAAAAGGGTTTTGATGCAGTTCATTAAAGCTGATTTTGTTTTGAATGTTTACTGGCATTTTGTTAAAATCTAGTATTAAAGAAGGAATTTAAAGGTTTAAAGCTGGCACACCCTGATGCTTTGTTTATTTCATACTAAATTTAATTGCACATGCAGTATATGACAGTTATGGGACAGAAGTTTTGCTAGTGAGTTGGCCCATATGTTGAATTTACTCACTTATTTAAAGTGATAGATTAAGTCTAGAATTCTTTTTGCCAGCTTTGCTCAGAACAGAAGCTAATTGAAACTTGGCAGTAGAACCATGGGTAAAACATTGGCATGATATTCTTCAAAAGGCGATATAGGAGTATAATAAAAGGGGGTGTTGCTTGCTTTAGGAATTAAGTCTTAATTCTCTGGTAGTTGTTATTGTTTCATTTAACTTGTCACTCTTAGTGACATCAATTGTAATTTCCTATAGATAAAAGACTTTTTAAGTTATCTTCTCTCATTATAAAGTATTTGGGTGCATTTATTATGACAGATGACCAGCGTTCTTGTCCAATAGATGTTTTTACATGACACTTAAATATCGCCAACACAGTGAATGGCATTTCATAGCTTTTGTCTCTAAGAGGGGTATGGAGATTTTTATTTTATCAGCCTTCATGTAAATAATTAAAACAAGATATAGAAAACTCATTTCTTCAGGTGTTCTGGCTATTTTAATTGTCATACACCTAAAATTTTCAGGGCTAAGCTCAAATATTGGTACAGACAAACTGTTACCTCCATTGACTGAAATTACTGCAAGCCAGTTGTTTTCTGGCCTGTGCATACAAAGAACTCAAATTTAACCCAGAAATTATAGAAGTCTTATCTTTTGTGGTGCACAGATTCTGAGATAACTATTTTACAGAATTTGAACACATTCTTGGCTTTTTTAAAAATCAATGAGTATTTCTGTTTTTTAATCCTAAAATGACAGCCAAAGTAGCATGTGTTGACTACAGCTCAGAAATCACGAAACTACCAGTCAGAAAAGAGGCTGTCTTTTGATTTTATTTAGAAAAATTTACTAATTAGAAAATAAGAATTTAAAAAATTTAATTTTCCTTTACTCTTTTGAAATATGGACATGAAATATATTTCATCAATTTTTGTTCACGTGGGAGAAATGTGTATATGTAAATATAAATATATGTAATTAAATATAATACATGTGGAATGCATTCTAAAATTTGAAAAGCTTTGTTTGGGTGTTTGGAATTACTTTGTTTGGGTGTTTGGAATTTTCAGTCCATAAGGCTAAACATTTCATCTCTGTGTAGTGAGATGGTACAATCTGGCTAAGAGAAACATATTAAACTACTACAGCATACAAAATTCCTTTACCATAAGCATAATTTTAAAGCATTTGTTTTGAAATCCATAAATTCTGTCAATGCCAGTTAAAGCAGTGAACTCTACCCTTCAACAGTCAAGTAAATAACAGTAATGATAGTGGTAATGGTGTTTTAGCATCTGTTCTTAGGCACTGCATGAAACAATAATAGAATAATTTAGGCTGGAAAAGACCTCTAAGATGTCCTCCAAGCACTAACCCAGCACTGTTGAGTCCATCACCAAACCATGTCCCAAAGTGCCATATCCACACATCTTTTAAATACCTCCAGGAATGGTGGCTCAACCCCTTCCCTGACATCCTATTCAGCTGTTAAAGCACATTTTCAGAAAAGAAAAATGTGTCTGTTCTACAGTAAATACTAGATCTGCACAGTTGTGAGACTGTCTGTTGGAGAAAAATAATTTGGGGAACAGAAATTATGCAATCATACCTTCACTGAGGTTGAATGGGACCGCTGAAGGTCATGCAGATGCACTTTTAAATATTAATTTGACTTTAAGAAGTAATGTTTTTTCTTGGGATTAAATCAATCTCAAAGGGTAGCTATTTTACATTTAGCTCTTTTATGTTTATAGTGAGACAATAGTAGACAGATAATATTGAAATATGCACTAATGCTGTTGGGCTGTTATGAATTCAGTATCAGTCAATGAGAGGAAATCAGGCTTACTGAAATTTTTTACCCTTAGGTGCACTGCAGACAAAAAATAGATGAAAAATAATCTTACCTTGGTCTTGACTGAAAGAAGTGATGGCTACCAGAAAATGTATTATGAGCATATTTTCTGCATTTATGAAAAAGATAAAAAATTAGCTTTTTGATGTTTGAGATATATCTGTCAGAGTAAATACAGCTTTGCTAGTATGCATTGTTTTGTTAAAATAGACTATCTAGATGTGGTTTTTATTTTGAAAAGGGCAAGGTAGATAGTGGCCTGCTTTCTGGTCAAAGATTTGCTTATTCAAGTCCTTCCTGTTTTTGATCCAAAATACCAATCATGAAAAATTCATGTTAAGCAGGGACTTAATCCTTGTGTATTCATTTTGCCTTAATCAAACACGTAATCTGACTGTGGAAGGAGGAAAAACAAAAGTGAAAGATTAATTACTTCTTTCTTAGGTAAAAATGCATAGATAAAATAATCAAAGCCAGTTAACGTTGCTGTCACTTGATTCAACTGTTGAGAGAGAGATGCTGAGGAAGTTATGCGGAGCAATCCCTGTGGTGCAGGTAGCTCAGGGGGCAGCTGCAGTACCAGCTGCAGGTTGAGCCCTGGGTGAGGAGAGCCCAGGGCAGGAGGCTGTGGCCTGGCACTGACCCTTTGAAGGAATGGCACAGGGACCTGAGGCCCAGCTGGGTGAGAGGACACTCAGAGACACAGCAGGAGCTGGGACCCCAGAATTTGGCACACTCAGACTGTGAGGGTCTAAAAGCTCAGGAGTTCCTCAGTCAGGGTCCCTCCTTTGAGGCACCAGTTCCAGCTCTTATTTTGCTATTTAGTCATTGAACCAAGGTTAAATTATTTTAGTAATTGGGATATCTGGGACTCTACTATGGAATAGTTGTAAGGAAATGTGGTTTGACTGTGGATGTGGGGTGTGTAGCAGGGGGGGGCATGGTTCCAGCTCAGGTGACTGTCAGAGTGGATCCTGAGTGGTTGGACAGGGAAGTGTGCTTAATAATTAGGAATTTGCAGAAATACTTCTACTTTCACAAAAGAAAAAAGAGTTATATGCTGTATTAGAGTCCTGCCCTTTATTTTAGAGTTTGGAAAAGATGGCACAGTTTTTGGGTTTCAGGGGAAAATGGTGGCAATATTGTCACCCTACTGTGGCCTCATAAGAAAGATGCTTGGGAAAAAAGTGGGGTTTGAGTTTTTCCCTGTTTTATTTTAGTTCCTGAAATCAGCTGAAGGAAGTCTTGTACCTCACACGATGACAGTAGCTGCCTCCTTGCCCAGTATTCAAAATATTCCTATATGCTGTACAAAAGAACTAATTGGCTAATATAGAAATTTGGATTCTGCTGCAGTGCCTGTGTGCCTGTTTGGAATATTTTTTTCCCCCTTCATAAATACCAAGTGTTGATGTAATTATGCTCCTGTTGAAGTTAGCTGTGCCACCAACTTTGGGAAATTTAACATGTCCTGTCCTATGATACTGTTGATTTTGTCTTGAGTAGCATTTGAAGGTAAATATATTAATCCAAATATGCCAGCATTTTCCTGCTTTTAGAACATGTGAAAATATATGGAAAGGGGGAAATTTCAGTGTATGTTAACTTGCTTGTACATATGTAAACCAAAACATTTAACCTTCTCTGTCTGTTTTGAGGACTTCATTAGTGCTGCCACCTATTTCACTGCAGAAGTAACCAAAGTCAATGTGCTTTTCTTCTAATTTATTGCTTTCCACTCCATTTATGCTTCTGCTTGATTGTTTTACTCTTTCCAACCTAAGAAATAATTTCGGCCATTGTCTGAAATGTCCAATATTTCAAAGGCAGTTTGAGGAAAGAAATGCACATTTGCCAAGCATAAATTATTGAAACTTACAGCTTGATTAGGTGCCAGAGTTGAGGCATGACATATACAACTCTACAGTTTGTTTTTTGCAAGTTGCTTAATGGTTCCACACCAGTCTGCTCCAAAGGAAAAGATTAGTTATTGTAGTAAATGCCATTCTCCCAAGCTTTTCAGTGATCATAGAGCCAGTGTAAGCCTATTCTCTATACTTAAATTTTACTTCTCACAGTCATAAATCTGGTTTGTAAGTGAACAGATAAAGAATAATAGGTGCCCTAGCTCTTGTGTAAAAAATCCCGATCAAACAGCAAACCAAAACCAGATAATTACATGTAGCATAGTTAGTACATGCATCTATAGTGACAATCATTTGATTGATCAACATGATGAGGCTCTGTTCTGATACTGAAAAGTTAAGATCAGGAGTTGAAGCCATGGTATCGTGTATGGGTGTTATGAATACTGTGTGAGCAAAGGTTCCTGTGTGGGCTATGAAAGACTAAGTGAAGTCTTCAAAGCAGCCAAAGCACCAAGCAATTTTAAGTTTTCTTTCTCACATTTAGAGCTAACCAAAAGGAAACACAGAGGGAAAAAAAAAATCCAGCTTAAATCCTTATTCAGAGGTGGGAAAAAAATTCTCCCTGTAGTTAAGGTAGCTACCAAAAACTTTATTTGAGAAAATTGGACATGATTTTTTACTTATTTTGGAAAAAAAGTAAATGTGCTAATTCTGCAGGTGTTCTGATTGAAAAAGAACCCCATCTAAACTGCCATTTTGTGTCTTACATACTTTATGGAAATGAACCAATCCCCAAATCAAATGGGTAACTGAACCTTTAGAGTGAGGTACTTTACAGAAATATGCCTACCGGAATGCAGAAACTCTTTTGAGAGAGAATCTTTCTTGACAGGTTCAGCTTGATAAGTGAGAAATGGTGTTTTGATTGAAATAAATACAAATTGATTGGATTTGTATAGAAGGTAGTCTTGTAGCTATTCATCCCAGCCAATGTTGTGTTGGCTTGGGGTGCTCTTAGAAGCATAATAATAGGCTCTGGGAAGGTTTGAAGTGAAATAAAAGATGTTCTAGAAAGTTCAGGCACTTGTATGGCTAAGCAGCTACTGATGGGGAGTTTACAGAATTTCAGGGAGTTTTTTTGGGAAGTGTTGGTTGCCCAAGGTCAAATTAAGTATGTGCCTTTCTAAATTTATTTACTTGTCATCCTTTATTGAGATGCTCACATAATTTCAGTTAAAGAAAAAAATATTTAAGAGAAACTGACAAGTGGAGAGGTGGGACACCAAAAGTCACAAGAGGTTATGGATTTTATAATTGTTAAAGTCTGAGGAGGTTGAATAAAGCACCAGTAATAGGGGTACAGTTATGGTCTACAAAATGCATTGATTAGGAAAAACTGTTAGTATTTTCTTACTCTGCAGCTGTCTAATCTTATGATTCATCTTTGAATTTTCCTGTATGTGACATCAACCCACTTGTCATTTCTGCTATTTCTTTTTGTTGTCATTTGTTTACCTTCTTTCAGAAACAGTCTTGAATTTTGCATTGGTTTTAACCCCTTCCTTTGTTTCTTTTCTTACATCATCCTATTCTTCAGATGGTGGGCAATTAGCTTTGATACAAAGCTAAATATGCTCATATTATTTTTTGTATGTCCTCTGAAGTAGCAAATATTGCCATCCTCAATGATATTTATGCACTTGCTGAGCAGCCATGACACTTTTATGTGATGCAGCACTTCAAAAGCTTCAGTCATGGCCTCATGTTCTGCCACCTGGCTTCATTTTGCTGACCTGATTGGATGTAGTGTGACATAATTCCTCAGTCCCAAATGCTGTCTCATCATATAAAAATAAACAAAAAACCTCTAGCTATTGGCATTATTTATGGCATTATTATTGACCTGCTTGGTTAAATAACCAAGCAGTTCAAATGATACACCAGAAACATGCTTGTGCTCAGTAATTCAGGTAGGATCTTTGGACTTTAAATGGAGAATCTGGTGTTGCAGTAGCAGCTGTTTATGAATCACAGCTGGTTCCAAACCACAGAATCAGTGTCTAACAGTGGGAGTGCAAAAAAGGGAGATGTGGCAAAAGTTTTCAGAGCAGCAAACTAATGGGGCCATGATTACATTTAAGGAGCTTGAAACTCTTTGCAGAAGCTTGCAATGTTTTAAAAATACCCCAAAAGACTGAACCACTGGGACGAAACATTTCCCAAAATGTCACTACATGTTGAAATACAAGGTTAATGGACTCCCAGCTTCTCAAATGTGTAACTCTGCAGGTGTGCTTTCCTATAATTTAAAATTTTTCTGTTCATTTTTAGGGAATCTCTGTAAGTTTTGAAGAGTAGCATGGAGTATTGTGCTGGCAACATTCCAGATGCCCAAGAGTTGCAAAAATTTGCATATTCCTTTGAATTGTTTTACATTTCTAATACATCTATTTGAATTTTTCATTAGATAAAAATGAAACTTTGCCTTTAATGCATTCAGACTTTCACTATGTAGTTGTGGATGGGGAAAAGAGAAGAAAATACCTGAGATTATGCCTATTGTCTTTGAAAGCTATGCTCTATATTTTTTGTCTCTCTGGTGCTTTTGTAGCAGTTAACATACAAAGTAACAAAAATTATAGACATTTATCCTCCAAAAAAAGGTATAGATGGAATTGATGATGATATATCTTCCAATTTTTTCCTCATGGTTTAATTTTTTTCTTTCATCTATCATTTATCTCATTCCACCTCTCTGTTGAACAGTTTGTCTTCCTCACCTCTCCAAATGACTTTCTTACTCCTTAGGTTTTCTTTTTTTTTTTTTTTTAGCACCTTTCTCTATGACTGTTGCAGAAATGTTTATATAAAAGGTATATTAGGTCAGTTGAAGAACTTCTCCCAAACTAGGGCTGTGGTCTATATAAACAAAAGACCCTAAACTCTCTGTGACTTTGCCTGTGGTCTGAAGGGCCCACAAGTAATTCTAAAAAACTTTATTACAAATGCTACCTAACAGAAAAAAATAGCCAATTAATTTTTGACAGTAAATCCATATTTTATAAAGAGTTCGGTGGTGCATATAATCGGTGTGCGATAGGAATTGTATGTACAGAGAGAAAAAGCATTACTTTTGTAAGATCTATGCTAGTACAGTAAAATTCTTTCTGAAAACTTGGCTTTTTACTAAACTATTTTTAAGCCAAACAGTGTGGCCATAAGTGATAACAGATATTGCTGATTTGAGATAAAATATCAAATGTTGCTGCAAATAAAGTGCAAACAATATTTTATTAATGTAAATTTTCTTTCTCTCACCTCATAGATCTAATTATGGGTGAAGGAGAAGTGAGTCCACTTTTCATGTAAGGTTATTAACTTGACAGTGTCCCTTTAAGTTGTGAGGATGTGCAGAGTAGTTAGGAATTTGAGATACTGTAGGGTACCAAATGTGTGATGTGATGTTGCTAAGCAACTCCCTTATTGTTTTAAACAAACCTCATAGAGCTGGCAACAGCTGTCAAAGCTCTTGGCTCTTGACAGTAACACAGACCTCAAAAGAACTTAGAACAAAAATCTCCCAAAATAAGGTTTAATATATGACACAATCCCACAGTGCTAGCAAATGTGTGAACCTATTTGTTAAGTTAGCAGATAGTTATCTGTTATAATTCTATAACCAAATATTTCATGACAGTTATGTAATTTGTTTACATATATTAAAAAAAAACAAACCCCAACTGTTAGTACATCAATTTGTCTTATTAAAGGAATGCCTTTCAGAGCTGCCAATGGTTGCAAATCTGTTTGCATGTATTCAAAGAGCATCTTATGTGTGCACTCAAGAAAGGCAAAATGTTACATAGAAGAATAGCCATGTCTATGTTTGTGGATTTTTTCCTTTTCTCTGTTGTTGAAATAGAGGTGAGATTATTTCTGTCAGTATTACAGTCCATGAAAATTGATTTAGGTATAGCACACTAACATCTATCAAGTATGGCTAAGCTTTTAAAACAGGAACTAGTCCTCAAGATTTCAAAAGGGAACCCAAATCTGTGCTGAAATAACCCAAGATCTGTCAAAATTTTTGACACTAGGAGATAACTAGGTCTGTAAACAACCTTTTGTCTAGAAATACATCCAGAATGTGAAAAATAGAGAGTAGTTCCTCACAGGTTTTCCACTTCCTCCTGACTGTTTGAAAACAAACCGGCTTAAATCCAGCTGTGGGGCAGTGCTGAGCTTCTGTCAATGTTCCTTAGTGCAGCATCAGAGCTCACATGCAGCATCACACAAGCTTGTCTGGCTGGCTGTTGTATTATTCACACCCCACCAAAGTGCAGGTGAAGTCAGTGTCTCAGTGTCCGGGTATTCTCCTGGTTGCTGTGTGAATGATCTCACCATCACACTGCTGGCAGCAGCTTTGCTTTATCTCTGCCTGTAACTGTTCAATTTTCTCTGTTCTGGTCAACAAAACACAAACTTGAATGCCTAGCTAGTTAAAGCTGTCACAGGAATCTTCTGAGCTCCAGAGATGCTCTCTGTGGTGAAATGAATGTTTAAATATAGAGAAATGCTGTTTTTCAAGTTGGTCCTTCACCCTACAAATGATAGACTAGCAGAGATTAAGCCTGGCTGCCCTAGACCCTAGAATGTATGATTTTCTACTTTGTTTGATGTTTTTATCTATATCTATCCAGTTAAGATTTCACCCTGAAGGGAGAATTTTTTCCACTATAAATTTTGTCAAACCTCAGCCTTGTCTCTTGGAAAATTTCAGAACATGAAAACAGCCCAGTGGTTCAGACTATGTATCAGAGTCTATGTAGCATGATATCCTGACTCTAAGGCATGCATATACTGATGTTTGAAGAAAAATAAATAAGAGTATTAGGGGATTTTAATCTTCCTCAAGGTATTCTCTCATTCTCTGATTGTATTTTGGTGAACAGGATTTCCTGAGCTTTGTATCATTTAGATATTTAGGCATTTAGTGTTGATATGGTTCCTATTTAGTAACATTTAAAAGCTCACTTTGCACACTCTTCTGAATCCACAAAACTCTGCATCCACCATGTCTTCTGGCTAGGAATGCACAATTCAGTGTAGCAGTGTGCAGTGAATCACAGCCTTTTGTTTGTTCCAAGCCTGTACCTCTTAGTTTCACTTGATCGTGCCCAGTGCTTGTGTAGACAGAGGCAGAGAATAATCTAGTCAGCTCTCCACCATGTCCATACAATTAATGATTTTGTAGGCTTCCATCTCCTCTTTTCTCAAATCAAACAATCCTGGGCTATTTAGTTGTTCATATGGAAAGCATCACTTACCATTTCTTGGCTTTTGCAGTTCTTTTGTGTCCTTTTTGGGAATGGAAGAGAAGGAGATTCAAGGGCTAAAAGAAGGATGTTTTTTACTGTGGTGTAATTTTGGATGTTTTTCCATTTTGATTTCATAGTAATTCCTAGAATTTGTGCTGCTTTTTTGACTACTGCCTTGTACTAGTCCACTGTTAATGGTCACATATTGCTGGTTTCCCACCCCAAGCCATTTCATTACAGAAAAAATGTTCAGTTCTTCCCCCCAGTAGAGGCTTATCACTTTTCCAGCAACTTTCTGACAACAGCCAATCTAACTGTTCATTTGCTGTTATTTTCTCCAGTTTCAGAAGCAGAGGAACATTTTTTTAAAAAATTAAGTATTGATTGAGGGAAGAGGAGGTCATCCAAATGTTTTTAAATGTTTTTATCTGTCAACTGCTATCTGTGAAGCAGGGTTTTCCCTTAGTGGGATCAAATGGAGGGCAGCAATTCAATCTGAAGTCTCTGTGGGAACGTTACAGAATATTTGAACATCTGCTTTGAGAACCTACTTGAAGAATAACCCTGCACAATAGAGGAGGAACATATGGGCTGCATGCTGAAGACCACAGGTAATACTGTTGGCACAAGCAAAAAGAGGAAAAAGCTTGTATAGGTTACATAGGTTACATAAAAATAATTATTATTATTTAATAATGTATGTAATTTTGCATTTTTTAAATAATAGTAGAGCAATGAATTTATGGATAGGCAAATGATCAGTATGGCGTGAAAGTCAATGGAAACTTAAGTGCCCTGAAAATTAGGCAGAAAATATGTAGTAATGTTTTCTCTGTTGTTTATTTGGAACTAATACTCTCATAATAGCATTTTGTTTCTGCAGGAAGATCATAAGCAAATAGAAAAAAATACCACCATTCTTATGTAATGAAAAGATGGCTGTTACCAGCTGCTCCCCCAATATAAATCAGAGTCTATTTTTCAGTCCTGCTGAAAAATAGAGTTCTGCTTCATCCCTTGGTTTTGGGTCTCCAGCATGGACAGAAGTGTTGCAAGTTCTGATATATTATTGGGGTCTGTCTACATTACTGTTGCATGAGTTGGCAGGATGATGTGCAAGAAAATGTATTTATGCTTTTAATCCTGTGTACTGTGCTATCAGTGTTATGCCTATAGATGTGTCAAGTCAGGAAGTGTTGATTTTATGGCCTGAGTCATGAGAAGGCCCATTTTCCCTATGCTAATTGAGACAGTTTTTGAATGTATTTCAGTTTAGTCATTCATGGTTTGTAAATATTAAATTTAGTTCAACACTGTTTTAATATAGCTTCTGAAAATAATATGTTTTGGCTTTATATGGCACTAACACAATTGAACACAATGTGTAAATTATATAGTTCAGGATATTAAATATATACAGAAAATTGTACACATACATTGAAATTCAGTGTCTCCATTTATAGAAGTTGAAAAAGATTTTTCAATAACTTTTCTTTTCTGTAATGCAGACATAGTTATATGGAGCTTAAGGTCTAGGCTTCTGACTTTGAAGGACTGGTTACATAAATGAAAGATCAAAAAGGATTACAGGCTAATATTCTCTCTGAGAAACTTCTCCAGTTTTAAGACCACCCTAAGCTTATGGTCAATAATTAAAAAACCCAAACATTTATCTAAAAAACTGAGTTACATTTATGTCTACAGTCCTTCTTACTGGCTCAGTTTTCTATTTCCCAGCATGAGTTAGAACCAGCATCAACACAGGCATCTCAGGAAAAGATGTACAAGATGACACTTTATCCATTCTATCCTATACTACTAGAGAGATATGTTGTTTTAATACTTTTTATTCGTTTCTGTCATGGTTGTAAAAAAAGTGAAGACTGTTAGTACTAAGCTGTGGAATACGTTTTTTGCCTAGAGCACATAGAACATTACACACTGTCAAACTAAAGCTTGGTAAATTGTGGTAAATTTCATGACATGGAAGAATTACATGACCTCAAGTATCTTTTTCAATGGGTTGAATGATCAAATAATGGTCATCTTTTGCCAAATTCTATTTGAAAATATTTACATTTCTTTACACAAAGTTTTCAAAAACTACACCTTTTCCACTGGGTAAGTAACACTTCCCTGTGCATGTAAATTCTGCTTAATGTGGTAGTAATTGCATGAATAAACTATCCTGCTTTCTCAAGTCATGTGAGCTATTAGTATAACTATCAAAACTCTTAAGATTTGACTTACGAATTCAAAAGGAACATCTGTAGCACGTACAGGATATCGCAAACTTGTGAAATTAGAAAAATTCTGAGTAACATATAATTAACTTAGGATGAAACATAACTCAGTACACTCATAAACTTTCTGTTTCTGCAATAATAATGAAAATAAACTTCAGTTATTTACCCTTACTTACATACTTTGTAGTTTGAAATAAAAACTTTGAAATATTAATCACATTCATAGTCACTTGGTAGGAAATAAGAAACAAACCAAAATACACTCATGTTTTCACATCATTTTTATAGCTAGATGGTTACAAGAACTGAAGATGGTTTCCCCATAAACATTACTAATACCCAGAGTCAGAAGGGTACCATTTAATGTGATGTACCAGAACCATATTTAGCTTAGTTATGTTCCATTCCTCTAAATGCTATCCCTGAGTGAATTGCTTTTTCAAAGTAGGAATTTGTGTCAAAAAAGCTTGCAAAATCACAGCCTAAAATGTCTTTTCTATAAAAAAAGAAAAAAGTAGTAGGAGCCAAGAAACATCAAAGGATAAAGTTTGCAATTACAGCAAAACTGTAGAAAAAACATGGTATGTAAATTTACTGTTTACAAATGTACAGTGCTGTGAGAAAACCTACCTATCTCTTGGGGTTCTGTGGTTCAGCAGAGTAAAGATTTAGCTCTCCAGCTCTTCACAGCTCATTTTACTTCTGAGACAGTACTGTGACAGAGCACTTCAACAGACTAATTGCACTGTTTTGCATGCAAGTGGTGAAATGTGTAGGTAAATGCCGATTTACCACATTAGCACTTCAGAGGGAAGTGATTTTTTGAGGATGGAAAATGGAATGAATAAGAGTGTATCAGATTTTATTTTTAATCTCTTTTGGTTTTTCACCAGGAACATTAGGAACCTTCTAGTTCCAGTTGCAGATATTGATGTACTGAGTTAATCAGTGCCATATCTAGAAGGTGTTGATTGCTTGCTTCAAATTTAGTGAAACTACAGTGCCATGAATTTTCACCTGCTCTTCAAAAGCTCATTCATCTCCCTGGATGCCTAAAATGCTCACCCTGCTTCAGAGCTGCTCTTACTGAACTCTTTAGACTAAAGAGGGCTTGGATATGCTAATCAGATATCCATCTGCAAATATGTTATCAAGTTGCAGAGAGTAATGTGTGAGCCTGTCATCCTTTGTAGCTCTCCAACACTTAGGGCGTGAGTAGCCACAGCAGTAGAGCCATTAAAGTTGAAAACATGGGTGTTGAATGCCAAGGTACTGCTGAAATTCCAGAGATACAACTTAGCTATGCTGTTTTGAATTTTTGTCATTTATCATCAGTTTTATCTGCTTGGTAGGAAACAGTGATATTTAGACATTTGCTTGTAGGAGCCCAATAAGAGACAAACAATGAAGAAATAAAATGGCAAAATGAAAACAGCTTTTATTTTGAGCTAATTAAAATGGTTCATTTTCCTAGGACTTGCTGTAAGTACTACATCTAAAAAATAGGCTGTTAGCAAAGTAAAATACAGAAAGAAATTCCCAGTGCTTGGATGGACACATAGAGGAGGGTTTTGGAGTAAAAACTTATACAAGGAGGATGAATGGACTTTTCCCATTTTCTGATGAAGATAAATTAGATAGTGACCAGTTGAGTTGGTTTATTGGGCCTCTGCATAGGGAGTGAAGTGACAAAAGGAAATGTCAAGATGTGTTGTCATATTGGTTTTTTGTTTTTAAATCAGGATTTCTGAGAAATAAATGGTTATTTACTTCAAAACAATTAGTTATAACTCATTACAATGTCACAGGACATTGAAAGACAAATATTAAGTGTAGCGCATGGCTACATCTCAAAGAGCTTCTTTGGATAATCTGGCTTTAAGTAGCATAAGGCTTGAGAAGCCAAGTCTATCATGTACTAGTGCACTTGAGCAGAATGTTTTTATGACACCTTGTCCTTAATGACATTTTTATCTGTAGGTACTGAATGCCTTTTAAAAATCTGAGACTTGATGCTTGATGAGTCATCACAAAGAAGCCAGGGAGATGGAGGGTATAAATCTGGCTTCCAAAACATACTGATACCAATTTCCCTCTTATCCTGTTTGTTCCTTTTTATTTGTTGTTTTGTTGGGGTTTTTGGTTTTGGTTTTGGGGTTTTTTTTTGGTTTTTTTTGGGGTTTTTTTGGGTTATTGTTATTTTTTTCCAGAAGTAAGGGGTTGTAGAACCAGTATGTGTACTAATAACTACAAAATCACCAGGGAAAATCACCAGAGAGGGTCTCATGAGTGCTGAGAGAAAGAGCTGATAAAAGATCTTTACTTCACTGTCTGGTATTGTATCTGAAGGATTCCAAGAGCAGTATGAGGGCACAGCCTCCTGGTTTCATTTACTGTTAGTCTAGCCAATGCATTTATTGACTCACATGAAACACGTCATTATTTGCACACACATAAATTAAAGCAAACCAAAGTCCTTTATTTCTTGTCGTTTATTGACGTCACTGCTTGACAGTGAAATAGGGTGGATGAAATAAAGCATGCCAGTTGCTTGAGGATGACAGAACATGTGCTGATGCAGGATGATTTCATTGCCTTTTGCTGCCTAAATCCTGTAACTAAGCATTGCAATCATTCTGGGCACTTATCAGTTAGGCTGTGCTGGGCTGGTACTTCACTGAGAAAACTGATATAAACTGTGCTATTCTAAACCTCAACCCTTCAAAAATATGAAACTTACAAAGAGAGACTATTAATAACCCTGGGATATATATTTTGAAATGAATCATTATACACTTCTAGGAGCATATTGGTTACCATTCCTGCCATATGTTTATACATTCTTGATCCACATCCATCTGGCACAGAAATCTGTCAGAATGTGTTCAAAAGTGATTTGAAGGATCTTAAAAGCCAAATGCAAATTTGTACTCTGGCTTGTGTAGACTAAAGGAAAAAAAACAAGTCTTCTTCAAAATTCAGTGTAGTATTTTAAATTAAATAGCACAACTTTAAACATAGTCATTAGACAAACTTAAAAAGAAGTTGAAGGGATTAATTAGCTATATTCTTTGAATCACTATTTGAAAAGAAAATAAGAGTAACTTGAAAATGTCTTTGGAAATTTCTCAGGGCAGAGCAGCCTTGTCTTTACTTTTAGTTAGTATATAAAAATAATATTTGATATTGAGCTTTAAATATTTAGGAGAAAGTTTGCTCTTTGGAGAGGAATATCAGGATGTAAAATTACAAATGGTCACACTTATTCCATTTGCCAATTAAATTGAAACTAGAATTGATTAATCTATGTACAGGCTTGTATTTTAATGTAGATATACTATAGCACAAAGTTAGATCCTTTTCACAGTTGAAGCTCCAAAAATCCTTTCTTATGGTCAGTTCATATTAATCAAATTTTTTTTAGCAGACACAAGCATTTTGTATTTAATTTTTATGTTCTTCACAACAACCTTATGCTGCACTACAGGTAGGAGGAAGGGTGCCTGGAAAGCTGCCCAGTGGAAAAGGACCTGGGTGTGCTGGTTGACAGATGGCTGAACATGAGCCAGCGTGTGTCCCAGGTGGCCAGGAAGGGCCAGTGGCACCTGGCCTGGATCAGCAACAGTGTGGCCAGCAGGACCAGGGCAGGGATTGTCCCTCTGTGCTTGTCACTGGCGAGGCCTCACCTCAAACCCTGTGTCCATTTCTGGGCCCTTCATTCCAAGAAGGACATGGAGGTGCTGGAGTGAGAAGCTTCTCTGGGTGCTGCCCCAGAGAAGGGCAATGGAGTTGGTGAAGGGTCTGGAGCACAAGTCCTGTGAGGAGCAGCTGAGGATCTGGAGTTGTTTAGCCTGGAGAAAAGGAGGCTCAGGGGTGACGTTCTCATGACTGTACAGCTGCCTGAAAGGAGGCTGTAGCCAGGTGGGGCTCAGTCTGTTCTCCTGGGCAACCAGCAGCAGGACAAGAAGATGTGGCACTCAGTGCCACGGTCTGGTTGACATGGTAGTGTTCAGTCATAGGTTGGACTTGATGATCTTAGAGAACTGATTCTGTGAATCTTAAAACCAGTGTTAAGAGCATAAACCAAACTTTGGATCAGGGATGACAACATCTTCTTAGTGCTAAGTTGCAAGTGTCTCCAGCTGTATCCTCCTTGCACTCTGAAATGCTTTGGATGGTACCTGTGAGCACAATCTGTGATGGAAAGATGTGTGATGAGCATATAATTAAAATATCTATGCCACTGGTGTACTTATGCAACCCCGAATTCCAACTGTCTTCTCAATTAAATACAAATAATTAAAATGCCAACTATTAGCATCTTGTAATTATGACACTTAACAATTCCATAATTATCTACTCATTTCCCTACATGATAATACCCACCTGGAGAGACCCTTGTATCTACAGTCTTCCGTGACCAGCAGGGTGTTGGGTTTTTTCTTTATTTGATAAAAGAATAGAAAGTTAATAATAATCTTTCATGGCTTGCATGTTTCAATTCCAGAAACTGTTTCACTCTAAAACAATAAGAAAACTTGTGTTTGATCCAAAGCTGATTTAGTGAGTTTTGAATAATGTTACATATGATTTAATAGATTATAATTTTAACAATTTCCTATCCATTTTCACATGTACATATTCGGTAATAAGAGAAGATTGTTATACTGAGAATAGGTTGTTTTTACTGATGTAATGGGTGGTTTGAAACTAAGGACATTGGAAGTAGTTTTATGCATATAAAAATTATACTAAATCAGTAGAAATGTTTTGAATAACTTGAAAAGAACATGGTTATTCCTTCCCCCAACTTTAGTTAGAATGTCAATATTTACAGTTTGATTAATACTGCATTTGTTTTAATTCTGGAATCTGACATTTTCAACTGAAGTTGCTTTCCTGTCTGATTTCAAGCGTTCAGGTGCTCTGGTGGAGTGGAACTTGTTGGGTGCTGCTTACGATTCAGGGCCTGCTGACCAGTGAAATGCCACATTAGCAGTGCAGGAACTTGCACTGTTCATCTGCATAATGAGCCGCTCAAAATACCAACCATCAATCCCAGCTTCAAGCTCCTGCATGCTGAATTGACTGCAGGCCCCACTGACTGTCCTGATTTTAGGGGACCCAAACAAGGGTTGCCTTGTTTCCATCTGCTTTTTCCTTGGGCAGTGCCCTTCAGGACAAAGCTGCTGTTACAATATCCACCTCACGGGTGTCGCATGGGATATGCCAGAATTAAGAGCCTGAAGTTGCCATTCAGCTGGGACAGGTCATATCTGGAAGCAGCTGAGTCCCTTGTTATCCCACACCATGGAGCCCATGTCATGGGATACTTGTGCCACCTTTACCTTCTGTCAGGCTGCAGCTGCTCCAAGCTGTGACATTTTCCAGAATATTCCCTTAATTAACAGCATCCAGTTTATCATATCACATGAAAGGTGTTAGGTAATCCCACCACAGGACACTGCTGCAATACACCTAGAACTGCCAAAGATGGGGTGAGTTCAAGCTTTTACTGCCATTATTCTGTAGAGATTGGTGTAGCAGAGAAAGGAATATTATTAAAATACGAAGATGCTAAAATCTATAAATAGAAACAGCAAGCTTATGCTACTTTCTTCCTCCTAGTCTTTCTCCATTTCTTTTTGCCTTTTTTTCTCTCTTTTTTCTTTTACTGTCATTGCAAATGCTGAAAAATGCTAAAATGTAAAATACCTTGTTGAATTCTGAGATAACTAATAAACATTTCCATAGTAGCTTGACAATTGACTGAATAAAGCCTTAGTGTCATAAAATGTACTTTCAAATTAGTATCAAATGATATATGAGTACCACAGTCTCCTAAGTATCTCAGAAAGCATTAATCAGCACAGCCCAAGTAGGAGCAACTTAATTTTTTTATCAGCAGTGCTTTATCTGCTTTAATTTGTTCTGTATATATTTCCATGACAACTAAGAAAAAAAAATAAACTCTTAAACAAAATTCAGTGAAAGCAAGACAAAACAAGCTGCTTTGATTCATGCTGTTCTGATAAATGCCAGTTTGGCAATCAGCTGTGAATATTTTTTCTGTAACAGATAGAATTTTATTTGTTCTCTTAAAAAAAACAAAAGCAGAGCAGTCATAGAAATATGGGATTTTGTTTATTCATAGAGTTTTGTTTTTAAACATTTACATTTATAGATTTTTCTTCTTTCTAATGCTAATGATTGTTGTCTTGGGTTTAAAATCCTTTCTGCTATATCTGTTTTTCTAATCTGTCTTGAAGAGGTCTTTAAATATGACTGAGCTAAAAAGATAAGACATAAAAGTATGAAAGTTTTGTGCTGTGATGTTATGTTTCCTTGAAAAGTTGTATTTTATATTTGTCTTGGATGGTTTATTTTTCTCCCAAATCAACTCCTTCTGGAAAAAAATGGAGATACTCTGACGGGGAGCATCAGGTCTCACAACCTACTGTCAGACATACTAGGAACAATTTTATTTTGTTTTCATACAAGCTAACAGCACATGCAAATCGTTGTAGTGTTTCATCTTTTTGATTCTCTGTGATTGGCATCTATTTAGCATGCTTATGTCTATAAACATCTTGTATAAATACATTTTCCAAACTTATGGAAAAGAAGAAACACCAAGATAAGAAGCAGTAAATGAAGCTAGAGCCCATGTCCTGGCTTTAGGATTTTAAAAAACATCTATTTTTCAAGGTAGTATTGCATGAATTGTTATTTGTCCTCTGTCACAAAACCATTGATATTGGCTTTTGAGTTAAAATTTGAAGTTACATGATTTGGACACAAACTAGCCCTGGAAAATAAGGTTTCTGGTCTGTGAAAGCAGTTGTGCTACTTAAAAAAAGGAAAGCCACAAACAAAAGTAATGTGGGTAGATCTTTTGACAAGTAGAAAATTCAATAAATTTGTGGTTCAGAAATATTTTTTCTTTAAAAATGTGAATTACTACCCTCTCTGATGCCCTTACAGTAAAAATATACTGAATATATATTTTTGGAAAAGAATTTTTTTTCTTCACATAAATGTGACTGCAAACAACTTGCTGTGCAAATTAAATATTGACTATTTGCCATCCTTATTATGCTTGCTAGTTCTGACTTCTTGCCTAAATCATATGATACTCCTGCTCTCTATTTACCTGATGACTTCAAAAAGGCCTTTATATATTAACAAAAGAAAAAAAGTCAGCAACCTCCCCATAACTCAGGAACAAATAATTATAGAATTTTATACTGTTTTGTACTGTTCCTTGTTTTATGACAACAAAACTGTTTAAATTAGACTGATTTATGATTTAATTTGTGAACAGATACATTTTAAAATAATTTTGCTGAAAATAAGTATATTTGTATGTATAGCTATTTTACTATAAAAGCTCAGGTCAGATTATTTTTTGGCTTATTGGAGCACATTTGATAATGTGGTGTCTTCCCTCATTGATTTACCACTATGTGCAAGTATCTTCCTGCCAAACCTACCTTATTCATGTAGACAGATCCATCTGGGTTAGTTTGCTTCCAAACATGAGAATTCATCCAAGCAGTACTAACTGTGAAGAAGATGGAGTGTGTTCAGTGCAGGAGGAAAAACCAAAAAAAACCCTAAACTGTCCTTTAAAATTCAGATATTGTTTCCTAAAGGTAAAACTTGATGAGCATTTTGTTTTAAAAATTAAACACAAAAAATTTACTTTGTCCAGGAACAAAATAAATTCATTTTAAGTTCAGTAAATAATTATTGTATGATGTTCACTGAGCTTCACAGATTGGTTTGGCTGACTGGGTCTATGAATATATTTCTCAATAGCCTCTTTTTGCTGTACTCTTTTGTGTCAAAAATAGCTTTTTTAAAAAGTTCAGTCTAATCTATGTGAAAAGTCAGGAAACGCAGTTTTGTTCTGGCAAAAAATAATAGCAGACCTACATTGCCATGCATTTGAAAGGCAAATGCAGCTTTTGCTTAAAGCTGAAAGATGTCAGGCCTGGTAACCTCCTGCAGCAAAGGGCTTGACCAGCCAAGGATTGGAGTCCCAGCCAAGGGGTGCATCTTGCACATGTGGACAATCTGGCTGTCTTTGATGGGGTTTACTCCTGGGTTTCTGCAACAGAAACAGAGCAGATTGCTGTGCTTGGCAGCACCGTGAGACCAAGGCAATTGAGGCATAATGGGTTATTGGTTGTGGGTGATGATAATTCACTTTGGTTGCTGACCAGATACTGCAAGAAATTGCAGGCTGGGTTGCAGTTCATGTACCCATATAAAAATAAACTTCTAGATACCAAAGACTAAATCCCTATTCACAGTCTCTCTTAGGGTAATATGACCACATGCAACAGGAGGTTAATGCATAACCTCAGTCTGGGTTATGCATTATCTGCATAATTGCGCTGGGCTTTGCTTACTGAGAAGGCTTAAAAATAAAAATAATTGAGAACTGTGAGGGCACATGTATGACATTCAAATATAGTCACCCTTTGTTGCCTTCAGTTTGTCCTGGAATTTTGTTAATAGACATCCCAAGAGTGTTTCATAGCTCATTTTAATTGGGGATAAAAGCCCTATGATTTATTCAGATTATTTCAGAAGATAAATATCTATGGCTGTTTTTAAAATTGAATGTAAATTATATATTGGTTTTAGGTAAATGCTATTTTAGATCTTAAAAACCAAAATACATACATACATAAGAAAAGAAATCTTATTTCATACACAGTTTCACCTTGTAATTTTCTGTGGTCATAGTGAATATATGTAAGTCTTATAATGCACTTTGCTTTTTGTGGCATCATCTGCAGAAGTATTACAGGCCGACATAAAGTTAGGCAAGACCCACCTATTGGTTCTTGTTATTTCCACTACAACAAGTGTTCTTACATCAAGCCCCTGCATGTCCTGGGTACCCTTCAGCTCTGTCCTTTGTGTTCTTGGAATTTAGCTGGGGCAGCCTAGTTGTGTTTCAGAGGATTATTTTGGTTAAGTGTGTGTTTATGTTTAAAGGAAAAAGCAACAGGTAAAGCAGCACCAAACTTTTGTTCCCTTTTGTTTTAAACTGTGGTTAAGATTTAGTATAAACATACTCTGCTCATGATGATTGCCTTGGAATAAGTTGGGATTTATGGAAGAAAGAAATTGTAGCTTCCACATTATTATAGTGCATTTCTGGGATTTTTTATTGCTGGCATCAAGACTGGTTGACTTTGACTCTTATGCTGTTATGGCTGTGACTCCTGGGCTGTGTGCATCTGGTTAAGGACAGATAAATTGTACCCTTAATCAAAAGCCATAACTTAACATACATTTTATAGAAGAAATAGACTGCTATAAGCAGCTGTTTTGCTCTACTCTGCAGGTGTTTGGAATCAAGATTTCAGCCATAATCAGGCCCATTGGAGGGAATAGAAATAGGAAGGAAGTTGAAACAAATCTAAAAGATATCTTGTCTTTCATAAGGTTTTCCATTAAGAATGAAGAGTAGTCCCTGTGTGACCTATAGCAAGAAAATAATTGGGGAATTTTGACTTATGGTTTGAATTGACTTCTTCTAAGTGACTTCTTTGTGTAAAAGAAATTTGGACTTTAAAAATTATTGTGAGCTGTATAATAAGGAAGAAACTATAGGGAATGAGGCATATGTGTCCTAAAAGGACATAGAATTGGAAAAAATTGTGACTACCAATACATACAGAAGGAGAAAAAAATGAAATACCTAACTGGTTCAAAAAGGAGTAAATTCCATAGTGTTCTAAGACTCATCCCTAATTCTTCTATAAATGTATTTAAAGGCCAAATGATTAGAGCCTCTTTTTTTCATGTTTTCCCTGCAAGGTGAGGCAAAGCTGGCAAAATGTCATTCAAGTTATTTCATATGTGGAAAACACTGTTTAGAATTTCCTGTGCTGCACCAACATACAGGCTTCTATTTGGAAAAACAGGGAGAGATCAGCACTGATATTTGGAGAGCAGCACTGATATTCTCTACAATTGTTAAAGTTGTTATGATGGCTAAAAATACCACCAGTTGCTATAGCAACTGGAATTTGAAGGCTCACATATTCCTGCTGCTTCTACTCTTTCAAAAATTTACCAAACCAAACCTTTTCTTGCCCATAAGTTATAATCTTTAGCTGTTATATTAGCTGGTTTACATAATGCTTATTTCCTTCCTGCTCAATTGTATGTTACCTTAGGAAAAAACCATGCTGGAAGATATTTTATAAACTGTAAGCATACATAGGTTACTTATAAATGCTAGGGTTGAGGACTAAATAATTTCAACAATCCAAAGAATTTCTTTAGCACCAGAATAAGCACTTTTTGCTATTATAAATATACTTCAAAATGTAGAATATTAAATGTGTGGTACAAGGTAAGTGTAAATATCCAACTCCTATTCTCTTAAGTTCTACATCTGGCTGATTTTTATTGGGATTTTTTGTTGATTTTTGTTGTATTATTTTGTTGTCTTTAACATTCTTCATCTTAAAGAATTCTAATCCCTTGGGTTTTTTTTCTGCATTATGCTAGCTGTGTCCTGAGATTGCTTTTAAAAAATTTCTGTCTAAGGCTTGACAATATTTAATTAGTGTCTTTGGCAATTTCTTTCACTCTGATTTTTCCTCAGGCATGAAATGATGTAGTTGAAAAACCAACAACTCTCCAAAAGGCAAAACCATCTTTATCAATTAATAGCCTTGTTTTTTTAATGGTATGCTCACATCTGTGGTGTCATTTCTATAAAAACAGTTCTCCTTGAAATGTTTCAATATTTCTTACTGATCAGCTTTTTTCCTCCACTTGCTGTTTCTCGCTAGTGGTGTCTGTATGGAATTTCAATCAACTTCACCCCATGATTGGTTGGCAGTAAGGCTTTGTAGATTGAAGTTGGCTGTAAAGGCAATTGGCTAAACGACAGAATGAGCAGTCCAAGCAAACAAAACTCTCTCTTCTGTGTCTAAAATAAATCAAAAGGTTGTGCAGTCCAGAGTAAGGTTTGTATTTTAGGATGTGACTGCCTAACAAGCATATTGTAAGACCAGATATCTGAGCTTATGATATCATGATGGATTTGAAAATTTTGTCCAAAGATTTGGATAGCCTCAATAAATTAGAGTATATTTTTGGCTCAATTTTTAACAGCTACTGGTTTTATTTTATCCTGAATGGATTAAATATAAAACATAAACAAAAACATCCAAATTTCCAACCTTTGAAAAATTCTCCTTTAATGAAATTTTTCTTTTGTTTCTTTCTATCTGCAAAAGGCACTAATGAATATGGTGCCTGTTTAAGGCATTGAGCTCATCCCATGCAAAATGAATAACTCAGGCTATTTTCCTATATAAAATTTAGGGGCACTCAGCCTGCCTGCTGCTTACATCCAGTTTGCTTGGTATGACACAATGAAATGTGCCCAAGAGCTCAAGATTGAACTAGTGCTGCCCTTACTGAAGGCAGAGGTACTTTTGCCACTGAGAGACAGGATTAGGAGCAGATACGATCAAACAGAGCCCTTTAGAAGGCATTAAAAAACCTGTTTCTGGCTTTTAATTTGCCTGTCATAAAGAGAAGAAAGCAGTGAGAATAAAGTTTTGTAATCTTTATTTGATGCTAAATATTTGTAAAACTTGAAAGAGGTGGGCCATGCAAGAGTGGTATACATACCTCTGTTTGCAGGACTGGTACAAAAACAAAAAGAAGAGAAACTCAAAGCATTTTAATTAGCTCTTGCTGCTATCTTAGAAAATAAATGCTTAGAAGAGCTGAATGAATGTGGGGATCTTAAATATTTTATCAGTGATTAGGAGTGCATTTGGTTTATACTGATTTATATATGTTGGTAATTCTCTGCAAACACCAATCTTTATCTTGTTCTTCATATATCATGACTGAGCAATCATATACTGCTTGTTTGCCACTAGACTCATTAGCATATTCTTCACCTTTCTTTTTATAAAAAAATGAACCAGAATACTTACTCAGGATGTAAAATATCCTTCCCCAGTCAAAGCTAACTCTTAATTTTGAAAAAAAAATTCATAAATTGCTTTTCTGTTAGCAATCAATAACTAAAAGAATTATGTTTTTAATCCCTTAAAATTGCATAAACGTGTAGTTCATTAACCATTGGTTCTAAGTGGATGCAATATATTTTTAGGAGTTTTTAAAGAACTTTATGTATTTTCTGTTAACTATTTTGGATCAGTTGATTTTATAGAGTTAGAATTATAGGTATATAATTATATCAAATGACATTGAATCTGAATCCCTCTACCATGGTGGAAGGAAATTTGAAGTTTGATCCATCCAAAGACACAGGACACTTGCATTTCAGCTTCAGAATTCTAACCAGGTATTTCTACAAGATTTTGCCCCATCTTCACGGTGATCTCTTAGGGATTATTATCTCTTAGGGTTATTTTAATGACTAAGTACAATAAGTTACTGTTCTAAAACAGATAGATTGATACAAACTTGAAAAATATATCAGGGAGAAATTCCAAAATTATGAGTTTGTGGTGAAATAAAATCTCTTTTCTACAACTAGTTTAAACAAGTAAATTAAATTTAAAAAGCCTTACCATTCAGATACCATTCATTTTTTTCCTTTTTAGAAATTGTCATTGTTATATGTGCAAATTTATTCTGTAGTAGAGATACTTTAGAGCACATATGAACTTAATTTTGTTTGCAAGTTGAGTTTCTGTTATCCAGCTAGCAAAAACCAAACAAAATTTTAAATGTTAGCTGACTGGAGGGTGAAGTAGCTTGCCTATTTTGAGGACCACTGTGGTTTCTGGAGTAACAGAAGAGGAGCCTAACAGCATGCAGAGGTTAATATTACCTTCCATTTCTGTTTTTGATATATTTAATAGTAGAATTATTTGTAGCTACTTAAATATAAATGTCAGACTGATAGTATTTGCACTTCTAATTACTATGAGAATCAGAGCTGTACGTGTAAACTGCAGATCAATGTGACAATCATCAATATATTAATATGTAAACCACTGTAACTGGAATTTCTTACTGAACCATGTGATATTTCTGTTTTGATGTAAGAGAAGGATTTTAATTTATGGTTTTGTCAGTGCCATTCAGTCACTGAGAATATGTGGGATTACTTTGAGCATAGGTAGACCCATTGTATGCACAGTATTTTAGAATCTATTCCAAAAAATTAGAAATTGGTGAATTTCATATAACCTCTGTCCAACCTGGCCATAGATACAAAATATACTACAACAATAGATTACACCTTTAAAAGGGAAAACATTTCAGTGAAATTATTAGAGTTCTTCCTAGAAGGAAGAACTAAGTCAACTGGGCTTATCTAATATAAAGAGAAGAGAAAAAAGGCAGCAGGAAAATTGAAGGGAACTATTCATCATAGTGAGGTAAGATCAGGCAAGAATTATACAGTCCAGTTTTCAGTGAGGAAGTTTTCTACTACATATTATTGGAAACTTGCTTAGGGTGAAGATAATAAAGAACTGAAATAAATTGCCTATAAAGTTTGGGTTTTCCACTTTGGAAACCTTCAAGAAGTGATTGCTTGTAGATCTGTCAAGTTGATTTCTGTCTTCAGGCACAGTTAAGGACAAAACAAGAGCTTTAATTCCTATCTGCTATGATTCCTGGATAATTTTCTTTGATAAATTAACTGCGAGACTTCTAGATAAAGTTAATATATTTCATCAGTGAGTGCTTCAGTATAAGCCAAGAGAAAACAAAGGAGCACTATTAACAAAAGGAATAAAAGGGAGAGTGGTTCAGAAAATAGGGTCTGTCCCAGAGCTGTTGTTATACTACTATTACGACAAAAATTGTTAAGGTTTTGCCAGTGACTTTTATGAAAGATAAACTAGTACTACTGAAAGTGTACTTTGAAATGCCCATTTCTGACAATATATACACTGTTATTCAAAATAATAATAGAATAAAAGAACATTAATACCAAAATCAAATTCATTATGCAGCTACTCTAGTAGTTTATTTAGAGATACCTCCCAGTTTTGTTGCTATTGCACACAGTATATTTTCAGCAATAAATATATTGAGGTACTTCAGTACAAACAATTCTCTCTCCTCCACAAGATCTTTATATATAAATAGGTTCAATGTATGTCACAAATTATTCACAGATTGCACAGGAAGGCAACATGACTTGATTTTAGAATACACTTCAGAATCTGTACAGCAGACATTGCATGTCTTGAGAATGTGCCATTTTAGATGTCATTTCCTAGTTATTGATTTCTCCCCTGCTTCTGAAACCTATAAAGAGATTTCTCTATGGCTGTTTTTCTGTGAGAATTTAGAACAGCACACTAGAATCTGAACATGCATATAATCTCCAAATCACACAGTTGCCTCCTCATAAACCCAGCTAAGCTAGGTAATAGTGCTTCTCTTACCCAGTTTTGTCCTGCTTAATAGTCCACAAACAACTTATGATAACACAGTTGAAGCAATGAATAATAAAACAGCAGATGGAAATAAATGTCACTGCAAGCAGAGTAATATGCACATCTAGGTCATAAACTGTAACTGTCTGCTGCTTTGGGAAGGAGTGATTCCAGAACACCTTTTTAGTAAACAGAGCATTTTTACTAGTTCTAGATTGTGTGATTCACCAGAAAACTCATTCCTCTGTGCTTGTTTTTGTGCCTGGTCTTCAAATGCTCCTCATGACCTCGCCCATGAGTGATTTTCTACTGCCTTGATACATCTCAGACATGAGACAGCAGAGCAAATGGAATAAAGAAGAGAATGAAGTATATACAGCTGGGGAAAGAGTTTTCTCCCAGACACTATATTCTCATAGTTTCAGCATTCCTATAATTAAATTTTGACTCAGGCAGTGTGTACATACACTGATTGATAGCTTCTTTTCTTCCATCCCAAAATTTCACAAGTGGCTTGCCTTAGTTATGTGATTTAATCACCATTTTGCTTTGCTAGGTACTGACTTATCACAGTCATTTTTTCTTCTGTTTTGGCCACTTTGTCTAAATTTCTCAATCCTTCTGCATCATGCTTTTTTTTGAAGCTACGGGAAAGTCAAGCCATGTCTAGCAGAAGTAGATAGTAAAGAGAAATTGGTTCTGCAATTAAAATTGAGGTAAAGAAGGTATTAGGTAGCTTTTCTTTGTCACTGTGTTTCCCCCTGCATCCAATAAAGGATGGAGATTTTCCTTAGCCCTCCTTTTGTTACTAACGTATTCATAGAAACATTTTTATTGTCTTTTATGGCAGTAACCAGATTAAGTCCTAGTAGGGGTTTTCCCTTTCTAATTTTCTACTTACATGACCTCACAAGATACTTGGAGTCCTCCTAAGATGTCTGCCCATTCTTCCAAAGGTCATAAATTGTCTATAAAAGACTCCCACCAGGATTTCTGCCTTGTTGGTCTATAAATACTCAATCCTATCATCACCATCACTGGCTCTAAGCACTTTAAGCACTCCCTAGTATACAGGGCCACACCACTGCATCCTAAAAGGTAAAGTTTGAAATGGAAAAATTAAGTGATAGCTTGAGTCTAAATTCAGAAATGTAAAGTTCTGATTGTATTGTGTTTTATTGAAAGTGACTACATTCTGGGTATGAGAACAGAAAATTCTTTCTTATCAATAATGATTAAAAGTGATTTAAAAGCTCTTTAAAATTTAATATTTTTTCTTACTTGTTAAAAATCAATACACTTTGTCTTGACCAATTTGAATAACTTTGTATCATTGGCTACTTTTTGAACATACTATTTAACTCTCATTTCTAGTGATTCAATTAATGATTATTCATTAATAAGTATGCTGAACCACACAGACCCTCTCAATTTTACAAAGGTTACTTCTCTCCTCTGAGAAAATTATCAATTATTCTATGTTTCTATCTTGTGCCTTTCCCTTAGTTATTTATTCAAGCGAGAAACACAGACCTGGTTTGACACTAATCACTGAAGCAAGACGCTTAATAGTATAAAAGCATTGCTTTTATAGAGTTTATTAGAACTGCTAATAGAGTTTATTAGATAGAGTTTATTAGAACTGCTCACTCTGCCTTGTCATTATCCACAGAAAGGATTAATACAGATTTACCTATTATAAAAATTTCATGCCAAGATCGTATAAGAAAAAATAAAAAAAAAATCCCCATCAATGTCTTCAGTCCAGTGCAGCTTAGTGTGATCTCAATAACATGAAAAGTGCTAAAGTGACATTAGAAAAGATAAGTAGATGGCAGTAGTTATACACTAAATAGGTCTGACTTATCCTATATCAAAAGATTTAGCAACAGTTCTTCCTAAAACAATAGGAGACAGGACAACTAAGTTACATGTTGTTCTTCAGTATTCAAGAATAGCTCAGAGATGTGACTGTAAAGAATACTACTTTGTTATACTTACTGCCTTGTCTTATGGCTATTGCTGAAAATGAAGTGAAACAAGAAACCTTGAAGGCTGAGACACATGCAGGAATTGTCACATTCATCCGAGTGAGTTAAAATTGCCAGAAGTCTCAATAGTGTTGTGATAAATAAATTCATGCATCATTACTGCAAGAGAGCCGCATGTGGGCTAAGACTTGATGAAATTATTTGTTCTTCCACTTTGGTGGTTTTTTTTTTTGTTTGGTTGGTTTTGGGTTTTTTAATGTGTGGGGTTTTTTTATTGTTGTTCTTGTTTTGTTTTGTTGGGTTTTTTTGGGGTTTTTTTTGTTTGTTTTGTTTGGTGTTTTGTTTTGGTTTTTTGGTTTTTTGGTTTTTTTTTTTTCTAGTCCCAGTAAAATGTTTTGGTTTCTGACAATGCTAGGAATATATTGCTTTTATTCTGGAGTAAATTTACTTTTACTTGCTGCTGCTTGAGGGTTAATGTTAAACAAATATGTGAGTCCAGATGTTTAGAACGTAGCTTGAATTTACATAGCTTACTAAATCAAGAATTCATTCTCAGCATTGAAACTAAAACCAGTGTAAAAATAAAAGCAAGTGATTTTGTTACAATTATAGGCACAATATTAAAAAAAAAAGAAAGTTAAAGGTACAGGTAAAATACAGGTAAAATTTGCTGTATAAATAACTATGAATACAAGGAGTCATTCATAGAGAAGCAGAAAAAGCTCCCAATAGTAGGAGGGAGATAATTGTAACAATCTGTCCAAATATTTCACTATAAATTAACTGAAAAGGAGTTATAATGAAGAAAGACTAAGATCACAGTTCATTGAACAGTTCAATGTAGTTGAGTTCCTGAAGTGATATGGTATGGATTAAGGGCTCAACTCTATTGGGTCAAAGGATTAATTGTCCTTTTAAGGTGAAATTTCACGAGGTTGCTGAGCCAATTTAACAGAGAGTGAGTTGGGGGAATGAATGCCACTTCTAGCAGAAGCAATTCCCTGTTATCTGGAGTGACTTCCCTTTTCTAAAACTTAAGCTATAATGCCTTACAGTGTCTAGAGAGAAATGGGAAAACTGTGAAAGTCAGGAGAAAAAACCTCACATGATTCTGAGGGGGTAGAGAAGGAGAATTTATTTTGCCTAAGTGGGCACTGCAGCAGTTGAAAACCTCACTTATCCATCACTTAGTTTGGATGATATTCAAAGACCTTGTTATGTTTATAGGTAAGAATCTATTTTTAAGTGATTTAATTATGCAGAAAAAAATCCATGTCTGCAGTGTCTTAAGTTTACTTTATGGCATTTGTAATATTTGAAACAATTTGTAATAATGTGTAACTTTATGTCATTTTTAGGTTGTATTTTTAGGTTCTTTCATATATTTGACTCTTTATTCAGAGAGATAACCATCAGACAGTTTTAATACTTGAAGAGAATAAAAAATAATCCAAGAGGCCTTGCCTGACACCACCTGTTTGTCACACTGATGACTGAAACTTAGGTCTTCTGATTGTCAGCCAAGTATTTATCCCTGCTCTGTTTTTTTCTAGGTAAATTTAACAGAACTGGTCCTGTTGGTGTGAATAATGCAACAGCTGCAGAACACTCCTTTTTTTAGAAAAGAAATGTAACCCTTACCAATTGTTGATAATGGGAACAAAGGTGTGGCTTACAAATGTGAATCTCAGCTTTTGACATTATAAAATGCATATTCAGGTGAGGAATTAAAAATTTACGTTTTCCTTTTTCACTCCTTCATAAAAGCTTTTATTTAGTGGCATGTATAGGTGGCCCTTGAAAATATATGTATTGTGTAAGTGGCCTTTGAGTCCATGTAAAATATATCTGTACTGTATTTGAATATCTTTGCCCCAGCAGGTCCCAGTTATTCTTGATGGGCTGCAGCTGTGGTTAGTCAAGGTAACTGGGATAAAAGAGGGTGGGCTGGCCAGTCAGGGAGAGCCCTGGAGGAGCCCTGACTAAGGAAGGTCCTGAGGCTGTGCTGTGAAGATCTGCCACCCACAAGACAACACCAGAAACATACAGGACTTGTGAAATATGCTAAATACAGCAGGCATGTATCTTTAGTGGCATGTATCTTGTGGTCAGAAGATTTTCTAAACAATATCTGCTATTTTGAGATCTCCAAGTTATGATTCCAAGAACTTAATCTTGTACCTTTTTTTCTAGATACACAGCTTGTATGTTCTGGTTCATGGTAAAGTCTTGGCTTTGTTTGTTTGTTTGTGATTTTTTCTTATGCTATGCTTTTCTACTTCTACTAAACTCTAATTTGCCTGTCTGAAATATAGACATGCCATGTAAACAATTAATTTTGACTTACATCTGCTTAGTGTTTTCACCTTTTGAGAATAGGTTATTAGAGCAGCTCTGGTGTATAAATGTCATTTATGGAGAAACAGGGGAAATACCAGGTGGTATTTTGCTCTAACAATGTGGTCACGTCAAAGCTCATGGTATTACTGCTACTGTGTAGTATCCTAGACTTGTAACTAATCACAACAGAGATCCCTGCTGTGCTTAATTTTTCTGAGGTTTCTACAAATGGTGCAAAAAACTCACTAGGGTTACAGTGCTTTGTGCAGGCCTGAAACCTTTGTACACTTTTCTTTTTCTTGACAACATCTTTGTGAAAAGGTTTTTAATACAAGACATACACTAATTTTTTTCTTCTGTGTATACTGTCTAGTCTATTTACCTCACACGCTCCCCAAAATCACTTGGTAACACTGCAAATCAGTACCTGTAAAATGGAAGACCAAAGGAGCTGAGGTTCTCAATGACAGAGATAAGAGGTGATTTGATAGTACCTACTGACAACTCAAGCTCACAGTTTCTGTTTCATGTTATTCTCATCTGTATTCTCCATGCTACTCTCTGTGCTCAACTATTAAGAGATATACAAGATAATATGCAAATGCTTTCATAACTGTCTGTGTTGAACCATTTTAGCAGTAGAAATGTTAAATATTGTCAGCCAATGTAGTGGAATTATATTTTAATACTACTATGATTGAAGTCATATTTGGGAAGTAGCTCCAAATCATCTCTTTTTAAGGCTTCAAATGCATGACACCTTAGAAGGATCTCTGCCTATGGCTCTAGCGATAGAACTGTTTTAGAGGGAGTCTCAAGTATTTAAGAGACTTGAAAAAGATGGAAGCATCCAATGTAAATCTCTTCAGAAGCTACATGTACAACTCTTCAGTTCTTTTGAAGATTTCAAATACATTTTTAATATCCTTCTCATTATATTATTTCAAATGCTAGTTACAAATAGAAGGAAAAAATGCCTATCATTTTCTCATGAAATCCTTGTGTCTTCTTTCTGCATCTTGAAAGAAGTTGCTGGCATTTAAAGTGAGATACCTCTCCAGGAGGCAATCTGCCTTTCACTTGCACTTATTATTTCCTTAAAAGTCATTTGAAATAGGCAAATAAACAATCACAAAATTTCAAGTAATTACTGAACTTAATTTTGATATTTCCTGTTAATTAGTAAAGCATAACAGATTTCCGTTTGTTTCATTATATTTAATTTAGTAAACTTTTAAACCCTGGAGAGGTTTCTGAACAGAGCACTGTTACAACCCATCCCTGTCAGTGAGGGTAGCTCAGGTTCTTGTGTTAGATTCCTCAGGGGGTTCTACTAAGCCCTTAGGTTTCCCTTAGAGTGAAATGACTCTGAATTATTGGTGTTTATTTATAAACATACACACAGAGATGTATGTATATATATGGTTGACTTTAGTACAGTTTTGTTGCAATGGAAAGCCGGTATGTAGCCATCCATTTTGGTTGATATTATCTACAGAAAAGCATCAATATAAAGGAATAAAAATAACACTTCAGAAAATGTATGGGGGAAAAAAAAGAGAGAGAAAGGATAAGAGTAGAAAGACATCACCACCTGTTGTTCCAGAGGTGAAACTAGATTGTTTCAGTTTCAATGTCTGTTTCCCAAAGTGATGGTTGCATTCTTGATCCACCAGGAGTGGGGAAATTCCATGAAACTCAAAGCCCAACGGTTAAAATACACTGAGGTTAGATGGGAAACACCCCACTGCCTCCCCTGGGTGGAAGTTTTACTCTGTCTGTTTCAACACTGTGGATCATGCACAGTCCTTTGCTGGAAGGCCCCAGGAATGAGTCTGGGGGGTGTTTTGGGGGTCTTTGATGGTTTAGGAGCCCTTCTAAGACACAAAGCTGCCTCTTACATCAGTGCAGTTGAGCCAGCTGTGCCCAGTGAGAAGGGATGAACATTCTCAGGCCAACGTATGTAAATGTCCCATATGGATGTGACCTTCCCCAGGCTGGGTTGGCGGAGGATGCTGGAATGATAAAAAGCATTACCCACCGTGCAGGATCTGCTTATCATCATCCATGTCCCTTATCTGGCTCAAACCCCAGAGCCGCTGGTGGCGAGTGTTCACCCCTCTGTCTTATGGAGATCAGAGGCTTTGCCACTACGTGCTCAAAACCTCCCCTCCTGCCCATCTGGGGCTGCAAACCTGGTCCCAGCAAAGCACCCTGCCACCTCCACAGATGGCCAAATATTTGAGCCAGTAACCACTAACATCCCAGTCTCTCACAAGCACCAAACATTTGAGAAGGACAGATTACACACATTTGCTTTTCTGACTCTATACATTGCGTATTTTGGCTTATTAACATTATATGAGTGCCAGATCTCAGCATTTTGACCATAAAATAATTGCATAACAAACCAGTTAAGTGGTTGAAGTTGACCTTTGAGTATGTTTTTTTCTGGTATTACATTTCTTTCTAAAGCCTGCTTAAGTCAGTAGATTCCTACTGACAATGCTATTTCAGACATGAGCTAAAAGTAAACCTGTCTCATTCCTCATTCAGTGTTGTTATTGAAACCAGGGAGGAATTAGTCACTACTGCTGATTTTCAGAACTGAAGTTCTACTCAGTCTTGAGAACCTGTACTTCTCTGAGTAGGATTCTTGCTGTATTTTAAGGACCCAGAAGTTAATTATCACTGTTTGACAAGTCTTTAGGCTCTTTCTGTGCTTGTTGTAGATAAATATGCACCTCCACCCTGGGACAGGAGTGTAAAATAGATGGGCTGATTTAGAAAAATGTAGATGAATAAAGATCATACTTAGGTAGGACTGAATCCAAATTTTTATTTAAATTCTCATAGTTTCACCCCAAAAGAACGTCCGGCTAGTTCTGTAAGCATATATTAAATAAGTAGCTGACTTTGGATCTGTCAGTAAGGAATTCTTGAGAGTGTAGAATATACGAGAATGTAGAATAAATAATAGCCATTGAAAATATTGAATTCAAATCTCTCCATTCCATTTTGAGTGCTCTGGTTACCAGCTTGTAGAGATATTTCTGCCTTTTCTTTATTAAGCCTGTAATTATTCTGTACTTTGAGAAACAATTTTCATAGGAGAGCACCTTGTTCCAGACTATCAGGTTATAGCCTGATTATCAAGGCTCTTTTCATGAGAAAGGTGCATATCTTCTCACTCAAAAGACATAATGAACCTTACTGTCTTCTACGTTAAATTAGAGTTATGCAAAATACAAGTGAAACATCATTTCCAGTGAATGCACTCAGAATCCTGGCTGCCTCAAGAAAAGTGGTATCTGAGCAGGGTTTTGTAAGATCTAAGTTATATATTTCAGAACTACACTGAAAATTAAGTGTTCACCCTCTTTGTGCATCTGGCACAGTGTTTCTGCTGGCTTGGTTATCTGCCTCTTTTTCAAGATTTTTTCTAAGATGTTTCCTCACCTCTGTCAGTTTCCCAGGGAAAGCTATTTGCAAGTTTGATTTTTACTCCAGCAGAGATTCAGTACTGGTAAGGATATTTCGGAAAGGTAGCACATTTTCAGTGTGTCTCAGAACTAATGGGTGATTCTTTATTTATATCTTGATGAAGTCTTTTTTCCTCTACCTGTGTTACAATTCAAAGGAAAATTAAAAGTCTATTTCAATGCCTGATGTTTAAACATGACATTAACAAAACTTGTCTCTTTCTCACTACAAGCTCTTTGTAATATAGCATTGAATGTGTTTATATTTCCATACTATTATTTATGAATAAATGCAGATAAATAGTGGTAAGCCAAACTGGGATCTATTGTGATAGACTGAGACAGAACAATAGTACTGCAAGCTAACTGTTAACCTTTTCTTCCCATCTCAGTATTGCAGTCTAGAATTACCCTCTGGAAGGCTCCCAACAAGACAGGCTGGAATACAGAATTAACAGAAGGAAATGGCTTATCGTGTGCTTTATGATACTACCCTAAATTCTCTGTCCATTAGCAGTAAGGCTGAAACTGGATTTTTCTTTCTCAGATATATATAAGACTATAACTTCTATAATGATTTTCTTATTCTAAAGTCTTTGTACCCTGTTTTCAAAGTCTATTAAGTAACTTTACTTTTTGCTGTTATGAACATTTAAAAAAACCAATATTTTTGTTATTTATAACCTTACAGAGTGATAGTTGCACCCATTTAATTGTGTGAATACATGTATTCAGGTACTAATTTACCTTCTACTTAGTCTTGAAGTCTAGCAAATAGAAAAATCTGTGTTGGTTTTGAATTTTGTATGTATTGGGGTGTGTGTGTCCTTACTTTCCCAGAAGCCCATCATGGACAGCTTAAATATGTGTACCAAATTATTTATACGGAGAACTAGTAGTATGACTTTGAGCTAATTCCCATTTGCGTGCTAGATAGAGTAAATAATTGGGCATCTTGATAAATTATTATTTACCACTAAGGATAAAATTTTGCCTCTTGGGGTGAACAAATCATTAGGCTGATTCGAAAAGCACCTATTTTATTTGTCAGTCTGGAATGGGGGTCTCCTGTGTAAATAAATGAATGGCCTTTCTAGAAGCAAGCATCTCTCCAAAGCTCATGTGTATTCTGTGTCAGTGTATGCTGTGTTTATGGATGGATACAGGATGATGGAGCACTAATAGCTGACTGTGTTGTTGCTATTTTTTCAGGGGTTATAGATACTATTTCCAAAATCTCAGCTTTTCACTGTCTCAGCCTGCCATGTCATCTGCAAGGTACTCATTTTTTTTCTCTCATTCTGCAGTAAATTTGTAATTCTTTTAAATGTGGTGTCATACATAGGCTATTACTGTGTTCACTTGGTGCATGACTGCTTGTTAAGTTGTGGCAACTGAATTATGTGCCTTAGACCCCATTTTCTTTAATAACTGTCTTTTAATCAGTCCTGGTTTCAAAAGTGGAGTAGTTATTTTGCAAGAGTGGGGCAGAGGAGTGGTACTGCTACCCTTTTGTCATGTTTCTAGAATAAAAGCGAATTTGTTCCAGTGTAAGGAGAGTACTTGGTACTGCTTGAATACAGCTGGGAGCAGTGGTTCTTTTCCTGGATCCCATATATTTATTTATTAAAATAAATATATGACACAGAAACAGAGATGAATCTATAGAATTCCTAATGTAATGACACATTTTGCAGGAAGGAGGATCTATGCTGCTGAGTTCTATGGGGAAAAATAAAATGAAGATAATAAATACTAAATTCTCTTGGCAGAGTGTAAAGAAGTAAATAGGTTTAGCAAAATTGTTCTTTTAAAATCCCTTTAGATAAACAGATTATTTTACCGAGCTTTATCCCTAAATTTGGCTTCTGGTACATTTGAGGCTTTTTAGATGTTGGCAGATAACTTTAGCACATTTGTATATGTAATTTCACACATCATCAGCATATTAAAGCCATTGAATGATGGGAAATCCAGTACAAGATGCATAATAGACATTTTGCAAACCAGATGATCTCCTGCTATAGAGCATCCATTTCAGGTAATAACATAACTCTTATGAGGAGGAATTTTGTAATTACTATCCAAATTATAGTAACATTTCTAGTACATTCCAAACAAAATTTTATGGTGGTGTGTAAAAAAGAAAAAAGCACTCAAGAGAATAAAAAGTCTGGCACAAACTGGCACAAAGGGAGTAGCTGATCTCTGTTGGATGTTGTAGATGAATGGACTTAGAGGGAAAAAAAAGAATGATGGATTACATTTGATTTTTGAAAATATTTAACAAGCTGAATTTACAGAAACCACATAATATTTGTAATTGCAAAAAATCACATCATTTATGGTTGTTTGAATCTTGAACGTGTGATCAGATTGGATAATAATCCAGTGTGAACATGCCTTTTTATTGTTTCTGTCTGACACACAGCTGTAAAATTGGCCCAGAAATGTTATTTATCAGACATGAAAATATTTTTCTGAAAACTAATGAATGAAGCTTGTAGTGTAGACAGCACATTCAGTGTGAAAATGAAACATGTTTCTCCTTCTATGGTTCTTTTTAGATGTTGGCAGATATCTTTAGCACATTTGTATATGTAATTTCACACATCATCAGTATATTAAAGTCATTGAATGATGGGAAATCCAGTACAAGATGCATAATAGACATTTTGCAAACCAGATGATCTCCTGCTATAGAGCATCCATTTCAGGTAATAACATAACTCTTATGAGGAGGAATTTTCTAATTACTATCCAAATTATAGTAACATTTCTAGTACATTCCAAACAAAATTTTATGGTGGTGTGTAAAAAAGAAAAAAGCACTCAAGAGAATAAAAGTCTGGCACAAACTGGCACAAAGGGAGTAGCTGATCTCTGTTGGATGTTGTAGATGAATGGACTTAGAGAAGAAAAAAGAATGATGGATTACATTTGATCTGTGAAAATATTTAACAAGCTGAATATACAGAAACCACATAATATTTGTAATTGCAAAAAATCACATCATTTATGGATGTTTGAGACTTGAACATGTGATCAGATTGGATAATAATCCAGTGTGAACATGCCTTTTTATTGTTTGTCTGACACACAGCTGTAAAATTGGCCCAGAAATGTTATTTATCAGACATGAAAATATTCTTCTGAAAACTAATGAATGAAGCTTGTAGTGTAGACAGCACATTCAGTGTGAAAATGAAACATGTTTCTCCTTCTATGGTTCTATGAAAGTGGAAGAGATGAATGGAAATATTATGCTTCCATAGTGCTAACATCATTTCCATAATTGCCTAGGATAACAACATTTTTGAATATCTGTATTCCTCAAAGCTTTTTAAAATGCACAGAATTTGAAAACAGAGGTTTAAAATTAGGTTTTGTGATGTTCAGGACACTTAGCTGAAAGTTTGCATTCTATTGTACTATGAATGGTATTGCTATCCAGTATGGTATTGAATTTTCATTTAACATGAAAATAGTTTTCAAACATTTCTGAAATAGGACTTAGCAGTTACTTATCTTGAATTCCCAAAATAGTAAGAGCCACCAGCCTTATTGTGATCACTCTTAATATCTGTGCAATTAACTGAAAATTAATCTCAGGGTTTAAATTCAGTCATTGCCTTAAGTGTTGGGATAAGGAACTTCATTCAGATGTCAAAATTGTGAAGTTTTTAATAAAAGTTCTCCTTTAATGGGTATATCTATGAATTCCAAGTGAGATATGAAATCCAGTATTTAGATCTAAAGTTGCTACTTTAGAGATGAGTATGAATCATAACCCAGTAAATAGGGACAGTGTGCCTTGAGAGTCTGCAGTGGTGACCACTCGGGTTATGTGATGGAATATTTGGTGTCTCTCTGATTGCATTTGCAGGCACTGCAAGCTGCTGTTCTGTGTGTGGCAGCCACATCAGGTTATTCAGCTGCTGACCTCTATGGCTGGTATTATGGACTACCACAAATCAAATGAATCTGCAGTTTTAAGTCTAGCATGAACTAGAGTGCTTCCCTTGATGACTTTTCTTAGCATTCATCTTTGCAGACAAAGATTTTCTCTTTTCTCTTAGTTAGCTCATGTAACAATGCTGCCTGGTCTTTCTAATTCACAGAGACCTACTGACCCTTGTTCTCCTTGAGCTCTGCAGACATTTTCCGTTCAGTGTGAGGGCGAAGCTTGATCTGTGATTTCTGATTATATGCCTCTTAGAAGTACTGTGATTTGTCACATAAGGCCTGACTCCATACAAAGGATTACAGCCCTTTATGCTCCTAGCAGATGTTCTGTACATACTTTTCTGGAAATTAAGGAAGTAATGTAAATTAAAAAAGATATTGTTTGTCCTTAAACCCTGTATTAAACCATTTGCTGCTCTCTGTTTCTGAATCTGAATGATCCTTGTGATATTTCTAGACTAATTTTTCTTGTTTCTTGTATTGTACAGTTAAGTTGAACAGCTGCCAGTTAAGTTAAATAAACTCAGGTACTAAGGAAAAGAAATAGTAAAAAATATTAAAATGCAGAGTGTCTTCTATAGTTGGGCATAGCTTGTATTGTCTGTGACATGTCCAGTAATTTATACATATCCTAAGTTCTGTTGATTAGGTTTATTTTAGATGCAACTGAATTTGTCACTAAATTCAACATGTAGGTTGTTATGATATCACAAGGAATTTTCCACACAAGTTGCTCTAGTGCTTTTTGGTATAAGTATTTATTGCACTGTATGTGCATTGCAGTAAAAGCAAATAGTTTAATGTCTCTCTGGTAGGTGGAGAATTCCACTGCAATATCCCCTGTCTTTACTATACAAATATAATAATTCTTGGGACCAACTCATGAATTAGTTTCCTTTAATCTGTAGGATGCCCATAGACAACATTCATATGGCTTTCTTCTTGTTTTACTGTGTTACCAGCAGTCATATGCTAAAATATTGTAGCTGGTAGTGGGCTGATGCTAAGCAGGCAGTAGTTAAGTGATAATACCTTGAAGAAGGAAGTAGGGATTTGGTTTTTAAAATCTTTTACTGAGACAGGTGTCATAGAGTCCTTTGAACAGTCACTGAGTGATTTTGATGCAGGTGTCTACCATCACAAGATGATAGGGATGTTGGTGCCATGGCAAGATGATGTGTAGCCATGTGAAGGGGGCTGTCATCCCCTCTTCAAGGTGGCAGAAAGGTGGCACAAATATTTACTCACATTGCAGCCTGTCATTATCTGTAGTGCCTTTGGGAAGCGATTGACAAGCAGGACGTTGAGTTGTTCTGATGATTTATTGCAGTTTTCAGTCAGGAGATTGTGTTTCCTCTTTTGTGTAATCTTGGTGCTTGTCTACCCATCTCTAAGTCAGGTATAACTTGGTCTTTGAGGTTTTTCTGCCATTGGTCTGCTCTGAGAGCACGTAATGAAGCTTCCATGCTAGATGATTCCTTCATTATTCCTGTTTGCCAAGAGCATTGCTCTCATTGGTGTCTATATTATGCTGCTTTTGCACTCATTATAAAAAGTTCCATGTATTCCTTTTTCTTCATAATGTGAGAAAGGTCATAGGTACCCAGGGGTGTGATATCTCTGTATGACAGTAGAAAATGTCAATGTGAAATAAAGAATTTGTCTGCATTAATCTCCACTGGGGGAATAAAGGATGAACTAGGAAAACTTGTGACTTGCAATGAAAATCAAACTGTTTATATTCATTTAAACCAAACTCAGCCTTTTGGCACTGAAAACATCTGCAGATGGAGTTTTTGCATGCTATAAATTGCTGCTTGTGTTGTCATTTCAGAAAATATTTTGTTTTTCAAATTGAAAGTTTTCAAGCTCACAGATTGTGTCTTATATCCTCGGAAGATGACTGGAAAGAAGAAAATAGCATACCTTTTAATACTATTGGTGCTATTTAGTACTTTACACATTTACTTGGGATTTTGTATTCTGAGTGTGTTTTGGAAGCAATAATTATTTCCAGAACTCCTTTTTGTGAAATTTTATGGTATTATTACTAGTATGTAGAATACAAAATTAAAATAGAAGTGGACATTTTCTCACAAGGAAATTTCTAAAGTTCTTCAGGTGTTGGGTTTGGAACTCACAGACTTGGCACCCTGAAATCCCTTTCAATAATTACATCTAACGGAATGAAGTTTGAATAAATGAAGTTCCTCAGCATTCTGCACTGGTAGACTTGTGGCAGAAGCTGACACTATTGATTTGGTGGCACTTTGACTTGACAAAGAAGTAGTTGAGACACATCTATAAGCTCAAATACACACAATCTGCAAGTGGCTTCATGTGTATTTCAAGAGACTGGGATAGAAGCCAGTTTTCTTCTGGCAGCCATGTAAGGCTGTACAAAGCCTGAGCGAAGTCATTCATCTTCACATGGTGGCCATGTAGGCATGTCTGCAGAGAGAAGGGTTTGTTTGCAAGGGAATGGATTGTACACAGAGCAGTGACTAACTCCTGCTGGGATCAAAGGAATTTCTTATGTGAATGTGAGAATCGCATGTGGCACAGAGCAAGTGCTCTAGAAAAATTAATCTCCTTGGCAGTTCATCATTGCAAAACTGTTTCTGTGCATTTTTAGATGGCTGCATATTTTACCACTATTACAGGAATCTGCTGTATCATTAATCATATTTGGATTTTTTTTCCTACAGCCTTGGCTGTCATAAAGTAATGAAAATACCTGGTAAAGTATGAGCACATCATCCATTACTGTTCAAATATAAATGGTTTTGATAAGGTTTGAAAGAAGATGAGCCAAAATGCCCTGTTGTATTCTGCAAAAGTGCAGGTTTCAGGTAACTGGAAAAAACACGCAGGCTTTGCATATGAAAAGAAGTGGCCTTTGTCAGCTTTTTAAAAACAGGCATGCAATTTTCTTAAATGTTAGTGACAAGCTCCTACCTAAGTCAACAAAGTCATTTTGTGTGTGAAAAATTGTTCAGATTCCTTTTTGTGGAGCAGTGTTTATCTAACATTTGGATTCCCTAAGCCTGGGACTAAATGTCAGTGGTAAAGTGGCCTCATAATAAAACTTTCTTCTTAGAGAGTTGCAAAAGATATTTCTATTAATTGTGGCAAGTTCAATCCATTATGGATGTACAATATTTTGAGTAGAGACATGTTCTTCCACAAATGCTTAAATGAAATGCAAACAGCATTAAGTATTTTTTTTCCTCTCATTTATTGTGTTTAATTAAACAGATTTATGTTAAAATCTTTGTCTGCCTGCTAAACTTTACATCTCTGGATTTTCATTTAAGGTAAGATCTGACAGACACATTTTTTACACTTTTATTTCAGAGTAAAACTATAAAAACATGTAAAGATGGGGACTAGAAGTGGGTGTAAGTAGAAAAGGACAAGAAGGAGATTGGAGATGATCACTTTCAAAAATCAAGAGGATTTCACTGAAAAATTATTTACCCATTTTCTGACACAATTTATAAATATATTAGCAAAAACAAGGGCATAACTATCTGAGGAGAGAGTACAGGCAGTCATCAGTGTTTGCTACAGTAACAGTGCTGTTAGCAGATTTTCAAATAAATAATTTCCTGCTTAGTCTTTTGTGGGTTTCTTCTTTTCTTAATGGGATTTTCAGACATCAAGACATTATAGGTCTTCCTTAATTTTTTTTATTTTGTCTTTCATCTCCCACATCCCCTCTAGTAAGTTGCAAACTAATAGTATGAACATCTTGCTTTTGCTCCTTTTTATATTGCCATAGGCACTGTTTCCCCCTCTGCTTTTGGATTGTGTCTTTGATTCTCATTTTCTCCATCTTTATATAGTAGCATATGGTAACGTTATATGAAAAATATTCTTCTTTAAAAAGTAGTCACTTTAGAACAGTAACTTCCAGCATGTAAGGCATAAAAATGTGCCATCAGAGACCAACCCTTCCTTTGCTGTATGAGGAGAGGCTGAGATCTCTTGGTCTGTTCAGCCTGGAGAAGGGGAGGCTGAGGAAAGACCTCATGGAGGTCTTCAGCAAAGAAATGCAAAAGAACAGGCACTGATCTCTTCTCTGTGGTGACCAGGGACAGGACCTGAGGAAATGGCCTGAGGTTCTGTCAGGGCAGGTTTAGGTTGGATATTAGGAAAAGATTCTTCTCCCAAAGGGTGTTTGGGAACTGGAACAGCTCCCCAGGAAAGTGGGCACAGCACATAAGTGACCAGTGCCAGTGTTCAAGAATCTCTTAGACAATCCTCTCAGGCTCACGGTGTCACTCTTGGGGCCATTCTGTGCAGGGGCTGGAGTTGTACACAGTGACCCTTGTGGGTCCCTTCCAAGTCAGCATATTCTGTGATTCTCTGCACCCAGTCACCTTGATGCAAAAATTAGAATTCAGAATGGAACTTAAAACATATCCATATTCTCTATTTCTCTAGAGCCTCTATCCTGTGAGTGGGAAAAAGCCTTTTATATTTGAAGCCTTTAATATTTGAAACAATGTTGTAGAACTTTTTTCTCTATCTGCTGTACATATGAAATACTTCAAAACTCAAATTTGTGTTAATAGTTTAAAAAAACTCACAGTAAAAGCCATAAGCTAGGCCTCTTCCAATATTTCAGTTGAAAACTGGTTAAAAATAAAAACCATAAATGGAATAAAAATAGAGAAATGAAATTTTGCTGCAAGAGGATGCCTTTTTGTTTTAGGTGCCTCAAATATCCAGTCTCAGAGGCAGTTAAAAAGTCAAAGATCACGGCTAATTCCTGGCAGTGATAAAAAGGCTAAAGAAGCAGATGTTCTGATCCCACTTGTCAAAAACATGAAGACAATGTATTTTGGATAAAAGCCCATAAAAAGGACATGGGTTTAGCAACATGAAAGAACAAAAACTAACATGTCCTTCATGAACAATGTCATCATTTTCCATGAATACTAATAGAACCCAAAATAATTCTTTGCACAATTCCTAGCTAAAATATGTATTTTCTGCCCATTGGTAACATCATACTGTTGTGTTACCTCAGACTAGTCTGATTGACTGATATGTTTCATGCTAATTCCTTGGGATTTTTTTATTAACATACTTGAATATGACTATGTTCTTTCTTGTTCTTTCTTTGTTCTTTCTGTGATGGAAACTCTTGCAGACTCCATATGGATGATTGTGCCTAAGTGTGATCTGTCTGTTTGCCCTACAGTGAAAGAACTGAATAATTAATTTGAAATCAGTGGGAATTATGGCATGCTCAAAAGAAAAAACAGGATCCAAGTAACTTAAATCTTCATTGCTGGGATCAATTAAAGAGTTGGATGTGGAATAATAGTATGGTAGAGGTATTGTGTCCAAATTAATTAAGGAGACAAGATCTTCAGTGCTTTTTATGAAGTTGTGGTTAGTATAGTTTCAGTTTTACTCTGAAAATTTTTTTCCCTTATTCTGTACAGATTTCAAACAAATCAAAGCAAAATGTCTAGACAATATTTTACTTTTAGTCCTGAAATAAGGCACAAGTGAGGCAAGATCCCTGCCCAGGAATATGCAAGTAAGAAAATTTTTAATAATAAATTGACAGTTAAAAAAGTAACAACTGCCATCAAAGTGAGGACTAATGTATGACAGAATAAATAATTATGTTTTGATCTTAGATAAAGCAAATTTCTTATGCTTTTGTGGATCTATTTTAACTTTGGAAACAGCAAATGTTAAATGTTAGTACAGAAGATGACACACCACTGCCTTGCCATGTTCAACAAGGTGCAACTTATCTAATAAGTCACATCTATGTACATATAACAAGTGCTTATATATCTTACTGCCCACAAATGCTGTGCAAGGGAGAAGAGTGACTAATGGACAGTGCAGAGTTAGCAATTTCCAGAGAAAACAGACAGCATGGTGATAAAGGGACCATAGTGATAAAGGAACCAATTCCACTGCTTCTTAGTGAGTCTAATGCTGCCCCTAGAAATGCAGATTTATGACTAAAATGTAAATGAAACAGTCATTGTTGGCTCTGACTAGGTATAAAGCACCGAACAAATGGAGGATTAAAAATGAAGGCAAATACTCTTTATGTTACAAAATGTCTTTTAAATAAAAAAGCTGGCAAAAAATACACTAGTATAGAATGGAAACATCAAGAGAAATGCTATTTTTATGATGATTTACTGGAAAAGTCCTTGAAAAAAAAAATTCCTTTGCACAGAACATTTGATGCTAATGCCACAAGAATTTTCTTCACTGTGGAGTTTCCATTGAGGTAACTCTCTAAAATGTTTCATTTCAGTTACATTGTAGACAACCCAAATATGGCAAGAGATTATTTCAATTTTATTAATAACTCTAAATAATACTTGGAGAACAGGGAAGATAAATCTGAGGGCTAAGCAAACATTAATGCAGTGAAAGACATTCAAGACAGAAAATAGTGTGAGGTAGGATGCCAAAGACAAATATTTCCCAGGGTGATTATTCTTTTAGCAGATGGTGCATAGAGGACTGGACTGGTTTTTGTGGCACACTAGGTATCACACAGCACATGTTGCTCTAAGAATAATGAAGACGTTTGCCATCCCCAAAATTAAGGGGAAAATGTATCATGCTATAAGTAATGAGCTGTCTGAGTTATTTTTGACTCAGTTTATTAAGAAAAGATTGGAGAAAACCACAGCAATAAATCTCCAGGACACATACATCCCAGACTGATTTGCATTCAAGGTCATGACAAAGTTCAGCAAAAATGCAGATCTGAGCAGAACAACTCTTCATGTATCATGATTGCTGTGTTTCTTTTCTTATTAGGCAGCTCTAATGAGTAATGATGATTATCATGGTGGGTAGGATGTTAGGGACAGTATGTTCTTGTGCATATTTGTCTTGCAGTGTTTGTCACGTGCCCACTTGTAGATTTCTAGCTAGAGTGGAAAACATCCAGCGCTGAACTCCACAAATTTATAAAGAAGACCCCAAAGTAGCGGTTGAGTCATAAAGAATATTTTTTCTGAGGAGACATTCATACTGCGTGATTTTAGTCATCCAAAAAAATGCCTTATACAGAAACCTATCTTCCTGTGTTATGAATCAGAAAAAAAAATTTGAAGTTGTAGTTTAGAACCTGGGAGCTCATCATGTATGTCATCTGGTGCATGTCATCACTAGATTCAAAGTCCATTTCAATGATCTGATTTCTGTGGCAAAACCAAAGTACTTCAGCTCATCTAGGATCTTAATTTTCTCCATTAATTTTATGTGGAGATAAGTATGCCACCTTAATAATTTTATTTAGGTTTTAAGGTTAATCAGTTAGACAGTTAGATATCTTCTGAGCAGTAGTTATCCATACAGCAAATCTGGATAATTTAATTACATGTGATTTTAGATGGCACTATTTTATATCTTTTTATAGTTCAATCAGGGGATAAATGGCAGTAATTTAGATATACTAAAAAGTAGAATGTTATTGTCCCTTTTGGGAAGCAGGGTTTTGAGGATGAAGAGGAGACGAGAATCTTGACTCCATAATTAGAAGACTTGATTTATTATATTATATATATATTACATTAAGACTATACTACAAAGAGATGAAAGGAAGAAGTTCTCAGAAGGCTAGCTAAGAATAGAATAGCAAGAATGATAAGAAAGGAGCTGGCTCCGACAGAGAGCGAGAGCCAGCTCTGTCATGACTGGTCAGAAAATCCAAACACCCATAGAAGGCCAATCACAGGTGCACCTGTTGCATTCCACAGCAGCAGATAACAATTGTTTACATCTTGTCTCTGAGGCCTCTCGGCTTCTCAGGAGGGAAAAATCCTAAAAGAAGGATTTTTCACAAAAGATGTCTGCAACATAATGTGAAATATACCAAGTCTTCAATGAAAGCTAGAGTGAATTTCAGGGTTTATTGATGTAAACCAACTTATTTTTTAACATGCAAACCCTAATTTTTACTCTACTAATAATTACTCTGCTTTTCTCTCTGGAGTTCATCAGTGTGGTCTCCATCAGCTAAGTGATCCTGCTTCTGTTGTGTGATAACTACACTGGGTCTACTTTGCTTCAATTTTATGTTTACGCCTGGCAATATGTATCCTTTGCATTCCTGAGATTGTAGTCCTTGGATAACAAGGTTGCAGCAGATGAGAAAATTATTCTGAGTAAGAGAATAATTTCCTATATATAGGGAGAAACAGTACTGCAGAGAGACCACTAATCTGATAGTTATTGCATGTTTTTATAGAAATATAAATACATTCCTCCTCGTGAAGGAATCTCAGGAGTCATACTCATTATTGCTATCATTACCAAAAACTTCTGGAAGAAAACCAAATAATTAAAGCATCCATCAGCAATGAAATCTCTAGTCGTCTAGTCTCTGCATTAGAGGACACTGACTAAAGGATGAGGCAAAGTCAATTTAATTCATTTCAAAAATACTCCTATAAAAATTGAATTAAAAAAAACATGAAAATGAAGCAAAAATAATTCTATTTTTTGACTTTTTTTGAAACAGGGAATAGAGGTGGATAGATTATTTTTTATTCAAAATTATCAAGCTACTAATAAAAAAAGAAACTAATGATAGCCAGTTAAAAAGAATGAAAAGTTTTTTTTTCCAGCTGTTTTGTTTCTATTCAAGTTAAAGCCCTTAGATTTGTCATGTAGAGCAAACCCTAAGGCATTTTCATTTAATTCCTTCATCAGGTTTTACATTCAGAGAAAGTTCTTACAAATCTTGTGAGTCTCTCCTTCTGCAGTGTTGAAAAGATATAGCGTGAACAAAGGCAGACAAGGATGTGGTGTGTCAAATGAATCTGTTCCTCAAGTGTTCCCGTGCCTCTGTAAAATTGCTTTTTTTACATAGGCTGATTATACAGTTAGCCTATGAAACATTTTCCTGCCAGTGGTATTTTGCTGAAATAAATGCCTCAGGAAAAGCAATACTTTTTGCAGGAAATTTCCATTTTGTTCTAGTTCAGGTTAACTTTCATCTCCCTATTGCCTGAGTCAGTTTCTTTGTTCTTCTATATTTGTTTCATTATATAGAAACCACAGACCCCAGATGCACCACAGAACATGTGCCAAATTATGTTCTGCCTCTGTATTTGGATAAGTGGGACTGATTGCTGCCATCATCAGAGACTGGTTTCCCTGGACAGAAAATCTACACATGAGGATTGCACAGGAATGTGAGGAGCTGGAGCGGGACCCCTGAGGAGCCGAATGTTCTGCTGTGGTTAACAAGCCTTTACCCTTAGCAGCCTTGTAATTCCTTTTGCATATCTACCTTTCCGAGGAGAGAGGAGGTGCTGATGATTACTTTGCTACACATATCAGCATGGGCTTGTGCAGCTGATGTATTTACTTTCTTGGGTAGGAAGAGCAGTGAAGGTATCTGAGGATTGCTGGTGCTAGCAAATGTAGGGTCTCTGGAGCGCTGTTGCCACACAGTCTTCGTTGCTATTATGTCTGCTTGAGAATGTCTGTGTCTTTTGTAGTTAAGTTCTTTATTTCTCTTTATCCATAATAATCTCATCTGTGTTTGGCATATTTTAGTAGAGTGACTCAAAGTTTTCCATCTCTCTTCCTTCCTTCCTTCTCTACCAGCGATGCAAATTATTTTCCTATAGAAAGTAGGAAACCTGGGCTGATTTTGCACTGCACTACAGACTCACTAATAAATCTTGTGGAAACTACAGCAGCAACCTTAAGGGCATATACAACAAGCTGTACCAAAGGTGCCACTGTACAGAGCCAAGCTGGAAGTCTTAATACGTGTGGGTTGGATAAACTACTCAGGAATATTTCAGAACTGACTGTATTTTGATTTTTGCAGTTGTAACACCTAACCACCAGCCTGTTATAATGCTGCAACATACCACTCTGTGTGAGCTGAAACAATCCCTTGTTGCATAGTAAGGGTGAACAATGCCCTTTGGAAGTGGGAATTGGAAGCAGTATTAGATGAAGTAATTTAATTTCCCTTTGTTTTGCAAATTTTTTTACCATTACCTCATGAACTAGTCAGGCTATATTTTTTTTTGTTATGTATTTTATGCCAACTGAAATTTAGAGTGTGTAGAATTAGACACACTGAACAGAGGACTTGATACTGATACTGTCATTCGTTCTTTACTGTTGTCTATTTCAGCAAGCAGAAAATTTGTAATTGTTAGATTTATTTAATAATTTTAGTACCTCCCAGAGATGAGGCTGGGTAAACGTGAATATACTAAAGACACAGTTCAAAAAAACCTCCCGAACACTCTACTACTTCTTTGAAGTGACTAAACACTAGAAGTGTATAATTTTTTAGCAATAAAAGCCTCTAGACATCTTGCTGCTTCTGTGAAACTTGCAAGTTGCCTTGGCTTAGGTAATTTAGCACTTGTCCTCCCATATAAAACCACTTAGAATGAAGATGTTCCTGCTTCCATGTATAAACATGTATCCATATCTAAGTAATGATTAATAATTAATTATTATTATTTTATATATATGTATTTTTTTTTAAGTGGAACGGATACCTAAGATATTTTTCCAAACAAGTTTATCACAAAATCCTGCTCATGTGGGAAAAAGCTGCATGGCAATGAAAGAAGCAGCTCAGTGAAGTTCTGTTCTCTTTCTCTCCAGGGTTTGTTCAGTGGGATCAGTGCAGTCAGTTGCCAAAGGCTTCAGATAGGCTGATAAACATGGAAATATCTGTCTCACAAATATTGTAGCTAAGTTTATGTGTGCTTATGCTAAGTTTAGGCTTATATATCAGCACTCTTTAATCCTTGTCCTGATAGTTCTTTCTGTGATCCATGATGTGTTTGCGGCCTAAGTGAGAAAAAAAGACTTCCATTAACACCAAGGTGTTATTCAATTAATATCTAAAGTGTAGCTGCTGTTTTTGGGTCTAGGCATGAAAATGGGTTGGTAACTGCAAGGGAAATAGCCAAGAAAGGAGGTTTGTAAGCAAAGGAGATTTATTTGCATCCTTAATTTGACCAAAAAAGGATAGAGAGAAGAAGATGAAGGAGAAAAATAGAAAATATGAATGAGCAAAGAATTAAGAAATGCTTGAGATTGGAGGAGAGGATTTGGAGGTGAGGAGATAAGCATTCAAATTTCTTATAGGAGAATTTGCTTTTAATTCTTTAGGGGGTAGGTTGGAAGAAAGTAAAGCATGTTGTGTAGACTAGAAAAGTACTTCCATTTTACCACTTTTCTCTTTTTTTAAAAAAATAGCTGTAGTCATTACAGTGTTATAAAAGGAAGCAGGATAAAGGGATCGCTTGAGCAGTGAATCAAAGGTGACAAAAGGCAGCTAGGAACAGAGATGTCTATTGTCAACTGGAAAAATGGAAGAACCTAAAGTAAAGTTGTTTGACTCAACTTCAAAGCAGATCCACTAAAAATAACTTTTTTAGTGAATAGTATGGGTGCCTAAAGTATTAGAATGAATCCATTTATTAACCTAATGACCTCCTTTAAGGTACTATATTTTATTTCCTTCCTTTTTTTTTTCGTGCAGTGTGTATCTAGTGATTAAAATTCACAAAATGTACATGTGTATTATGTCACAAGTCCCATGTCAGTCAAATCCACTCTTCATTCAGGTTACTAAGTTTTCTACTTTGATAAAATAAAAAAAGAGAGACCTCTGTTAAATACTGATTTTGTTTTTCAGTTTCAAGGTGGAAAACATGGAGTAAGCTGTAAGTGGTGGTGCTTTCTGCATTATCTGAATTTAAAATTCAAAATTATGTCTGCCCTTCAGACCTGATTTGTTTCCAGGGTAAGTCAGAATATCATAACAGAGTTTCTACTATTCTGAAGTTTTATGACCAGTTTTTTTCCTGATTGGTTTACAGCTTTCGTAAAAAAAACCAAACAACTTATTTCATGTGTGTAACTGCTAGTATTTATAGACTGCAGATTGTCTTATGAATTAGATTAAGGTCCTTCAAGGTTATAGAACTGCCTTAGCAACACAATTTCCCTCCTGAGCTGTGTTTCAGAGAAAGGAAGAAATACTGCTGCTGTCATGGCTGCTGAATTCAGTGCTGCCAGCAGCTCTGAAAGCCTTTGTAGAAAACAGCAAGTCAGTAGCAAGTGTAAGACAAAATATACATTTTCAGAGCAAGTCCACTAGTAGCAAACTGTGATCACACAGTGCAAGACAGCCAAAAAGTGTGTTTACACCATGAATCACATCAAAATAAATTCTGGAAGTCATCAGTAACAGACAACTGTGATGAAACCGTAAGGTAGGGAATGGCAATTTTAAATAACAGCAGGTGCAGTAAATTAAACTGGAAATGAGGGAATCCTAAAATATTGTAGTTGGCTTCAATTTCAGATGCAGGGCTGCACTCTGAATGTTCAGCTTGAAGACAAAATGAAACCTATGAAAAATAGATATGAAGAACTGCAACTTTTTGCTGGGTGGAAGACAGGAAGGATGGAAACACACTGTGCTTTACAGGAGCTTTTTTCAGCTGTGGCTAAGGCTGTAAGTAACTGATAACGGGTGACCTAACTCAGCATGGAGGAGCCCTAACCCAGTTCTGGGAGAATTTTGATAATTTTTTTTTAAACGTACATTGAATTCAGGAGTAGATTTTTAATAACCTGTTGCACAATATGTCACCAGCTGCTATCAATATGGAAATTCAATTAATCCTAACACATTTGGAATAGTTACAGTAATGTTGTAGCTGCTGTAAGAGCTCAGTTGGACACAGGGCATTTTCTTCTCCAGCTGTCTCTCTTCCAATACACAAGGCTGTGGCGCAGATGGAATTACAGCCAGACCAGGCTTGGCTGTGCTCTCGCAGAGCTTCTTGGCTACTTGTGCTGCAGGGAGGAGCTCTGCAAAAAGCCATGCTGAGGAGGTGTTGGCACCAGTATCTCAGTGGTGAAGTGCACTTGCTTCAAGCCCGGGGTCATTATTGTGAGATCAGAGACCATCCTGAAAAGAAGGTGCTCAGAAGTCAGAGCTGCTCTGGTGTGATATAACCTGCATGGTGCTGGGAAAGGGAACCTTCAGGCTGTGTGTTTCCCAGAGAATTGTTACAGAAGGAAAGCTGTGCCTCTGAGCTGTCTGTGGTAAGAGCTAGCTTCACATTTGACTTACGTGAACTGAAGGTAGTTTGTGTGCTTCCTTAAATCACAGCTTACAAGGAGCCCAAGAGGTTCCCTCAAAGCTCCCCGTACCAGAAGGGCCAACACTTGCCCCCAGATTTGCCATATCAAGTTGATACCCATGTCCAAAATTCTTGCCTGGAAGTAAGGAGCTGAGCAAAACGCAACTGGAAAAAACAAAAGAACAGCATGCAGTGGCTGCTGCCAACCCTGAGACTAAAATAATTTGTGTCTCAATAGAAAACACATGATAGATATGTTCTAGTGAAAGGTATTTGTGCAATACATCACATACATTTATGCTTTAATGGGGAGACTGTTATGACTAGCACGTATTGTATATGGTCTTTCAAGGCCAAAAGATATGTACTGAGGCAATAAGGTAGATTTATAGTTTAATAGCCCTTTTTGAGGACATATAACAAGATAAATTTGAAAAATGTAAACTCTACCTTCTCCAGATCAGTAACTGTAAGTAACCAAATGTTTCAGTTCAGAGGAAATTTCTCTTATTTATATAAAATCCATAACCTTAGCTGTTACTGTGAAAAAAGTTATCAGTGCAGAAATCTTTAGTGGGTTAGCAGTATTTCATAAATCACCAGGTAAATGGAATATTTCAGCTTCTGGAAAGTTCAAATGTTGTCACTAAAGAAAAAACTCTCCTTGCATAACAAGTTACTGTGCCCTAATTAAAACAAAGAAGCCACAGTTTTAAAGATCAGTATACAATGGGAATGTATGACTTTAGTGCTGTGGTATGAGAAATGAGGAGTTGTTCAGGTCTATCCACAAATTTTGATAAGGAGTTGGAATTCCTAAGCAACTTTTAAAGTTGAATTGCAGTTTTTGACATTTTGCATCCAGACATTTTAGCAATTTTCTTTTGCACTGGTATTACTGTTATTTTATTATAAACCAGAATTCCACATAAAAATGGAGCTTTATTGTGCTAGAATTTTTGCTGTGTTAAAGTAAGAGTTAAGTGCAGCTGTCAATTTACAGCCTTTAGGTTCAGGTGGGTAAAAGCTGTGAAAAAGTAATCTGCAACTTTGTGATTGCTTGAGTCCAAAGCACATGTATTTGTAAGACTAAAAACTAAATATGTGTGTGCTATGGTAGTTCAGGGAATTAAGGGGGAATAGGTATTATTGCTAACAAAAATAGTTTTTCAGGACACTCAAAATAATAAGTATAAGAAATAAAAAAAAAGTCATTAATTTTTGTTTTCTGTGCCATATCTAGTTTATTTGCACAATTATGAAACTCTTGCCATCACACTTATTAAGAATTAATAGAAACAGAGACTGGTCAAGAAATCCCAGTATTCAACAGTCACAGAATTGGTCAGGTTGGAAGAGACCAGAGTGGAGGGATCGGTCCAGCCTCTCTTCTCAGTCAGGGTCTTCCAAGAGCACATGGCACAAGACTGATTCCAGACGGTTCTTGAAAATCACCAGCGAAAGATATTTAGTATTCCATGAGCTGGGACTTCCTTTCTATGTGATGGTGTTTTTAGTTATTTCTGAACCAAAGTGAAAAATTGTCAACATAACAGATAGTGTATTCCAGATATTTCAGAGGGTATGTCACCTTCTGATCCTTCCGCTGATCTCTAGGCCACATGAAAACTGATTTTGGTTCTGAAGTCAAGGGAAGCCTACAATGCAGTGGGGAACTTGAATTACATCTTTAATCAAACCAGCAGGGACAGATCGTGGAAGCATCCACAGAAATTTTGGCGTGTCTGGAAAGGAGAATGTTTATTTCCACATGCTCCTCTTGGCCATTTCTTTGTGCCTTGTTTATTCAATGCTAAATGACAATGAAATTCTTTCTAAACATGTTTGAAATTGCATGTGTTTATGAGGATATATCTCAAAGTTTTCTCTTTAATTAAAGTCCAAAGAGTCTTTGTTAAGTCTGCTTTTATTTTCCAGTTGTGTGGGTGTGTATGTGTGTATTTTCCTTAAATTGTATTTGTGCAATCTCATTTCTTCAGCGAAAGATTTTGAAGCAATACAATGTTGCAAGTGTTACCATAGCAATAAAGATATTAGAGTATCAAAAATAGTATCTTGTTAAATTCCTTTGTAGGGTTGGTACCCCTGCAGCTACAGCATCGTTGTCCTTTACTCAGTGAATTTTCTGTTGTTTCTTTGAAACATGGAATGAGCGTGACACCATATGCTAGTCATATATGAAATGGACATGTCCATTAGCAAAGGTACTTCACATGCGAGTGAAATGTGACTGGTTATGAGAATAAAATGAAGGATCCTCACAAGTCCCAGGAAACATGCAGGACGTGGCAGTTCTCTAATTTATGCTACAGAAATCTAAGAATAAACATGTTAAGGCCAAATTAGTTGTGTAGGTGTTAAATGAGTAGAAGAGAAAGGAGCATGTAAGCAAAATCTTATGATCCCTGCATGCCAGTTATAACTGTATGGAATTATTACAATATTAAGTAAAGTCTTCCAACAATGAATATGCTCAAGTAGGAAGCTTTGGACAAAACCATTTGAACATTCAACCATTGGTATTAAATAAGAAGGGGTTTGTAACACTGCAGAGATGTTATGCATGTATATCCCTGATTCCTTAGCATTAATAGTGACAGGATATTACAGTGAACCAAAAGTCTGTTGTGCAAAATGAAATACCTTCTTTTGATAAATCAACCCCTTGTTTCAAAAACTTATTTTGGACTCAACATTTGAAATTTGTGAACTAGATTTTGTATCAAAAGATAATTAAAGGACTCCTAGTGCTCCAAGTCAACCTGCATATGCTCAAATTTGATTTGAGGTCTGATGTGTTGTATAGAAATCACTGTACATGAGATGAATATTATGCCATAGTAAAAAATGTGTCATATTCACAGTAGGAAAAAAATTGATTTACATTCTGATTTCAGGTTTTTTTTTACTTTAAGTGTTAAATATTGAAAAATTTGCAGTTTCCTCAGTATATTTTTAACTTGTGCATAAATCTCCAAATAGTGAGGTTTCTGAGACTGCCCACTGTTTTTCTTTCCTTGCAAGCCAAATTACCCTTTCTACAACAAAATGTAAATGTTTTTATGTTTAACATCAGGTTAAGGAAAAATCAGCTTCCTCAGATCTCTTCTTTTCCCATGTGTTTCTGTCTCCAAGTGGTTTTTGAAAGTCAACTTCTTCTCATGTTTCCTCAGGTGCTTCATAACACAACTGTGAAAGCAATGTTGTAGTTTCATTCATAATACATATCTTAGATACTTTACTCTTTTCCTGTGGAAAAAATCAAGGATAAAAGATGCTGGATTCTGTGACAAGGCTTGGCAGGACTTATTGACCCATTTCATTTAATCTGCAGGTGTTTGCTCTGGAAGGCAATTAAGCATCTCTAGTCTTTTGAAGTTTCCCATACATTAATACCCCCAACTATCTCCCTGCTTTTTTGGTATTTCTACTGTGTTTCATAACATAAAGCTCAATATTGAAAAGGTAGTGGCTTCTCAGATCCCTGTGTATTTGTGATGATTTATCAAATATAAATGATTAATCTAATAGAGTCTGAGAGCTACACTAAACACTTTTTTATGCAGTTACACTGCTGTTTAGTACTTCCTTGTGGGATAGGTGTTTATAGAGATTATTAGAATTATTTAATAGATTAACCTTTGTTAAATGACCATAATATTGGTATATCTTTTCTTGGAAGAGCATAACTGAGTTGCCTGTGCCACAGTTCCTTCCACTGTGGCAACTGGCAATACCTTAAACATCTGCTGAAGTCCCATTGCTTAATCAGTGGTAAGCTTGAAAGTCAATGTGTTGAAATAGGAATATTGGCTTCTGGAGCAATGCTTCAGTGGGAGTTGCTCATCTATTGTTGCACACCATGATGCTGCATCTCATCACAGTAGCATCTCAGGAATCAGAGTTTATAGCCAGGAAAGATATCATAATGTATTAAATACCTCCTGGTGCTTACAAAAGAACTAAATTGTCAGAAAGCTGGGTTACAATCACAAGTTCTTCTATTTGCCATTAATCATGTATAATTTGCAAGTATTACTAGCTTCTTATTCAGCACGAGTGCACCATCATTATGATAAACTTATGGATGTCTTTAGAAGTGTTACTAAAGTAATCTATTATCCATGTAACTATACAAAGAACGTTTTTCCAATTGAAACAAATTTTATATGAATCAGGAAGTTATTTGCAAATATCAGAGCTAATAATTTATCACTAATTTCAATTAAATTTCCAATATATCAGAGCAGTGTTAAAAATTGCAAACATTTTGAATCAATACTTTATGAAAAAATCAGTTTTTATGTTGCTGATGAACGGGACAACTTTCTGTATAGGATATCATGTTTCATGTGGCAACATTTCAGTTTTTATTGTTTAAATAAGAGGAATGAAAAATACCAGTGGCATAGAACACATCAATTTTGGGTGATATCTATGTACTTTAACAGAACTTTATATTTTCACTAATAAATTAATAAAAATTTTTGTAGTAAGCACTGATCAAATAGGAATAGGGCTGAGATAATGCATATTTATTAATTTGCACATGGATTTGAGTTGATTGTTTGTTTAGAAGTAGGAAAAATGCTTTAGAATTTGGATATGTCAGCATTGCTTTTCTGTATCACTCATTCGGCCTTCTCTGTGCCTTCTTTGGTAGCTGAATATTAGCTTGAAAAGATATGTGCTGGTGTATGTTTCAAGTGATCTGGGGTTCCTTTTGAACCCCATATTGATTAAACCTTCTTAGTTATTTGGAACGTGAAGTGTCTTGCTGACAGGTATGAGAATGCCTGCTGGGAATAGACTGAACAGACTGATTGCTCTAAATTACATGGAGCATGCAAGGCTGGCTTGCAAACCCTCAGAAGGAAGATACTGTGGTTTTCCCACTGCAGACTGATATCAAAAGAACTCTGTGATGCTCCCATTGTGCTGCAGGATATGATTTGGTTATGTTATTGGATCATTTAGTGTGTTTGATCAGAAGTGAAAGTGAAATACCAGGAACATGCAAATAATGTTGTACTTACAGTGTTTTGTAATTTTTGCTTAATTAGCTGCAGGGCAAAACCACCGTGCTTTTGAAAAAAGCCCCAGAGGATTTTAATTTTGCTAAAATAATATATAAACAATGGTTATGAGATGGCACTGGAAATGGGGAATATACCTTGTTCCCTTTGCACATGTCATTTCTGTTAATTTTATAAAAATTATCTTCATTCAGTTGTTGCTTCTAAATAAGACTTCAAAACATGCCCTAGTGTTAGATTCTTTAATATCCAGTATAATGCAAACCAAGGATCTTGATGCAGTCAAAAAGGGAGTACTCTCTGTTTTAGACAGCTATGCCTCCATTAGATTGTTCTCTCAAATTCTCCAGTAAACTTCCCCCAGAAACAATAGGTTTTTCCATTAGGAACATTTTTTTCCTCCAAGAGATAATAGTAAGTTTTTTAATAGAATTACAAGGACACTAGAAATTGAAAATCTACAATTTTCCAGGGTTACTTCATTATAATTTTTGCATTGATTGCATTTAATCTCAGGAAAAATGTGCATTTTCAATAACTCCTCCAGATAGATATTCAATTTACTATTACTTGCATACGCTTGTATTGAAAGAAGAGCTAAAGCCTTGCTTCTACAAAGACATTTTGTTCATGGTAAGTGATGCACTAGGAAAGTAGGTTAAAAATATGTTGCTAGGAAACAGAAGAGGATCCTAGCAACTGCTCTGAAAATGAAAATTGTATGCCTGTGTAAGGATGGAGCTTCAACCCACAGCAATCCAGCTAGCTAATATTGTTTTCTTAAAGAGGATTAATTCTGTAGCCTCAATCTTTGCTATTTTATTAGTGAAATAGTATTTCTTATTTAGAATAATGTTCTTAGAGAAGGAAATTTTTTTTTGTCCATTATAGTATCTTACAATGTGCTGATAACACAGTATTTAGCTGGACCAGAATTATAAGCTTTTGAGATCCATGTTCCTCATTTATATGCAGGGCTCACCAGTTAGAAGGATGCTCATTACCCTGTGGCTTTATGCAATCAATACTCTAAGAGAGTATTTGTTTTATTGAATTTTTCATTATGTTGAGAGATTTAACACCTGAGGGAGAAAGTATGCAGTTGTGAACCCAAATTATTTTTAGGAAAAGAAATAATAATGGATTTTTGAAATATATGTAGCCTTCTCTTCTTTCAGCACTAGTTTCACTTCCTTCCTGGAGTTTCATTTTTCCATCTTTTTTTCCTTCTCTGTTATCTTCCCCAATAGTTCACCTCCTAGCATTTGTACCTATGCTTGTCTGTGAAACCTTTTGTCCCTTCCTCTTGCATTTCTCACACAGTCATCCTTCCTTCTATTTGTTCAGACCTTGCCTTCTCTCTCTCCTCTTCCTTGATCCACACAGTTATATTCACTTTCCCTAATGAACCTTTGCCTTGGAAAATAGGGCACTAGTTACAGGACTGATGTTACACTGTGATTCATTCCAGCATTGCTAACTACCTTCAAGGCAGAGAGGCTTTTATTGGTGAAAGCAGCCAGCATGGTACAGGAAAATCCTTTTTATCTTCAGTGTTTAGGCTAATGCTGTGCAAGCTCAGGACCACTTGATCTACACCCACATGGCTTTTCCATCTGCATATGTACAGACACTTAAATATAGTCCCAGGTAGCATATTGTCCTAAATTTGTGTGTGTGTTCTTATGCATGTGTGGGTAAGGCTGTCTTGATCTTTACATCAATGTCAAGATAAATTCTTATATAGGAGTACTATCAATTAGGTCAACATGCAGAGGTGGTGTGGGTTCCAGCATGTGTTATTCTTCTGTGTATAATACAGAAGAATATTTGTTGAATATTCTTCTTGAATATTCTTGATTGTTGAGTCAATCATGGAGCAATAGAAAGAGTTAAGTGTGCAAAAAAACCCAGGCAGTTAGTGTGATATGACATGCTGTACCCTGCAGGTAATGGCCTGTTGAGGAGGAGGAAATCAGGAAGAGATTTAGATATCAAAAAGGACAAAAATAAGGGATGACAGGTGAAGAAAAGACAATCAGATGTGAATTTACTTTCTACAGCTGTCTTGAGTAAAGTGCCTATAAAGCAAATATTGCTGAGAAATAGCTTTGGAGAAATAGTGATTTATAAAGTGGGAGATGGTAGAAATCACTGGAAGGAAGACAGCAATTCCTGAACAAGGAATCATATCCAAGGCTACTGTAGCATCCTGAGTATCTGTTTTTAGAAAAACTTGTTGCTCTTCTATGCTAATTTCATGGGTCATTGGAGAAACAGATCCATTTTATATTTGTGTTTGTTTTTCTGTTTTTAAGACTTTCTGCAACACTCCTTTCTACTGCGGCAAAACTAAAGCTATGGTATGTGCACTGCAAACATGAGAAATGTACTTGGCTTCAGTGACTGTTAGACAAATCTATTGCCAACCTTGTGCAATGTGGAGATTCTGCATGGACTCACTTACTAAAGGCTAACTCTGCCTAAAAAAATTATGTACAGTAGCTGGTAAGATAATAATGGGGCATTGCTCCTTTAAGGGAACCCACCTGTTTTGAAGTGACTAAGAATGTAGTTGTTGTAAACACAGTGGAAACCTCAATAACTTAAGAAATATCAAAAAATAATTAGCCCTGTGTCAGGATCCTTGATTAATAAGTAATTGAATCTCTCAACCTGCTGAATATGGAGTTTAAGTTTGATGAAATTAGTATCTGTGGTGTGAGCTGATCTCCCTTTTAAGTCAGATAAAATCCTCATTGCAGGAATTAGTTTGATGATCTAACTCAGATCCTCAAAATATTTTGCTTTGCATTACTAAACCACTTAATTTTTTATCAAAAGTTGGTGAAAGTGTTGATTTACAATATATTAGGTCAGGATGAAACAGCTCTGTTAAAAATGGGGCTAGTACAGAGTAAACTTCAAGTATATTCTGGTTTTCTTTTGCTTCATTAAAAACAAAGACTGATCACATTAGATTTCTCCTTGTGTATGTAGTCATGTATTTTAGAGCATGGGGCACGCAGTGGAGGAGGTGGATAAATTGGGAATTAGAGATGATTTCTCTATTTTCCACTACGTGTAGCTCCACATCTTGTTATTTCCTGCAGTATTGTCATTTGGCTTATTTCTGTTTGAAAGAAATAACTTGCATTTCATATATTCAAAGGTATATATTATGAGGACCTTGACAGAAAATTGGCTGTCATGAATAATTTCTCTGTGAATGTCAGTCACCTAAGTCTCTAAGCACGGCTGAGCACACAACACGTTTAATGAAACTTTAACAGACCCAAAAATTTGCTTGACGTGAGCAAATGTTTATGATTAAATTAAGGATTGTTTCCAGTCCAAAGCCCAGCAAAAACAGTCCTAATGGCTCCAGCACACTAAGAAGGATTAAAGAAAATGTGTGCTAAAGCTGACAGTGATGACTGATCAAAACTTCAGCCTTTTTAGCCCTAAGGTAACTGGGTCAGATTTCATCAATGTAAGCCTTAAGGTATAAAATAGAAATTGAACTTGCATGGTGATGCAAGCTGGCTATGAAATTAGGAGGCCTTGGCTCACAAAATATGAAAAGTTGGCATACTCAATGGAAATGATGTTCAAAGCAGTTCACAGTAAGAATGAGGAAAACAGCTTGTGCCACTTTGGAAGAATAAACAGCAGTTCTCTTTTTGCAGTACTCACATTTCATACAATAATAAGTATTAGGAAAAAGCGCAAAATTAATATCAAAGTAGGAATAAAAATAGTGATCCTTTGAAGTTACTAAATGTTTAGAAAATGTCTATTATGAAGCTATTGCATGTAAAAGATAAAAGTATTTTTTGTGAAGAAATAAGCATTTAGGAAAAGATCCAAGTAGCTACATATAGTAGCTAAAATAGTATATTTTCTTCCAGAGAAAAATTCTAATAAGAAAACATGCACTTGAAAGCAATTTGAGAAAATCATGAATAATGACATTTTCCTTTTGATACAGATTTTTATGGTTGCATTTGTTACTGCACAAGAGAATTTTCTTCTGAGGAGACAGGGGGACAATTTATTGTATCTCAAAAGCATGACAATTAATTCTTTACATTAAATCCTAGGTTTTCAACTCAGCAAGAGGATCAGAATTTGAAATAAATCAGGAGAAAGCATTACCTGGTGAGCATATCTGAGCTGCCAGGGCACAATGTTAGTTCTAATTTTTACTTTTCTTTTCAAAATAGAAGCAGAGCATTGTGTCTATAGGACTCCTCCTGAGATATGGGCAGGGATGTCTAAAAGAGCACTGGTTAAAAAAGAAGTCCAATGTCTTACCTCCTTCCCCATGCTCTGGGAGTCAGCCCAGGAGCCCCAGTGCTTGTCAGAAGCATCTGCATAATCAGATGTCCCAGTTTGACAAAATACCCATCCCAACTCATTGTGCTACAGCACCTGCCCAGGAACACTGGGATCCCAAGAGCCAACACTTAATCCTGCAGACAACCAGGTAAAACTCTGAGTGGTACATGTGGAAGGAATAAGGCCCTCTTCAGCAATTCATGTGAAAGTCATATTTTTCCATTTAAGGTGCTCCTCTATATGCTGCTAGAGGTCCTCTAAAGACAGCAAGTACAAAGGGTGCATGATGCACTGTTGAGTAGGTGGGGTGTGACCTTTTGTTTCTTCTAAACTGTTTCAACATGATGTGAACTGCCAATTTTCCCTCCCCCCGCTTCATTTTTGCCTGTTGATCTTTTGAGTAAAAACCTAAATTTAGGCTGTATAGTTTATGTGTCTCAAAAATGAAGAAAAAGGATGACAAAGGATGCTAATTTAGAAAGACACAAGTGAAAAGTGGTAATGAGAAACTGTCACAAACCCAATATGAAACAAAATATGCCTTCAAAGCAGTGATGGGCCAGTGAACTACACTCCTATCTAAGACATATTCAAGATAGACTGGATATCTGGGGGTGCAGCAGGTTGGGGAGAGGAATTTTCTGCAGTACTGGTTGCTGCAGGAGCTGGAGCCTGGGCTTTGGCTGCTGTTGTGCACATGCATGTGCCTTACACTACCCTGGAAGAGATACTTCCCTTCCCCACACACCCTGTGCTCCTCCACTGCTCCAAAGCTGCCAGCTGCAGCAGGCATGTGCATTTAGCAGCCAAAGCATGAATAAATCAAGCCGTGCCTTGTGGCTGGGCATATCTATTTAGCTGGTAAAGGTTGCATGTGGGAAGAAGGTATCAAACTGGAAATATCAGGAAGGACTGTGATGTTAAGGTATATCAGCACCTAAAAGCTCTGCTGGCAGGGGGTTGGAGAGCAGTCCTCCTCCTTGGAAAGAGAAGGCAGCAGGCTGGATTCACCTGAAAAACCCTGACCAAGAATTAATTTAATGCCATGGACTTTTGATTTTGAACCTTAATGATCTGTGTATACTTCCTATTAAAATTTAAATATTTTTGGCTAAGCTTATTGTCTGCCACCTATTTTGGAAGTCAGTCTCCTAATAATGTTCCATTTCTTGAAATAAATTTAGGATATTTCCAGTGATGGAAATGTGGTTATCTCCAGGGACTTCTGCCTAGAAGAAACATTGGCATAGAACTGGAAGAACAGATTTCTCAGGCACCTTTTCTCTTTCACACACACAACATATCTTTATATTGCAGTATGTATTTACATGCAAACACACCTAGACCCATATAAGAAATTTAGGATGTGATTTAGGAAATCAGCAAAATTATAAACAAGCATAGCTTTCCTGAACAGTAGTTGTACAAAATATGGTAATTTGTGCATGAGAGATATAATGATGAAAAAGGAACAGAGCATGAGCACCATATTTATGGTGATACAAACAGAAATAAAATGAGTAAGAACATTAAGATTCAACTGAAATGTGTAAAGGCACTGTGAAGTGGAGGTGTGTTCAAGCAGTGGGTGATTTCTGCTGGAAGGAGCACGCTCGCTGAAATAAGTTCAGAATACACTGGAAAAAATTACTGGAATTATGACTAATCACACTTTGACAGAAGGTAGAGAGAAGAAACACTGTTCCTATTTCTTTTGAGAAACAACAGGACAAAAGGAAATACAGAAAGCACACGTTTTCCAAAAAAAGTTCTATACAGCACTTTGAGTCAAAAATGTGGGAAGATGTTACTCATCAGCATTTCTATAGTTTTATTGATAGAGTGCCCTGTTCTGCTTTGACATATACAAGTTTGATTAAGATAATGATTGGTTAAGTCTAATGATGATTATCTGATGCTAATTTTAAATGATTAAAGGTGAAGCTCACCAGTGGAAATTGTTGGTTAATCTGCAGTAACATAGTGTAATATCGGTTATTTTCTTATATTCATGCAAGGTGTTTTGTCAAAATCACTCCTTGTATTAATGGGAAGGCAAAATTACAGTAATAGTTTCATTTGCATTTTATTTGTGAGACTGCCTCCTCATCCTTCCCCAAGGACCACTGAGAAGCTCCAAGAAGAATTTCAGCCTGACTTGAGGGTTGGGAGGTTGTCTTCTTCTGTCAGTGAGTGAAGGGAAAGGCCAGATAAAATGCTGGTTCTGAATGTCAGCCTGGGGTTTAAGCATGGGTATCAGCTAGGTTTTTAAAATTTGTTTTGTGAGGGGCTTTTGATGTGTTGTATCTGGCTTTTTTTTTTTTTTTTTTTTTTTTTTTTTTTTTTTTTGCCATTAGCCACCTGGCAAAGGGCTTTTAAAGGGTTCAGCTGAAGTTGAAGCAATAGCACCAATGTACACAGTAGTTAATTAAATTGGCCAAAGTACTTTTAGCTCCACTTTAGGAAAGGCCTTATTAAGATTTTCCAATTTGCTTTCAATGATCTGAAAATTAATAGCAGCACACTATTCCAATATAGAATATGATATTTTATCAGAAAATTTCAAATTGACCTCTGTATATGAAAAAATCTATTTTCAGTGTGCTGTGATAGCAAAAATACTGTTGAAACAATAATTAATATAATGGACCATTAAGATTGCATACAGCTTTACTGGACATATAACAAATTACCAGCACGTTCTTTTAAAATGAGTTTATAAGGCTGAACCTCATTTACACTGGGTTTTAGTGGAACAGTAAACTGCAGCAGAAATTAAAAGGGTATTAAATATGGAAATATCATATTTGTTATGCTTCCATGCTGTCAATACCATTATACCATCCTACATTGCTTATTCTCATTAATATTTTGGTTTCCAAATCAAGGCATTATTGGAGAGTGGACTTATATTTTAAGAAAATTATTTTTCTTAGAAATTCAAGGAGACTATTTAAGTGTTCTTGTAAAAGTAGGATCAGTTTTAAAATGGAGGAAGAACCCAGACTTCAGTACACACACAAAGGTATGTTTGTGCTTTGATGTATTTTTTTCCAAAACATACTCTTGTGTACGGTTTTGAATCATTTGGGCAGAAATTTGAAAATAGGCACCAAGGATTGTTTCTTCCCTCCTAAGAACTCAATTCAGCAAAAGCATTCAGACTGGAGTAGATCTGTAGAACACTGGGTTTCTACCTGTGCATTTAGAATGGTTAATCTTGTCAGTAAGCTTTGCCTTCCAGTATAATTTTGGACAGAAACTTTCTGCAGTAGCTTTCTCATCTTTGACAAATATCTGAAAAAGCTCTATGCTATATTCAGTTTTTACAGTCGAGTCTCTAGGCTTGTGCTTAACTCTATGCAAAATGTGGGGGCTTTTTTTTCTGATTAAAAGCTAGTACTTGTTGACATTGTTCAGGCCATTCCCAGACATTTCATGCTTCATATTTGTATCCTGAATTTGAATCTACATTATTTCCCTTCCTAAATTTCTTTAAAATTATATGACAATGTATAACAAGTAGGGCTCAGAAATCTGAAGCCTGCTAATGAATGTGTATGTACTTTTTAGTAAATTAGATTTTACCCTTTATTTCTACTCTATTTGTTAATATGAAATTAGCTATTGCAGGTTAATTGAAAGAGGTAATAAAGTCAAGAGCTAGAAACATGCCAATCTAAAAATACTTCAGAATGAAAATATTAAATGTAAAGGCATATTAACAAAAATATGAGGATTGATAGGGAAGCAAAGGATATAATGAGTTCCTTTCTTATTTATTTCATTTAATAAGTTTAAAAATCCTGTTTGTTAATATTTCATTTAAATCCTGGTTCTCATCTGTTGGTGTATTGCTGTGCATGTGTTCCTAGGAATACCACAGTGCTTTAGCAACAGAGGAACTAAATCGCTCACACTAGAATACTGGACGTTATCTAGAGTTGTATAAAGCTGGTTTAGAGAAATATATTTTGTGATATTTTAGGGCTATAACTATGACATCTGTTTTCAATCAATCTCCTCATTGATACAAGTTAAATATTGATAGCCTTACTGAGATATCAATTGCATAATTACTAGGGGAATGTTGCAAATTAGGTTGGAAGCTACCACTAAAAGATGTAGTTGGAGTTGGAAGATAAGAATAAATTTAGAGCAGTTCATAAATTTAGAACAATTTTTTTCCTTACACTTCATATATACATACTTTAATTTTTTTTTTGTTTGGTTGCTTTGGTTGGGAGATTTTAATAATTTTAATAGAATAATTGTGAAAAATAAGATTCTGATGATAATAGGTTAGATGTATATTTTGTGTGAGCATGCCCATAGAAAAATATTATTATTATCCAACAACTCATGCATAGTCAAAGGTACTTGAATATGTCATGAGAGAAGGGGTCTGTTCATGAACAGTTTCTTGCAGCAGAGGTCAGCACTGCAGTAGCTCTAAAAACTGCTAAACCCTTAGATATCTTTGTAGTAAAGTTGATGTGTGGATTCAGATAGTTGCCAATTGAACTTTGCAAGCCCTACCTAGCCTAAGCAGGACTATTGCGCATGTTTTGATGTTCTACTAAAGTATTGCAAAACTTTTTTAACTGTCATTTGGCTTTTATATCTCTGCTATATCTGATTACAACCCAAAGATTTCTGAACATGGCTGCCTAAGCCCCAGATGAAAACTGCTGTTAGCTGGTTTCATGATTATCCAGGTTTTAGGTCTTCACCTTTGGCCATACACTTGCCCCTCAATCTGAATTATCCTCCTGTCATTTCCCTTTCATCATCTTCCACAAAAGGCTGTGTTTTGAAGAATTTTCTTGATGTTTGACAACCCAAAGATTTCCAGAACATGGCTGCCTAAGCCCCAGAAAAACTGCTGTTAGCTGGTTTCACGATTATCCAGGGTTTTAGGTCTTCACCTTTGGCCATACACTTGCCCCTCAATCTGAATTATCCTCCTGTGATTTCCCTTTCAAGATCATTATGCTTCCACAAAAAGGCTGTGTTTTGAAGAATCAGAATTTCTTGATGTTTGACCAAAAATTCCAGGCAAGTTCTAACCTTTTACCAGACCCACCCATTTTCTACTGATTATAGCTTGCCTAAAATCGCACTACAAATATGTGAAGGAGGACATGCCTGCACTGGCACATGGAGGCAGGTCTGAGCTCCCTTTGGTTGTGTTAGCCTGCAAAAACCAGGGAAAGACTGGGCAGAGGCACCTATGCAAGTTCAATTAAATTCCAGCAACCTTAGTGCAGCACATTCACACAGCCTAATGCAACCAGCTGAGAACTCGCTGTTAGCTCATTGTGCTCACAACACTGTGTAGAACATGATAATTTCACATGTTCACCATCCTCTGCTTATGAAGGCAGCTCCTCCCAACAAACATACTTTCAAAATGGCCCTTTTTTCCCATCCGTTCAAAGGAGCCACCAAAGAGTGGAGAATGGTCTTCTCTCTTACCTGTATGTGAATCTGTATGTGGAACACTGGAAATGAGTGATTTCATTACTGGAATTTGCTTAAACTAATTCTATCGCCACTGATCTTAGCTGGTAGAAGGAGAGGTATGCTCCTGTACAGGGTAATTGCATAAAATCTCTACAGTAAATCCAAAGCATGAGGGGTTCTGAGACTGAATTGTGCAGATACTGGCTACAATGTCCATTTATCATGGCACTTTGGCTGGAGCTCAGATATCAGAAATCTCAGACAAAAGCACAGCACGTTGTTGAGTTAATAATGGAGGCCAGAATTTCTTACATACTGGCTCCAGCATGCCCCTGACTATAAATCCAAGTTGGATTAATGAAAAAGTAGTATAACTAAAGAGTGGCATGTAGAGCTGCAGCATGAATGAAGCCCCATTTCCTATGGACTGGTGCCTAGTGGTTATTTGGCCTTGATGGTTAAGGTATGAAAATCCCGTGGCTTTTCTTACAACTGAATATTTGTAAGTGCTGGCATACAGATTCTTAGGTGTCATGAAAATTGTGATCTCCTTCTGAAGCCTTTTCTTCATCCACAAACTTACAGGATCTGATCTCAATTGGCAGTTTTATATTTCCACAGAATGTATGGAAACATAATAATCTTTGAGATCAATATCCTTTTGTATAATTTCCACTGAAATCAGACTGCAAGTTCCAAAGCTATTTAGGAAGCACACATGGGGATATGTATGGAGTGTACTCAGACAATGTTTGACAGCAGACCAAACTATGGCAGAAACAACACTGCATTTTTCCCAACTGTCATTAATGAAAAATTAGAGTATATTTTTCATAATTCTGGATGTCTGTAGGGGAAAATTGTTGTCTTAAAAATTTCTGCTTTGACAAGTTTGGACTAAATCTTGATTTGTGCCTTAGGAAATTATGCCAAATGAACTAGCTGTCTTGGAACTTTCAAGACACAGAAATAGGATGATGGACAATAAAGCAGGAGATTACAAGACTATAGATTTGTGAAATTTAGATTGGTTTCAAAGCTTCAATTTGGCACTAACCTACAACTCAATTGCCTGATGTTCCTAAGAAATGCTTTGCCTTTCTTGTGCAGTAACCTTGTCTCTTCTTTCAAACAATAATTTGGAAGTCAGTTCTTAATATTTTATAATTTTTGTGACTTTTAAACCTTCCAAAGTAAATCCAGATACCTTGGCTAACTTTTAAATATCAAAGAAGTAACTTTTTATGGGAAAGTAATACATATCTCTGATTGTGTTTATAACATTGATTTAGTACTGCTTAAAACAGAAAACCTAGTTTTTCTCTGAGATATGTCTTTGATGTATATAAATTTTGGTTTGAAAAATATAAGTTATCAGAGCCTTTAGCACCAGTAAAATATTATTCTTGGCAGACATCAATTTCAATGATATTTGAACCTTAGTTTATGCAAAGTTCTCAGAAGAAATTATTGCATTCATCTGTGTAAGGCTGAAAAATCAGACCAGCAATGACCTGTGCAAAATGTAGAGAAGTCTGGAGAATGAGCCCATGGAAATGGCACTAATTACCTGCATCTCACTGCCTCTTCACAGCTGCTCATGTCTAACACAGCTCACCTTTCCTCTGCTTTGGAACGTGACCACATAACAGCCCTTTCTCCCTGCTGGTGTTGTCTCATGATGCTGCTCCTCTGATTTCTGCAGATTTATGGAGAAATCTGCCAAGAGAGAGCTGAGTTATGAGGCAGTATATTTATTTCTCAGGGGAGTTACCTCATTAGGAACCCTCTTTGCATTTGCCAATTCAATGCATGTTCTTTCACTGGACAGTGAGCAGGCACTTGCACGTGTAGTTATTCACACGTGCATATGCGCAGAGGAACGGTAGATTTGGATCTGCATCCTAGAAGCAAAAAGATCATATTTCAAACTGAGTAGCCTCTGCATTTGTGAATTAAATGGCTGTTTTTTTCAGCTGAACCTAGTACTGAGATATTTGCAACCCATTTACCATACTCTTGAGGTATAGAACAGGGAAGTGGGAGTTTCTGAAGGGACAAGGGAATATGTACTCTGGTTGCCAGCAGCAATAGGAAAAAAAAATATAGTTTTGAGAAGAAGTGTTATTTATGTCTGTTTTTTTTTCTTTTGCAGTATGACTTGTATCTGTTTTAATTTCTGACATCCTCGCCCTTTTGATTTGATCTCAGTGTTCAACCAAGCTATATTCTAAGGTTTACAACCTAATAACTGTTAAAATTCAGGAGTGTAAAAGAAACCTATTAAAACTCATAATCAGAAACCAGTTACTTCCAGATTAGGATGCTACATCTGTTCTAACTTCCAGCTATGGACAGTATTATCTTGTAGCCTTGATGAACAGTAGAGGATGCTGAGGAATATGTGGAAATCAATTTGCTATGCCATAGGCTACTTCTGGAAAGCTGCACAAACCTATGAAGTCTCAGATGCATCCACAAACTCTATCAGTAACTTTTATTTTCTGTTGCAATTTTCAGATCTTACTGGAATATCTGAAAGTAATCATGGTAGACTGATAATCACAGATAAGGTGCTTTGTTAGTCTATACCAAGGTACAAAAGAGCTCTTTGAAGTTCTTTAAGCATGTCCAGATTAAAAAACCCTATAAAATATATCTGAAGACTGAAGTTGTATAGTGGTGACTTTTTCTGATTGCCTTTAGAGTTGTCAAAAATGTTACATATTTTCTGTGCTGCCTCGAGGTCCAGCTACTCTTATCTAAAAACCCTCACAATTTGCAAGTCTGAGTAATAAGATTTTCAGAAGTATCTCGATTACTTAGATTGTTAAGACCTTTAAATTGTTTTGAAAAAGTTGTCTAAATAAATTCAATTTCTGAAGGGTGTATATGAGAAAGACCTGCAGAAACAAACCAAAAAGAGATGATCAGGGGTTTGGAACACCTCTGCTCTGGAGACAGGCTGAGGGAGTTGGGGTTGTTCAGCTTGGCTCCAGGAGAAGGCTCCAGGGTGACCTTAGAGCACCTTCAAGTACCTAAAGGGGCATACAAGACAGCTGGAAATTGGCTTTTTACAAGAGCATGTAGTGCTGGGGGAATGAAGGAGGGTCCCTGGAAACATTCAAGGTCAGGCTGTCCATGGCTCTGGGCTCTGATCTAGTTGATGATGTCCCTGCTCACTGCAGGGGGGTTGAACTAGATGAGCTTTACAAGGCCTGTGACAAAACATTCTGTGAATCTGAATAATTTCATTAATCAACACCTGAAACTTAGTCTGAATAACCTGTGATATTACATTCCTAAGTCAACAATGACTGCAATGCGCTTCTGTTTGGAAAAAAAACCTGAGTTGATACTTTTAATCAATGTTTTCCAAGGGCTTTGGTGAAGTATATGGAAATGCTTTGGAGGATGAATATAAATGTTTGTAAGATTAAATTTTAGCTTGGTAATTAATTTTAGCTTGGCTTACAACAGTGAAGCCTGTAAGCTAGGGGCTGTGCATGTTTTTTCACTATGCCCAGCATAATGGGGCATTAACCTTTACCACTTCTTGGTTCTGCCCTGGAAGAATAGCAATAACATGACTAATAATGTAATACTACATTATTTTCTCCTTCTAATGTAAAACTATAGGGGATTTATTAATCAGTTCAGGGAAATAAAAGTGAGCTTCCATGAAAGTGATGGGAGTGGAATTAAAGAGTAGGCTCAAACACTAAATTAGTGTTCAGGTAAGTATGTGATCTTTTGCAAGTTTACTGAACCTAAAATAAGCTAGGATATTTGGGCTCCACTTTGTATACACCCACAATACCAACACCTGTATTCATGTTTTAATGCTGTTATTTTAGTAATCCCAGATCCTTCAATCAGATCATCATGTGTTGGTATCCTCTGCTTAATCAGATTTCCAGCTAATGTGGTGGTTTTTTAACTGTGTAATTAATTTGAAAATAAATATTGCAAAGTTCGCTGAAAGTAAACCAAAATATGTGCTTCAGCAATATGACTGAAAATTTAGACTTAAGTCTAAAAACATCTCTGTAAGATTATTCTGTAATGAAGTAGTCTTCTGGCTTAGAGAAACTCTTGAGCAGCTGGATGGCTGTGCCAATAAAGTGTTTCTACATACTCACACCTCCCTATACTTTAGCTGGGCGTTGAAGATACAGGACTAGGTGCACATTTTCTGACTCAGAAAAGCTGTTCTTTCCCTAGACAGCTGTGTGCCACTGATATGTGCGTGGCCTCTTTCCCCCCTGTTAATTTCATCAACTAAATCAAGGTTTCAGATGACATGGTCCATTGAAGCATTTGATAGATCAGTGCATTATTTGAATGATTCAATATTGCTGGTGTGGGATTAGATGAGTTGTTTTAAGGATCAATGGAAGCACATGTGCATGATCATAATGTCTCTCATATCAGAATAGAAATTATTTGCCATTCCTCTTGTTCATCTTGGCTGTTCTTCTAGAATATACTCTATTGTTTTACTGCTGGAAGTTTTTGTCAACCCATGCTCACCTTTTAAAAATAATCCTGCTAAAGAAAATAGATGTAAGCTTTCTCTCTCCAGGGTTGCTAATTAAATGAAATAATCATTTTTAGTTATGTCTTGCTGATTGTTTTTAGCATTTAAGTGACATATCATCAAGTGTGGCCCATCAAAGTGTATAAATTTCATTCTTTAGCAAGGACTCTTAAGACATGCCACTGCTGCCAGTAATATTCTTTATAGCTATGATAACTGATGAGTGCAGTTTCTTCTTGAAAGACTTAAAATACAATGCTTATGTCAAATTGCAAAGCGTATTCCTAATAAATTCATTTAAATATTCCTGATTTATATTGAGTTGAATTAAAGCAAAATCTGGCATGTATTTTTGTATTAACTTCTGGTAATATTCATGCTGCAGAAAAAAAATATATTTCCCAAAGTTTCAGACCTTGTATCTGGCCTTTAAATGTCCTTTCTTGAATTCTCACATTTATTTAATCTTTTACAGCTCTCTAAGGTGGAAGAAAACTTATAGAAAAATAATTCCATGCAATCTAAGAGACTTCTACCAGGGGTGCAATGCTGGATCCAATGGTCAGCAATATAAGGGAGCAAATCAGGGACTTCAAGATTGAAGGCAGCCTGGTGGAGTTTTCAGTCCTAAAGAATATGAGTCAGGTAAGGATTACACTTTGGCACCTGAACTTTAGGAAAGTAAATTTCTAGCTGTTTAAGGAGATGTTGGATCCCGTGAGAGATTGCCTTCAGGGACAAGGGAAGTGAAATGGAGCTGGCAGATATTGAAGGATGCCTTCCATAAAGTGCAAGTCGTCACAATTCCCAGGACCAAAAACTGGGCAAGCAAGGCAAGAGACTGGAATGGCAGAGTAGGGAACTGCTGGTCAGACTGAAGGGAAAGAAGCAAATGCACAAGTAGAGGACAGGTGGCCTGGGAAGCACATAGAGTTGATGTATGGTTCTGTACTTGGCAAAGAATAGCAGGAAGGGCTTCTACAGGTATGTAAACCAGAAGAAGAATGTCAAAGAAGGTGTTCTCTCCTGATAAATGATACAGGCAAATGGGTAAAAATGGAGAAGGCTGAGGTACTCAACAGCATTTTTGACTGAGTCTTCAATGGCACTTCTCTTCCCACGCCTTTCAAGTGGATGGATGGCAGGATGGGGGAGCAATGTCTCTCCCACTGTAAGAAAAGATGCAGTACATGACCCCCTGGGAAAACTTAAAGGAACATGTCTGTGGGATCCAGTGAGATGCATTCCAGAGTCCTGAGGGAGTAGGCTGCCATTTGCTTGAGCAGGGTTAGCTGCAGGCAGTGAATAAAAGCTCCCAGAACAACATACCTCTGAATCAAAAAGATGCCTCATCACACTAAAACAAGTGCTATTTTTCGAGCTGGCATTCCTGCTATAATTTCACAATCTCTGGACAGGCATTGCAGCCTCTGAAGCAAAGCAGTCTTAAACACAGCAGTTTCAAATCCTGCCTCCTCTGATATCTGTGGCAAAAATCCCAATGGAGACAAGATTTCACCACGTTTATTCAGGCTCAAATGTATTTCTTGATGTTTATGAGATCCCATTATGCAAACAGAATACTATAAAAGTTCCTTTGACAGCAATTTCCTGTCCACTGGCATAAAAGGAGGTCTGGTTTGGCACAATTATTAGCACCTGGCATAACTCAGGGTTGCACCCACTGGTTCCAACACTAGAGACACAAAACATGCATAACACAACAATTTTACCACCTCTCCTAGTGCTGTCTTCCATAAGGTAGATCTCAGCCAACACTGACAACTGCATAATTTCTTCCAAAAATTCCCTTAACATTGAGAAATTGTTTCTACAATATGCTATGTGTTGTGTAGAGAATTCATGTGAATGTGGGGTATTGTAAGGTTTTATTAGCACTCATTTAGGATGACCTTACTCTGCTCACAATTGGCAAAAAAACAGGAGAGTCACCTTGGTTAAACCACAACACATGGCCATCCTAAATGCACACCAAGAAAGTCTTCATGCTGCACTGCACCAGGAAAGTCAGTGCATCACCAGTGAGGCACTTCCTTAAGTAGTTGACAAGAGTTATTCTCTTCTGGAGAGTAACTCTGGCTCATTATGGCATACCACAGGAAAAAAAATGACACTTGTTTTTGTTTCTATGATGACAAGATGAAGATTTGATTTTTAGATATTGAGTCTAATCAGCAAACTTAGGATAGGCCAGCTTAACAGACTTTTGGGCGTGGGAAAAATAAAAACAACATACACTTTTTTTGTACACTAATGGTGCACTTATTTATCAGTCAAAAACTTCAATAAAGACACAAGTCATGGAGCAACAATTTAAAACTGTTAACTTTTAGACTGTGGCATTTTGCAGGATATGGTTGGATATCTAATATGTGACAGTATGTGACCTGCAATATGTCTGGCTTTATAATCAGAAGAATAAATTGTTAAATTTATATCATAATACAGTTATGGTGGGGAAAACTGCTTCAACAAATCTTTTGCTTTCTGCTGTCCTTCTAAATTCTGTATGCAGCTCTTTTACTGACATCATGAATGTGACATGCTGCTCTTTGAAACAGAATAGTAGTTTCAGTATATTTGTTTTGTCTCCTTAGTGAGTCCCTCTATCACCAGCTTACATTTCCTGGTCCACTTTGCTGTCCTGTTTTGAGTTTAGTTTAATCTTCCACAGTTTTGTCCCAAACTGTATAGATGCTAATATGCAAAAGAAAGATTGAAAGAGTTAGACCTGCAACTTGTTTCAGATGGAAAGGAAAATAAAACTTTATGGCCATGCAATAAATCCTGTGATAAAAGGGAATAAATTGAATGTTGAGAATTGCAACTGTAGCTAAATCTTAGATAGTGAGAACATCCTGTGACAAAAATCTAATCTATTCACCTCCATGTCTGATATTATTTGTGATTTTATCTTGTACTTCTTTCCTATGCATGTAGGGATTCTTTCTTGATATTATCATTTTCACTTATTTCTGATTTTCTCACTTTTGCAATGTTCCCTATAAATTTTCATATGAAAATCTTGTTCAGGCTGGTAAGTTTTGTAACAATGACAGCATTTTACTTTCAATTGCAGTTTCTTCCAGAATACTTCACTTCATAGAAATAAGACACTTTTCAAAAGTAGACACTTCTGGGAATGAGAACAGTGGCAATATAATGATAAAGATGCTGAACAGTAGCAAAGAACAAACCATTATTGTTAATGAAGTTGTAACGAAACTGTCAATACTCATGCAAAAATTTACTAAATATATTTATTTTGTTACCTTTTTAAATGACGATGTCATTCTGCAAGATGTAGTCACAATTGCATTCACAACATTGAATTTATTCCCCCAATGAGTATTTGGAGTGGCTGAATCAGTGAGAGCATTTGAATGCATGGTGCCAAAGAGTCTAAGCTTGCTGTATTAGGATAACCCACTCCTGATTTCTTCTTGCTTTTTAATGGAGTGACTCTTTTTAGATTTACTTAGAAATTCCAGTCTCTTATGCCAGAATGTTTGGCAGCTACTTGGATGATTTACTTAGCTGTGAATTTACTATCTTGCTTTTAATCCCAGTCAAATGATCCACCTGCCTGTTATTTTCTCTAATTAATCTCAGAAATAGGATTGGTGTATTGGTTTGTGTGTTATGGTGATTTTTTTTCCTAAAGTCTGCTAATGCTGTGTATTTTTTTCAGCTTTGCAATCAAATAGTTTTGTTCAAGTAATATGGAAAACCAGTCATACTCTGCCACTATAACTGTCATAGAGTGTGAGATATCCATAAAGTGACCAAAGAACTTACAGTCCTTAGCAGAAAGTTAAACATCTTGTGAGTTAGTATTTAATCAGATAGGCATAAGCCCATGTTTTCAGAGGAGAGGTGGCATGCTCCAAATCTCATGGCACAGAGCAGGTGCCATGCTACAGCATTCTAGAGCAGATAGAGCTCTGCTGATGATCGGGGCATCGATGCATATCCATGCTTAGAGAGAGGAAAGATTTCCTGCTCAGAATGTCAGAGATACAAAGTGAGCATATCACTGTTCAGGAGTGAAGCAAAATACTTCAGAAGGGAGAATCCATCTCTCTAAGAATCTTTCCAGAGTCTTGCCTGTACAGCATTTATCTTAGGGTATAAGATTTTTTATAAAAATATTCCTTTGTGTATGTTTTTGTTATTTTCTTAAAAAAATAGCATCCCAGATTAAGTAAAGTGCCTCAGAATGATATTTGTATCAACCAGTGAGTTGAAAGGATGTAGTCTAGTTGCTAACCTGGAAGTAAGAAGAGATTTCTGCACCCTGGTTGCTTGGCATGCAGCTGTTGCTTCTGAAGGAAACGTGAATCTATTACAGAACTTTGGAGCCATACACTCAGGTGAACAGATTTTTTTTCACAAAAGTTCAGCAGTGGAGATATTTACTAGAATGAAATTTATGATGTTTCAATTACCTTCTGTTTGACTTAGAACGGTTTAAAAGGGTTTGAAGTTATTTCTGTCATGTCTTAAGGAATGTCAGATAAAGTGGGCAGTCTGGGAACATTATTTCCCAGTCTCTCAGACTGGAATTGCTGGATTTTGTAGAAACAAATGTTAATTTTGGGAGTCACCTAAACCTGTCTTTTTCCTTGATGTTATTAAGGGTCATGGTTATGAAACTAAAGAACCACTCTCTCATATTTGATGGTGTGGGTGTTTGTCTGTACATGTCTGTCTCCTGCCATCATTCAATGACTGGTTTTGTTTGGGCAGAGGAGCAACAGAAAGTGTTGGGTGAGCACTGAACCACTGAATTTTTGTATAAAATAAGAAGTAAGGCCTCTCCTAAATCTGTTTTCATCCTAAGCCTTTTTATAGAGGTCTCATTAGTGAGTATGCTTTCAGAGCATCCTAGGGACTCCAAAGAACAAATGATTACAAAATCTGTTGGGGTGATTCACACCAGCAACATCAAAATTTTGGAATTTCTAATATTTGATGACATAGGGACCATACACTATGTTAGACAAGTGTATCATTTTTGGATCACAGGGAACCAAATTCTTTCTTCTCCAGAGTACCTATGCTTCAAACCTTCCAACATGAATTCAATTTTTAAGTCAGAGGGGATGGCTTTTTCATTGCTGCCTTCACAGATGCACTGCTGTCAGTTTACTGGTAACTGTTTTAATCACAGTAGGTGGCTAACCTTGGACTATTTCATGTTATTTTATCCAGTATAACTTCATAAAGCAACAGAATATGGTAATTGGGAAGGAAAGAGAACATGGTGCATGTATTACAGGAAAGAACACTTAAAATGCAAGATGCAGTTTTCAAAATATTCAAACAGAAACATTTTCACACTTTTATTAATATCAGGGAGATTTTTCAGCCTATTCATTAGGATTTTTTTCCTTTAAGTAGGTATCTTGTTATTGCAATTAATTTCATTTTTATATGCTATTATGGATAAATATGGTTGTTAGTTGATATCCAGAACAACCTAATGTGCAAACTAATGGGAATAAAATATATTCTGCAATGAGCACATCTCATATCTAGTCAGATGATGACAGAGACACATCTATTGTAGTCCAGATTTCCTTTTCTTTTATCTTTTAACCTTTGTTTCTTTTACTTTTTTGTACTCATGACAAAATTGCAGCAAGGTTTGTGTCTTCAAAGGAACCTCTTTGGTTTTGAAGTTCAGTCTGCTCAGAAATGGATGATACATTCCTGATTTAAAGGCAGAGTTTCAAAGTTTTTATAATGAGAAGTTTTATTTTCAAACTATAAGCTTTTTTTGGGTGCTCAGAGAATCAAACATCTCCAGGAAAACTGCCACTTTTTCTTTTCCCCCCTTTCTTTTAGCAGGGCTTTTACAGACACTAAATTATTTCAGTTCTGTCTGGAGGATTTTGTGTTGAAAAGCAGCCTTAGCTGAGGACAGTGTCATGTTTGCATAACTGCATGCCATATTTTTCCAATTTGCACCACAAGAGAAGAAATAAAGTTTATAGCATTTATCAGACACTGGATAGAGTGCCAAATCCCAGACATGGTTTTTCTGAAGTCTGCATGTGCCAGGAAGGTAATGGATAATGGATTGGTAGTAAAATGTCAATGCCAGGGGAAAATACTGGCCTGCCATGAAAGTCCCAGAAGGAAAAAGGAAAGCTGTAGCCAAAAAGCAATGAGATCAAGTAAATGAGTGCAGCTGCCAGGCAGGAACATGAGTGACATTTTTATGGTTGTGAGCCTGTTTTTCTAATTCTGCCCTTCCAAACCGAGTAAAAACACACTAATGTTAATTCCTACCACCAGGCCTACTGAGGTGCTCTCTCCCAGTGGTACTGTGGTCATGGTCAATGGGAGCCATCAGCAGTGGCCTGAAGATACTTCCCTCAGCAGAGCCACTCACAGGTTGGATAAAAAAAAGAGCCCTATGGAATGCACAAAATTTATTTTCCCTCCTTCAATAGCTCTATCATAGAGAGCCACATTCCTCTTCATGCTCACTGTTTATGTGACACAATCACATTTCAGTGTCCTTATTCCAGGTCTGTTTACCATACCACAAAGACGCTGCTGAGTCCTCTGCTAAAGTGGAAGGTTGGACGTAGGTTGTTGTTCTGTGACTTAAAAGAAATAATGGATTTATGTCTGATCTGATCTATTTCATTTCATTAAAGGAAATTCAAAAAACAGAGACTCACAAACACTTAATAGGGCAGTAATTCTATTTTTTTTATTCTAGTTTGGTTCACTGTGATGTGATAGTGTATAAGGTGTGAAATTCAGTTATTTTCTTAACCTAAGAGAGACAGTATATAACACAGCTGCCTTTAAACAGTACTAGGAGCCAAATTTATATGAAATTGAAAAGCTGTGAAAACTGGGAGAAGTATTTTTTGTCAAATTATACTTTTTTCTGTCCTTAATTTTGTATATTTTCTAAAACAGGATAAGCTACTATTATTTTGGAAATGAATTAAAATTTAGTCTTTATTGCATTCTACATGTGTTGCAAGCGCAGAGGTAGTTTTTTGGTGGGTTTTTTTTTGTTGTTTTTTTTTTTGTTTTTTTTCTTTTGCTAAAGAGAGAATTAAAAGGATTACTCAGCATTTCACCAGACAGAAAATCAGAGAAGAAAAAGCAAATTTTTTTGGGTAAGACCCTATGTAGAATTCAAGACACAAACTAGATTTGCTGCGCTACTGAATACTTCCAATATATTCTTGAAAATATTGCTTGGTTTCCCTTGCACTTTGGCTTGGCTCAGCAGCACTCCTGTACCCTGCAGACCATTCTGATGCAAAGCTGCAATAAAGGCTTTGGAGAGCTCAGCTCTACAGGCACAATGCAGACATCCTCTATTGAATCTTACAGGTCTAATGATGTGATAAGGAGAGACCTTGCTTAGGGAACAGATTACAGAAAAAATGTATCATAATCTGTAGTGTGGGCTACAGAACTTCGAAAACTCATAAATAGCATGCAAACAGGAGCTCAGGGCTCATAAAAATGAGTTTGATCTATAAATGATATCTTTTGTCTGTTCCTTGTTAGGTGTCCCAGCTGCTATTCAAGCTGGTATTTGCAAAGGCCCCTGGATACACAAGTGTCTCCACAACCACAAACCAAATAAAGGAGATGATTGCATGTTGGTTTTAACAGTGAGGAGTAATAGAGTTCCTAAATTATGATAGGAAATCATATTTCATAATATTTAAGCAGATAATGCAGTTATTCTTTGCTGTAAGTGAATCTTGCATATGCTAAAGATGCTGAGTTGAACTCTCTACAATACGATGTGCAGGGGTCATTTTCCTTGTATCCAGAGCAGCTGAAGGAGCTCAGCTCCACCAATTTCTCTCCCCGAGAGGCAGAAAAAAGGAAGATTTCTTGCTTGCATACTGACCCTCCTTTGCATGTTTATGCAGATGACAATTTGAAAACTGTAATTAGTTTACAAGATTAGACAATTTAAAACTCTTCTGGGAAGTGCTGCTGCTGTGCCTTGTTCTGAGATTTCCAAATAATAAGTATTCTAACTTGGTTCTCTGGAAAGTAATTTTTCTGTTGAAGGGAGTATGTTGTAATCACTTCTGTCATCTGCCTATATTTATTCCTTGTTAATCCATAGCAGTAAGGATTTGCAGTGAATAGTTTTCTCTCTAAATATCAGGAGTAAATTTCTGCTGTATGTTCCTTCTCTTGTTGCTGTTGCTCTTAATTACAATCTTGTTTCCTTTTCTCTTTTATTATCTGCGATTTTTTGATGTATTCTAAAATAAAAAAGTGAAAAAGATGTATATATGATTATAATGCAACGCAATGTATTGATAAAATATTAGCAATGTAATTTACTCCTAACTAAGCAATAGTGGATCAAATTTTCTCTTAGAATGTATGACATTGAATTGGTATGAAAGAGAAATCCTAAATGTTAGTGGTATATTTTTATGATAATTTGGTAATGACCATAGCCTTGGCTGTAATTGAAACAGTTGCATTACCTTAGCCCTTTCCTTTGCCCAAACATCTGCTATTTCATATTCCACATTTGTTTTTAAATTAACAAAACACTCACTACAATCTCTTTTATTTTCTTATGAATCATATTCTTCACAAAAGTAAAATTGAAATTTTTTTTGGGTAAAGTCTCAATGGGTATGCAAGAGTTGTTTTTATCTCTCTGAAACTGCTTGACTTCATTTTTAGGGATGATTAAGAAGCAGAAATGATGTAGAAAAAAAACCACGGTTTAAAAAGTTGTGAAGGAGTACAATGTGTTTCATTTCTCATTTGGTTTAAACTCAGGTGCCAAAGGTTACTGGTGATTGCTGCTGATTAAGGCTGCAGGCTGGGGTAGATTTTTCCAGCCTAGATCTGGAAAAGGCTTTTCTTCTCAGTCTCCTCTTCTGTGTTGTCTTTTGAGTTAGCACAAGCGAGGACTTTTGTGGCTTTTGTGTGTGTCTTCTTCTGGCTTGGAAGAACTTTCATATATGGAGATGTTCTGATCCAAATATTGCTTTCAGTCGATATCATTAAGGGTAAAGGATGCAAATTGTGAAGGAGCAGCCCCATACTGTGTTCCTGTATAAGCTGTGTCACTGCTTACTAATATCTGTGCTATAATTATATAATTAGGGAAGGTTTTGCCTTGTTTTTCCCAGAGCCAAATAATTTTACATAATATAAATATTGATTTTCTCCCTTGCTTTATTGAATATTGAACTTTCATTCACTAATGGAACCGTACATGTGATCCTGGAAGAGAATTACTTTTTTTTTTTTTTTTTTTCACTTGGAGAATCTGATTTGGAAAGCATGAAGCAACAGGTAAAATTGCAGTTAAAGTAAGTCTGTTAATACTGAAAACTCTACAGAAGCAAATCATTATTATTTTACTCTCTCTTCTCAAGTGCAAATCATATGCTTCACTGGGAATTTTGCTTCTTGATAAAACTTTAAATAAATCCTTACCAATACTAAAAACCAGAGATGAAAAATACCCTTCCTAATTCATGAGTCTCTGAAATCAGCAAGTAGTTTGCTCGTTAGATTTGACTTTTTTTAATCTATAAAATATATAACTTCTCACTTGGTACATCTAGCCAAAAACACTGCAAAAGTTTCCCTTGAGACATAATCACAGTTTTCTTGGGCCTTCTGATATAAATAGATTTCCTTTTATGTCTTTTCAGAGGCATTAAAATGGAATTATCATATTCATGGGAAGTAATGTGAAATTAAAAAGCACAGGGAATAGTGTCTTGTAGCTTTTGTGCTTCTGTGGGCCGTGGTGACCTGGCAGGATCTGAGTTGTGTGTAAGTGAAGGCACCTGCTGCAAATTCCCTCCATAAAGTATTTTTAATTTTTTTTCCAAAGCTGCTCTTTGGTTCTCTGCCAGGGAGCTTTCTCAGTAAGTCTGTTTTCATTCGGTCGAGATCAGGCTTGTTTATTTTACGCATTTTCCATGCTGAGGTGATGTGGCTTCAGATTGCTCACTGAAAACAGAGTCAGGCCCCAGTCATCTGTGCTGGCTGAGGGGAGAGCACATTGTTGCCCAAGAATTTGGGATGGCATTTGCAAGTAGTTGCAGACATCCTGTATGATTTGGTGATTTTTGGTTGTGTAAAGTAATCAGAGGGTTCTGTGGTGGGTATACACTGGTCTGGGAGATGCCATTTCCTTTGTGAGTGAGAATGGCCATGGTTGGGTGGTTTTGGTGCCTGTTTGTTTCAGTGGTTTGGTTGTTTGTTTTTCTAGACTGCCTGACTACTTGATGTGGGCACATGCTAAAAGACCAGACAATTGGGATTTGTTATCACTTTATGAGGCATTAAATAATAATTAGTGTTGGTGCTTTAGGTTACAGAAGGAAAAAATAATCAGTATCTGTGAAGAACAATAATGAAGTTTTGGGCAGTAGGGAATGTGTTTAGAGATCATGTTGGAATTAATTACTGTGCTTTTTTAATAGTAACGGGAGAGCACAGTATACTCAAAATAGCTCACCAAGGCTGCTTTGAGTTGTTTTAATTTCAAGAATTAAAAAACTTTTAATGGGAAAATAGCCTCTCAACAAAAAATGGAAAACAGTAAATTGTTTTGATTGTCTTGTCAAAGTATACGAAACTTCTAGAGAAGTATAGTTGTGTGTGTGTCTGTATATCTGCTTATCTATACTTACACACTTACTTGAGTATGTACATATCATAATGAATTTTAGCAGGTTGGCAAGGGTTGGTGGTACTTTTTTTGGTCCTTCTAATAAGTGGCAGAAGTAGCACCCAAAATACAAGTGCACCATAGGACTTATTTAGAAATTTCTAAGAACTTTCTCAAATGACAATTTGTGGTCAAATGCTGCATCTGTAGGCTTTGGTATGGAACAGTCTTAAGAATTGTCATGCTGTTTAAATAATTGCAGCAGCATGTATAGGCCAACCAGTCACACTTTTTCTTTTCAAGCTTCTAAAAGAATTTCAATAGCAGAAATTGAACTGTCACAACAGTGTTAGATGTTCTTACAGAATTGAAGTTTGCAATAATTTTCCCTTTGCACTATTACGACACTGGACATTGTGAGCCTCAGCAGGCTCAGTGAACATCATGAAAACTAAATTCCAGGGCTGTCAAATCAGGACACAGAAATAGTATTAACTCTTGTAGCACTCTATATTTTAAAAGTCTTCTGTGTAACACTGAACATTGCAACAACTTTGGTGATTGCTAAATGGAACCTGTGTCTTGGTTCGTGGCTCCAAAAAGTAGTTATGACAAATAACCTGAGCAAAGAGAGAGAAATGGGGGAGTTTGGAGAACAGGATCACTTCATTTCACAATTACTAGTTATTACGGCAGTGTTAACTGAGATTTCAATCAAAACAATGCAGAGGGCTTTCAAACTGAACTAATCTTAACTGGTCCAAGTGTCACAAGCATTGTGGCCTCTGTTTTGTTAGGAGTTACATAGCCTAATGAATTAGAAAAAAAAAGAGAAAAAGTTAAGCATGTCTCTGAGTAAAGGCTTCATCCATCTGAGTCTCATTAATTTGTGTGCAGAATTGAGAGCAGATTTAATGTTGCAGGCCTTCCAATTCGAATTTTTAGGACAAGGCTAGACTTCCAAACAGATTCACTGGCAGCCCACTCCAAGAGCAGGAAAATTTCCTGTTGTCCCTGGAGATGTTGTAAGAGGCCTCTAGATTTTGATCAAAATGCAGAGGTAAACAGGGTAGAACCAACTGACTATAAGGCAAAATAATAGCCTTCAGCTAATATTCAGAGAAGCTGAAGTATCTTGGCCAGTAAAGCTTTTGACAGTCTTGTTATTCTGTTTGTTGGCTTTGAATCTGTGTTGTCAAAATCTTGCAAATCACTTGCAAATGGATATAGTTTTCAGGCAGGGCTTTTTAAAGGTAAGTGACTTTGAATTTCATGATTGCAAACCCATCAAAAAACACAATTGTGGTTGCCATAAAAATTTATCTGAAGATTTAATATTGTAGAAAAAATGGCGTAACTTTAGATTAGAGGAACATAATGAAAACTATTTGTCATATACAGTTTTAAAAGATAGACAGAAGCAAAACCAATAGAACAATCATACAAGCATTCATTTTACTGTGGGCCATCTACAGTCTACATAAGATGCAAAGAAACCTATGTAGGCCTGGCAAAATTCCAGCTGTTAGACATTTATAAAGAGAAGCTTTTTACTTTTAGATGAGGTATTCCCACAGTCTGGGGAGGATATCAGAAGTGTAAGCAAAAATTTCTGAAAGAAGACCAAGAAATTTGTTACACTGCTTTAGTCATTGGCCTGTCTTATTTGAAATACTTTAGTTTCCATAGAGCCTATAAATTCTTTCTTGAAAGTTCAGTAAAATTTTGTAGCCCTATAAACATCTGAGCTACAAATCAGACGTTGTTCAGAAGTTTGGGTCTGTGACAGGAAGAAAATAATTAAAATGATTCCCTGAGAAGAAAGGGCAGACTGAATATTTTGGCAGAACCTGAGACATTTTCATTACTGGTATTAAGGGATGAAGGTTCCTCTTGTGGCAAGTATACCTTGGGTTCTCCAGCAAAAGTGACTGACAATGAAATTTATAAGGGAATGAGTCTGGCAAAAAAAAAAGCCAGCAAAACCCCAAAGAAGGAAAGGCAGTAGAGAACACTTGAAATGCAACTGAATTTGCTTGTGGATATTAAATGACAGTAGAGGAAGTAGGGTTCTCATTACATCTGAAACTATTTGCCTGGGAAGGGCTGGCAAAAAATACTTTGCATGTTCCTCACAGAGCTCTGATTGCTGTCACCCCACTCTCCTCACAGAGCCTAATGCCATATTTCACATAACTTGATCTGGGACCTATAAAGTCTTTTGGAGGAAAGTGGTAAAATTACTTCAGCTGTTGCTGGTTTTGGGTTTGCTAGTTTATTCTAAGTTTTGGACAGTAGTATTGCTACTGTGTGTAGACAATTTCAAGTCAACTGGTGGAAAAAAAAGACTGGAGCCATTATGGCATTTCTGTTAGTGGTTAAAAGAGAGGGAAGTGCAAAGTAGCATCATCTGCCATCAAGATGCTTTCCAGCTTAGGAGACCTAATGTGATTTAAGGTAAAAATCCTTGCCTTGGGAAGTACTCTGCTCACTGTCATCCTGAAGAAACATCCCTTTCAGTTCTGAGCTTGTCAGCAAAGCACATAAGCTCCATCACCCAGTACATGTAGATCACCTTTTATGAAGTAAACAGAGCCAAATTGCTCTGAAAGGAAAATGGAAAATACTGGCATATCCTTTTGTAGAGCTACCAGTCCTGAAGCCAGTAGCTGTATGTGCTCTGACTCACTCTAAATTGTTGCCCTTCTACTCCTCCCCACTCTCTGCAAAGCCATGATTAAGTGCTAGAAAGAAAGTCTGTGTTTCAGACAGCCAAGGGACAGTGGGAAAAAAGTGATCTGTGATTTAATCCAAGTGGGTTCCTGGGTGTGAATGGGTAATGCAGAAACCCCAAAAGTCTTTGTAGAATAACATGGAAAAAGAAAATAAAAAGAAGCAACTGGTGGCTTTAAAATCATTTAATGTTTTTGCACACATCACAATTTGAAAATGGCCTTTTCTCAGTCTGGAATGTTCCATGTAGGACAATGTGCATCTTGAATAACTCAAGGCATAGCCTCAACTGTAGTGCATTTATGCTCATGATACCTGAGCTACATCAGTTGGAAGACACAAATCTATAAAATATGACCTTTCATCTGATACAGAAAGAAATCCCATTAAGATGGGTTTAGTTTTTTTCCAGATTAGCTGTTTTGGGCAATTGTACCACATCCAGGAGCTTGGAAAAACTGAAGAGATAGAGAAACATAGATTTGCTCTATTTGACAAGTTTGTTCTTTCCATTATTAATAAAAGTAATCTTGGTAGTCTTTCTGTAAAAATCTGTACATCCCTGTGTTCTCTGTTTCAACATTTTAGAATGTGATACAGAAGTGCCTGGTGTGGATAACAACCTAGCCTGGTAGTAAGAGTAGCACATCTCAGTGCTGTGCACTGTGGTTAAGGTAATAAACATTAATTTCATGTTAAGAACACAGCATGCTAAATACTTTTTTCTTTCTTTCTTCCCCCCCCCCCTTTTATGTTGCTGGAAAACATGACATTTTTCATCCTATTTTTTGGTTAGGACACAAGAGAAGATCTATTTGAAGGATATGTGAAAGAAATGAACTTTGCATGTAAAAATACTTGAATAAATACTTTGACATTAAGATTACAATTGGAGCATGTTCCATCTCCCATCTCCCTGCATGCTGCCTTCCCCTCACTTCTTCCTCATCACTACTTTCTGAATTTGCTTGTCTTCAGGTGCCCTGAATTATGACACTATTCCATACTGACTTTTGGGCAAGGCTGATGTCATAGGCTGAGCTCCTTCAGTAAAATAATACTTGTCATGTTTTTTTCTCTGTAGTAGCTAGCTTGACACAGATCAGAAAGTAGGACAGAATAATTTTTTTTTTTTAATTCGTCATAAATCTAATATGCTTTTTTTTTTTTTTTTGGTTGCTTTTCTCAGAATGTGTCTAATCTAGCCTCCACAAACACACCACCACCCAGCAACTGAAATAATTTTAAGAGAATAAATGAGGTTAAATTGGCAGTGCAAGTATCTCTTGATGTGACTTCAGAAAAATTTACGTGACCTGTAAGTACAAAATTATGAAGTCTGTTTCCAGCTGGAAAAGGCAGTCTTTCCATGGGTGAGGTGGGAGAGGAAATGGCATTGAATGTTTTGTGATTTTTGCTTCCTTGAAATCCTTCAGATGCAACATCCCCAGAGACCATTTTGCTGAGAGGAATGAGTATTCAGTGACTTCCTAGGGAAAAAAATAAGCCAGTGTGTCTGTCTTTGAGAAGTCATACTGCAGTACAGATGCCTTCTTTCTCTCTCCTGTGTTCTCAAACTGCCTCCCAGGGCAGTATTACAAAATTGTAAAAATATTTTTTTGCTCTCTTCAGTAAATATGATTGCCCAAGATCTTAAACTCCAAAGGATGTTATTAATCAGTGGAAATGATACATTAAGACCAAAGAAAATTAGTTTTTCCTTTGTGTTCACATTTTTCTCCCATAAAATGTAGGTTTTGTGGATCATCTGGGACAAAACTATTTCCCTCTTGAGGCCATTTAAATTAATTATCACAAAGCCTTATTTTGCAAATATTTTATTTTTTTCTTCACAGAAAAATAATTAGATAAAAAAGTAAAAGGGCACCAAATGCTGGAAGCGATCATATTTTCTGCAACATTGCTATAAATCAAGGTGGTACATCCTGATTTTTCCTACAGAAATAAGCATTTGTCTTTGGGCAAATGTGTCTATAAATTCACTTTCTCATATGCCATCATCAGTTTCACCAGATTCTTTCTCATCAGCCAAGGCATTGAGAATCCTAGGGACACAGGGTTAAAAAAATGAGAGCCAGCCATTCCAGAGACTGGAGAGAATGGGATCATGATATTTGCTGAGAAGCAGTTTTTAGAGGGAATATTCCAAAGCCCCTGGTTTTGTCTTGTTTTGTTTATTTGGTATTTGGGAGACTCATTCTCTCAGACTCTGTTGCTTGCAAAGCACTGCTGGTGGGTTCCAAAATGCAACACCGAGTGAGGTGAAGCAGGCTGTGCCAGCTGCTGAGAGTTTTGGTGAAACCCTCGATGTCCAGAGGCATTGAGGCATCGTTCTTGTGCTGCAGCTCTGTGTGAAGTGCACTGGTCTCTGAAATGTGCAGTTGGTCCAAACAAGGCCTGGATTTCTTGCAAGGCTGTTCTGGGGCTGCCCAGGGGTGTGTGTCTGTGATGGGCGTGTTGCTGTGGGAACTAATGCAGTTCTAAAGTCAGCAGTGAGATTTCCTTCTGCTTTGATTCCCTGGAGAGGGTGAGCAAGTCCTTTTCAAATGCAAATCTTCAGTGTGCAGCCTTAGTAGCGGGAATGAAGACGGGAAGGAGAATAAATCTGTATTAAGCTTCAGGCATTTTCAAATTGCTTGTGCTACTGGTGCCCTTTTTTAACCTTTCTTTTTTCATTTCTGCAGAGCATTACCTTGCATAAGCTCTGCTATGCTAAAATCAGTCTGATGTTTGGAGGGATTTTTTTTTCTCTGTGTGCAGGATGTTGGTGGTTTTAGTGAGAGTCTACATTCTTCTTTCCTCAATGATGGGGAAGTAGAAAGCTTCCTGCTCCCCCAGAATGATCATGTGCAATTTTTGACCTTTTCCAGTAATGCATATTGTGGGTTTTTACTGTTTGTTGGTTGGTTTTTATGTAGGGTTTTATGGTTTTTCCCCACAAGTAAATAGAAGCACAGGATGTGGCATGAATCCTGCCAGCGCCTATTTATAGCTCTCTTCTAACTGGGCTCAGGGAGTTACCATTGCCCTTGTTCCCTTCTTTTCCTCTGTCTGTGACAGCACCCACCTTATGGTTTCATCATTGCCTAATACTGGATTGCAGAGAATTAATTTTAGATTTCCTTTTTTGACTTGCAGAAATACTTTGTTCTGCAACTTGTCATCAGTGCTAAGCTACTAATTACAAAGTACATTCTTCCAACATTCCCAAAGTATTTATTTCCTCAAAAACCTGCAAAGTGTTCAACACCTTTCCTGCAAGGACATGCAGAAGCCTATAATTTGGGAACCAAGCTATGTTCAGTGGAAGCTCAATCAAAAGTTGAAACTAAAAGATGACTGTTGTTAGTTGCAAAAAGATGTTGTCTGCTTGATGTTTTGAAAGCTGCCTTCTCCCTGAAATGCTTTCCATTTACATGCTTTAGGAAAAACTCTTAATGTCTAGGTAGAGATTGATGCTGCAGTTGGAGAAAAGTACTTCAAGTGTTGCTTCAGTGTTCCCTTAACCTGGGACTGGCTGTCCAGTGAGTTCCTTTGAGTAAATCATCCTTTAGTACTCTCTGTTTCTGCCAACAGTGCCACTATGGGTCCTTGAACTGGAATCATGGGGTAGGGCAGTAACAGGTAAATGCAAGAGAGGGCAGTGATGCTGGGAGTTCTGATACCACTGAATGCTAGAGAATCCAGTCTGAGGGCAGATACAGTTCTGTAATACCTCCCTGAATCACCCAAAACCTCACTGAATCACCCCCAAAATGGCTTGGATCAGTTAAAAGAAGAAAAAATATTGTCTGTCTTGCAGATGGGGCAATTTTGATATATCTATTCAAATGAGTGATCAATGAATCAAAATACAAGTTTTCCTTATTCAGTAATCATTATCAAAGATATTCAGCAGCCTTAATTTGGGGGTACTATTAGGATTTCACTGCTGTAGTTCCATTGACTTCAACAACATGAGTTCTGCTTCTCAAGGGAGGAGAAAAAGTAGCTGGACTCATGTTTTCAGTTTCTTTTAATTCTAGTTACTAAGTAGGTCATGACTTTTGCTTGCCATGTGTTTCCCATAAAAGCCCTGGCTGCCTTGAGTGCTATATGATAGGTTGTCTGGAAGCTGCAGACAAAGTGCATGCACTATGCTAGAAAGACTTTCTGAAATATTTTGTGTACAGTAGCTAGGGCTGCCACATGCTGCTTGTGCTTCAGTGTCTGCGTGTGGTCACAGTTACAGTGCTCACGCTGCAGCATCCTCCAGAAAAATATCCAATGATGAAAGGGCTTTGGTGCATTCAGGATGATGTAAAAAAAAAGTTAAAAATAAATCTGTGCAACATGTAAGGAGATGAAAAATAGACTGTGCTTTTGTGGACAGTGGCAGGGAAGGGAGAACTAAAAGCACATGTCAAAACAAATACATTGAAGGATATAAGAAATGTTCTCTCCTTTGAGATTTATCTTTTGCAACAGAAACCACAATTGAGAGTTAAAAGAAAAATAATCTCTGTGTTGTGTCAATGTAGAATAGTGTGCTCTTTAGCTTCTAGAAGGGGGGCTAAAGGCTGATTACACAAAGCCAGCACTTTACTGAGCTATTTTATTAAATGTACTGTTTATTTGGCATGTGGCAATACAAGCTACCAGGATTTTCATGCTGGGGAGGGTGCATGGGAAAGGGCTGTTTTGGGGTTTATGTTGCCACTTTGCGAATGGTTATAAACTTCCAAGTCTGGAAAACTGGCCGTTTGTGTGTAAAAATCACCTTCATGAAAGAAAAAAATAAGTTTGCTAGTTTTTTTACCTTTATTCCTTTCTTGAAAGACTCTGTTTTTTCAACCTTGCTGAATTCAATGCAAAATCTTCCATTTTCAGTTATTGTAGGATGCTACTTGTGATTCACATCATCTTAGTCTTGTGGCATAGGTGGTCTTGCAACAACTGCTGTGGTTTCCTTTCATGTGGCAGGCTGTGCTGCACGCAAAAGACACATCCCTGGGACAGCATAGCTGTATCCAGTGGTGTTCCAGAAGGGACACTGATGACTTGGTAATCTTTCTGGGAAGGAAAAAGGTTTGCAGAAACGATTGCCTGCAGTGTGGTTGAGCTGCAGAGCAGACGGATGAGCTGCTGGCACCCGGAGCATTCCCCCTCAGCAAAGGCGCAGTGCCAAGGTGTGACATCATGGACTAATGGATCAGGCTGGTGCATCAGGAATGCTGCTTCTGTCCTAAGGAACAGCTTCCTGCAAAGGCCAGATGTAACCTTTGATGAAGGATAAGGTCTAGGCAGACAAATTTTGGGCAGAATCCTGCAATTCACTGCTTCTGCAAAGAGGCAACTGAGTAGTCACAAATTCTGGGCTTTACCCTATACTGGTTAAAATTTGGGGACTTTCTGCTGAAAAAACAAATTCAAATTACCAATGCTGTTGCAATTCTTAATGGCTTTGAAAGACAAATATTTAGAAACCAACTTTCTTGTTATTAAAAAAAATTAAAACGACAGTGCTAATTCATGTCTCTGAGTAATCTCTCTTTGGTTACTTCTGTACAAAGTTTTAATAAATTGTTCTGTAATTTAGGAGAAGAGGAAGAGAATAATCCCTGGCATGGAAGAGAGAAATTCTGAATAAAGATAATGACCATAAAATCTTTCTGTCTGTGTTCTGGTATGGCTTTCACCATCTGACATATAGATATGATAACTGAGGAAACTATGTGATGGTTTAAGTGCTTTTTGGAATAGGGAGCCTTTCCTGAGCAGACAGAACCTTGGATGGATGGATCAGGAAAGAGGCAAATGTCCTGCTGAAAAATCTGTCTTCTCTGCATCTAAATGAAGTTGGGACTGTGAGGCTTTTATGAGGAAAAGCTGATGATTAAGTCTTTTCAGTGCACATAAGCACGCAATAAATCTGGATCTGAACTCTGCAATGTGACTGACTGTACAGCAGGGTGTATCTGAAAAGCTATAACTTTGAAATCTGTGGAAATATTATGCAGTCCTTTCTCCAGTTCTGCACCTTGAATTAATCAGTTGCAATTTATACTTCTGTTTTGATTATGGAACAATTGAGTAACTTACAGTTAGCAGAACAGGAGCCAGATTTATAGTGGAAATGTATTAATCCTTGTGAGATAAATATCTAAAAGCCTATTTGTAGTCTAAATAGAAGGAAAATGTGAGGGAAGGTGAGAGGGATCTGGCTGTGTATTTAGTCTTTAGTATCTGTTTAACAGGGGTGTCCATAGATAAATAGGAACAGTCTACTTTGTTGAAAGGAAAATTCTCACTGGATTATATTAATTTCTTTGTTGTCCAGGTTTGTTCTGTAGAATTTTTCTGACTTATTCATCAGCAAGTTTACCCTGACCAAATGAGGTCCAGTTCATGATTTCTGTAATACTGTGGATGTTAACAAATAGTCATGTTATGGCCAGGTATATTTGATCTGAATTCATTATGTTAGTCAAAATCACTTAGCAAGTAATATAAACCTCAGGAAAATATTCCAGGGCATAAATGGCATCTTATGTTTTAGGTGGCTAAATCTGAATATTGATTATGTATCATGAAAAACTGAGAAGTAAAATTGAAGGTGTTCCTCTGCACACAGAGGGGCAGAAAAACAGGAAAGTTTGGAGGCTGGTTTAGTTTCTGCTTGGGATTTTGATGTTGTTCTTTTCTTTTTTCTTTTTTTTTTTTTTAATTTCTTTGTTGTTGTTCTGGTTTTGCTTCGTTTTGTACCTCTGTGTCAGAAGACTTAATTCAAAGGAGAACTTGAATTTAAGACCCAAAAAAGGAAAGAAGGCTGGATGCAATCCTCTAGAATTTTCTGTTGTTACATAATTAGGAGAAGAAAAATGGATATTTTTTCAAAGATGAAAGGATTCTCTTGTTTTTCTTCTTCAAAGAGTTAGTTAGCCTCCTGCCATTGTCAACAAGTGAAAATAAAATATTTGGGTCTTGCCTTGCTAAAGTGACCCCATTTTTTCTTTTTTTTTTTTTCCTAGATTGTTTCAAAATTAATCAGGACTCTCTTCTGGAGCAGTGTCAAGAAACCTTGACATATCTGTGGTAATGTTTTCTGGGACATGTACATCATGATGTGAGGAATGATTTGATTATGCCTTTCCTGTACTAAATTTCTCTTTACTCTTCTGCCTATGCCTCAGACATTTTACCACTTCTGTGTGGAAATGGAGGCCTGTCCACATCCATCAAAGCTCTTAAAACTGTCCCCAAGACATTGTCCCATGTTATTGGTAAACGTGACAGACCTGGTGTGTAGAAAAAATGAGTGCAAGGAGACAAGAAGGGGTTAGTGTGTCCCTTCCATCTAAATTACTGCAAAATCTAAAAAAAAAAAAAATTTACAAACCCTTTATGGGCAAACACATTTATGCCAAGCAACTATTCGTGTTATGTACCCATCTCACTGGTTCTTTTCTCAGTAGGTACAAAACATTCCCCATCCTGCAAGTTGCCATGTGGAACTGAGGGTCCACATGAGATGGAGGAGAGTGAGATGTTGTACAGCAATATAAATGCTAGTCAGAATGTTTTGTAGCTATTACCATTTTTGGTGAGGGAAGAATGCTACTCTAGCAGTCTTAATTGCACCCATTGGATTCTGTGCACACACACACGCACACATACATGGTTGGTTATGCAGTTAGGATATATGTGCTTCATTTTAGTTATCTGTTCGTCAGGATCAATTCTTTATGATTATATTTATCCTTTGATGTCTAATTGGTTTTCAGAAATTTACATCTATCCTGAATAGATCTGTTAGCATTCTTGGGTTTGAATGTCCTTTAATTTGCTTTATTATCAAAAGAGGCTCTACATAGGACAGAAATATTCATGTCTCATGCTCTTCCATTTTCAGTTTAGGCTGCATCATTTTTATTCCATTCACTCTTAGTAGCCTAAGAGCCATTGTAGAGCTTGAATACAGTCCTTTCAGCAAAAAAATTAGCCTGAACTTTGGTTCTTTTTTTTGGTAGAGGTTTCTTTTGTGAGGCCACTCGGAAGTGGAGTACTCTATTTATCTCTTTCAAAATGAATTTTGGAAAAAGCAGGTTGGATGCTGGGAGTGCACTGACCTCCTTGCCCTCACCACACAAGTTCTTACGGGTTTTTTCTCCCCAAAGTGCCTTGCTACATAAACAGATGACCTACCTGTTTACCAGACTCATTCCTGGATATGAAATAAATTTCAGTGACTCAGCGCTTCCTCTTAAGCAATATTACCAGTGTTCAGAGGAAGGTGGTGGAATTTTCCATGCTCTCTGTGGCAAACTGTTTATTTCCAGCATGTCTGAAAGAATTGCTGCAGATGCCTTTCTGATATCAATTCATTTTAGAAACTAAAGAAGAGATACTTAGAAACTTTAGAAGAGATATTTTAGGTATCTCAAGACCAGGTAATATACAAGTATTTATATAAGAATAATATTACACCAGTAATCATTTCTCCAACTGTAAAATGAATGGAGCAGCTACAAACAGATAGTTTTCAGATATGCCATAAGAAATGTGAACACAATGTGAACAATTTTCTATGGTCATGATATGAAAGGCTGCTGCTACCTGTGGACTGTTCCATGGTACACTGTTATTTTATTTAATCATAATCTTTGATCTTCTACAACACCATTCAGAAATTTTGGGTGGGGTCCAGCACTTATCTGTAAGGGATGACTTTGTTACACATGGGCATAGATCCCCATGTGATTGTTGTCAAGGCTGTGTCTATATGTGGCCATTTACCTGACAAAAATGGATCTGTGCATATAGGGAATTTTGAGCCCATGAGTTACTCATGAGTGCATTTTTGTTTCAAAGATTAAGAAATTAGTAAGATCCTATTCTGCCCTTTTGTGTCTGCTTGGGTACTGCAGTTTCTTCTATCAACTTGAAGAGGTAAAGAGCTCAGTAGGCAAGAAAGCTGAACTTTTAAGATTTATATTCTAGAGTAAAAGCAACAGGACTGTAATGTTTATTGGTGAAGACTCCTCTGTGAGTCTTTTCTAAGCTGTGTGCTAAACAGTCGGAAGGGTGTGGGTGTGTATGTGGTTTTTACGTGTGTACTTATGTAAACAACAATGGATATTGGGAGCAGTTTTCAGTATATTTTTTTTGGTTTGATAAAAGTTGTACAGAGATCAACACTGGTTGGCTAATTCCCATGAATGCAGTTTGCGGAGGCTTCATACCTGGCTGAATGTAATATTGGTGTAGAAAAAGAAATGTTAAACTAACTCTTGGTTAAAAGATCCTGCATGGTAATCAAATCTCTTCATCTCAAACTAAACTGCCTTTGCTTCAGGTGTGAGTTAAAACTTATTGAACTCTGAGCTGAGAGCCGGTGAAGCTGGGTGAGTTTGCCCTAGCTAAAATATCAAAACACCCCAATTTGCATCACGATGTATATCATCTCCCAGTAGAATCAGTATTGGGATTGGTTTTGGTGGAATTCATAGGTGTCCTACTGTAACTGTCCTCTCCTTCAGATGGTTTTCAGAGCTCTGCTGAAGTGTGAAAGACAGATCTCTTACATGATGTGCAGTGCAACTTGGAGTGATTGGCCTGGTTGAGTCACTGATCTGACTTACAGTGACTTGAAGCTTGATGTCAAGCAGTGTATAGAGAGTAATTGAACTGAGGGCAGTGGCACTGGATGTAAAAAGGGATATGGAAGACTAATGAAGTCCTGGAAAGCAGAATGAATGGATATCTTGGAAAAAAATTACCAGGCTGAACTAATTCTTTTGAAAAACAATTTGGCTGAACTCATCCTGTAAAAGTCTTGTGTGGCCATAGCCAAAGAATAGGTAATTCTTGTCTTGGCTGTGAGTTTACAGTGCAGTACTTTTAATCTAAATATAGAAAGATATATTTAGCATGTATACATAACAGTAGCTTTGAATAATGTATTGTGCTATTATAGCTAAATGTTTCACCCAAAGATGAATTCACAAAAGATTTGTTTTTCCTCCTCTAAAGATTTTGATTGAATGTCAACTTTATAATGAGTAACAAAACACTTTGATAATTTAAAATCTGGAAATTAAATCACAAGTGTCAGACACTGATTTTAGTGAGGGGATGCAATAATCTTAACAAATTTTACCTCTTTTCCTCTGTGTTTCCTTGTGTACACCTGATTTACTTGATCATCACCATATTTTTAACCTGTAGTTTTGTAGGTACTGTCTGTATTTCAATTAAGGGATTGGAGAGCTACAAAAGACTGTCCTCTGGAATGTTCTCTAATTTTATTTTCTTACAAAGTACTTAAGTGTAATATGTGCGTAATATGTTTTGCAGCATTCTGTATCCTAAATAACCTGAATGATAGGCAGCCATTATCATTATTATAATTTCTTCATGACTCATTTCCTTAAAGTGAAACTGTGTCCAGTTGGTCATTTATTTAAGGAAACAAAACTGTTAATCTGTCAATTCTGTTATGCTCTGAGAATGCATGAAATTACTTCTCCTTGCATCTACATACATAATTGCTTAGTACAATATATTTTTAAATCATGCTTGGGATATTAATGGATTTTTTTGGTAGCTTACATTAAAAATTCACCAAAGCTGTAGGCTTTTTCAGGATTTTTTAATCAGTGAGCTATATGTATTTCAATTTACGGAGCAGTTTATTTTCTTTTAATTTATTTGAAAGGCCACCTTACCTAATTTTAAAAGTAAAAATAAGGTTACTTTTTTTTTCCATTGAAGGGTTGAAATCTCTTATCAGCCGCTGCAAACTTATTGCTCTGTTTCCAGGGAGACAACTTCAATAAATATCAGATGTAGAATGCCATGACATATAGTGACATTGCTGCAGCGAAGCCTGTAGACTTGTCATATGTGCCTTAGACCTTTGTCACCAAAACTACCTGGGGAAAAAAATCCAGTGTGTTTTTCATTTCTTTTACTTGCTTTCCTCCCCAGAGTGATCCCTTCCAGACACCATGCTGAATTCTTCTTTCTAATATATTAAGGTAAATGAAGACTGAAAAGATCAGTGTCATACCTGCAATAGTGTAGTCCTTGTTGAAGGAGAGAGGCTTTTGCCTGAGAATTGTGATGATTGGCATTGGGTACTTACTCTGGAAGAGTAATTTTTCATTGACGTGTTTTTGTGGGGGTTTTTATTGTTTGCTTGCTTTTTGTTTCTTTGTTTTGCTGTTGTTTTGTGTGTGGTGGTGGTTTTGTTTGGCTTATTTGAATTTTTGCTGTACTGATACATAGAAGGTGTTAATTTCTTCAATTTCTTTGTATTTCATGTGTTATTCCCTTTTGGGAATGAGAATATTGTGTCTTCTCAAAATTAAATTAAAATCTAGCATCAGTCACTTGGTAAAAATCTCAGTGATTTCTGTCTGGAGAAGCAGCACAGACATGGGTCACATTTACTCCCTGTTGTATTTTCAGAAGTTATATAGAAATGCTTTATGAGTCAGTTTGATTACTCGTGAGGTTGTCAAAGGAACTTGAATGACAGCAGCCACCATTTAAGTATCACAAGTGCCTCCAAGCAGCTGCAGAGACATCCATCTAGTGCTGCTGTGCATGAATCTCTGTGCCTTCACTGTGGCCAAGGGACAAAGTTTAAGTGGCACCTTTTCCTCCTAGCCTTGGGAAGGGGAGTTTCCACAGTGAGCTTGTGCCTCGTACTTCAGGAGAGGTGAAGGTTACAGTGGGCAGGACAACCTATCCTTTGCATGGAATAAGAGAGAAAAGGAAAGTTTGACCTCCTGCAGAGCATCTGATTGGGATATTTGCCAATGTTTTAGGACATCAATGTCCCACCTTGGGAGCTTTCCAAAACTAAGGATGCTTACTCTGGGACAGGCTATAGAAAAGCATAAATGTAAGCATGTTTTAATTTTTGTATATTGGTACTACCTTGGTGCCAAGCTGGTGGTCAGTCTCTGGGGTTCACCATGCAACTCCTCCAGGTTTGTATTATTTCCTTTGTGATATATACATATGTATCTATCAAGTCTTCTACATTAATTTTACAGGTAGCTGTAGCACTTCTACCGTGGAAAAATGAACATAATGTAAGACTGGATTTCCTGACCTTTTTAATCATGACTTTACATGATTTTTTTCCCTGTAGAGTCACCATGGTAACACTTGTCTTTTTAAAAGTGATAGTTGCATTTACTAATAGTGACTGTTACATTTTTAAGTATGTAAAACTTTAAAGAACTTGCTTGCAGTGCAGTGACAACTGCATGCACAATCAATAGTAAAATTTTTAGCTATTAATTATTTTAATTGTTAATTTTTAAAAAAAAATAGTTGAGTTTTTTAATGAAATAAAATATATGGTATTCATTTCTAGTTTACTTTTAGGGATGGGTGATGATGGAAAATTATATAGAACAAGAATGTAGAATGCAGAATTAATATTCTTTTCATCTCCACAAATGAATGTGAGGTTTTCAAATTGTATAAGGTGCCATGCTGGAAGGATTTTAATTCCTGATATCTATTTACTTGAGTTTCTGCATTGCACAGCTTAGATGTCTTTTGTCCTTGGACTCTTCACATTATGAGTATAAATATTTGCCTGCAATGTTTACAGAAACTCTGTATGGCAGCCACATTCATATGGAGTAAGGGAGGGGTCTCTGCTGGGAATTTAATACAACTCTTTCTCAGTCCTTGAGAACTTTGTCATCCCTACTTGACTCATTTGTCTTTTCTTCTCTCCTCTCCCTGCCATTAAAAGAGTTATTTTAGCTAAATATTATAGGTGCAATGTCACCAGCTCAGCTTTGAAAAAAAAGAAAAGCATATTCTGGTGGGCAAAACAGAGGCAGATCTCCATTGCACATTGTCAGTGATGGTGGGGGGGTGTTATATGTGGCTTGGAATTACAAATGAGTTTATGCACCTGTTTAATATAGTCAAGTATTTTAAAGAACAGGAGCTAATGTACAAATTAAAAAAAAGAAAAAGGGTTCCTAGCCAATGGCGATCCTGTAAGAAAAGATGGAAGTAAATATGAGAGGACATCAGGAAAACTAAGTAAATAAAATGTTGGGAGGGTTTTTTTGTTTTTGTTTGTTTGTTTAATTTATAAGTCTAATGAACTGATGCTGAATCACAGAATAGTTAGGATTAGAAGGGACCTCTGGAGCTCATCTAGTCCAAGCCCCTTGCCAAGACAGGGTGTCCTCAAGCAGGTGACATAGGACCTCTTCCAGTTGGGTTTAAAACATGTCTTGAGAGGGAGACTCCACAACCTCACAGGTAGCCTGTTCCAGTGCTCTGCCACCCTCAAGGTAAAGTTCTTCCTTGTGTTGAGGTAGAACTTTTGTGGTCATTACTCCTTGTCCAGTCTCTGGACACCACTGGAAAGAGTTTGGCATCACTCTCTTGACACCCACCTTTGACATATTTAAATGTTGCGAGTCCCCTCTCAGTCTTGTTTTTTCTGAAGAGGCCCAGCTCCTGCAGTCTCTCCTCATAAAGGAAAGGCTTCAGACTTCCTCATCTTCCTCAGATTGCAGGGACTAGAATTGGACGCAGCACTCCAGATGTGGCCTCAGTAGGGGGTGGCAGGATCAATCTCTCGCCCTGCTGGTGCCTCTTCCCAATGTACCCAAGGATCCCACTGGCCCTCCTGGCCCCAAGGGCACTGCTGGCTCATGGACAGCTTGTCTGGCACCAAGACTCCCAGCTCCTCCTTCCAGAGCTGCTCTCTGGTAGGTCAGCTGGTATTTGGGTTATTCCTCCCCAGGTGTGGGACCCTACACTTGCCCTCGTTGAACCTCATTAGGGTTTCTCTCCATCCATCTCATCCAAGGTCCTGCTGAATGGCAGCACAGCCTTTGAGTATATCAGCTTCTCCCACACTGTTTTTGTCATGGCAAATTCTTCTGAATTATCCTGTAAAGTATCAAAATACATTGATCTTATGCCTCTGTAAAAAAATATTTCTTATTTTGTCGTGGAACAATAATTAAAAGCAAAGTTGTGCTGAAAGGAAACAGCCAGAGGGAATTCTTTAAAACAAAGTATGTGAATGAGCGTTTGAGCCAGAGTTGCACAACAGTGAGTGCCAAGACTAACTATTGCTGTGTCTGTCAAATTTGGGAATGTATATGTCATGCCAAAAATGAAAGAAACCTTCACAAAGAAGTAAGAAATTTCACTGTTGCCAGAACTGCACAGGAGTTCATTTAGATTTGCAAAATCACACCAGGGTAATTCATGGTGAGAGTTTAGAAAAAGTGAGAGCTGTAACTGTTTAAACTATTGTAGAAAAATGATCATCTGTAAAGGCAATCCAATGACCAAACAAGTGAATAAATCAGTAAAGATTTTACTTTGAATATTTAACATGAAGTGACTTTTTATGGTTGATTTCCCAGATAGCCAGGAGTTAATAATGAGCTAGGAGGGCAGCAGGGATGTGACAGATATGAGTTTTGCATTTGTAGCAGGGATGTGACTGATAGGAGTTTTGCATTTGTCTGCCTCTTTTGGGTTTGGGGATGGTGTTTGCCTCTGCTTCTCTGCTTTTATAATTTCACTTCTGGAACACTTCTGGATCTTATTTTAGGATTTAAGGAGGAGGGCAAGACAGTTGTGCATGTCTGTGTTTGATTTTCCTCCTCTAGAAGACAGATGTGACTTTTGAAATTCATAGAGGAGGAGGGCAGGGGATTTGGAAAGCTAGAACTTGAAATAACATGCAGGTGGAATTTCTGTCACGTGGAACAAATTTTACTCCACAGTGGATTTAATGTAATACATGAAAGAAAGCACCGTTGCAAAATACTATTATTGAGATTGTTCTTGATTCTTTATGGAATTTCTCAACCTCCTAAAATCAAATTGTTGGTCCACAATTATAGCTCTTTTGACCCTAATATAGTATATATGTGAAGTTTTATAAAGATGACAACACGTGCATAATGGTAGCTGGTCTGGGTATAAATACAACAGTCTGAAATACAAAGTGCTGTGTCTTTTGGTGCCTTATAGCTGGTTTAAATTGATATTGTAAATTTGTTGTTTTCCCGCACCTGATCCTAGTACAGTTAGACTGTAATTTGGCTTTACATATAAACCTAGCATGAGGGAGCAGGTGGAAGAGGGACTACAAAATATAGTAGCACATTGGCAATTACTATATCTACTTCCCAGCTAATAATGAGTTTTCATTCTTCAGTGAACAGAGAGCAAGTGAACTTAAAAATTAAAAACCTTTCAACTGTTGAAAAACATGGCTGCATCCACTGAAAAATAAGATCAAAGGAGTTGCTTGAACAGCCTCTCTCTGAAGGCTGCTCAGTCACAGTTTTGCTTGTGGAACAGAGAGCTTTGAACCCTTGCTCAGTTCTGGCAGCTGGCAGCAGTTTATAAGGCTGTGTTTTAACCCTCCATCTGCCTTCCCAATGCTATCTTTGGTCTGGTTCCATGGTATCTCAAGGATTAGCTGTGTGCATACTCCAACAGCTTTGCATGTCTCTTGGCAATATCCGGCTTTAAACTTAATACAGTAGGAGGTCATTCTTCCCATTGCTATGCTTCTTATTTGTTTAGATTTCATGCAGTCACTGGATCTGCCACAAGCTTTAAATTCCTGCAGGATTGGTTGGCCAGCAAGAGCACGTGTATAATTTACTGATAAGTGACACATTTTTGTCATTGTTTCCAGCCTGGTGTAGTTTGCTACGCCTGCCCTTTTGTGTTCAGTGGTAATCTCTTTCAGCTGCTGGATGCTAATGTGTCTTAATAAACTATTGCTTTGGACAAAGTACCTGAATAATTTCGTTATGCTTATATAAACAGTTATCTTGGTTGTTTTCACACTTATCTTTCTAAGCAGAGGTGTTAAGGCACAGTGAGATGAGAAAGCAGTAAACCAGTTTTCAAGGCTCAGAGTTGGAGGGTGTGGGTATGTGCTCATCACCTCCCTCACACTCGTGCCCAGTGAGGATAATGGTACAAGAGTCACCTAAGGAAGCTCAGAGTTGACATTACCTTAAAAATTTTCATTGTGGGGGATGTCTGTGAAATTTTATTTATTTGACTTTGTACTTACTAGAGAAAAAGCAGGTATTTGTCTGAAGGAAAAAAGGGAAAATATCTTCTGTGATAACCCTAGCTGCTGTAAAGAGAGGTGTAAGGGCATTGCCATGAATTTCGACTCTGAGCTAAGAAATAAAATACAAGAATTGACTAGTAACAAATATTCCACTTTCCAGAAGTCCTACAAATGTAACACTGTAAAAATGGTACTGAATATTATCAAATAATTTTGAATAGGCTGTTGCCTAAGAAAAGCTCTGCTCTGACTCATGTGGTACTTAATCAGAATGAAATGTGTCAAGAAGCTCTTAACTCTTGCTGATGTTGCCAATTGTTTTTCTAGACCATGATCCCTTGCTTTAAACTTGATGACTTGTTGAAGCACCGTTACAATTTTACTTCGTTCAAATTTATTCTAAACCTGGCAATGTCTCCCTCTAATTTGGAATTCTTTTTAATAACTTAACACTACTCAGACGCATTTCAGTCTTCTAATGTTTAAGAATGGATAAAGTAATCTTCCCTACCGTGGAATAGCAGTTTTTGGTTTAATCCTGAGCATGCACAGTTGCACTTTGGAAATGCCACTCACCCACTGCTAGCCCTTTCCAGAAATTTCTGAAATGAGAATGAAATAAGAAATTTAATTCTGAGATTTCTGTACCCATTAGCCAGTAGTCTCATGCAACTGTATAAAAATGAAAAAAAAAAAAAAAGCGGTGCATAATTAACCAAAACATTTTGTGTTACTCAAAATTTGTATGCATCTCTATTTGAAATCCGCCCAGGGTTTCCCTGCGTTTTGCAGGCTGTGTGGAGAATTTCCAGCTGATGCCCGGCCCCCGGGCACGGCCGGCAGGCTGCAGGGCAGGGATCGCACCGTGCTGTTCGCTTGGGTGGCCACCGGGTGTCATTCTAGGAGCAGGCTTTGGCCAGCCCTGGAGCACCACTGTGGCAGCACACTGCGAGTTGCTTTGCACCAAACCAGCCTCTAAAGCAATGACTATTCACCGTCTGTATCTATTTTTTTTTTTTAATAATTATTTTAAAGTATAAACCGTGTTGTTAACTTCCATCTCTGCATTCAAAATGTGAAATGCTGGGACGTAACCAAAAGTGCTGAGGGAATCAAAGGTATTTGTGTTAAGATGTTCTGTAAATGCTACACTTGCAGCTAGGGAAAATTCTGCATCTACCCATCAAATTTGCATGAGCTTTAATACAGCATTTGTGAAGATGTTAATATTTATTTTCAATTGCTGTTTCGTGGGGAGCTGTTTTGAATATGTACATAATTATACAATATTTTATAATTAAAGTGCAGGAGGAATGAGGAGGTAGAATGACTGTTAGACCAAAAAAAAACGCTCTCTTTATAGTTTTGGGGTTTTTTTCTCCATGTCCAACAGAGAGGGGAATCCTAGAAAAGGTCCATAGCACCAGGTAAGGCTTAGGTGTTACACTGAGGAAAGCATGCTGAATTCAGTGTTTAACATACTGTTGGGCTTGTTTTAAATCCTTTTTATGATTTAGGGGTTCATCTGGAAGAATGAGCAAAAGGGTGCACTGGGTATCTTCAAGAACAGAAATGGTAGCGTGAAAAGAGCACGTGAAGAAAAGGAGATGAAAGCTGTAATGAAGAGGAGTAAGGTCCATGTGCATAAGGCAATAAGGGCGGATTTCAGTAGGGGAGCACGTTATCGTGCTTTAAAAGTGAAAATGTGAAACCTGAACTTAAAGCAGAAGTACACTGGAAGAAAACTGTGTGGCAAACAGGAGTAGGAGCTGGGATATTAGAGAGCACGTTCAATGTACTGTAGTGAGGGAAAAAAAGGGATTGTTTTGTCCTGTGTGTCACAACATGTGTCCCTGTTTATCTTCAGCTTAGTGTATCTGCTTCTTTAAGTGATAAAATACAATGAAGTTGAAAGCACTGGTGTCAATCCTAATAAATAAATCTGGAGACCCATATAGAATGTTACTAAATTGCTGAGAAATTTTTCAGTACAACTAGGAATGGATTAATAGGGAGGCTTTTCAAGTAACATGTACCAGAATCTAGGGTAGTACTGGAATTATTATTGCTCCATGTTGCATATGATCCTTAAAAAAATCCCCAAACCCTCCTGCTGCTCTCTACCCTGAATGTTAGTTCCCATTTATTCATCAACAAATATACTTGGTGTTTAAATTTTAAATATATTTATATATAATTATATAAAAAGTCACATGTTTAATTTTTTTTCCTAGATGACACACAGAGACCTGTCATCTCCACCTTGACCTACCAAACTGAAACCATTGCTCCTTGTTCTGTCACTACCTGCCTGTATAAAATTGCCTCTTCTTTCCATAAAACCCTTTTAGCTACTGGAAGGCTGCATTTGGCCATGGTTTCAAACTGAAAGAGGACAGGTTTAAATGAGATATTAGGAAGAAAATCTTTACTGTGAAGATGATGAGACACTGGAACAGGTTGCCCTGGGAAATTGTGCCTACCCCATCCCTGGAAGTGTTTCAGGCCAGGTTGGAGCCCTGAGCAGCCTGTTCTAGTAAATGGCATCCTTCCTCATGGCAGGGATGGGGGTGGGCTGGAATTAGGTGATCTTTAGGGCTCCTGTCCAACCCATAATATGATTCTATGAATGCCCAGAGGCTGTCAGGGAGCAGATATTTTTGGTTTTGAGAAGCAAAAGCAAGTTTTATGATGAGTGTATATGATTCAGGGGGTTTTGGGGTGTTGGTTGGAGAAGGGCAGATGCATTTGTGGCAGCCCTGTGGAGGGTGATACTCCTCCTTCATCTTTGAGCTGAAATAGTTCTCATTCTCATACTTAGAATTCCCAAATGCAGCTGGGTTGATGTAAAGATTTTTTTCTGAAGCAGTTGGACGACTTGAGATTGTCCAAAAACTTGTGAGTTAAGTGAAATAGAAATTTTGGATTTTGGTTGGATCAGACAAAGGAGTATTAAATTTTTTGACATTTCACTATGGCTGCATTTCTAGTAGTGTCAGATCTTGAAAACTTGCCACCTTTTAAACCAATAGCTGCTTTAAAGACTGTCACTTCTACAGCCAGTAAGTTTTCCTGTGGAGGTACTTCCACAAAGAATACGGAATAAGGCTCTCAAAGAACTTGGTTTCATTTGAGCTATTTTTACATTAGAAAATAAGGAGTTTTTAAAATCCACATTACAAAAAAGTTTTGTGCCCTTATTCTTTGTACTTTGCACTATTATTTTCTGTACCACACTATCTGAGCATCAGCTCACATTGGGTTAATCAAGATGACTGCTCTCCCATGTGGTGCTTTCTTTTCTCTTCCCTCTTGCCTCCCAAATTTCTTCCCACGAAGAAAATGGTGTATATTATATTCTGTATGCATGTTTGAAAGGTCTTACATACACGTGCTACATGTGCAGGTGTTAGAGATGGCAAAGCCAAAGTGCATGTGAGTTTAATTCTGAAGAGACATTCATTGCAAAAGTCGCTGATGTGAGGGAACGCTGAATTTCAATTCAGGTCAGAATCTGTGTTCCGGAGACTTTGGACATCTTATGTGTCAAGCTTTTGATGGTTTGAAGGAAAAAGTCAGGGGACTCAAAACCAGCTGGATGGCAGCTGAAGCAACTTGTCATCCTCCCGACAGCTGGAAGTAGCAAAACTGACAAACATACAAGTCAGGCAGGAGTGGAACCTGAGGGATGAGAGGGGGGATCAGCCAGGTGTGGCTGAGCAGTTTAAAACTCAGTGGCACAGCACTGTGTTACCAGCTGCTCCAGAATCCTTCCTGTGCATGATAGCAGATTCCTCTGCTTAACTAACTTGTTTTAATTAAGGTATGAAGTCATTTAAGTATTTCTTTGGCAAAAGCAATATGATCAATGATTGTGAATGATCTTACTGCTGCTGTTTTCCAACTTTTAGAGCTCTATTAAAAAATTATTTTGTGTCATTTCTAATCACTGCTCTAAAGATTGTCACTTCTGTTGCCAATAAAGTTGTTTACTGGAATAATGCCATCAAGAAAATACAAGCCTCATCCATTCAATCGCTACAGATAAGAGACTGGAGGTGAATTTCAGATTTTAAAATGCATATTGGTGTTCCTGTTCCTTCCAGGGTTTTTAACATTTTTAGTGTTTTCTGCTGGATGCATGCCACCTTTTTGGAAGTGAAAACATTTGTCAGCTTCGTTTTGCCGGGGGTTATAATAATACACAGTTCATCCAGAGCTGTTGGTGTGTCTCTCAACCACCTTTCCTTTGCAACAGAGTATTTATTAACTTATACCTGCCTGAGGGAGCTTCTTCCCAGAAACTGTCATGGGCAGTACAATTCCCACTCTTTGCAGGCTGATCCTTGACAGGAAACACTCCTTAGCACTTGGATGCTGTTAAGAACTTCAGTTTCCTTCTGATTCAACTCTCATCTTCCTCCTCCTCCCCATCCCAGCTTTAGACAGGCTCAACAGTAAAGCAGAAGGATCTATATATCAAATATTTACAAACAGGATTTTAGCTTACAGATGAGAAATAAAGATATTTGTGCAAACCTTTGGACTAATATTTTGCTTTATAGCTTGAATTCATAGCTTCCTAGTTTGCTTAATCTTCTTCCTACCCCAGCATCAGTGTTAGGAATTCAGTATCCTGTGACACCTTTCTACACAGTGGTTGCAGTTGATTCTGAATTTTCTTCCAGTGCCTCTTTCTGCCTTAGTGGTAAATTTTAGGAAATGGATGAATTGCCATGAAAAAAAATTACAGGTAGAAAGAGAAAGGCTGAATACTTTGCAGTGAATTCAGCTACCTCAACTGATATGCACTGTACTGGGCCTTAAGTGAAGCACTTTTGACTGGATGGTTACTAAAGAGCTATTCATGTTTTAGTCAGTTCAGGGATTGCACAGCAACTGTTCACTTTGACTGAGTAGTTTCATTTATATCAAATGTCACCACCCACATAACACATATTCTGTGATGTCTGTGATTTGTATACAAATACTGAATTTGTCTTGTAAGACAAAAGATCTTATTGACGCAGATAACTGATGTAGCCACATATTGTTGGCTTAGATGTACCTACAGATCAGGTCTTGTTTTAAAGTGTGTTTCCAGTGTGTCTTCTTAATCCTGTATTGGAGAAAAAGGGTTTGGGGTTTTTTAATATCTTTTGTGCCAAGCTATGCTAAACAGTTTGGGGGGTGTTGCAACAGACCTAATTATACTATTGTGTTCTTAACGAGACAGAAAAATGGTATGTTGCATACAAGTAGTAATTACTGGAAAACTCAGAAGATATATTTGAAAAAAATATTCACTGGTAATGGCTTAAAATATTGTAGCCACTGCAGAGTTTACTTTTAATGTTAGGTTGGGTATATATTCATACACAATACATCCAGTTACCAAGTTTGACTTAACTAGTAGTTGTCTTGCTCATGATGTTGAACAAACAAAACAAAGGAAAAAAACTACATTTTTTTTTGAGGTTTACTTTTAGTCTTGGTTTTGTTTGGTTGGTCTTTTCCTTCTTTTTAGAGGAATAATATTGTTCGAATCTAAGAATTATAGGGTTTGAATGTGTTATCTTTGCTGGGTACTGCCTAAGCTGAATTTCACCATCCCTTTAGCCACCTTTTTCAATGTGAGACATCTTTAGAAGATGGAGGGGGGAAATCTTAGTTTTACTTAAAGAGAATATTCTCCACAAATGTCTGCCTATATAGAGGCACAGAGAGAAAAATCTGCTGCTTCCACAGTGATGTCATCCTTTCCTTGAATAGTTATGGACCACAAGGACCACAGAATAAGGGAGGTAGGAATTTAGGCAGGCCCTGTTAAGACCAAATTGCCTTTTTTAGGCACTGTTTTTTTACTCAGGACCACTGGAAAGTGAGCCTTACCTTCTAGCTCAAAAAAACTTTTTTTCTTTCTGGTAATATGATTCTAAATTGAGACTCTGCATCTGTGCATGCATGGGCTGATCTCTTCTTAAAAGATAAGTTTTTGGGTTTTCCTCAACAGCAGAAAACTCTGCAGTTGTTAATTGTTGCATGGGATGGAATGCTCCTGGTAATATCGTGTGGTGAAGTGTTTTGAGTATTGACTATCTTTACCTCTGCTCAAATATATTTGAAAAAGAGAGTGTGTATTCTTGTGTACCTTGAAGCATGAAAATGCTTGAATCCAATGTCTCTATTGGAAAAATAAGAATAATAAACATCAGAAAATTAGCTCTGTCCTACTGCCTTGTTTTTAGTGTCAGGCACAAATGAGAAACTGATAACTCTTATAGTAAAATCTGGTACTTGTGGGAAGGTAAAACAGAATTATTTTTCCTTCCTCTAGTTCATAAGACAATGCTCAGGTCATGAAACTTAAGATTAACACATGGAGGTTTGTGTTTGTTGGGAAAAAAGTGTTTGGTGAAAGTCTTTCTCTCCCTTCAGGTATAAATTAACTAAAGGTTAGCTAATGAACCTATGCAATAAAGTTCCATTAAGATTTATATATAAATATAAATTCAATGTATATATAAATATAAATTCCATTCCATTTATATATATATATAAAAATAGCTGTATTTAGTAATAATTAATGCTGTGCAAATATTCCCAACAATTCATTAAGATATTAAAATCTCTTTAGTTTAAATATTACTTTGTATGGTCTTAGTTTGCTCGCCCCAAGGCTTTCACTTCTATCTCCAGCAAACAGCCAGAATCAATATGCACTCTAGTATCACTGGATCTGCACTTCCAGCACAGAGATTTACTGCTGCTCTGATATGATTATAACAATAATGAGAGATCTGTGTGCCTCATGGGTGTGCAATTCATGCCTTTCATGGTTGGTTTTGCCCTAATCCGTCTAAGTGCTGTGCAATATTTGTAGGGAGTTACTGGGTGACTGGAAGGCAACAAGTTCAGTTACATGTAGCTCCAATTGATTTAGTTCTCTGGAGATATTAATTGAAGCTTTGTTGAGGGTAGTACAGGTCTCCTTTGAGGGTTAATTGTTAAGCAACATAGAAATTCTGAGTGGCACTAATTTTATTTTTTTCTTTTAGAAAATTGCAGATTCCTAACCATTTTGTACCACCATATTTTTCTCTTTCTATTGGAATAATTGCTCTAGTTCATCATACTTACAAGCATGGAATTCATTTTAGCTTCACTGACTGACTTTTCTCAAATATCTGTAAAATATCATATAAATTCTCTCAGCTTTAACAATTTTTGCAACAATCATGGCACCTCCACAAGGTCAGCTATAATACTTTGGAAATGAGGCCTGGTACATTTCTTTAAACTGTGTTGTAGAAGTCTACAAAGAAATATCTTACCAAACATTTGAAGATTTGATTTTAGAGGCTGTAGTTGCAAATCATCTCAATTTGTGTGTCTGAGGTGAGGAGGACGTAAATCTGATTCTAAAACCACATGTTTTCGCCACACCATTTTAGAAGACCACTGATTTTTAAACTTCAGATACAAAGCAGTGAAGTAATAATATGGGTAAGGGTGAGAAGGAGAACTTAATCAAAACTTATGTGGAAAGGTAGCTGCAGTTTATGACATTGAAAATAGCGAGCCAAATACACAATAAAATAGGGTTGATCAAGATTTATTTCTTGAACCTGTTTGAGTTTTTTATTAAAGCCACCACTGGAATATTAGGAAAGAATTTGGGCCTCTACGTTTTTGTATGTACTGCCATTTTGGTAAGTTCTCTGAGACTTGGGTTGGAATCACACACATTTGATTTAATTTTTGTTTGGGTTTTTTGTGTTTGTTTGTTTGTTTTCCTTGCTGTGATCACTTGTGACTTGGACAAAATGTGTTCTTCAACATCAATGATTGCTCTATAAAAGCAATAATAAGCTAGGTATTGCTTTCTTCTATATATTTTGCATCTGTGTATAACATGTTTTTCTGGTGTAGATCATAGGGCTGCTAAAATTCTAATCTTTGCCGAGGAAATCCCAAAATCAATGTTTTGGGAAAATAAGGATCAAGGAGTGGGTAGACATAAAGATTCTTATTGGAGAGAGGGTAGGTGCAGTGCAGGAACATAATTATTACCCCTTTATCTCTAGAAAGTTATTAAATTTTCAAACAGTTTGATGCATGCTTTGACTTCCTATGTATGTGTTTTAGTAACATAGAATAGAAACCCACACAGTTGTGTTTTACAATAAATTTTTGCAACTTCCCAGTGAGTTTGTTGTTTTTCCCAACCAAAACCTATTTTGTTTCTTTTCCAGGAACTAAGGAGATAATTCTGCAGATTAAACCTCTGTGGGTATACTGGAATAAAAACTTGGTTTAGATGGAAGCTGAACCATGCATTCCCCCTAGTCAATGGGGACTTGATCTTTTTCTATAGATGGTGTAATTTGTATGACTGTTTGAAGAAACTTATGATACAACAATTTTGGTTATAGGGAATCTGGAGTTCAGTGACTTAGAAAGTCACTTGGCTTTCAAGGTAAAATACAGCTTTATACAGTTATCCTCATTTCAAGGCACTAAACCAGATGTGGAACACTGAATTTGTCTATAGCTGTTGCAAACATTTCATTGATGGCATGGGAAGCTTGTTCCAGCAGACCACAGCACCAGCTGGCACCTGCAGAGAATGGCACTGACATTTGTGTAGGGACAGGTAATAACACTGATTACATTTTGTACTCATACAAATACCATACTATGCATAAAAATTTGAAAAGCTAAAACTCTCCCCAGGTCAAGTACCATTCTCTGTTAGTTCAGCTGTGTCCTTTTACAAGCTGTCCTTAATGCTTTCATTGGTTGTGTTCTTAAAAGGCAAACACTGCTCCCTTTGGAGGCAGTTTCATAATCAATAGACTTCATTACAGGCAATGTTTTCCCTCACTTTGTTCTTTTTATTAACCCTAGATGACTCTTGCAATCTCTCAGGAATCTAATCCCTAACTCTCTTTGGATCTCTTCCATACTTCAGCCCCCACCCTTATCCCACATAGTTTGGAGATACCACACAATGCCTCCTAGCAAAAACCTTCAGGAATTAACTTCTCTTTGCACTGTTGAACAAAGAGTGCACTTAATTACTCATCTGATATACTTGCCAAAATGATTGCTTTTTTTTCCCTTAATGACTTTGTTTCCTATTCTTTTTTACTACCTGGTCCCATTAGGAACAAAAAATATCCTTTTTTTTTTCCCAAATATGTGGAAGAACAGAATTGTTCACAGGACTAGGTTTGCAGGATGCAATAGACATTCAGCTGTGAAGGATGTTAGATTTCCAATTGCCTTCCTAACTACCACTTAAAATTTCTTGCAATGAGAGAGATACAAAGGCTACACTGAGGCAATGTAGTGGAACAGTAATTAACTTTTTTCTTTTATATTCTTTATTTGCACAATCTGATGGAATGGGTCCTTTTGCAAGGACAAGATTAACAGGTAGTGGTCCAATATTGGTATGAAATGAGAGAGTTTGATTTTTTTCCTCAGTAGTGTAGGAAATAGAGCAGGTATGTGAGGATTAGCTCAACCCAGTACGTCTCAGTTTATGAAAGATCTTTAAAAGGTGAATCCTGAAGTAGTTTGATACAAAAGTGCTGTGAGGAAGGTGAACATTCAGCAATTTACTTTTCAATTAGAATATGTTTATTACTTACATGGGCCAAAGTATTTACAGGAACATGTTGAAACTCTTGTTCTTTCTCTAACTTGCCTTAAAAGCATATCTCACTGTAATCTTATTCATGACTTCTATTCTTTAATAGTGTTTTTAAACCAGAAGCCAGTGTATCTTTTCAGATGGTGGGAAAGATGGTGTTTTCTATGGTAGAAAACAGCTAAAATTGGAAACTGAAATGCTTGAATGCTCACCAAGATGAAACAAATTATTAGCCTCTCTTTATTTTGTAATTAGAATGTAAACACTGAAGCCTGTGAGATACAAGAGTATGAGAAAACGAAAAAGCAGATTTCTTTCCTTCTGCCTGCTTCTGATCAGGTCAGAAAATGGCATAAGCTATTTGTGGCCTGGCATGGTAGGAAAAAAAAGCAGTAAAGAACATGAAAAATTATTGATGGTGTCTGAAATACACCTAGTTGCCACAGATGTATCATGACACTTTTTCAGAAGAGGGCAAGCACCTGCCTTATTCTGTACTGCCCTACAGGGCCACACCCTGTAAACTGTGCTGCTTAAAATCAGATTCTATAGTTTTTGACATAAAAGCAGTAGTAATTTTTGATTCTTTTAACTCTTTTATTGTTTCAAAAGCAAATTTATAATACTACAGAGGAATTAAAATAAACTCTCCCTGCTCACTCTGTATTCTGAAGTGCTCATATCCCAGGACCTGAAGGGATGATCAGCACAGGATTCTGCTTGTACTGTTCAGTGCCCTGTGGTTGTGAATATTTATTAAGAATCAAGCCTATTTCATAATTTACTGCTTTCTGAATGAACAGATAAAAGTCTAGGAGCATAACTATAGTTCATGTGATAAGGAGAATTATGGCTACCAAGTTTCTACTATATTCCAAATTAACTCCCAATATTTCTTACTAATTTCAGTTTTTCTCTTGATTAGAAATATGGATAAGCCCTATCTTGCTCAGCTATTTTTCTGAATTTTTAAAATTTTATTTTCAATGGGCAGGAAAGGGAAAAGGTTAAGATATGCCTTTATTGTGGGATTTAATGCTTTGACCATTATTCCAAAAGTCACTTGCGACTTTTCCTTCAAAGACCAATCTGCTCCTCAGTGACTAAATTCAAAAGGTCACTCAAGATCCTGCAGTAAGCTGTGTGCATTGATCCAGTTCATAAACTCGTACAAAATATGATTCAGTGTGCAAGCTCCCATGAAATACATGATTAATTGTGTGGAAAGTCTTCACCCTGAAATTGGAACACTGCTGTGTGATGCAGGAAAGAATATTTTACATCTCTGTGGGCTAATAATTTATTTAGAACTTAGAGAAACATCTGCTTGAGGACAGCAGATGACCATGGCTCATCCAGCCATGGGATATTAGCATTTTTAAAGAGATGGAAGCAGTTTATATTCCAAAAAAGAATAAAAACCTTCGAGCTGTTCTGTGAATAAAGAGCTGGCACAAGTTTTGGGAAGGTGTCTCTCTCTCCTAATGTAGTCCTGGGAAGAACTTGAGCTTTTTTAAATGTAAGGAAAAAAAAATGGGGAGGTTGAGAGGAAGAAGTGTTTGTGCAGAAATTGTACTTCTGCTTGATGATAGGAAAATGGAAGAAAAAACTCTTGCAGCACATGGCATTGAGTTACATGACTGAAAAACATCAGAGCAGCTTTACAGTTCAGTACACAGAGTAAGAGACCATGGGATATGACACAAAAACCTTAGCATGTTAGATTTTTTTTTATTTAATACATTATTTTTTATTTTATAAATATATGAAAAGGTCTATTTATTTACAAAGAATAGATTTATTTTTTATTTAATACGATTGGTTTACCTGCCTTTGTAAAACCTTGTGTATGTTAAGAATTGCTAATGAATAGTTTTATGCTTCTCCCAATCCCTTTATGTAAGGTTCCTTCGGAATAGGAGTAATACACACAATTCTATTTTACTCTATGAGATGATAAAACCAACCAAGCAAACCAAAGAAAAAGGAAATAATGGATAGTTGGAGAACTTTTATAGAGATCTAAGAAAATTCTTCTTGTGCAGAAGAGGTTCCTTTGGGAAGCTGGAAATACGTGTATGGGCATTCATAAATAAATCTATGTCTGAGACATTTGTGATGATCAGAAATATATTTGGCTTAAAAATCATAAATTGAAAGAACAATAAAATATTCTTTTCACATCTGAATTGCAGGAAGAAAGAAAGATCTTTTTGAGGGTTTTTTTTTGTTTGTTTTCAACTCTCACCTTTAGCCAGGATATTATTTTTCTAGACTATTGCCTTACAGATAAGCCTGAGTTCCAGACGGGACAATTATGATTTATTTGTTCTTGGCCCAGGCATTGGACACAAACCTTCTAGAGACTGCAGCTGATCACTTATCTAAGTTTTATATCACTTCTAAGGCTGCACTTATTCTAGTCCAGAGGGAGTAAGGCACTCCTCTGCAAGCTACTTCTTTAACAAGCACCTTCTCTAGACCATTTGGACAGCTGTAGTATCACCTCTGTCCTTATAGCCCACCATTATAATTGAATGCTTTACTGTTCAAAGTCAGGTGATGAATATGCTAGCTGTAATGTTACAGCACTTCTGATTGCCCTCGTTATTGGGACTTGTTCTATTCCACCTGATAGAGAAAGAGGAAAAAACTTCAAGCAGGCATGTTTTCAATCAAGTCATATCAGATTAAATAAATCCTGTTTTGAAGTTTATTTAATAGTCATCATCTCTGGTGACACTAGAAATGCAAACAAGTGCTCTGGCAAAGCTGATGAATGAGTCATAACTAAAAAGGCTTATTAGTTTGATGGAGGTTTTTTGCAAGTATCAAGTATTTGTACTACTGGAACATTGTTTTGATACCTCTATGCAGTCTGAGTCCCTGGTAAACAGTCGGGCTGAGTTTTCCAAATATGTATTAAAGAACAAAGTGGGCTACTTGTAGGTATCTTACAGACCTATATCTCATCTCTCTGCTGTTTCCTTCTCACTCTCACTGTCGACACTACTCCTTGCTGCATCAGGTGGTCTGTGTATATTGTGTATTTTTTGGGGGAAATAGCTAAAAATAATTCTATAATTGCAAGCTTAGAATGTGCCATTCCACCCTCTGCCTTTGCTCTGTGTGCATTAAATTCCAGTTTTTCCTTGACTGCCAGGGTAATTTCTGTTGTCACTATGAGCAATGCATTAATTTCTCCCTTTAGATGAATCACTAGACACTCTCACAGTAATGAGGGAAGGATATGAGTCTATGCATCCTCTAGGATGTGGGACCCCAGGATTTATATCACTGTAAGAGGAAAGAAGGTATGTTTCTGTGAGAGGGCAGAGCAGCAGGAGCTGCTATAATAGTTAAAAAGAATTATTCATAACAGTGCTAGGTGTAAGAGTCAAACCAATAAAAAGCTGAGCCCTGGCTCTGGATGCAGAGAACCTGCACCTGCCACAGGAATTTCTGCCAGCAGCATAATTTGGATTTCCACTGGAGTCAGGAAGTTCAAGCAGCTACAGAATGATTACCTTAAACGCACACACTCCAAGGTGGGGGCTGCTGTTGGTTCTTTCTTTCTTTCAGGTGCATCCAAGTAGGAACCAGTATTTGGGCTTCTCTGTAGCCAAATTGTAGATCCTGCCACCATTTACTGCACATTTTTCTGCTTTCAAGGTAAATGCTGAACCCAAGAGCCCAAGAACAGTGTACATACTTTGGAAAGTACTTGCACAATAATGTTAGTACTCCCCAGTGAATATTTTGTTGGCCTACATAGTAGAGTATCTTTGATTTTTTTCCCCTTTTTTCCTCATTTTTGGTGCGTTTTTTAGTTTTGTTCAGTTTTGACACTCAAGAAATTATCCAGGCTAGTGGCTACTGCAGCTGCCAAGTCCACTCTGCCCTGACAGAGAAAAATGCAGAGTTCTTAAACTTTGTAGATCCAACTGTATCAAAGGAACTCTCACTGTAATATATGATTTTATATATGATGTGTTAAAAAAAAGCAAAATTTTTCTCCTTTTTTCATCTTGCCATAACTAATTTTATCTGGTTTTATCAAGGATTAGCAAAATATGAACCTGGAAAGGATTACTTACCACTTTGTTTTGAAAAGATTCTTCCTCAGAATACCTTCAAATTTTTTTGCAGTCTGTAAAAATCTACAGAAAATCATAAATTTTATTTGGGAATCTTTTATTTGAACTGAAGGAAAGTATAATAAAGATAATTTGAATGGAAATAAAAAAGAGAGAAAATGGTGGTCTGATAGGGTTTAATGGAGAAAGCAGACTAAAAGATTTGCTTTGGTTTAGCTGAAATAGATTTCCTGAGTGCTCCTAAACAGCTGTCTACTTGAGCTCCTTTCTGAAGACTTTTTGCCTTCCAGATTGGATATTGCATATTTAAATGACTTTTAAAAAATGGAGCTGATTTAGAAATTCTTACCTTGAACAAACAGTTGTAATTGGTTCCATTCTCTCTCACGTGCTTACCAGCTTCTTTTCTCTTTTTTAGCTTTTGGATGGCTAAGCTGCCAAATGTACACACATAACACATCTTGTTTCTGGGTTTTTGACAGTTAAATTACACACAACTAGTATTTTGGCAAATATTAGGTTTTAAAACCTAATGCATGTATCACCCCAGTCTAATATCTGAGTTAATTATACAGTAAAGGGAAATGGGGCACAGGGAGTAAAATCCTTTTTTTATTTTGTAAGGCCATTTCATGTCTAAAAGCAATAAGCAACTATTCAGCCTTCTGGTCTAGAAATAATGGCACATCTTTTATTTTGGCTTTTGCTAGATTTTTAGTACATAAGTACATTAGCATTTATATGAGATTTTGACTTGTATTTCTTCCTATCTTGCAGTTCTCTTCTTCATGGCATGCTTTGGGCATCAGTTACAGTTCAGGATAGGAACTCTGGTTTATTGTGAGCATTCCTTTCACAATTATATTCTGCAGTAAAAGACAACGGTCATGGAAATTATTTTGAGGTAAAGATGGGTGTTAAAATGGGTATTGCATGTCCATTATTTTGGGGAGACCATAAACTTTTTGTCAGATTAGGAAGATGACCTTAGAACTGTCTTTTCTGAAATGGCATGAGGCTGCTGGGAAAAGAAATATTTACAAATGTTTGTACTGAAACAAAACAAAATACACAAACAGCTACGCTTTGTATCTTCCCTTGCCACTACACCACCACAGAAAGTAGACCTCACACTGTCAAAACAAGCAGGGGAAACCACTCTGTTTTGGGGGACTGTGGGCTGTTTGTTTCTTGGTTTGTTTAAATTTTATTTATTTAATGGAAGAGAAAGAGCAGAAAGAAACTGAGTTTCTGGTAGATGATGAGGTAGCTATGCTGACCTGTTGCTGGCAGAGAACCAAGGCGTGCAGAGGTGGTGGCTGTAGCAAAGGATTTTACTTTTTAAATTGCCTTAAAACTAGGGTTGTCTGGGGAGTTATTGCACCAGAACTGGTTGTCCTCACTCATCCTTAGTAAATTTAGACCTTTTATCTAAAGGAGATCTGACCATCTGCATGGTTAACATTCTAGGAAACCTGGAAAAAGTTTTATAGACAAGATGTTCCAAACAGCCCAAAGAGAAAACTTCCCTCATTTCTTGGAGGGAAGGATGATCATTTCTATGGTGAAAAATTTTTAATCTTGTAAGTTTTGAATTCAAATTTTGTAGAGATGTAGAACTCCAAACTTATGTTCGTGTAAAAGCATTCTGATTTTGCATCAATTATATTCTCTCTGTATAAATGGTTTTATATAAAATGACAATGTGAGAGTCCACAACTCAATTTCATGTGTGTAGGATTGTGCCAACAGGATTTGGCAAATACTTGGATACATCCAAATATATGGTCTGTGCTTGCTTTAGTCTGAAAACTGATAAAAGAGAGTCAGAGCTACTGTAGTATAGGTAAGAACAGCACTGAGATCCATAGAGCCAGACTTCTGCAATATTAAAAAAGGACCACATCCCAGAGCAACAATGCTGATAGCTAATCCTTCATCTTGAGGGTACTGGAGCATATTTTGTAGTCAGTTTAAAGAATTGCTCTGTAAGGTTTGATGAGGATCCAGGATTTTTTCTGCTTTAAGGACCACACAGGGCCAAGCAAACACAGAAAAGGGATACTAATATCATGTCCTTTGGACATCAGGCACTCAGTATTAAGCAGTGCAAAAATTGAGGCAGGGAAGACAGAAGAACAAGATTTTGCTGCTGTATTTTTATATAAAAGGCTATTGTTTAATGTTACATAAGAACATAGTACTAAGGGGAGTCTTAAGGCTGTGCAACTGGTGAAAGAGGGATCATTTTCCTCTGCATATTCCCTGTTTCTGTGTCTCTGAATATACCAGTGTCAATTTATCCAGTTTGCATGTCAAAAAGCATTTATTTTATTTTATTTTTCTAACTTGTCAAATGTGTTCTCTGCATTGAGAATGTAGATCTGTATGAAACAGGGAAATGAGTTCACATTGTCATATTCCAGCTAGAGTCTTAGGTAGTGAGGGGTGTTCAAGGTATCCTGAACTATGGGGCATTAGCAGCACCTAGCCAGCTCCTCTGTGCTTAGATGGCATCTTGGAAGTGCCCTGGTCTTCCTTGAAAGTCTGTGGTGCCTGCATGGTAGGATCAGAGCCCATGAGATAGAAGTAGGTAGCGTCTGCTGAGGACCTGAGCCTTGACATCTGTTGAAGAATAGTGCAGCAGCAGGAAAAGCTGTACATCCATTCTGTTATAGATTAAGTGGTAAAATTGATTGAAGGCTTCTGACAGACCTGTTAGGATGTCATTGCATGTTTCAATTCTATTGGAAAATGTTAAAGAATCTCACCAAGACATGGATCTGTTAGATTCCCTTCCTTGTTTAAGTTTTGGGTTATTCATGCTACTGCAGTCTGGATTTCCACTGATGTTACCTTGCGAGCAAGGAATTCCCAAAACGTAACTGTAGGGTGAATGAATATTGAAATAAAAATCTATATAAACATGAACTCTTCAGCAAGTGACTAACAGGAACATTCTAATCTAGTTCTTGACTTGAATTGAGAACTCTTCCTGTTGAAGCTGATGAGGGACTGCTGCCATGTTCTCCATTGTTAGCTTTGAGTAGAATCAGCAGGATGAGTGAACATAAGAGTTTCAAAGATCTTTAGTAAAGATATTGCTATATATAAGAACTATAATTCAATTAGCATTTATGATATGGGATTTTGTAAGTTAGGTTTTGAACCACTGTGACTAGAGAGTCTTTCACCAGAAAGCTATACTGGAGATTTCACAACAGCTTTGAAGTTGTTAAAATGTTTTTCAAAATGGAAAACCAGTTAGATTTTGTTTCAAGAAAGAAGAATAAGAAAAAAACCCTGTTTAAATAATATCTGCTCTAAGAATTTCTTAGGACTGTGAAGAACTATATAGACCCTGTAACTGAGAGAGGAAAAGGGCAAGCTTGAAAGGTGGATGGACCATATTTCATGGTTCTGGGAGTCACTGTAATGGGTATCCTGTTTGTGAAAAGGAGGATGAGATATAGAAGAACAGGGCAGGAAAATCAACTTCTTGTAAAAAAAAAAAAATCTCAGCAGTAAAGGGAGAACAACTGACATCAATATACACTTGGAAAAAGGCAACAAGCTTGGAGTCCATTGCATAAAGACTTCTGGAGTTATGGTAAAAATGTGTTGCCCCTCACCTGATGTCTCCCTTAAGACAAAAAACTTTTAATCTGAATGATTGACAACACAAGCTCATTTTCTTTCCTCTGTTTTTAATCCTGGGAAGTGTAATCCAGAATCCTGTGTATCGACCAGCTAAAGCTGAAACTGAAAGGGGTGGGAAAGGGAGGGATCTTCTTTCATTTTATGTTTCTAAGGCAACTTTCAATTAATGAAGAGGATTTTTTTTTTTTAAAATCTTATTATAAAGTCTCATGCTTGCTTTTCAGAAAAAAAAAAGGTGCCTAGTGCAGGGAAACTTCCTAGTGGAGGGTGGGATTTAAATATTTTGGGTCACATAAAATAATGTAAAGCACAGCAGAGAATGTTGGTAATAATGAGAATTGACAAAATCCTTACTTTGGATCACAGACTGTGATCTGTGTTACTGAATGTACTTGCAGAGGGCTACCTAAATCATCACCCCACCTTGCCAAGCCCCATGTTATTAAGTAGCAGATGCAGTACTAGAAATGAAAGAAAGAGTCATTAAGGGTCTGTAAGGGTGAGAAATGCAGGCTCCATGCAGCAGCAGCCACCAGCTGTTGCAGTCTTGTAGGAAAATGGTTGTCGGGGTGGTTTTGTAGACATTTCTAAACAGGTTATCATTAGGAGAGGGTGTTATGGATGGATTTCAGTGTGCTATGTCATATCTTCAGATTTGCATCATGACAAGTTCTAAATGAAATATGGTTGCTATAGGAGAACTAATATTTTTGCATATCTTTGTAATGTACTGCAAGATTCCATTCTTTTATCAGCAAAGATAACCCAAACAGTGCTAAAGATTGTGACCATGAGCAAGGAAAATGAATGGAAAGTTAATTTACCAGACATTTCGAAAACAGAAAAAAATGATGGTGAGTGATGCAAATTTCTGCAGGATGCTACAGCATAAGTTATGCATTTTTCAAAAAGCCAAATGCAGAACATTTATTTGGTGTCTGTTCTGTTAAAAGATTTGAAGGAAGATTAAAACTAATGGACTGCAGTACTTCTGCATAGTTAGCTCTGGACATATGCTGCAATTTCCTCAAGCCAATACACAAACCCACAGTTTTTAATCTTAGGCTTTGTATCAGAACAGACCTGGCAAATTCAGTTTTTCCAGCTCTGATTCAGCATCTTCATTTGGAAAGTCTGCCTTGCTCATAATCTGGGTACATTATGGTTACATCCTATGCTATGCCAGTGTCTGTTTTTGTCAGTCAAGTAACATAATGTACCAGCATTGATGTCTGTAGTTGAGGATGAGGATCCTCAGGCATGGTAGAGGCCTTTGAGGTAGGCTTTTTTCTAGCATATTATTGCATATGGCACTCCATCCCCCACAACATGCACAATTATATTTTTCTGTAAGGAAGGTACTAGAAGAAAATGTCTAAATCTGCATTTAAATTTACAGTATAGGAGATACATATATCAGAGATGTTTATTAGCAGTAACCAGCTCTTGCTCAGCTTTGTTAAATCAAAGCTATGCAATCTGTGAAGTCAGTTTGCCCATGCCCCTGCTCCCCTCCCTGGAGCCTAGCTACCTTTCCCAGTCTTGCTTTGGACAGGGTTCTCTGCTGGAGTTATAACTTTAACCACGTCCACTGAATTTTGGACATATCAGGATAGTTGTTTATTTCTCAAATCCTACTGTTTTTCATTCTGTAGAGCGTACTTGCCATCTGGAGTGAAACAGAAAACCCATAGCAGTTGGCTGCTGGTTGTGTAGCCAAAAGAAAATGAATTTGTAAGTAATTGTGTCTGAAATCTGTTAACTGGAGAGAATAAATGTATAATGAAGAATACAGGAAGGTAAGTGATTGTAAATTGAAGCTTGTAAATGTATAGGAAGTGTCAAGTGATATAACATAACATAGCACTGAAGGAGAAGCTGTATGAGCAAAGTTCATTTGAGAAGCTTTGTACCTTTTGCCACTCACAGAAGTAAGAATGATTTTGTGTAGAGTACAAAAAATGCTCTCCACTTATGCTACACAGTCCAGTCCCACCTGAATTCTGTTTGACACAGTTCAACCATGGAGACCTGACACTTGGTGTTTCTGAGTTGTGAAGTACATTGCAGGTCTGTTGAAGAACAGCTGCTTAAAAAATGAAAAATATAAATAACCTAGGTCTAGAAAAGTATTGTGTCCTATTCTTAATGTTTGGATGATCATCAGATAAAAGGATTTTTATTCAGGAATGTTAGAGATTTTACTACTTCTATCTACTTAAAAATGGAGAGAAAACAACTAACAGAACAATCCATTGTTATGTAGCATCATGAAAGTAAGTTAGACTTGGGCAAAAAATAATTACTACAAAAGATGTGAATAAGCATTGTCTGAGTCCTGTCCTGAGCTGCCTTAGCTGACTCATAAAGCACAAATGTAACTGTGGAATTGATTATTTGCTGCACATTTAGGTAACATTAACACAATAACTGGTCATGAAAATTCCTTTTCCTAAAGATTTTTATATCACTTGGTGTAGCTGTGTCTATATATTACTATGCCTTGTGCTTTAGGACATCCTGGATGTACCAAAGAAATGCTGACAAATCAGATCATTCAACTCTAAAGTTCTCCTTGTGATCCCTGCTTCCCTGTTATGGCTCACATTATCACAGTACCTCTAATTCAAGATCTCACATTTTTATAGAGGGGAGTAAGAACTCTTGCTTAAATTACATAACCCAAGGAAAGCAGAGAAGGAAAATTAGCATGGGATAAAGCAAGATCTAAGGCACACAACCACAACTGCTAATTATTTATGTATAAATAGCAGGTAGGCACTGGCTAAGGTAGACCTCACAAGGTAACTGTGAGAACAGCTACTTAATTGATGCTAAATGCATCAAAAATTTAAAGTAAAGACATATTTGCAAAAGTCCAACAGCTTTTTCTTTCCCTGCTCCAAGCCCTTTCAGGTAAAAGGAGAAAGGAGAATACCATCCAAGTGAAATAGTCCCATCATATCTGTAATACAAAGAGAGAAAAGAGGATTTTAATAGTTCTCCATTTTAAAGCATTTTTATGGATTAGAGTACCAGCAGATCTTTTGTTTGCTGTGTTTTGTGCCAAAAGCTTATACAGTCAATACCAAATAACTAGCAGAATATAATTTCAGTGTGTGCTATTAAATGTGAAGAAGTGTGCATTGAGGACAGCTCAAAACTAAATTTCACCAATGTTAATAAGAGCTTATAGAATATAGAAATAGAAAAACAGTAGTAAAAGGAACATATTGCTAGGATAAGAAGGCTTGTAAGGACACAGTGCTGGAAATGCAGCATTTTCCTCTTCTCCTTTCATTGATCCCACAAAAGCCTTGTATGCGGTAAGTTGCTGTGCTCTTTGCAGCCTCACAGAAAATCCTTATCCTTTTAAATCATTTGAGGTGGACTTCAGAACTGCTTCATATGAGTACCAAATGAAGCTCAACAGACTGATGCTTTCCACAGGATGTCTCAAAGAATCCGTCTTGTAACTAGTCTTGTTCATGCTGTTCAGTACAGTGAGGTACATGATTGCTGCGACCTTCAAATAAGTATTTGGATTTTTGAAATTTAGGAGTGTCCCTTATTCTCTCCAAATAGTCTAAAAAAGCTAAATGGACAAGTTAAGAATTCTTGATTATAGCCACACATAGGTTTTCCACTCCAATTTCTAATTTACAAGTGCTGGAACAGAAATTTATTTTTCTCCAGACAGCTTTTAATTTGGCTGTCAGATGAAAAATTAGGGCTGCTAGAGGGAACAACAAAAAAAAGAGTGTCTGCTGACCCTCCAAACTGAACTCCTTGTCTGAAAGCTGCTTGTTTTTTGGTATTTGCTGAGTAATAATGAATGTCTACCAAGAGGTGGACCCAGAAAAAACAAGGTACTCCTGACAGGCACTTTCAAGAAAACAGTAGTCTGGCATCAGGCTCTGCACTAGGTGCATTAATGTTCTGAGCTTCATTTTTCCTGCAGGATAACTCTTTGGGAGCTGGACAGAAGATAAATCTGTGCACTGAAGCTCTGCTATGGGAACAACAGCTTTCCCCTCTCTGGAGGACACTGTGCAATGAACTGATCAGTGGCAACTTTCAGACTTTGTGTTCACCAAGGTGTTACTGACTGAAGTCCAGCTGTGAGAGACCAGAGAAATTGTCCATTTGAACTGAATGTGAGTGCTCAGCTCCTGTGCAATGAGGTCAAATGAGTGAATAGGAAGCAGGGTTACTGCCAGAGGGCTTCAGGAGCTGTAAATGTGCTCCTGACTGCTTGCAAACAGCACAAGGCTCTTCAAGATCCCAACCACGTGTAGTGGTGCAAGCAGCCTGGCTTTTTGAGGGATCACAGGGGTCTATCCAAACTCTTTGGCTGGAAAATCATTCAAGTCAAAGGATTCACACAGCAACAGGAATGCCTTGGCCCACAGACTGAATGGCAGCATAGGTTATTTAATGCCTGTGTACTCACCAAACCTTACTCACCATTGCCTCAAAATGCTTTCATCCTCAGCTTTAAGATTTTTTTCTTTAATGACATCAAAAATTATATTAACTATTATATTGTCCCTAATTTTATACTTGCATCAAACTGTAAGTAATAAGCTTTTGACTACTTGAGTCAGAGGTGAACATGTTAAAACCACATTTGCTTATAATCTAACTAGGATTAAAATTTTATTCTTCCTCATGAAATCGCCCCAGAAAGTTCAGGGTTTGGAGGGAAACATGAAAATTAGATGTGAAATTACACAAGGTTCTCTGGTAGGTGTGTGTGCGGCTTTTTGTGAGGGTTTAGTGATATGATTTTTTTTTTTTTCCTTTCAGGACACCACTGCACATGCTTATTTTAATATGGTAATTGGCAATGTAAATAATAGACTTAAACTGACAGTGAATGTAAATGTGTCCTAAGATCAAACTGTGCAAAACTGAAGTTTGTTTTTATGTGGGTAGTTGTCTGCAGCAAAGGGATGGTATGAGGTGATTCAATAGCATCAGTGTTTCGAAGTGTTAGAGCCAAGTCTGCCAATATTGCTTCTGTCTGAGACCTAGGTCCCATAATTATTACTCTCTGTAATCCTGAGACAGTGCTTTTATACCTTAGACTGTTTTTCCCTGAGTTTACAGCTAAAAGCAACTTAAGATTTGCAGAGCTCTCTGTATCTAATAGAATGAGACTAAAATTCTCCAATTATGTGCCATTAATATATTGTATTATGAACATGAAAGATGCCCACCATTGTTCAAAAAGGGAGAAAAGTTGGTCTCTCTGCCTCCAAGTGCTTACAGTCTTTGGACCTTATCCCTCCTGAAGCAGAGTTCTGCAGCTGCCTGTAAAAGGTGCAGGACTCAATTCTAAATCATCCTACAAAAGATTAAGGCTCTATTAAATAAATGTACTTTTGCTAAGGAGCTGAAGGAAAAGCCACCAGTCTAACTTATTTCATATAACCAAGAGTGTGATTAAATGTTCCAAATATGCAGAAGTCAAATGTCCCATTTCTGCTTTAAATCTTTTCCTTTTATAGGCTGTGGGTTATACTCCCTGCTTTGAAAACCTGTGCTGTTTAGGAACAAGAATTTATTTACAGTTTTAAAAACTTGCAACTAATCTTGGATGAATAGTCTGAATTAACCTTTGGCAGAGAAGTTGTAATTTCTAAGCCAACACATAACTGTATTTTGCATTAGTTTAAGAATATTGGGTACTTTGAGGGGTTAAGAATGAAATATTTTCCATGATTCATATCTCTTTTAGCTTGAAAAGTCAACAACTCAATTCCAGTGCAGCCAAAAGGAGTTTTCAGTCCAAAACGTCTCATTGCTTGCAATTAATTTGGGCTCTTGCAATTAGGGTTTTGTATCCCAATGCATTAATGCATGAAAGCAGCTGCACAATGAGTAGTGCCACATGTTTGAACTAAAAATAATCTATGTACATTGTTGCTGTGCAAACAGTTGTACATTTTGGTCACTGAAGATAATCTCTGTGTTAGAACAGCAGAGATGCAAATTTTACAGCTGAGAGGGGACAATTGTGTGTGCCTGCTTGTGGCACTTACCCAAACTCTCTCCCTTTTTGGCTTAGCAAGTGTGCTGAATCCTGTTTAAATCCATAGTAAGGTACATCAAAACTTTTAGTGATAAATATACTTAGGCAAATGGAAACAACTTTATTTTCCATGAAATAAGGATTTTGGAGCTTAGACAACTGACATGGTGCTTTAGGGAGGGGGGAAAAAGGCTGTGTGAGTTTAGAATGGATTCTGTGTTGCAGATATATCCATGGGAGGGGGTAAAAAACCCCCTCAGCTGGAAATGGCATGCTTTCCAACTTTCTGAGCACAATCCTTCTTCCACCATGCTGGTTTTGGCTGGGCTAGAGATAAATTTCTTCACAGTGTCTCATACAGGGCTGTGTTTTGGATTTGTGCTGAATACAGGGTTGATTATACAGAGATGTTTTTGGTATTACTGAGCAGGGCTTACGCAGAGCCAACGCCTTTCCTGATTTTTATACTGCCATGATGGGAAAGACATTGGGGGACCATCAGAGGTTCAGAGGGAACACAGCCAGGACAGGTGACCCCAACACACCCAAGCGGTATTCTAGACCGTATAGCATCATGCTCAGTATGTAAAGTGAAGGGAAGAAGGAGAAAGGGGGGACATTGGAGTGATGGCATTTGTCTTCCCAAGTCACCACTACTTGGTGTGGTGGGGCCTGCTCTCCTGGAGATGGCTGAACACATGCCTGCCCATGGGAAAGAGTGAATTAATTCCTTGTTTTGCTTTGTTTGTGTGTGCTGCTTTTGCTTTCCCTATGAAACTCTCTATCTTAACCCACTAGTTTTGGCTTTTACCCTTTCAATTCCCTCCTCAGTCCTGCTTGTTGGGAGGGTAAGTGGTGCCTGATTGCTGACTGGGGTTAACCACAACATCTCTTTACAGGTCAGTGTTTTGTGGCACCATTGAAAAGCCCTTGCCTTTCAAGAAACTCCAGAAAATTTATTCTGATCCCCATCCTCTTAACATTCATGCATGAGTGGCTTGCCAGTGGATGACTCCTTTATCCAAACTTAGAGTAACCTCTGTGTCTCAAAAGCATTTGCTTCTACTTCCAGCCTTGCACCTTAATCTCCACTCCCCATTCCAATGTAAATTATACAGAAGAATAGATTGTGTCTAACTTTTTTTTCTTTTGTTGCAGTTCTGTGGCCTACATCTCACACTGTGTACACCGGTGGGTGCCCAGTGCAACACTGCACTAGACCAGAGCCTGGGACATCACAGGTGCTGGGCACTGCTGGCAAAGTGCACCATAATGCAGGAGACTGTTCCATTAGAGGATAACAGGACTGCCAGCTATCACTGCTTTGCTGGGAATAACATCTTAGGCATGTTGTCTGTCTTCGTTTTCCAAGCTTCAGTACAGTGCAATGTACCTGGCTGTCAACAGTCCTAACTGACAGACTTTGGCTGCTGCCTTTCAGCATGGACCCCTGTCTCCAGTCAAACAGCTTGGATTATAAATTTCCAGTGGAAATGATGAAACTCCATTCCTGCCAGTAAGTCATGATCTTATTTGATGGGATGCAGTTGCAGGTGGCTGTTGGTCACCAAGCAAAATCTGAACAGCCTGTGTGTGCCTGTCTCAGCACAACAGAATGGCAATATTGGTGAAAAATCATGCCCAGTTGTAGTACTAGCACATAATTTATAGCAGAGAATAATATAATTATGGTTTATAAACTAGGTGCTTTTAACAACTTACCAGTCCTTAGATAAATATCTAATGTTTTCAATAGTTCTCTTATGTCTGTTAAAATTAGGTTAATGACAATATATTATCAAGCTTATTACATGAACTTTCTGCTTTTCTTTCTTCCAAAAAGCAGCATCAACTGAATGCTGACAGTGAAGAGAGGGGCTGGGATCCTGCAGCTGAGCACACAAGAAATGCAGCACAGAAACAGAGAAGTGTTTAGTTTCCCATTCAGAAGGAGTCAAGAGAGGAAGTTTTTAAGTCCAGAGTGTTAGCTATAAAGAGACTTTGATTTGTGGATAAAGAAACTGATTGCTATTGCATCTGTTCCTGAGAGAATGGGAAACAAAAAGGGATATATTCCCTCTAATTAGGATTACAGCTAAACCTGGTTATTAACTACTTCTAAATGTAAAAAACTTGAGTATTTGGGCTAGAAAGAATGATGGGATTTGAGTACATCTTTCTCTTATTTCAGACATGGTCTCTGCTTTTAACTCTGTGTTCATTTGTTCCTTTAATTAGTTTCCCTCTTTTTTTTCCCTTTTGAGTGTGAGACAAGAGTAATGTGTGCCCGTGGAAAGACTTGCATGGTACAAGGGTTTGCACTCCATGTTGGCAGACAAGTAGATGCAGTTCTGGCATCTCATTTGTGCTTGTTTACTGACATAAAACAAACAAAAAATAAACAAAAAGCTGTGAGATAGCAAATTTTTTACTTGTACTTTTGCCAAGTGCTTGTGTGCTCTCTCTGTGCCAGGATTTTCAGTAACGATGGCATTAAACTATACTCTCTTCTCCCTTTGGTCATAACAACTAAGCTCATTTATTTTTGATTTAAATTGGCTATTTTAGAAATGCTCTTATGAGTTAAGCCAGCTTCTCTTTTCTAGAATAATACCATGGTTGTGTGATTAAATCAAAAGATTACACTGCAAAAGAGGTCTTGTAATGTAGAATGAGGTATTAATTTCATAATGTATTAAAGATTTCTGTGTTTTTCCCTGTCTTTATCATAGTAGTTTGTTTGGACAAATTTCAAGGTTCTGAACTCCGGATTTTTTTTTTTTTTTTTGAGAGGCTTAAAGATCCTATACATCCATCATTCCTTTACCTGAGTATTGTTCTCAAACTTAAATTTGTAGACCATGAAAAAAGGAACTAAAATATTTGTAAACACAGGGAAAAAAATAAAAGTAGTCTTCAAGAATACCTAGATTGCAGGTTGTGTGCCTTCCAAAAAAATAAGTGGTAACTTATTAACCCATGAGAATTTTTCAATTTCTGTTGATTTAGGGAGAAGTTTGGAGAACCAGCCCTAAGCTTCAGAGCCTACCTTCAAGACCATGTACACTACAGGGAGTACTAAGGAGGGTTTCATGATGAAAATGGAATCCAAACATTTACAAATGTCTGTTTCAAAACAGACACCTAAAGGTGTCCAGTTAATTAACTGTCAGCATTTATTTTTTTTGTATCTAATCCTTCTTTTCTTGGTTCTTGGTGTCTCTTTTTCATCAGAATCCACATTCTAGAACCCTCTCTTTGTAGATTGTGGAAAGAATGGAAATCTCTTTTGAATATAATAACTTCCTTGACTAAGCTGTCTGCCCAGCATGTCCAGCATACAGGGGAATTTCCTTCTCTCCTTGAAGAGATATAGAATCAGAAGGATACAGGTTATCTTGGAAACTGGGGTCTCTGCCACCTCTCCCCTTTTTTCTTTTCATGTTTTTTTGTTTTTGTTTTGGTTTGGTTTTTTTTGGTTTTTTTTTTTTTATTTTTTCCAGAAGATGTACCAGCCTGAAGTGTGGGAATAAAAATGCATCATCCAGTAAATCAGAGAGTGATCATCAGAAAGTATGTGACAAGATATTGGTATTAGCTCATTGTTCATCATCATCTGCCTGGGATGGAGAATTGCCCAATTATGTCAGTATTTAATATTAAATAGTAGATAAAGAAATAATACATTTAGTGTTGGTTGTCCTTGTATCAATGCTTTTGGCTATACTCAGCTATGGAATATTTTGTCTTCATTTTAGCTTTGCTAGTAAATAAATAAAGGTGGGTGTTTACTCATAGGTGTTTAACCATTTCCATTGGTTTTACTGCCTTGTACTTCAGTGCTGTATGCTATCATTTGATTTGCTCTTTTTTCCTTCCCCATATACTTGGAAAACTCAGCCTTGAGGAAAATTAGGTGCATCTGGAAACATTCAAAAAGTCAAAATTCAGACACAAAAGGAGGGTTTAGTACTGAGGCATATCAGGTTCCAGGATGAAACAAGTAATACAGGGGGTTTAAAAATTTCAGTTTTAGATTCAAATGCCTAAATTCCATTTCATGCCAACATTAGGCACCTAAGTTTTGTTTTTTCTAGACAAATACTAAGGGTTTTTTTAACAAGTATTCTTTATAGGTATACTCAAGTTCTGAGTATTGTAATTCTCTGTAAAATTGAACACAAAGAAATGTTTAAGAAAGGTATGTATGAGAGACATTTCTCTCCACTAAGAAAATGTGTGTACCTAAACCCAGAACAGAGGCTGAAATTTGGCTGCTACAGACTAGCACTTATTCCCCTCAGGGAAAGTATTAGCTAACTTCTGGATATGAGCTGTGGCAAGAAGCAGAGGTGTGAGAAATCACAGGACGACAGAGGAAACCCACAACAGAGGAGACTGAATGATCAAAGAGGAGCTCAGAAATCTGTGAGTCCAGCCCTGCATTCTGTGCTGAACAGGAACACTGAGGCACTGTGCTGCAAGCTCCTGGTGAATTAGAACAAGTGGTATTGGAACAACAGACACAAATAATCAGCAATTCTGCTGTGTACTGCACTATTAAAATATGATTCAAGAAATGAAAGACTTTTCAAGCCAGGGTATCAGGGTCAGAATGACCTGCACCTCTCGCACTTCAGAGAGGTGGGAGAGAAACTTGGGAGAGAAAAGAATGCATGGTGTTGTAAGGACCCCAGGACAAGGTGAGAGATGAGAATTTGACTCCATGTTCTCAGAAGGCTGATTTATTATTTTATGATGTTATAATATATTAAAAGAAATTATATACTAAAATTATACTGAAGAACAGAAGAAAAGATATATCAGAAGGCTAGAAAAGAATGAATAAGAAAAACCTGTGACTGACCAGAGTCCTGACACAGCTGGGCTGGGATTGGTCATTAAGTCAACACAATTCACATGGAACCAATCAAAGATGCACCTGTTGGTAAGCAACCTCCAAACCACATTCCAGAGAAGTCAGATAATTATTGTTTACATTTCTTTTCTGAGGCTTTTCAGCTTCTCAGGAGAAAAATCCTGGGCAAAGAATTTTCAGAAAATATCATGGTGACAAGAGTGGAGAACAGCAGATATAAGAAAAGATTTAAAATGGAGGGCTTAAAATGCATACAGCTATTTAAGGTTTCTTTCATTGAAAAAGTTTAATAAAAATAGGGCACCATCTAAACAATCTGTGACTGACGTGAAGCTCTTACTGTATTTTACATAAGTCATGCTATCAAAAAGGGCCGTAGTTTATCTGAATCACCTAACAGTACTGCTTAGAAGTATAAATTTGACTAAGAAGTAAGCAAATTAGTCTTCTAAAACATGAAATAGGGCACTAAAGATCAGTCTTGATTTCCAATGGCAGATAACTGTAGCATAGAAGTCTATTGATAGCCAACAGAAAAAAAGAAACCTATTTTTTTTTTTGTTCAAGTGAAATAAATTATTTTGAGGCAATGGTTTTGCAGTAAATAAATTTGTTTCTATGTAAATGTAAAGAGCAGTCATTGCAGCAACTCTTCATAGAGCATAATTTGGTGGGGGTTGTTTTGCTTGTGGTTGTTGTTTTGGTTTGTTTTACTAGGAATCCCAAAGGAATCTAAATATAGATAAAAATTGTTTCCTTTCTGTTTGATGAATTGACATGCTGCAATTGATGAAAGAAAAAAGGCTTTTTAACTTGAAAATGTCAGCTAGTCAATCCAGTGGAACCTGCTTGAGAGAAGGCTGAAAAGAAGCAATGAGTTCCATTAGTAACAGTAACACACATTGTGGGGGGAAGAGCTGAATGCTCTGGTTACAAAATACTAACGGGTTGTTTAAAACTTGCAAAGATTAGTGCTTTGTACAAAGGTACCAGTGGCTTTGCATCACTTTGTTGTTGCCTGAGCACAATTTCAGCCAGCTGAGACTGTGCAATCCCTTCCAGAGGGCTGGAGGCATGGACTGCTCTTCTCCTTCCCCATGCTCTCAGCAGGTCACGCTTCTGAACTCCAGACTGACAGGTTCAAATGCTGTGGCACAAGGGTAGCAGGATAAAGGGTCTGTTTTTTCCTTTTTGTATTTGGCAAAGCAAATAAGGAAAATAAATAGTTTTATTAAGAAGGCAAAAATAAATGACCCTTTCCCACCAAAGCACAGTAATGAGGTTGAGTTGTAATGAAAAGCAGGGACTCTAAAGAAATTTTTTCCCCTGTTTGGCTGGTGTTCTCACATGCAAGTCCTTTCCCTAAAAATATTGCTCGATTTCTCCCCTCCTTACATTTCCAGAGAATTTCTTTTAGAGAGAAGGGGAAATACTCTCTGTGCAGTATAATGTCAGGGCTTAAGGGTACTGGAGCTTATTGTTCAGGGTGCTGTGGTGCTCTAAGATACTGAGGGAGAAAACCCTATATCCATCCTTTCCTGTACTTGGAAAACTTATTTCTGGCTTCTTTATAATATCCAGACATAGTAATGGACATAGAATAATAATATCCTGGTGATTACTGTGCAGTAGAAGATAGACTAACCCTTTTACCAAAGCAAAATGTTATTTTTGAAGGAACAATTCCTCAGATTTGCTTGTGTTCGAGCAGTTTATTCTAAGACAGCTTTATTCAACTTCCTACTATTTCAGCTTTTTTTTTTTTTTTTTTTTTTAAAATCTCTGACCAGAAAAAGAAGGGATAACCTATTGTCTGACAATAGGTTATCTGGATGTGAGCAGTGGCATATAGACCAAAGATAACAAGTAGGAATGGAACAGAACTTGCCCAGAGGAGATCCTAAGTCTTCTTTCCAGGAAAAAAAAAAAGTCCTATGAAATTGCTTTTATGCTTTTTTGCTTTTTTTGAAATTGCTTTTTAAAAAATTGCTTTTATGGCCATATGTATAGTAGATAAGATTTTGCCATTTCAGATACTTCCACCAAATAATTTCTTAACATCTTTTTTTAATAACTTTGGAAATTACCTACAATTTATTATAATGTTTTAAATTAACATAATTACAATCCATTAGAGAGAATCTGTAGTTGATTTGGTTGGGTTTTTTTTTTTTCCCAAGCAGAATTATTTGTCTTCCTCTTTTCTATTTCAGTAATATGTAATAAAAACAGAAAACAGGAAAGTCAAATTTAACAACACTGATACAATTACTAATGACCCAGTTTCATTGCAAGATGCAAAAATATCTGGAAAGTCTATTTTATTTTCAATATGGCTTCTGTCATTCTTAGAAGATGCAGCCATATCCAACAAAAATATTGAACTTAAATGTACGTAGGCTGGTTCCTGTTCAACTAGTGGAGTCTGCAAAGCAAGGAAAAAGCAGAAAGGACCAAATTAACATGAAAAATCACTTACCTGACAGAAATTAAGACCATTGTAGTGTGTCAGGTTACCATTGCTTTGAGCCATTGGCAGTAACTGGTGTTTTCATACACAATGTAAATTAATCCTTCAAATTTAGTAATCAGTACAATGCAGGTCAGGTGCAGATTTCTTCTGTCTCTTTCTTCACCAACCTACAAAGAGAAGGGCAGGGGCTTGAATAAGTCTGTAAAGGCAATGTTCTATTGGCCAGGACACCTCACATGTTACCACACATTGCTCCAGGTAAGTGTACCTGAGAATTCAACTGACTTTTGGAAAAAGTGTCTATTCTGGAACTGCTACTACATGTTTTTATATTACTTTCTAACTTAGGAAAATGTAGGTGGCTGAGAAATGCAGGTTTTTTGTCAAAAGCTAGGTTTTGGAGCACAGAATAACTTTTCATCATAGGTATGGCCTTTCGGTGTGTTAAATTTTTAGTAAAGTGGTAATTAAACACAAGAATTCCAAATAATATCTTTTTCACAAATTTAGGTCTGGGTTTGGAAGTGACAAGGCAATGTACATCTACAGAACCAGTACAGCCTGTTCCATCTGAGGCTTCACTGCCATCCCCTGTGGCATGGTAGGCTTGGCTGTGTAGGCATTCTTAATATTCTGTTTAGCTGTCCACAGAGAGTACAATTAAACAGAATTCTTACATGTTATTCTGAATTCACTTTTAGAAATACAGCTAATCAATTCCTAGTATTAATTATAGATACATGACTATACCATGAATATATGTATTATTTCATTTTAACTCCATTCTCAATATCATAGTGAACAATGTGAAAATGAAGGTTCATTGAAAGGATAAAATAGGAGCAGTTTCAAGAGGGTAATTATGGTAACTAACAGCAATTGCTTTGTTTTTATTTTTTTTTAATATCCATGCTGATATTGAAATACAAAGCTCAGGTTATTCAAATGAGAGTAAGGGGACTACATGTGGAGGATTCTGACCCTTTAGGGATGGTAGTTAAAATGAAGTATCAAAAGAAATTATCACATAAAGATTTGGTTTATAAGTCTTCCTAGAGTCTGATATTTCAGTCCTTTGCATGCTCCATCCTCTCAAATAGTATTTTTGTTGGCACTCCATTGTCCTTTCCCACACAGCCTCACTAGGGTTTTTGGGAACTGATGCTATTTGGGAAGATTTTTTCTTTAAATATCTTCCTCTATAACAAAGTTCATAACATAAGGGAAGGCCAAGCCAAGAAAACAAATACAGTTAGGGTAGCCACAGCCAATACAAACTGGCTATGGTACGTGAGCCACTTTTCCATTTGAGAGATTTTGTGGATTTGAGCAGGTCAAGTGGAACAACCCTCTAATATGGCACTGTGAAAAAAAAGTGGAAATTCATTCTGGTGCACCTTTCCCAACACTAGTGCTTAACTATCAGAGGAAAAGTATAGGCAATAATTAAAAAAGATAATTTGACTATACATGTTACAGACAAGAGAATATTAGACCAAAGAAAACCCTGACCCCATGGAGATCACTAAATAAATGTTTCTTTTACATGGAAACATCTTCTACTTATTGCTTTGAGCATTAGGTGTTTTTTAAATCAAGCTTTTATTCTGGTTGTAAAGGAAAAAAAAATTTGAGAAGGTTTATCCATCAATAAACAGCCAGTGATATCACTACTACTCTGTCATCCTCAACAGGATTATTTTCATTATGTTCTTTGCAAGCATGGAGAACAAATTATAAGACCATCTGTTACTGTGTAGTACTACACCTGCTTATTTGTCTTCTGGTGTACAATCTAAAAAATTAAATGTCATCATTGGTGTTGCTAATGCCAGAGCAAAAATAACAAAAATCTGAAATGAAGGTTGCGTTGAAGCTTTAATCTACAAGTAAAACACAAAGCTTTCTTCTGGAAACTGGGAATGTTTCTCAGCTAGAGACCTCAGACCTTGCTCTAAAACCTCTAGCCATTCAAATAACTCCTGCTCTGGTGACCTGTCAGTTCTTTTGCTGCAATGCTACAGAGTAAATAACAATGGCTTCATTTTTGGTGCATTGTATAATTTAAATAGCATTTATAAGGAATTAAAAGTGAAGTAGTAATATTGAACACCAGCTGTATCAAAACATATCACATTAGATAGCTCAGCATTGCTAACTTGCAATGAGGTGCTCTCATAATCTGTAGCTTCCCCCATCCCAGACTTCATTAAAAATGGCTGAAAAGAGTCACTGCTCCTTCCAAATTCAGTCAGAAAGCCACACAATGGGAAAGGGCTGCTCCTTGTCACACTGAGACCCTCCTACATGGCATTAGTATGCCCCATGACAAGGGAAGATCAGGGACCATGCACACAGGAAAATACTTTGACTATGGGAAAAGAATGACCTTCCTGAGAAAGTATGTGAAAACAGTAGAAATGTCTATAACCTGGCAGAAACAAATAACATAATAATTTACACATATACTATGTTTAGTTGGTTTTAATATACCTTTTAGCAATGCAACACAAAATAATGTTTAGATGTGAGGTGTAAGAACAAGATTTCATGATAGGCATTTTTTGTCTAATATTGTTATTTATATGGATAATGCTTCTGTCATTAGAAGCATTATCATTAGAAGTATTCTAATGACAGAAGCATTATCCATATAAATAACAATATTAGACAAAAAATGCCTATCATGAAACACATATGCAGACCTGTGTCAAATGCTTTCAGATAGACTGGAAAAAATATACCTACTCACTGATACACATTTTACAAGTGGTAATCACCTCTATCTTTTATCTTAATAGACAGAAAAATACCTTCCCACTATGTGAACATGTGTCAGATAGGATTATAAATGTTTTATTATTATTCTCATAGTAAAAGACTGCATTAAAACAAACCCTAGCTTTTAACGATGTTCCCTTTTTCCTGTTATTTCCTTGGCCACTTCCTACCTCATTTGTTGCTTTTGGCTACAAATGCAAACCCTGAACTTTTATTTCACCACATATGACAGGACAGATTTTGGTGACGGAAGCCTCCTGAGTGCCCAAAATGAAATAAAAACCAGCATTTGGCATGAAACTGTTAAGTCTTTGTTTTAGAGCTGGGTAATGCCACAATTCCCAGGGAAGGATGTCAATTTAGTGTCTTCCTTCCCAGTCCTCCTTGTTGGCAGAAAAGAGGATTTGTTACCAGCAGCCTTAGGGGTTCCTCTTGTAGAGCAGCCGCTGCTCAGGGAGGTGTGAGCAGGTGGGGAACTGTGGCTGTCAGGGCTGGGAAGGGACTGAAGTGTGGCACAGTGAGTGCACTCAGTGCCAGGCACATCCAGGCACGAGAAGTGGAAACACATCAAACAAAGCTTCGGACCTCACCCACACAACCAGCTTTTGCTCAGATCCTTATGAATTACTGAATTCTTATTCAGTCTTTGAATTCAATTTTAATTTTCTGAAAGACAGAATTAGATCCATGGGAAGCCATTCTTCTAGGAGGCATAGGTATAGGCTAGAACAGAGCAGTTCAGTGCTCCTGAGGCACTGAGAATGCTTTGCATGCATGTACAAATCCCAAGATCCATCTCCCTCATCACTGAAAAAACACTGAAGGGGGAAGAAAGGTGAATACTTAATGAAAAAAAAAAAAAAGAAAAAAGATAATGCAAAGGGTTTATTCTCTCATGCCACAAATATGACAAAGCTGACATTGTTTCCCAGATATGGAAGGAAGGTCTTGAGAGGAGTGAAGCTGCACCTACCACATCTTGCCTTTAACATTGTGCCCCTTGGTGTAAGCAGAGAAGGCAGAACAAGGTTCTCATTCAATACAAATTAGATGTATTGTCAGATGCATTTTCTAAAATCTAGAATGGGAAATTAAAAAATATATTTGGATTTTATGCCGATGTTGCTGAAATGCTCTGCTAGCTCTGAGTTAAGCTTCTTCATTCCCTATGGCTCCAGCCAAAAAAACCTCTAGTTTTGCAAAAGTCTTGACTGTGGTATAACTTCTTTCCTATTAATAATCAGTTGAACAACAGAAAATTAAGTAAATCTAGTGCGTGCTGATGAGAGCCTCTGACCTACTGCTACAGTATCGAGTGCTGCAGCCCCTTGCTCCATAGCCACGAAGGGCCTTTACACCGTGAATGAAAAACAAATTAATAGAACCCTTTGATATCCTTCCAATAAAGCCTCACCACATTCAAAGTCTCATAAATTCTGTTGCTTGAAAAGCAACAGAACTTACTCATACTGCTTTCAGTAGAGGAGCTGCTGGAAAGGGCTGTCTTGTTTCAAGAACCTCTGTGGAAGGAGTTATAAAAACAATGGTAAATCTTCCCTTCACATCCATTAAACAGCAGAGTATAAACCACTGTTATTTGATTTCTGTCCATGCAGTGGTATTGAGTTTCCAGTGAAGATGGTGAAAACAGCAAGGTAGTGGGGAAAACAAAAATCACTCTCCTGAACAACCCTGAATATAGAAAGATGCAAGAGTTGAGGTTTTACAGAATCAGAGAATCATTAAGGTTGGAGAAGACATCCAAGGTTGTCCAGTCCAGCCTTTGACAGAGCACCACCATATCAGCTAAACCATAGTGCTAAGTGCCACATCCAGTCATTTCTTTAACTCTTCCAGGGATGGTGACTCCACCACTTCACTGAAAGGCTGGCTAAGCATTGGAAAAGGCTGTCCAGGGAATAAATTCTTCCTGAGGTCCAACATAAACCTCCTCCAGCAGAACTTGAGGCCATTTCCTCTTGTCCTGTTGCTGTCCTGGGAGGAGAGACCAACCCCCCCCAGCTACAAGTTCCTTTCAGGCAGCTGTAGGGTGTGATGAGGTCTCCCCTGAGCCCCCTTTCTGGCAGGCTGATTCTGAACTAAGCATAATATGGGAAGCCACTTGGAATGCTGCTCCCATCCTGCTCCCCACTTGAGGAGGGAATTCTCATTCACTGTACCCAAGTCCTTTTTTCTTATACCCAACTGAGAACTTGGTATCCCTCTGCTGCTACCTGAGAGCCTGTTGGTGCCTGTGGATAACCAGAAGTGGATCATAACTTTGTTTTCTACTGTCTTTACTATTTACTGAAAAAACCTGCTACATCTTTTGGGGAATAGAAAACGCTAAAGTGAACTCTACCACTTAAAGTAATATTTGAAAAACAACAATCAAAGCAACCAAACAGCTTCACAAACCCAGAAATATGTGAATTTCCTTACGTAATTTTACTGTTATTTCTTTTGACACAGCAAATTCACAAAGCTATTTTAATGATACCTATAATAATATCTGAATATTAATATTTCTATAGTATGCTTTTTTTCAAGCCATCACTTTTAGAGGCTTTTATAGTTAAATTCATGAGATGAAACACAATTTAGAAAATGTCTTTTTTTCAGCTTTAAACATCAAACAAACTGCTAGGAAGGTAGATTTACCTTCTGAACCAAGACACAAGAGAAAGATTTAATGGAGAATTGATAGCAGAAAGATCTTCAAGAAGTCATAAATGGAATTTTTTTATTCGACATCTTTCACTGCTTTCTTTTGTGGCCAGAATCCCAGACTTGGGGGCTTGCTAGTGTGTCACCCCTACACTTCAGGCAAAGCTTTAATTCACGAAGAAATTAATAACTGACAATATGCATCAGCTTTTGCTAATGAACTCCCTAAATCAAAGTTCACTATGAAAACTAAATATCTTTCTAAAATCGCAGACTTTACCTATACTTGATACATTTGTGCTCTTCCACAGATGCTCATGACAAAATGAAATATAGCATTTCTACCAATGTTTACTGTTGGAACAAAAAAGAAGTCTGTTTCCATAATTTGTTTTGTAAAACATTATTAAATAGTAGTCACCTAATTATTTTCATTAGAGAACACAAAGTTTTCTGAGATCTAATTATACAGTCACTCTGCATAAATTGGGAAGATATTTAATGATTTATCATGTGCAGACAGTATATTTTCATTAGAGAACATAGAAATATATAAATTGGGAAGATATTTAATGATTTATCATGTGCAGACAGAAATATATATATATATAAATATATATATCAATATACCACAATGTATATAAATATATAAATAAATATATTTAAAATATATATTATATATATATAAATGTATATAAAAATATATAAATATATATATAAATATAGATATCAATGTACCACACCTACAGCTGAGCATATCACCTACAGCTCAACAGCACCACCTCCATTATGTGTTTACAACCCATTGCTCACATAGTTTATACTACTGGAGATCTGAGACAAGCCTTGAGAAAAATACCATTTTAAAAAAAGATAAAATAATAAATTCAAGATGTAAAAAATAAAAAGAGAAGGGACTTAGTCCAGCTTCTCTTGCTGCCTGGGGTTACTTAAATATATTGAAATATTCATGAGTGACACAGTAAAAGGGCAGTGGTTCTTAGCATGGTAAAGACAAAATAAATTTGAATTTTCTCAGTTCAACCACCACTTGGGACTGCAGTGCACCAGAAACAGACAGAATCCCAAGTTTCACCTCTGACACAGAATTTCACCTGATTGATGGCACCCTGTCTGCTAACTTGATGCTTGTCTGAGATAAAAATCACTTTTCAGGCCGGCTACTCTTTGGTTCACGTAACACAAATATCCCTGTAGACCATTTTTCATACAGTGGGCCTTTATGTAGTTTTGTGTACGGTTCCAAGGACATGGTTTCAAGATTTTTTTTCCTTGTTAAATTTATTTTGTTCAGGTTAATCTTTAAAGTTTACTTTGTTCCAAAGTTACTGTAAGGATGAATGTTTGATCGCAGTGTCTGAAAGCTCTTAACCATTTCCTTATTTGCACAGGGGAAGAAAAAAAGGAAAAGGAAGAAAATTTCTTTTAATGAGACCATTCCCCGTGATGAGAATATTTTGAAGGGTTGCAGACATTACTGTAACAGTGGCCTAAGTCAAACCATACACCAAATGCTTCACAATTTGTCGTTTCCTTTGCTAAGCATAATACCTTATTCTGTCTGGGGCTCAAAACACTTTTCTAAGATGTTAAGCCACTTCCCACAAACTTCACTCTCAGGAAGTTTGAATTGGCTGCTTTTCCAAAGAGGTTTGAAGGATGCCAGTGTTCTCAGCTTTGTAAACTCAAAATGAACTTGTATTTATGCTTCAGATCAAATGAATGGCTTGAGTTTTACGTTTTATTTTTTAATCACTGTGGTGGCACTTTGGAATCCAAATATCCAGTTCTCCTTTTCTTTTTTCATTCTTTGCAAGCATTTGCACTCATATTTCACCTAGTCTGTTTGACAGAATCATTTGCTTCAGACTTTACACAGCAAAAATACACAAACATAGATACTGTATTTCTAAATCAGAGGCTGATGGAGAATTCCAAAAGGCTCCATGACAATAAATAAAATAATAATCAAATTAAACAGATAATGGTCTCAACACACCTAAAAAGATCCACTGCAATCATGTCTCAAGTTTATTTTCTTTTTTTTAGATTATGCTTATTAAATTCATAAACCTTAGACATTTTGATTTAAATAATATATTAGGGAGCACTGGTAAGAGCACTAGCAGCAATACACTTTTCTTAGCTCTGGAGGAAAACAAGCCAAACCAACCAAATAAAGAAACAAAACAAAACAGCTCAGTAGTTATCCCAAGTACTTCAAAGCAGTATCAGGTCAAAAGAAAATTTTGAGGTACAGCAGCTCATGAATATAACAGAAGAGAATTTTTACAAGTACCCGACATAAACAATGAACAAAAATTAAACTAGTAATACAAAAGAAACAACACTTGACATTTTTTGGTATAAAAGTCTTAGGTTCAAGTTCTATCCAGCCCTAAGGACTACTACTCTGCCTGTAGAGTCAAGAGAGGCTGTCTCAAGGCCCAGCCAAGGACAATCTGTTCTGAAGGTATCTAGGCTTGCCAGCCAAGGGGCCACTGTCTGCACAGAAATAATGTGAAGCAGTCATGGTTCCTATTTTCAGCCATGAGCTAACTGAAGATGAGGGTATTTAATGTCCCTAAGCACTTCCTGAATTGCATTGCACCAGTTTACTCTTCCACAAGAGCAGAGCCCTGAATTTCACCCTCCTTTCAGAACTTCTCTTCTCCTACTTATGAGTGTTCTCACTTTTTGAAAAAAAAAAGGTCAGAGTGACTCAACTTTCAGGTGTGGATTCAAAAGACTACAGAATTTCCATTCAGTCACTAGACGGGATTATTAAAAATAGGGGTGGAAAATAGAATGAAAAGAGCACAGGAAGGCAATGCTGCTGCCTATTGATTGTCAGCTGATGCACACAGCCCATTACACTTTTGGAGACAGCCTAACAAACTCCTCTTGGTGACTGGAAGGGTGGGAAGCAAAGCTGAATATATTGATTTTGCCTTCATTCCTCATGTGCACCAGACACCACCCTGATACAGACAGAGCCTGGCTCCTTCTGAAACACACTTGGTTTCAGCACATTTCTTACAGTTGATAGCAACAACTTCCAATAACTAGAAATTAGACAGAAAGCTTTCCAGAAGTTCAAAGTATCTCCCAAATTATTGAAGGAACTGCAGGGACTAATGTTTTACGCATTTTCCCTGTTCATTCATTTGAAGGGTTGGATGTTTGGGTGATTAAAAGAAAAAAAAAAGCTTTAGAAGAAATAAAAAGGAGACCCTAGAAGTCTTCAAAGCAACACTGCTACTACTAAACCTAAAATACAAAACAGTCATATCATTTATAGTTCTTTTTTCATGTAACTGAGCTGCACTACAATAAATATTCTGGACAGTAGATGTCCTAACTGTAACTTGGCTTGTAACTTGACAACACCTTTTGGCTGCACCAACATATTTAAATAAAATGTCAGACAGTTATCGAGTAAAATCCACCTTATAAGGCAAAGAAAATACTTCAATCTGAGATGTGCAATAAGCAGCAAACACATACTACTAGGTTTTGCTTAAGAGATAAAATAAACATATAAAATGTGAATCTGATAAAAGTTCCACAGCTGTCAGGTTAAGGTTTTTAAAAAAATATCTGTGATGTCTTAATTATATGGACCTGTAAAACAACCCCTGAACTGTATTAATGTGATGTTCTCAACCAGGGAATTTCTAAATAAAACTGGTGAATTTATTCACAAGATAAAAACAACAAGATCAAAGATAACCTCCATCACTGATCTGTGTTGGAAAGGCAAGTCCATCACACTATGTTAACACAAAGGTCAGCTAAGTCCTTTTTCATATAAACAATAGGCAAAAGTGCTCTGAGACTCTGAGAGCCCATAAATCTGAGACAATATATAAAAATGGGTTCAGATTGTCTCCAGGTACCATCCAGCCAATCAATCCTACTCTCCAGACTAAAGTTTTTTGGCCAAATAAAAGTAAGTAATAATTTTATTTACTCTACTGTAAGGAAGAAAAAGGTAAAGCCTGAGGAAATTCTACAAGTCACAGTATGAAACATAAATAGCTTTAGGTCTTAGAAAATATAAGCCAGAGAAGTGAGCATTTCTGGTTAACAGATACAAGGGTTTGTTTTAGACAAATGCATGCAGAAAGTCTAAAAATAACTGACAGATTTACTTTGTTGCCCTACTTCAGTTTTTCCAAGCTATCTTGGAAACTTTTGAAATCTGTCTTTTCTAAGGAAAATAAATTTCAGTAGCAAGAAAACTTTTTTCCACCATTCCATAGGTTTTTTAATGGCAAGAGACAAGCTGTAGTACATTCAGAGTACTAGCTTATCATTGTCTACAGTTATCAAACATATCCAAGAGAATTTAAGTGGGTTAAAGATATCACAGAACTAAACAGTTGCTCAAAGTTTAAGAACTGGCTTCTGGAAAATGCCAGAGATGTCAAAACAGCTTACCCAGGTCAGAAGCAAAAATTCAACAAATTTTTTTCTTGATACAGACATTGTAACAAAGAAAGAGTCAGAACTCTTGACTGATGGATTTCAGGAGTACAGGGAAACAAAAGGTACTTGAATACAGACCGTAAGATTATATTAGAAAAAAAAAGAATTAAAATATATGTCAAAGTTGGTACTAGAGTTTAGACAAAGATTTGAGGGTTGGAAAAACAGTAAGGATAAGACATTTACTGTGTTTATCTGCACCAACCATGCAAAGTGGATTCACATCTGAGTAGGTATTTCCAGCTACTAATATAACTTCAGTCAATAGCTCACAGCAAGTGCCCAGTGCTCAGCACATGTTAAATGAAAAAGTTTCTGCAACTAAAGCAAAGCATGCCCTGAGAAATTAAGTGTTCCTAGACCTGAGCAAGACCACTGGGATTTTTTGTTTTGAATCCAACCTAAATTAAACCATGCAAGTGGACCATTTTGATGCCCATTTCAAATACCTACAGATTCTAGATGTTAATTCAGAATACAATCCATTATAGAAGAAAATATTAAAACATGCAACTTTGGCTGTACATGCTTTTATTGCTAGGTTATACTCAGTATTTCAAGCTGTTAAGCCTTATCAGCTGACATAAACAAGATCAGGGGGACTGGGGGTGGTGGGAAAAGGAAACTCTACGATGAGCTTTTCTCTTTGTATCCTTTCTGGTCATGTCTTTGCAGCTAAACAGTTCACTCTTTCAGTAAGTCACATGGCAGATGTTAGCTGTTAACCCAATTTAAACTATTTTTCTTTCCTTTCCAGTACATTCCAATCAGCAGCATGAACCACAAAGAGTGCCCAGCAATAGGTGAGTGGCAGATGCCCGAATACCACGTTTTTCATCTCCTTTCAAAATCCTTGACTCATGCATCCTGTCTGAGCTAATGTTAGTTTCCTGATTGCAGTGTGTCTGTATCCTTGGACTCTAAACAAGGGCCTGAACCATCCCAGAAACTCACTCTTCCTTGCTAGACTTCAGCTTCATTGTGCTTTTAGTGACTGTCTCTCAAAGCTTCCTTGTTTTGCCAATTCACATCTGGAATTTCTAGATTTGCATTGATTTAGCACTCCATTTCTTTTCCTCTAATTTTAAAGTAATTCTAGACCATCATATTAAAAAAAACTATTCAGTTCTTACTTTGGCCTCTAAGAAGAAAATAAGCTGCCACCACCAAGAGATAAACTCACCATATTCCCATTATTACATTATCATATTCCTCCACCTGAACAAAATTCCCCAAAAATTAATATGAACCAGAAAAAAAATTTCCTTGTTTATAATGTACTTGCACCTTTCCTTGCCCAATACTCTGAAATTCTCCCAGTTACTGTCTTGTTCTAGATATTGTAGCAATGATTTCAAACTAAGTATTATTTAAAATATCTGTGAGTATGAAGTGTGATGATGCTTAGTCCAAGAACTTGAGCTTTGAAAGTAAAAGGATGCCTGTCAAAACAGGAGACAAAATGGAAAAAAAAAAAAAAAAAAAAAAAAAAAAAACAAGGAAAGAAGTAGTTTTATTTTTAGCTCTGATTCAGGAATATCATCCAGGAACAGAAAGAAAAGAACAGAGTTGCCAAGTACCAAATTTTCTTAAGTATCCTAGCTGTGACTAAGGTACAAAGAGTACCTTAGTTCTGTAACAAACTCATTAATACCATTAACTATGGATGGAAAACAGTTTGTCTTTTTTCATCCTTTCATGCCACAAAGTTAATACAAAACTGAAATTAGGGTCATTGCCTTTATTTTTACATGCTACAGCAGTGGGCCATGTAAACTATACAACAGGATTGGACAAATGCTTTTTAAGCCACTAACTTCTAACTTCAGCCGATGTACGTCCATGTTCAGTTATTTACCATGCAGTCTTTTTTCTTTACCATCAGAACTTCTCACTATTTCCTTAACATTAAAAATATTTCCCCAGACCTTGTGACAGGGAGATTCTCCTACCTCTATTTTACAGAAGGAACCGAGATACAAGGTCTGTACAGAAAGTCCATGGCCCAGCCAAGAGTCCAGATTTCCTGAGACTCACTGAACATTTTCTCCTGTAAAGCCTTTGGATCTCTTCTTTCTTTCAGGAATGATTAATCTATAATTTCTCTGTCTAAAGAATAAGCTTTAAGAGCAAATCCACACTCTCAATTATTTACAGGAACTAATCACACAAACATTTTAAACAAGACTTGAGTCTCACCAAATTCCACCTAGGTATTCAACACAGGCAAGATTCTATGAAACTGCAGGCACCTAATGTTGTAAACCTGTTCAAAAGTTCCAGTAAATCTGAATCCATGGCAAATGAGTTGTGCTGAAAGCTCACCAAAAAAGCACATAGCCGTCCTAATTTTGCAGAAGATCAGTTCATGTATGCTATTTGGGCAATGAGACAACAAACAAGGCCAGAAACCTACAGAGATCTAATGCAAATGTATTTACTCAAATAACAGAGTGTACATCTAAGCAACAATTGCCCCAATAATTAGTGGGTGGAGGACAGGGTCTCCCTTAAACTATGACAACAAAGGAAAGAAATTGTAACAACAGCAGTAGCTGCAGAGTTTAGCACTTTGACCAGAAACTTTAGGCAACAGATCCACCTTTGTTTCATCAGTTGTGTTTTTAAAATCAAGAATAATTCTACTACCCCCAGGTGCCATCCACCCAAAAGAAACAAACTCAAAAGATGAGGAAAATGAAGGCAGGAAGTGGAAAAGCATGTTTTGCAAGGTACAAAATCATACCTTACTTCTTCATAGACTTCTAGTTGGGAAAAAAATTATAATGTTGTCCTTCTTCCTGGGCTATTTTCTGTTGATTACTCACAGTGTTTATCCTCCCTACCAAAGGGCTGTGAAGGCATTAGCCACTCTAGGCAGAGTGGTTGCACACAGAGCAGAATCCCACTGTGGAGTTCTGGTTGAACAAGACTTTCTTCTGCACCAAAATAATCCAGCAGCAATGCTAATGTTGAGACATTCACAATAATCTCCTATTTATACTATGATGACCATGAAAGGTAGCTTTTCCTCATTTCTGTTTTAAAGCACTGGGTACTCTCATTTATTTGTGAAAACAAACAAGCACACAACCAACCCAAGCCCGATTTTCAAATAATGTAATTTGTTTCTGATCATACTGCCTTTATAAAATAATAAAAAATTACTGATGACACAGTTCAGTTTACAATAATGCAGTTCAACACTGATGAAATGTTGAAGAGTATGATGCTAAGTATCACAATCCTGTTCACCCAAAAAACTGTATAAGTTGTGCAATGGACAGCAGATTCCTTTTCTGATTTTCACTCTGTTATTAAAAAGACCATGAAAAAGCCTAAATGAGTGGACATTCTGTGGTTTTTTTCTGATTTAAAATTGTTCAGAAAAGTCTATAGTGGAATCCATCCTGTGAATCTGCATTGTTCAGAAGGCACTTAATTGCTCGGTTTGTGGAAGGAAATGATAGCTCTTAGCCCTCTTTATAGCTGCAAGGAAGCTACCAAAGATGTAAGAGAATGAACTCATTATATTCCTCACAGTATTTTTAAACTTCCCTATTCTTGAACCACAACATAGACTGCTCTTGACTATCTGTTCAGCCCATTTACAAAGCATTTTGTGCAGATTAAGACAAGAATTCTCTTCTTCCCAGCTGTTCAAGCACTGATCACAATAGCAATCCCTAAGACCCCTAATTTCCAGCCTCATTCACAATTTTTTCCAAGCTATATTTATAGGTCTCATAGTTAGACACTTCAAAAGTTGATTCTTTCCCTCTGAAAAGAGAACAGCATGGAAGTGATATGCAGGCAGGGAACAAGTCTTCCTAAAATAAGCATTTAAAAAAAAAAGAGGTATCTTAACTGAGAAGTAACGATGAAGTTAAGTTTATAAAAAGTGCTTTAACATTGATGTGTCTATCTAAATATCTTATAGTATAGGTTTACCATGATAGGTGTGATACCAAAATGGATACAAAACCTATAGAATTGAAATGTCTTCCTCAGGTTTTGAAGGGTTGTTGCTGGTTTTGGGTTATTTTAGTATGGGTGTGCAGAGCTGGTTTGGTTGGTTCATTTTTGCCTCTGCTGATAGTAGTCCTTGAAAACGATTGCTACACTGACAAATCTTTGCTGAAGATTTGTCCTTTTTATCTAGAAGTGTTTTGAAAGGTTTTGTGAGTAAGAAAATCACAGTTTTAGTTCTTGGACATATTTGGCAATCATATATCTTTAAATCAAAGGTCAATAGTTTCTTCTTGGAAGCTGTTTACAGTCCAGTGTAGAGTTTTCCAGAAACTGAGTTGCAGAGATATTATAAAGGCATTTCTTCATGTATGATGTGACTTAGTCAGAACTCTAGTCAAGTATTCTGCTGTTGGAAATGCAAAATGACAAAATGTGACAGAAGTGTGACACTGCACATAGCTGAACCCACAACTGAAAATCGAGCACATCTGAAATTATTCTGAAATAGCCTGAATGTTAGAACTGACCACAATTATTTGTATTACCACAATCTTTTTAAGGTATATTTTATCTTACATTTCATCAGAGAATGCAAATGCACAGAATGCCCTCATTTGTTATATTTAAGGAGCTTACAGTATGTATTTCTGTGGGTGGTTATGAAATATTTGTATGTTGCCACACACAGCTGGTCTGATTGTTGTTAGAGTTGTATTCATAAACTCATGGGAGACTGGTGGCAGTAGCACATGTCAGACTGAGAAAAGCTTACTAGATGTGTATTTACATCATACTGTATGCAGCACCTATTTAATCAAGAATAGCCCAAGCAGGCCTGAATATAAACTACTGTTTTTAACTTAATCTCAAGAATGTAAAGAATTTAATTTTTAAGATTTATACCTCATTCTTGTCCACGGGGAGCAGGAGCCTTGGCAATCTATTGCTCTGGATTCCAAGATTCTTCTCATATCATCTTATTAATAAAACTGTCAGTCACAAGACTGATATTACTTTTTTTTTAGATTTATTTATTTTACTATGGCAAGAAGCTCACAAAGACTATTAACTGCTTTTAATTGATCACCTACTCTATTAAAATGAAAGTATATCTGTCGAAGTGAAAAGTGCATTTAAAATCAAGTTATATTTTAAAAAGCGGTTTGAGACTGAAAGTTTCTGCCACGTGGAAAACTGATCTGTGGTTGGTACTGATATACTTTCTCTACTGTTTATCACCAAATTCACTCAAATCTGTACAGAAACCTGCTTTTTTTTCTGTTTTGCACAGACTTACTGAATTTGAAGAAACTTAAATTTCTCCTGTTATTTTCATATCCTCCCACCTCAGATATTTTGTAACCAATCCACCCATAATTTTTTTTCTTCAAAATTCATGAACTTTTAATTGACTTAAATAAAATCAATTGGTATAGACAACAGCATAGAAAGCCTAAAACATTTATTAGGGCTAGAAAATTATTAGAAAATGTAATAGTATATATCCTTTTTTATAAATGTCCAAGTACCTCAAGTAGGTTAAGTCAGCAAGGTATCCAAATTTTAATATATATATAACAAACTTATAGGCAATAATGGGCATTTGTTCCACAGGTCCTCCTTCTTACATGGCTGGTACATACACTTAAAAGGGTAACAGCAGATTTGAGTCCAAATAGGACATTTGGTCTATTCTCTGTGTTCTGAGCTATCTTGTCTTCCACATCTCCTACCCACAAGGTTTACAAATCACTCCATCAGAACCTGTCACATTTTGGGGGGAATGGGGAGGGGCAAAGGCGAGGGGGAGGAAAATGTTTAAGAAGTTGTCCCTGTGTGAATTATCTGTATCTCACACAATTTGCTCATGAATTTGGCTTGTGAGACAGAAGCACCTCCTGCTGCCCCTTCCCCACACAGGAGTGACTGCCTCCGTTCCTCACTCTCTGCATGGGTGTGCAGAATTTCACAGCTCAGGCCCCAGCTGCTCCTTGTGCACAACCCAGCTGAGGGTCATGACTTCAAGGCTTCAGTGACATCCACTGAATAGTCCAAAATCCAGAAGTACATGCAGTTATCGTCCAGCTACTGTGAGGAAGAGACAGAAGATTCGATTCACCATAATTTATGAGTTTTTCAAGACAGCATGATGGGGTTACAGAGACATCTTGGACTGGTTTTCACTGGGGGTGAAAGCAGAACTTCCTTAGAAAAGGGCTGGCATATTCTTAGGGATTGTGAATTACCTGCTAGATTGGCTCTATACCTATTCTTTCAAGGAGAAAGCTGCTTTTTTGGGTTTTTTGTGTGTTGGTTTGGTTTTTTTTCATGGGTGGATGAGCACAGAGATCTAAGCACATTTAGAAGCTTATCCCCAACAATCCAAGATTTGTTCTGAGTAATGGTTATACACTGGGGTTTTTTATGAGAAGAAATAGCATCATTACATATGATGAGGAAAGGAAATCTGCCTACCTCAAAAATGGTTTTTAACCCAATGGGTACATGAAAATATTCTGTAAATGTGATTAGGAAATATGTCCTGACTTGTTATTTATATCTGCTGGGCTTAAGTCATAATTTTCTTTCTAAGCCTTAAAGACAGTGTCAAAGCCAAAATGTTTTTGCTGCTTAAGAAAGAATTAAACTGTTTACTCCCTTAATAATACATTGCTACTGTCCTGAAGAAACTGAATTTTAATTTGAAACCAACTGTGGATGCTACCTTTTTTTTTCAGTCTAGTGATGACACAAGCAATTAATCCATTCCTGTTCCTTTTTATTTCCATTTTCATCAAAGCTCCCAATATCCTGGCTATAGAGCTGGAGTACTTTGTTATTGAAAGACTGTTTCTTATGCTGTTCCTGTGACTTCTGTGAGAAAGCCACATTAGGAGTTTCTGGGCAAGAACTGACCCCAAAAGCAGTGTCTGTTCTAATTCTTCAAGTGATAATGCTGCACCAGCATTATCAGAATCTGTCAAACAACAGGATATAAAGAAACCTTCAAGTACTCCATAATGTAATTATACCAAAAAATGTCTACAACATTTTCTGTGGAGCAGCCAAACTACTGTCCTAGGAAGATATCTAGGATATCTAAGTCTACAACACTTGCTAAATCTTCCAATTATCATCATGTTGGGCATTTTTTTTGTCTTGTGTACTCTTGCAACCATATGTATTTTTATTTCCAGGGGAAACTGTAAAGACATATACATATAAAGTACAGATTATCAGCAAATAATAAAAACCATGTCTTCCAATACCCATTAGAATGGATTCTATCCTCTTAGCTCAGCCCACATACTGTAACTGACATCAGAGTGTAACGCAACTCGAAGCAATGGAGGTTTTATATACTACCTTCTCCTAATATGTTGCCAGACTGAAATATTCCTTATGATTCCTATCTATTCATTTTTATATGCTTTAATTTTGAGCTCTAGACTTTAATGTTTCCAGCCAGTCTGCAGTTCCTTGCAGTTCTTTTTGCTGCACATAACTTGCATCTTTAAAGTCTCAGGCCTTCAGCCACAACACATCATCAAAACTCCCAAAACTACTGTTGATCCCACACATCTGGAAACCATAGCTTCAGGACAAAAAAAAAAAAATAAAACATGACAAAACTCAAACAAAATGAAACAAACCAAAAACCACACAAAATATCACCCCACCAAGACAAACCAGAAATTCCCACTGCTAATTTTATTTGGTCATACATAACATATGTTTGAGTAGTTTTATATATCAGGATTGTACTGCTAACTTTGCAGTCCATTTCCATTTTTTATGTAGTATGCATAATATTGACTTAAACTGTCACTCTATTAAGCAAATTTAAAAACTCAATTTTCTGTCAGAAAAAAGGTGTCTTCTGCAACTAAAACAGATTTTAACTTATGATAAGAATTACGATTTTTAGTGATTCTTTACAAACTAACTTTTTGTAAAAATAGGTATTTCTACCAAACTTATAAACAACAGATGAGAAATTAACTTAGACAGTTCCTATGTTCTTTTTTTGTATTATTTTGGAGTATGTTATAGTCCTAAACTCTAAGATCAGGATGGCAAGAATATTTTAATTTCCATTGGCAAATGCCATCACTGAGGAGGAAGGACACTGATCATCAGATGAAAGCCTTGCTTGTATTCCTGCATCATTCTGCATTTCATGTCCACACATCACTGGTCAAATGTCTGTAGCAGTTTGGATTTAACTACGTTTCTGTGGAGTATTCTGATATAGCATGGAAAGAGGGACGCTTGCAAATGGTCTAGCATGTGTCGGCCCATAAATAACCCTGAAACAGAGTTCTGATAGATGCTGTAACCTGATCTGTCCAGAAAATACATACAAGCAGGTATTTCTGCATTTTGTACTAAATAAACAAGCAGCTGAATTGCTCCTGACACCCCAGTGCTTGGTAGAAATACAAGCAGAAGTAGTCTCTGCCACCAAAACCCATATATATAGGTTATTATGTGGGGCAGGAGCCAACCTCCAAAACTAGTCAGCTTCCTCTCACTGTATTTACTCAGTAACATCAGCCCAGCATTGAGCTGGGAGCCTCAGCAAACATGAATCCTTAAATAATCAGGCAGGTTAATTACCAGTGTGTTTATGTATAGAAATGATCTGTGACAAGAAAGATTAAACGCAGGCAAAACACCAGGTTTGTAAAGATTTTCATTGCTGTAAAAGTAACTTTGTATCTCATGATCACAGCAATCAGAGCACAGCTCTTTATTTTGTTTGAGAAGCCTGCTCACTCAATGTTACTTTATTTGATCAAAAACCAGCATCCCCACAGCCCATATTTTCCCCCTCACAGGCTATCTATGTTGCTAGGTTGGGCAGTAGCTGAAGACTCTCACATGCAGATGTACTGCAGACCTATAAAACATTACCACTATTTACTGAGCCTGGTGAGGGTGCTTTTGTTACAGCTTTTGTTTTAAATCCAGTACTGTGTCTGCCTCCTAGGGCCATGAAGTAAGTCTCTTTAAAAAGAGCTACAGATTTATTCTTCCACTTTGAATAAGTGAAAATGTGTTTTGTTGAAACCTCCTGAGAATAAATGGATTTCCTATAGAATCCCCTTTTGTTTATGGCTTTGATGAAAGCATTTGGCACTTGATGGTTCCCAGGCTATCCCCAGCTTAAAAAAGAAGAAATCAAGTGTGCTGAGTGTTAAAATGTTTTCAACTACCCTCAAAGCATATGTAATATAAAGACATGCATCAGGTGTCAAATTAGTATGGAAGGGTAATGCTTCCTGTCCTGCCTCTTCAACACTTACACTCAGTACACTGTCCCATTTTGTTTTTAAAGCAGAGCTAAGGGCTGAACCTATTCAGGCAGCCACCTGAAATACGGACCTTTTCCTCTCAATTTTATCATCTTCCTCTTCCACTTCAATTTCTTCTCAAAGCTATGCAGAAATTGTTGAGAATGCAGGGAGGTACTAACTCCCCACAACCAGGCCATTAACAGAAAGGACTGCAGATTGAAAGTTATTTGAACACAATGAACTTCCATTAGATTATTAAATTCCTCATAAGTGATTGTTTTATGTTCCACTACCAAAGTGGTTCAGAATAAAATTTCTAGCAGACAGCTGTTTACACTCTAAATACACAGAGGACACAATAAGTTGACTTCTAAAAGTCTTTGTGGAGGATTGGTTAACAGCAGTCCCAGATTTTGGTGAGGAAACATTATTTACACTGAAGCAGAGAAGTATTAAACAAATCTACATCAACTTTTGGGACAATAATAATTTTTTATAATAAATTATCATGAATCAGCAAGCTCTTTAACATATAATGCATCACGTGCAAATCTCAGAACTACCCATTCCCATCTGGCATAGTCAGGAATTTTTCATTAATTCTTTTGAGAAAACAAATATTTATAATTCTAATCTAATTCATTGTAATTACAACATTGAGCTTAGCTTGCCTCTTGCTTCATTGAACTTTTTATTACCATTCTTATAAATAGCTATGATGCAGTCCTGGCAAATCCATCCTTACTAGCAAACATCCACCTGATTGAATCAACTGCCATTGACAAACCACCATAGTTCAAAGTCATTGGTTTTACAGTCATTTGCAAAAGTGCCACAGGTTTATCATCTCTTGTTAGAGGCAAGTTTCTACACTTCAGTTATCCCCTGCTCTATGTCTAAAATAACTTCATCTTTCATGTGTTTTGAGACACAGTAACACAACTGAGCTCAAAATAACTGCTAAACTTCAAGAAATATTCAAATTAAGCATAATTTCTAGTTCATGTGATCTCATTTCACTCTCATATATCCTATGATGCAATTCATACCTCCTGCCCAGAGACCACTAACATCCCCCAAATTATGTATTAGAGATGTGCAAAAAATAATCATGGCTGCAGTTTTATGGGCCCAATTGATAATCAAAAGGACTTCATCCTTCCCTTCAGAATGCTTGGGTTCCCATTGCTCCCTCCTGTGAATCCCTTAGTCAGATACTGTGTGGAATGACTATATTTCTTCAGCTTAGCTTCCTGTACTACCAAGTAAAATCAGCTCACAGGAAGGGCCAATATCCCAGTCCTAACACAGGTAAAGTGATGTGAGCAGCACCTCTTATTTACAGGGCAGTGAAAATGGTCCATATTATCATTCTGTAAGATGCAGAAAGAGAAGAAAAGCATCTTAAAGATACAGTGGATAACCCTATGAAGACATCAGGTCAGTGCAAACATGCCTACCTTTTCATTTTGAAGCACATTACAAGGGAAGCACAAGGGTCCGAAGAGAATAGCGGAATTGGTAAGTGATGAAATTAATGCAACAGGGATTCTCAGTATTTGTTTCCACACAAGAAACAACTTGTTTTCATCCTGGAAAGGGCAACATTGAAGGGTAATATGGCAGAAGCTCATAAAACCCCCTGTACTGTGACAAAGTGAGATGAAAAAAAAAATAATTCATTGCCTGTTTTAAAAGAAGGGTTAAAGAAAGATGATACTTGGGTCAGAGTAGTCAAAACAAACAAAAATGAGGCTTCTTCTTACAGTACAATGTATACTTAAGCTTGATGCCAGCAAACTGTAACTACTCACATGTATGTTTATTGTTGTGATTTATTGTTTGTTTGGGGGGTTTTTGTGATTTCTGGGTTTTTTTTTTTTTGCTTGGGTTGTTTCTTTTCTACAAGAATCTGTGCAAGAAAATGAATTATATCCAAAGTTACTCCCTCTGCTTTGGTTGGTTCCTGAACCATGTGTTTAATCTGTAAGAGTATTCAGAGAAATACCACCTCCACTATGCTCTGCTCTGATGCTTTTCCATAGTAAAATTATTAGAGAGAGCAGAAAAAGCTTAACACGGGTCTGACTGGTCTGAAACATTGCTCACTGTTGGCAGACCCATGTAGAAAAAAGGGCACATTCACTGGAGGACATCCCCAAACCTGAAAATCAACAAGATAAAAATTACTTACTGAAGCAAAGCTCTTATGGAACATTAATTATTTGCATCATCTTACCAAAAACTTAATAATGGCTCCTTTTTTCTTCTTTATTTTCTATTACCATTTGCTCTTAATAATCAAAAAAGTGTCTCTTCCTACTGCAACTTGAAATCAGGGGCATAGCAGATGCCCCTTATTGAAAAAGGAGCACACTAGATGCCTAGATGACATTTTTCACCTTGATGTGCTCAGAATCTATTTTTCATGCTTGCAGACCACCTCCATCTCTCCCCCCCATAACTTAATCAAAACTGGGAACAATCCAGAGATTTGCTCCAGAAGCACATCCCTGATTTGAAATGCTAGGTCACTCCAATGTGCCACCAGCATCAGGACCACTATAAAATAAGACTGTTAAAAAATAAGGAAAGAATTTAGAGGGTACAAAACTGGATTTTTAAAATAATAACTGGACTTTAAATAACAATTGGACTTATAAATAACAACTTAGATACCCAAGAAAACACTGCAACTTCTGTTCTGTTGTCTTGTTTTTACATTTTATGTTCAAACAGTCATGAAGCAGAACCAAGAGCAGGTATATTCTGGGGATGCACGAAAATACTTCAGCAAACAAAGTTGGGAATACAAGCACTGCCCCTTTAGGAACTCTCTTACCTGTGGTAGCAAAGGAGTGCAAGTCTCACTCACTTATCTTCCCAATGTCACAGAGGACACAGAGAAGCATAAACACAAGGTGAACTTTTCAGCTCATCTATTCTTTTATGTTTTGCATTAAGGTTAATGTTTCAAAGAAAATGCAATAGAAATGGTTTTTTCTGTACTTTAAACCAGTACTGAATAATATTTCAATCTGTGTACCTGCTTAACCATGGTCTGAAAGTATCTGTCAGTATAGTTTTAAACAAAGTTTAACAAATATTGCCTTCATGAATCAGGCTCGTAGCCAGAATATTTTATCTACTGCTGACTAAAATTGGATATTTCTGAGGAAGGTACAAACTGGATACTTACAGAATAATATGTTCACAAGACAAACTTTTACTGGGCCCCATTGACATTTCAGCACTAAAAATCTATTCCATTTCTGTTCTGTGCCCCTTTGCCAAGTACCTTTGGTACTTTCATACTTGAGTGTGAGCTAAAGCAAAGCTAAATCCAGCTACTTTCTGGATTGTGTTTCCAGTCTCCAAGGAGAAGACCAGGGCGAAAAAAACCTGCAAGAAATGCTTGCAAATAACTCTTAGTTTGTTGCACTAGCAGCACATCTGCTTGGGGAGCAACAGCTACCAGACCAAATTAGTATTTTTTGGCATCCCATCTCTTCTGCCTCCCTTTTGCTGTTGCTTTTTCCTGCCTAAGGAGAGTGCCATATAAGCCTAACTTAAAAAATTAAATCCCATTATATCTTTTTGCCCTTCATGCTGTTCCTGTCTCCTCTTTCTCCATTTGGTTCTGGATATCAACATGACAAAGCAGCAGCTGCATACATTAGCTGAAAACATTTCAGTTGTAATTGATCTGAGACATAATAACTATACTAATGTTCTCATTTCCAGTGCTCTCATCTGAGGTTCAGACACAAAAAGACTTTTACAATTTTACAGATGAATTCTCTTCAATCTTGGTGTAACTTTCCAAGTGGCTTCTGAGTCTGTACATTCACTGAGGTGAGTCCTAGTATGTAGCAGTAGTCATATGGGAAGGAGAAACATCAAAACAAAGGCAGGAGCAAAATGAACACAGGTATCTCATATGGCAGGAATTCTCCTTTCCAATACAACAACAGACAAAGCATGATAGCCATAAGTTTTAACAGTCCCAAAATGTAAATTGCTGTTTATAATCCTACTCCCTGCTCACTGATATAAAGCTTTCCAGGCAATTCTTAGGTTTTGATTGTCATCCTGGGCCTACTGCGTGTGTAAGACATATTAAAGCAATTTTCTTCTAAAATCACTCCAGTGACCTTAAAATGTTGTTTATTTTTGTTACATTTATCATTAAACACAGGTACTGCTCATCCTGTGTGGGCATTTACCAGCTTAAAATATTATAGCTGTAGGATAATTACCAGGCTACTTCTGTATCATGCAGTCATAATACACAGCTGTCATGGCAGAACAAGTCCAAGACATTGAGTGTGATGGTATTATTCATGCTCACCTCTACCAGGATACAAAGTCCAACCAACAGAAATGCTTGCACTTTTGGGAAATTATGGAGAGTCAGTAGGAAAATCTTCCCTCATGCTCAAGAGTGGCAGCAAAGCCCCTATTTTGTCTATTTTGGAGGACTCCCATCCCTCCCTCTGACTGTGCACATCACAATCCCACCTGCAGACACTGACAGGATGGCAAGGCACAGCCCCACTGATGAAGACATTCACTTCAGCAGCACTGAATCAGCTCCACTGTCAAAGAAAATGGACCAGGCTCACTCTCAGAAAACCTACACCAGTGCCTAGGCCTCCTTGTGCAGACATGAAAGAGAAGTGCCACAGCTGGTTAAATAATTCTGCTCAGAAGATTAAGTACGCAAGGCGGGCTGTCATGCTTCCCGTTGTCCTGATAGCCATGCACTTCACAAAAGATGCCAAGTGCTATTGCAAACACAGTTTGTACTTCCATGACAGTAAGTGCTTCTCTGTGTCTTTTCATTGCCACAGACCAGTGCTTTTGATCCATCAGCAGTTCTCAGGGCACATTCCCAAGGGAAATTCTTTGAAATGTACCTTCATTTTGATCACTGACCTCAAGCTGGTCCGCACGGCAAGCGCTAGTGCAAAGAGCTGCAGTTGCTTTGTGCAGAACTTTATCTGATTACCAGATTTCAAAGAAGCTAAACCAGGCTAATCCACCACATAAAAGAGTCAAACTATTTTTAATGCAAGTTTTCTCTTTTAAACCTAACAAGCGACCTAAAATTCAGACCACAGTTTAGCACAGCTTTTTTTTTGGTCCCAGAGCCAGTCTGCTGCAGTTTATCACAGAAGATTATGCTGTATTAAGAATATTATTCTAGAGACAATAGAGCACTAGAAATACTTAGGAAAATCAAACATACACAGAGATACAAGAAATAAACCTCTAAATACTCATGCAGAAAATGAAAATGTAACAGCTTAATCTAGTCATAAAAACTAGATATTATTACTTTGTTCTGATACTACTAATATATCTTGCAAAGACATTAGGGTTTATATTTTGCTCAATTAATGACTAACAAAGACTTCATGTAAAGATTAATTCATTTGTCTACTACATTTGACACAAGAGTTGCTTCATGGTTGTGTGAATTTTTTTACACATAACATCTGCAACACTTAAAAAAGAAAATGCTTATAATATATTGAGAGCCCCAGCTGTTGTGGGAATGAAGAAATCCTAATGATATCAGAAAGCAGGAATTATATTTCATTCATCCTTTTTGCCATGGTGAAAAGTCAGTCAACATGATCCAGATGTTTGTTCTGAGTGTTAGAGTATGCCTATGTGGTAATTATTGTGTGAGACACAAGCTTCTTCTTTATAGTGCTGAAATAATTGATTTAACCCAGAGTAAAGAATTCAGAAACATAACAGCCCTCTTCCATTATTTTTGGAATAGAGGATATGGTTTAACATTTTTTTCATAATTTGATACTTAACATGAAGTCTCATGAAATTTTCCAGTGGCCACAAAAACCAAAAGGATAATGGCATAAGTAAATAATGAAGTATTAGAATGGCAAGTTAGATTTCTTACCAAGTTGAATGAAATTCTGGTTTTTGGTAATATATGTCATTTGTCATTAAAGTTACAACAATATTTTGTAATTATTTTCAGTTCTATATGAGAATCATTCTACTCCTTTTAATGAGGAGAAAAATTGAAATTTGGAGTGTAAAGCATATTGCAACTACCCAAAATATTTTTTTCTTTTAAACCTTGTGCACTTACTTGCATCCAACCCACTATATCTGAGCTCATAAATTTCCCAGCTCCAGCCCCATGAGTGTTTTTGAAAATGGAGGAATAGAGCACCAAGGGAGAAGACAGCTCTCTCCCCACATACCCAACACAAGACCAATGAGGTGATGAGCTAAGAAAGCACACTGCTCCTTTAGACCAGCTTAGGCCTTTGTAAATACACTGAACAGAGTCAGAAATGTAAATCAGCCATCAGTATTGACATTTAGGCTGACAGAGCTTTAACACCCTACTCTCAGAAGCTCAGGTGAAGTGACAACTATGCCTGTGTACCAGAAAGAGAGGAGCAGTAAATAGCTACACCTCCACTTACATACAAGTTTCCACCAGTACATTTAAGTAGACTGACAGAGTGTATGTTTACACCACATCCCCTTTCTTAATGTTTTACAACATCAGCTGTGAGAAAAACAAAAAATCACATAACATTTTCCATTGATTTCTCCAGCTGATGATCAATGCCTCTGTGACACAGATAATCATCACATTGCACAGCCCATGCAAAGTCAACAGCCGCATAAAAACAATTATACTTGCAAAATTATTGGAGCTCCTGAGGCAGAAGAAAATTCAATATTGCAACAGGCCAGCTTCCCTTGAATGGACTTAGGATAAAATGGAACATACTCAACTGGAGGAGCCAGGCAAATCTACTAAGAGAAGCACCCAGGGAATGCTCTGGCCTTGCCTCCTTTTGCTTTAATCTTCTTGCTGTTACCTTAACATCACAGGCATAAATTAAAAGCCATTTTATTATTGTTTTTCATTTAAATGGAAATGACAGTCATAACTGCAAAATTACACCCCCCAATAGTGAACAATTGACTGTGATGTTTATAAAGTCTTCTCAACTCCAGCACAGTGACAATACAGTGCAAATAATTAATACAGCCCAGCAGGGTGATGCAATCTTATATGCAACACCTGACTTCAAAGGCTACACCAGTTGGAAAAAAACAATGTGAGCCATAAAATAAAGAAATTTACAGCTGCAGTTAAGTGAGTCTTTATTGAAAAATACTATTTGCTCCTTGTGCACCTGTATTACTCACCAGATAGCAATTAGTCAGAATGCTAATGGTCTTCAGGTGCTAATTAAGTGAACATGTTTGCATTGCCTGTTTATTTGTAATGCATAATTCATTGCCAAATGCTTCAGATCCAGAAAAGCTGCAATGGTGTTTGCTCACATCCAGCTTCCAGTATTGGACTTAACCACATTTCTGCAAAGCCAGACAGACACCTGGATACCTCTGGAAAGAGGTAGCATACATAGTACAAAACTTAAAACAGGTCCTGCTGAAACTTCCCTGGGGTAATCAGAAAACTACAAACTGCAGTGAAGCTTTAATCTCTATCACCCACCACAGTCATGTATAAGCAATGAAAGGTGCTCTCCTAGGAAGACAGACAATGTCTGACCTCTTTTTTGGTACCAAAAATCTGCAACACTACACTGAAGTTTGACTGGGGGCTGGGTAGGAATGAACCCAAAATACTGACACCATATTCAGGAAGCTGGCTGGAGGTTCACAACTCAGATAAGATGCAGAATATTTCAGGAAAATATCTAAAACATAGATAAAATTCAAGCAATATATTTCCTTAAGAAGTTGGAAATTTTTTGCAATTTCCTTTGCAAAAAAAAAAGTTCTTGAATAAACTTCCAAAAAAGGAAAGACAGGCAAACAAAACACATTAGAGTCAAATACTATTTATTTTTTAGGTGTTCAAGAAAATGTTCAACTGTTCCTTGACTAATGATTTCTTCAGAGCTTCCTAGAAGAAGAAAAACTTGGTTTAAATTCCTTGTTATTTACATTTAAAAAAAAAATTAAAATCCAGTCTGTAACAGCCTGTGCAAATGCATAAGATAAAGAATGAAGGGCAAAACACAAAAAGAATGCAAACAAAATCCAATATGTAAAATGACTTAAATTACTTAGATAACTTTACTAAGGTAATTACTTAAATTACATTACTTAAATGACTTAAATTGCCCAGATTATTCTAAACATTTCTAATATTTTTTTGGAGAATGGAAACAGCAAGAACACCACAGTTGGCTAGAAGAGTGAAATTTCTAAATAAATTATTTATGTAAATACTCTATTTCCAGTTGTAGCAGCTAACATATCAAGACAAACTTCTCTGTCTTGATAAGATACCTATTTTGTATTTAGTTTGTTTATCTAAGTGTTAAAGTAGCAGTGAAGGACCCTGCTACATATGTGTCAATAAATGTACCTATCTAGTTTTGAAATAATCTCTCTTTACAGATAACAGAAAGAAGTATTTCTGAGTAATACCCAAGTTTTCTGCCAGGAAGAAGGCATCTTAAACAGATCAGAAGAGTCACACCCTAAAATTTTCTCTTTCTTTTCAAAGATTTTTGCAAGAACTTGATGAGAATCTAAAGGGTAGGCACCTACATCAGGAAACTCCTCTGGCCCGTTTCTGACAAAACCTCTAAGGTTGGAGTCATCCCAGCTCTTAGGTGCAAGGTTCAAACCATTACCATTTGGGGATTATTTTTTCCCCCAATACACATACAAGCCATTTCAGTGCCACTACACACACCTTGTATCCTGTTTTTCTCACCAGAAGTGGAAAAAATAAAAAGCTCAAAAAGTAGAGCATGACAAGTTTGTCCAGAGCACTTTACAATGGAATAAAAACTTCCCAGAAAAATAGGACTCTCTCATATTGTTTCCTCCCTGTTAAAAGATCCCTAGTAACCTCCAATTATTCTGTCACAATTGTTATCTGGAAGTTTAGAGAACTGTCTGTGTTGCAAAACGGAGATTCTGTTTCAGCACATAAAACCATCTCTAGAGTGAAAGAGGTTAGGCATCTACTTATGTTAATGAAATTCCCCAAACGAATATTTACACGAGTGAAGATAAGTCTTCATACAAGTTTAGCTTTGCAGGAGCCTGGGGAAAAAGAGAAGCATATTTTGTGCCAAACTAAAGTCATCACACTGTGTTTCTGTGGAAATCTTTCCCCAGATTCCCCATCTTGACTGCTAATATTGGGCCTACATATTTTGACAGGAAGAGAAGTCAAGGAACAGAAATGTGTGACATTTAGGCTCAAAGTTTAGCAAGTTCCTTTTTCACTTCAATGGAACTGAAATTCATCAGGATCTTTGTTCTTGTGTCTCATATTCTTGAGGCTACCAACAGACAAATCACATTTTCCTTGTTTAATTTAATTATTCAGCATCTCCTATAGACCAGCAGGCACACGAGAAAGTCAGGGAAGGTACATGGTCACAGGAGCTGAGTCTTTGTGAATCCAGAGCTGTTATTATATCCAGCATAGTCATGAAGGTCACATCCCACAGCCTGACTGTTTGGACCATGGAAACCACCATCCTAGCCCTTCATTATAAACACCACAGTTATCAAATATAGCCAGCACTGAAGTTCACAACAAACCACAAAATGATAGTTTCTGCAAAAGTCATAGTGGCCCTCCATTTCCACTCACACCTGGTTTTGATCAAAATGTTTGCAAGAATTTTGGCTACTTGAAGCCACTTGTACTGGAGATGATGCTATACACAGTTCCCAATCCTGGAACAGGGGACCACAGAAGCAGCAGCCCTGCCAGCACTGCACTCCCCAACTACTTTCTCACACTCCTAGCTTTGTTCTGATATGCAGGATTTTTTCCTCCCCTCATTCACCTAGGTAAAAACAAGGAATTCTGCATTTGAAAGTCCAAGGAATACTTGGTCATGATAACAAGTCAACTATCAAGGACAGTATCATGCAGGTTACTATTAAAAATCAAGCATCTGATTAACACAGGCAAAGAAAGCACTACTAAACAATGAGAAAGTGAAATAAGCTGGGCTCAAATGAGTCAACTCACTAAAATCTAGATATGTTTACTACAAATATATTTTAATATCATTTTTGTGCCTTTATGTTTTTGCCATGCACAGACAGATCCTTCAGGGGGATTCAGTCAAAAAAGGTGCATCTTAGTTGTTACAAAATGTGGTTGGAACACAGATGGCACCAGGGGTGGTGTAAGAATAAGAGAAGAACTGAACTGTTACTGAATTCAGGAGAAGTCTCTACTGCCAGCATAACTGGGTCAAACAGCAAAGGGTTCTTCAGTTGCTGACACAGGAGAAGCCTGAGGCCAAGGTGACAGAAATGTCAAGGTTACCCCAGGCCTGTAAGGACTTTCTCATGGTTGCTGACTAATCTCAGGACCTTGGCAAGCAACCTCTGTTCTGCCAAGGCACTGGTTCTTTTCCCACCTAATGACCTGGTTGGTCTAGAGCTTCATGGGTGACCATAGGTCTTGTTGTCACTTACACAGAAAAATAATCTGCACTTTCATGTAGGCCCATCCACTGTTTGTATGTTCACTGGGCAGTGCCAAATGTTTACATTCAGGAGAGGACAGCATTAGACACATTGGCTGACCTCAACATTATTTTAAAAGTTAGAAGCTTAGAAGTATTTTCCCTTGTATGCATTTTGACACTTCCTAATTAAAGGAAGGTAAAAATAATTAAAAATAAATTGAAACCACCTCTGGTGGTTTTCAAACTGTGTGCTGTTTTACTGTTGAAAAATCTTTTGAAGTTTGATTCCCATCGACATACGTCACTGACTCCTGCAGGACTTTGTAAAACAAGACAATAGATTTCTCTTTTCCAAGACTAATAAAAATTGTAACAGTGTCCCATGGGATTGCAGATGACTTTTCATACAAATTATTGGAAAGCTGATTTTGGTTCCATAGAACATATAGCCATATCATCATAATTAACTAGAGCATGGAGGTGGAAAGCAAGTCACACCCCACTTCATCACTCTGCTATTTCAAGGGGTTAAATTTTTTTTTAAGCCACTTAGGTAAGAAAAGCAATAGCAGAAAAATATAAAATCATCTCTATAAAAGAGGGGAGATGCTTGATTAGGAAGCTAATTGAATAAGCTCAGTTCTTGTATTCTTCTCAGTAAAATACCCATACATGTACCTACTCTGCAGCTGATGTTAAAAACAGAAAAAAAATATAAAATTCATAGTTCTGAAACTAATTGAACCATGTTGAAAGGGAATAATAATCCACAATATTGTTAATGTACATGTTGGTTGAAGTGATAGTGAGAAGTACTAACTCAGCAAAATTCAATGTTCTCTCCATTTACCTAAAAATAGGTATTATCTTTATTGCCCACCATTAAAAAATCCCTCCAAATGCCTTATGAATTGACTCTTTGTAATTTGATTAAGTTTGAAAGTGTTTTCTTTAAATATTTAAAATAAGATATTCCTCCCAATTTTGATATTAAATATTCAAAAAATTTTCTTAAATTAAAAACATTTTTTGCCAATTTGTCTCCTTTAAATAGTATTGAAGTAATGCTTGCAAATAGTTTTTCTTGGCATGCTTGTCATATGGCTATAGTGTGCAAAATGTAATGAACTTTAGAAGAGAGGAATTTATTTTACCTAATACATGAGTCAGTAGATAAATCTGAAGACAATGACCGAAATGACTGAACTTGAACAAGAAACCATTTGCAGTTTCAACTGTGATTTATTGCTTACTTCTGAAATAATGTCAGACAAATCATTCCAAGTACCCAATGCTGCACATAAGATGGCACATCAAAGCTGTGGGGGTAGAAATCCTTTCTTTGTAGAACAGGAGTACCTTAGAAATATTCATGCATTTAACAGGCTCTAAACCATTATGCTTGTTCCTATGCTTAACCAGTAACTCACACAAAAAAATCCCTATTGAGCAGTAAAAGCTCCTGGCAATAGTAAAGGAGAGGCAGGAAGTTTGCAGAAACACTGTTTTACTCACCCTGTTATTTGCATTCACCTCATTTTAGAAAGTCACAGTTAGTAGTACCAGTTTAGAAGTAGCATAAAGATATTCAGGCAACTTTACCACACCAGTCTGAAAGTTTCATTCTCCAAGATCTCATTTGGCTCCTACCTTCTTCTGTAAAACCTATATTTCTTGAAGGGGTTAAAGAGATGGCTGAAATTCTTTCTGCACAAAGGGAAAGATCTTCTGGGCTTGCCCGTAACTGCCCAAACCTTGGCAAAGCTAAAAAAAGAGCACAGACCCAAGTCCTGCCAAGAAATCTGAAGGTGATCCCCTTCCTTGCCAGGTTTTCTCATCCCATGATTGTTCTTTTTTTTCCCCTTATCATTCTCATTTGCATTCTTCTAAAAAAAACCCCATCAATTCTTTACCTAAATGCCACATATTTGGAGAGAAGGGAAGGGCATTCTCTATACCAGAAGAACCTTCACTGGAACACCTGGCCAAGGAACAGAACGTGGCTTTAAACTCCCATCTCTGCTGAAGGTGATAGAACAGGAAAAGTAAACACTATGGTTTTACAAGGGTCTCTGGCATCTTTCTCCACAGAAGTAGCTCTTGTGTGGAAAAAGTACTTCATTGAAAGTGAAAAAGAAAGACATTGTAAGTCATTTTATACTCAATGACTCTATGTCAGAAAATTGGGTCCACAGAGAGCAAATGTACTGGCACAGCCTAAGAATTAGAACATTTATTCAGGATAGGGATAGCTGGCCAACCACACTTTGTATTTTATATTACATATGCCATATTTAAATGGCTAATTGAACAATTTCACAAGCAAAACTGACAGTGCTTTATCACAGAATACTTTTCCACTCCATGGCTTAAAGCATTCCCACTGGAGACAGTTTAGTAGGGGTCAAACCTTGCCATTAAAGAAAGAATTTCAGCCTTAGCTTTCCAGAACCTGATAAAATATTTTAGGTTCTTCCTAGATTTTTAGTTTCTTTTTAAAGGGGTATTGTTCCAACAATGTTTTCTTTCTGAGAAGCTTATTAAGGGTACAAGCCACTGATGGGGTGGATATACTGCAGTCACATTTTGTGGGAACAATTAGTTCGTTCTTTTAAAACACCCATCTGTGGTTTTTGTCTTGGGAACAAAACTGCATTTAAAGACAGCTTAGTATCCCACTAAGTATCTGATTGGCTGTACTTGGCAGATTATCACATTTACTGACATTGAATTTATTAAATTTGATGAAATGAAGTAAAGAAGATTGGAAAAGGAGTGCCAGAAAACAGTACCTATCTGTGTCTTACAGTGCTTCTTCCTTAAGGGCAACCGGAGGTTGCTGCAGTTTCAAAATTGCCATTTCAAAACCCTCTGGATCTCGGCCACAGAACATTCTTTTCAAAATTGCCACAGACACAGATCACTCAGATATGGGACACACCGAGACAAAGCAAAAAGCCAGAGAGATGCAGAGCCACACACAAGCAGCTGCTGACTTTTGATGCAGGGCATACGTGGATTTGCCCATATGCCTAACAAAAATATTCTTTGCACCTCATCCCCCATTAGACATAAAATGCTCTCTTAACTTTCTCAAAGACTACTTTTAAATACTTTAAAACCTCTGTATTCTACTGGTGTTTTTTCCCCTAGCCTTCTCAAACTGCAGATTTTCTTAACTTAGAGTGTACTCTTACCCTCCGTGACAATGAAAATCCCAGGTCTGCAGCTTGTTTCTTCAAAACAAGAATTCCTCACTGCCACAGGAATACAAAGGAGAAGAGGAGTGCAAACCTCTCAGTGCTATATCTGCTGAAGGTTTTTGTGCTGGTGCATGTACAGGAAAATGCAACACCAAGGGCTTTGCAGGAGCAGGAAGCACAACAGGTTTTGAAATTTCTATCAGGTGAAGAGCAGCAGCAAAGTGTAATTGCACCCAATAGCTGAATAACAGTTCCAGCAACAATTTTGTTTAAAAACCAACAAAAAAAGGGCATATATATGTTCCTAAGCTGAGATTTTGTCAGGGCTTGCAGGTACTCCCTGTGTGCATGTGCAGCAGTACAGCAGGATTGCTGGGAGCTGTGTAACCAATGCCCAGTTTTTGGAGAAGGTGAAGTACTTTGCTAGAATTCCCCAGACAAGGTCAGCCCAGCCCAGCATAGTAATTAATGAACGTCAGGGCCCTAAGAAACACCTGGGGGGAGTGTGCAGGTGTTGCAAATTTGAGTTAAGGTGACAAAATGAGAGTATTTTTGAACATTTTGATAAATACTTTTAACATCTTAAATCCTTCTAAGGTCCCTGGAGTGGACCACAATTAGAACACTTGATGTCATTTTATTTGTTTTCCAATTGATAGAGGTAAAGGGAAATGTGAACTGAAGAAAATAAATATACAAACATTCTTACCTGTCACAGATGTGACAGAAAATACCCATGATGCTATTTTACTATACAGAAAACTAAATTATTTATGCAATACTTACAATTTTTTAATCGTGAAAATCCTCATAATATAATGGGCAATTCTTAAAATTAGATTTGTGAAAGGGGGAATTCTGTTTCACAAGCAAACTACTGACAGAATTAGAAATATTTCATATAATGCCATTACTTTCCATTTTTAAAGTTTTAGCAAACAGCATTACTATATCTGTCCTCCAATTTCAGATAATTTATATGATCTTTATCTCTTTATGTGAAGTCACTAGATATGCCTGTTTTAAGAGTCTAATGAAATCTTGAGCCATTCACATATTAGAAAATGATGGACGGCCAACTTTTAGGAAATTAATATATCCATGGCTTAGTGTTACAGCACTTTAAATAGTGATGAGTTTCAGATCCATCAGGTCTTATATCACATATTAACTAGAAATTGTAAAGCAAATAGGTGAGTTTTCAGCTTAGAAGTGATGAAATTCATAACTATTAGCTTTGCAAGTGCTTAGAAATGCAGAAGGTGCATATTTGTATGACAGATTTTGGACAATGATTGATGGCTCAATTTTCCATTTGAAAAATACAGTTGCTGAAATATAGTTAAAGCTATACTATTCTGCATCTTCAAACTTTTTAAAATTAACCTGCTTTCTTACTCTTATGAAAACTGTAAGCTTACACAATTTTGCAAACTTAAACATTTGACACATGAAAAAATCTACTTCATCACGATAAAAGAGTAAAACAAAATGATAAAGCTGATTTTCAATAATAATTTAAAAAAATAATTAGTTTATATGAACAGCAGTTCTAACTTTTTAAAGTGTTGATGAAAAGCAAAATCAAAACTCAGGACTTTTATTGTATAGTGTATTTCATAACGCATTTCATATTGTTACTGTATGTTGATAAAAAAACAAGAGATTAACCTGGTTGATTTTTTTTCTTTCTTACAATCACTTTTGTGATTTTAAGAACATGAGATGTTTTTAACTTTTACTTTAGATTTTTAAGAATTTTTTTCTTTTTTTTTTTTTTTAATCTTACATGATGAATTTCTGTTTAGCACAAATAAGCAGCAGGATTTAGTTTTGATCACAGGATCTTGACTCCCCCTTTCACTGTCATCCATCCTACGGCTCTCTGCTGCGGCCACAGGGGACGTGGAAGGACCACAAGGACCACTCCTGCTGGCTCCTGTCTCAGCACACACAGAGCACTGCTTGGGCAAAGGCATGGACAGCGTGTGAGGAGAGACCTCTGCCTCTGCCTGACATTGTGTCACAGCCTAAAGCACCAAGCTCAGCTCCCCTTACCCAGCCACACATTTTCTTTGCATTACACTTTGTATGAATGAATACAAAGGAATAAACAGCGAAATACCCCCTCTGCGCTACCAAGAAGAATTTAAATGTGTTCTCCTTACAGGAAATCTGTTACCTGACCTGTCTTGCACAGCACTTTATTAAACTCAACCAGCTTGGGTACAGATTCTTAGTTGCAATGTGGCTGGATTTTGCCGCCCTGCGCTGCTGCACTTCTTGCCAATGAGTGCAATCAAGGAGAATTTTAAACAAGCCTAAATCAGGGCAGTCCTCAGGTTGTTTTATGGCTTATGGAAGGCAGCCCAGTCTGCAGGGGACCACACAGCTGCAGAAATACAGGAAGAGAAAAAATAGGCCAGTGTTAAAACAAATTGGCAATTCTGAGCATGTACAAGAGTGACTGCAAACTGCCTTAACCTGGAACCATCTATCTTCACTTATCCATTTGAAGAAATAAGGAATTTAAGGCATCTTTCAAAGTAAGGAAGAACTTGACTCTTTTCTCCCCAGGCCTTCATTGTGAGTAGCTCTGATGATGGGAGTTCCATTCCTTCACACTTATGGTGGTACAAGTAAGGATGCAATGGAGGCTGGCTTCCTGCCCCTTTTTATTTGCATTCCAGAAACCAGTTTTTGCACCATCTGTGATCCTGTTGCAATACCTACGTGAGAATATAGATTACCTCCAGACCTTATTGTAGATAAGACAACACATGGCAGAAAGCATGAAGAACAAGCTCCGTGGGGCCTCATCCACAGATGTCCCCTCCTCCTCTTACAAGTAACTAGCTGATCAGCTGCTGAAAGAGCAGCACCACCAATTCCTGCTCCCCACCTAACTGGGGACCACAGGCATGTGCTTATTTTCCCTACTGAGAAAGGAGCTTTTTATGGTCAGCCCTGTGTAATACATGAATAGCCTTCCACATTCTCAGAACAGAGATAGATTGGCTATACAGCCATTTTGCTCTGGACCAGAACAACACAATAAATCACAATGCTTTGTCAGGGGCGGGGATGTGAACTCTGGTGCCTGGTTCAGGTGTTTCTCAGCAACTTTCAATATAATCTGCAGAGAAAATGCCTGCCTGGAGTTGCCTCTACAAAGCCATTCAGTGCATTGCCCATGGGAAGCACGTACTTCTCACATCACCCTTCTTCCCCTCACAGTGCTTTGATTTTAGTAGTATGGCAAAACACCAGACCTATCTATATTCAGGCACAGCTTTTGCATGGAAATCTCTGTATAGTGGGCAGCTTTCTGGCTTTTTTTCCATCACAAATCTTACAGGAGAAGAGCAGCAGTTTCAAAGACTTTTACAAGGAAGCCTCAGGGCTTCTTTGCCCGACTTCAATGGATATGTTTAGAGCATGGTATATGGATGTTGAACTGCCTGACTCTCATTAACATTAATAGAGTCAGAAGGCTAAATGCCTGTGCACCATTCTGGTGACGTACCCGCAGCAGCTGGCAAGGAGCCTGCTGCCATTTCTAAATCCTTTTGGATAGGATGCTTCCTTCTTTGGCATCAGGGTGGCAAAGTAAAACAGAGAGGGACAGCCTGCTTCCTTTCAGATAAGACATTCTTAAAAGTAAAATAACTGAGAGGGTTCTGCCTGAATTCTTACACAGGACCTTTCACTTGCACATGAACTTACCTGAACCAGCAGCCTTACAAAAACTAAATGCAAAACCCCATATCAAACAGACGACAAACTGCTGTCAAACTCTTTTTTAGTATGGATGAGTAGGCTAGCAGTTAGACAGGACTCATGGTCTCACAAAAATTCTAGGATGTTTGGACTATAAGTACTCTGAAAATTATAGGTAAAGGAGGTACTTTTCAAAGAATAGGCTTTGCACAGCTGAAACCAGTAGCTAATTTAAAATTTAACCCGTATTAATAGAAAAGTTCTTCATTCCCTGTTTATGAACACCTGCAGTTTTTATCACACACATTTTCACTGGAAACAATCTGTTAAAACTGTAAAATTATTATAGTGTAGTCCCATAGTATGTCATATTGGCAGTACCTTTGATCTCAGCCCCTGGGAAACATTTTTTCATGTGGGCAGCAGCAGCAGCTGTAAATACAATGTTAATACTGTTGAAGTATTAAATTTCTCTTTTATTTTGATGGCTGAAGTCTGAGTGCTTATGCAGAACTAAACTTCCCATATAACTTGCTTTCAAGTTTCTGAAGTTTCAAGATAATCTAGTGTCCGAGATAATGGACTGTCTTAGATACTTTTATAATGGTGTTAAAAGAGGAAAAAAAAGGACCTCTCAGTTTCTTTAAAATCTGGGAAAATATACTTTGGTGATAAATCTTAATCTCTCAACATCTTGAGCCCCTCTTTAGCTGCTGGACAATTCCCAGCTTTTCTGCTTTAACCTGATTAGAAACAACCTGTTGGCTGAATTACTCTGTTGCAACCTACAGATTGCTGCATGGCTTTTCTCACAGGTCTAGTCCTACTTTAACAAAAAAATGTCTCTTTTTGGAATGCTCTCTGCATCCCTGGAGATTGCCTTATCACAACACTGGAACTCTAGATTGTGTACCGACTTTGCCATAGACAAAGAGCGCAAGGACGTGCCCTTAGCCTGCCATCGTGCTGTGCAGCCTGTCAGCCACCACACACCCACCCCAGCCACTCCTGATGCCAATGGAATAAAGACTGCATAATACCCTGAGCAGTGTAAAAAATAGCTTGAGCTAGATGAATGCTTCTCTGACCCCTACAATTTTATCCTGATGAAGTTACTGTGGAATAATATCTTACTCATTCAAGTTTTATATAGAGAAAATTATAAAGATTGGGCCCTTTTATCGTTCATGTACTGAGTGCACATCTTCAATAAGAATTTTTCTTAAACAACATTTTAGTAAAACAAACAGCACACACATTCTGTTAAGTGAAAATTTATACACATATCAGTGTTTTAAGTGCTTTATGCCTTTCAAGGGCACTTGCATTAAAATATCTTAGAAAAAGGGATTCTACCAAATAACATGCAAACAATCTGAAGTGCCAAAATTATCTTGATTTAGCCTCTTTTATTCACTGCTTTTGATTCTGAAGGAACACACAAGCCACAAGGCCTTTTCTACTTTGTATGCTCTGTACACACTGCCATCAAATGTGCATAATAATATGCATTTTTGTTCATTTTCAAATACCACTGTAATAGTCAGTTGTGTGCACACAAAGCTTTTTAAATGCATACACTGTGGTTTTGTGCCTTAAGGCAAATCTCATTTCATGCTCCTTGGTATCAATATAGCTTGGGAATGCAAGGACTGAAGCCTATATTCAGGGTCTAAATCCAGAAAATATAAAAAAGACCTGTTAGAAGGATGTGGGGATGGAGGGAGGGTGGGAGAAAGAGGGCCAAGCAGGAGAGTACACTTCCTACCACGGCAGGTACCTCTCTTTCCTCTTCAACCTCTGAGTAGAATTAGGCATCCATTTGAGACTTATAATAGCCAAGAGGTTAATGTTCATGGGGTTTTTTGTTAATCAGGCATCAGGTAAAGCTTTTAAATAACCACTTGCAAGGACTGGAAGTCAGCCTTCCCCTTTTCCCAAGCAAGAGCTCCAACTGCCCCAGGACACCTAAATAACATGACTATTTTGGCACAAATTCTGTGCACTCTCCCCCACCTCCTCCCACTAATAAAAATAAGTATTTCTTTTATTCCTGCATATTCCTTTTAAATGTAGAGCTTTTCACAGAGGGAAGCCCCATTAGAGTAGCTTTTACCTGGAAGATTGGGGTGAAAGATGGACACAAATCCTTTCTGCCAGGCAAAGACTGAACCCACATTGCATACCCATACTCCTGAATGAATGGAGACTCCCATCACCTGCTGCTGCTGCTGCTGCTGTGCTTCATGCACAGCCTGCACCATTAGTCATGCTCGGAGGATGCCAGCTGGATAGAGCCCCTCAGGTGAAACAGACTGAGGAATGCCTTGCTTATGAATTCAAATTAGGTTAAATGTAAATTACGGCTGGGTCACTCCACACTAAGCTGGTTCAGGATGTCCAGGAAAAAAGAATTTAAAGCCTCCAGGAAATACAGGGATTTTGACATGAACGGGTGGCTAAAGACAGGCTCAGTCTGCACGCCCTCAAACCCAGCTCTATCTAAGCTGGGCAGCCATGTCAGTGTGAAAGCTCAGAAAAATGCATGGCAACTAAAGAATTCGGGTGGCCCCAAATTTATGTGACCCCTTCATGACTTCAAGGACTCATAAAGGCTGCAGTTTGGAACACAGGGCCTTAAAGCAAGTATTAGGCAGCTTTGTTCTTTCATATTCATTCTGCCTTGATTTTCTTCACATTATTTATATGGTGGAAAATCCTAGTAAAAGAAATTCAAAATTTTAGGGAGGAAAATTTCACATGGCTTTAAACGACTTGGTGGAAAGGTTTACACAACCATGCTGCAAAAGATGGTGGTGTGTAAAGGAACAACCTCTCTGATGGAAAAGGACAACCTACTTAGGTCTGCAGGTACCAGCCCTTGTTTAATGGGGAGGGTTCCAATCACCCGTTCTATAAAAAGCATATCACATAAGGGGCTCAGTATGACTGTATCACAGCCTCCAGTGGCCCAAATCTGTTCGTCTGCCCTGACAAAGATGCTTCTTGAGCCACTCTCTTTGGCTGTGGTGGCAAAGAAAGTTGAGCAAGGATGGACATGCTTCCTGAAATCTGACAGGAGCACACATCTGTGCATCCTTGACACCAAATCAGTCAGGGATAGCACCCATAAAGTAGTTAGAGAGGAGAGATATCTCTTTATAGCTTGGAAAACCTATCCTGCCTCACATCAAATACTCTAAGTCTCCCACCTCAAAAACTGGTGAGGTATCTTCAAAGCAAAAACTCCCATTCCCTGACCACTTTTGCTTTGCAAACACCTGTACATTTCATAGACTACTAGAGGAATGAAATAAATACATTTTAATAGAAATCATTCTCAAAAAAGCTGTGATCAGTGTCAGGATCTACCATTTAATCTCCCATTTGTTGTGGTAGATTTAAACTATGATAAGAACCTGTTCTTTGAGTAGTTCTGACATTCCTCATTCCTGTTGATATACTAGATAGATAGAGAAGAAACTATTCTATTTACTGTATAGAAATCAGCACATTGTGTTATGTACAATTTGCAATAACATAAAACTGCTTTTGTCTGAGTAAATATTTATAAAAATGTGACTCTGAAATATTGTACTGTTTTTTTAGTAAAGAAATTTTCCTGCAGTTTAGAAATAGGAATTCTCTTTAAAAATATCAGGAGGTACTTTTTCCTTTCCCCAGCATCCTGATATCTGAACTGGAACATTATGGGTGGTGGATCTGGATGGGTGGCCTCCTAGATGGGTGAAAACCTGCCTGGGCCCTGAGGCCAAAAGGGTGGGTAGTTAATGGCACACGCTCTACCTGGAGGCCAGTTGTGATTTTTTCAAGACCTCTCTTGTCTAGCACGTTTTACAGTGATCTGGAGGAGAGGTCAGAGTCCATTTTCCCCAGATTTTCAGGGGACACCTAGCTGGTGCACACAGCCAATGTGCCCAAAGCCATGGGCACTTCCAGGAGCACCAGGCAGGCTGGAGGGATGGGCTGGCAGGAGCCCTAGGTAACAAAACAAGGACAGTTGCCAAGCTGTACCCCTTGGATGCATGAAACACACACAGTGGCGCAGGACTGGGGAGCAGCTCTGTAGAGAAGACAGTGGAGGATCTAAAGATGAACATGCTCTGGCAGCAGGGCAGGGTAGCAGTGTTTGGGGCTGTACAGTCAAGAGCATACACAGTGGCAAAAGGAGAGGTCTGTACCCTTTAATTTCACATGTTAACCCTTTCTAGGAGCCTGTGTTTGGTTTGAAGTCTCCTGAGCAGTGAAGAAGGCACTGTTAATGCAGCAGGGTCCGTGGAGGACTGCCAAGGTGGCTGGGCCTGCAGCAGGAGTGCAGTGTTCTGTAAGGAGAGGCTGAGGCTTGCTCGTCTGGGAGAAGGAATGGTGATTCAGGGGAGCCAGTGGAGCCCCCAGCGCTTATGGTAAATTTAGCATGAAGACAGGGCCACAAGAGTCCCTGTCAGGAGGGTGAGAGACAGCAGCCACAAACTGGAAGGGGGGAGGTACCACTGAAAACAGGAGAATGCTCTTTTGCTCTGATGGCAGTCCAGCAGGGGAACTGGCTGCCCAAGGGGGCTGTGCAGCCTTCAGCCTTGGAGGCTTTCAAGAGCTAACTGGATCAAACCCTGAGCAGCCTGAGCTGACCTCAGGACTGGTTCTGCTTTGAGTGGCAAGTTGGACTAGCGATCTTCTGGGGCTTTTTCCAACCTGGATTAATCTATGATTCATTACATGTTTTAAAAAGGAACAACCTCTCTGATGGAAAAGGACAACCTACTTAGGTCTGCAGGTACCAGCCCTTGTTTAATGGGGAGGGTTCCAATCACCCGTTCTATAAAAAGCACATCACATAAGGGGCTCAGTATGACTGTATCACAGCCTCCAGTGGCCCAAATCTGTTCGTCTGCCCTGACAAAGCTGCTTCTTGAGCCACTCTCTTTAGCTGTGGTGGCAAAGAAAGTTGTGCAAGGATGGACATGCTTCCTGAAATCTGACAGGAGCACACATCTGTGCATCCTTGACACCAAATCAGTCAGGGATAGCACCCATAAAGAAATTAGGGAGGAGAGATATCTCTTTATAGCTTGGAAAACCTATCCTGCCTCTCATCAAATACTCTAAGTCTCCCACCTCAAAAACTGGTGAGGTATCTTCAAAGCAAAAACTCCCATTCCCTGACCACTTTTGCTTTGCAAACACCTGTACATTTCATAGACTACTAGAGGAATGAAATAAATACATTTTAATAGAAATCATTCTCAAAAAAGCTGTGATCAGTGTCAGGATCTACCATTTAATCTCCCATTTGTTGTGGTAGATTTAAACTATGATAAGAACCTGTTCTTTGAGTAGTTCTGACATTCCTCATTCCTGTTGATATACTAGATAGATAGAGAAGAAACTATTCTATTTACTGTATAGAAATCAGCACATTGTGTTATGTACAATTTGCAATAACATAAAACTGCTTTT